>OX375811.1:16594913-17794913 GCA_947359405.1 Antitype chi | reverse complement strand
CATACAGGATGACAAGGAAATCGCCGCAGAACCTGTTAATATGGATTCAGTACATGATTTTGGACACCACTGTTGAAATTTTTAGTTAAAAAATTGCTCTGCCATACATTTTGACCTCGTACGTATTGCACTTTTCTATGAAACAGATGATTATTTTTATAACCAACGAAACATTTCTAAGTTCCTACTAACCTGCTATTAAAATGTAGTATAAACAAATATTTACCTGCACAGTCTGCCTCGAATTCCTCGCAATATTGACCCTTACGATCGCCTTCTTAAATTCCGGGTTGGTTGACCTCACGATATTGTAATCAATATGTTCTTGATATAAACACGCATCCAATCCCTTCAGTAGGAACTCGAACAGAGTGATCAAGTTCTCTGGGTGAGGGGAAGTGACGTATATGTTGACATAGCCTAGGGCTACGGCTGCGGCGATGGAGAGGCCTAGGGTAGCGGATTTTCCACGACCTCGGGCTGCAGTGAGGCAGTGGGGAGGTCTGAGAAAGAAAAATGTTTTTGAAGTGAAAACTTCTTTAGGTGCGTTCGGCTTTTTTGCGATGGGAAAAAACAATTGAACTCGCGACACCATTACCACCACCACTGACAACACGAACGTACGTTGAACGTTGTTTAATCTGACGATTCAAAAAATATTTCCGGCCGATTCATAAAATACACACGTAATAGTTCAAGTTTTCACTTCTATCGGCACTCCCGGAGTGCCAGTGTTTCTTTTTTAATGTCCTCTCGCATGTCAATCGTCTGCTTCAATAAATTAAAGCCTCCAGCCAGGGTTTAAAGTTAGGAAGGAAATATTTAGTTGAGGAGTTTTTAAAGTTATTGATTTTTAATCAGTGGTTGTTTTGAGTATTTCGAGATTGGTTAATCTGGGTGTATTATAGGTACAGTTCTGCTTAACTCTTCGGGTAAAACAGGCGTGATGAGTATTTTGAAGGTTTATTGTTATCACATCGCAAAATGTCATAAAAATCCTCACGCACCAGCTTTTTCTTGGTGATTTCGTGGCAAGACTAGATCGGAGCGACCGCTTGCTTGGACGAGTAATTGAGTACATTGAAAATGCCGATAAAACATTATAAATGCCGATAAAACATTATATGTACCCTAGTATACAGGGTCTAACAGAAAAACTATTGTTATCCTTAAGCACAAAAGATAAAAGCTGGTATAGATTCACTATAAATAGTTTCAGCTCAAAATTAAATACTCTAAGAATTGATACTAAAATTTTGGATTCATTGTTTCTTAAATTCAAATCATAACTAACGTGCCACCGCACTACGTAGGTCAATAACTTTCTACGTTACTTGCCAATATCACGATAAATCTCTTTCTAGTGATATGTTTATTTCAATTTGAAAAGTTCGGTTTCTGGTATCAATGTATTAAACATTCTCATAACTTCCGAACATGTAGAGATAGGATTAATAAACCCTTCCAATATCGTTTGATATCATCCAAAGAAGCCGAGCCCTTGGTATGTATATACCCTTTCCGTTACACGTTGTATAATGTTTCCACTGCTGGGACACGCCTCCCCTCTGTGTGAGAATGTAATCCACCACACGGGCCCAGTGCGGATTGGTAAATATCGAATGTCTGCGAATTATTGGTTCTAGGACATGCCGGTTTCCTCACGATGTTTTCACACCTCACAAAGCCAAGCGCCCGTCTGGGTTCAAACCTACCACTGGACCACCACTGCTAGTGTATATGTGCAATAAATATATTGACAATTGAAAAAGCTTTCATCTCCAATTTTCTCAAAATCTGATTTCGGAGATCTATTCACTACATTTGGTCAGGAGACAAAAAAGTTGAACTTACCTCGACTGTTTGTCAGCAAGCGTATTGATAAGTGCGACGAGTGCGGTCGCTTGGTCGTACGTGCGACATAGAGCGACCAGTGGACCGGCTGGAGGTGAATCTGATAACGATGATATCAATTCTGTCAGTTTGGGATTAACGCGCTGAAACAAATAACGCATTTTGTGTAAATATAGATAACTAGCGTTTGTCCGTAGCTCCGCCCGCGTGGATGTCGGTTATCAAGTAAAAAAGTAGCCGATGTCCTTCTCCATATTCCAGGCTTATAACTCTGCCAATTTTCATGACGATCGGTTCAGCGGTTAAGGCGCGAAAGCGTAACAAACAGACCGACAGAGTTACTTTCCCATTTATATAATAGTAGGGAAGGGATTAATTTAATATTTTTTGAACTATCTCAAACCTAAGATCTATACAAATAAATTAAAGTGTCTGTTTGTAATCTCAAAATAATAGCTTTTGACTAGGTAGGATAAGAATTATCCTGTGTTATTCCAAGTTATTAACTATCTGTGTGGCAAATTTCATCCAAATCCGTCCAGCAGTTTTAGCGGGATTGAGTAACAAACGTCCCTAATATAAACTTTCACATTTATCATATTTTTTTATAGCGGGAAGTAGGGTTCTTTGAAATACGTCTAGATTTAAGTTTACCTCAAGTGCTACATCAACAGGCTCAACTTGCGCAGTCTTGGACGATATGGGCAGCACAGTCAGAGAGTCATCTAACACCAAGCAACGAGGGTTATCAGCTAGCGACAACAGGAACCTCTCGTTGAAGCGATTCACTACTGTGTCGTATGCTTCTGTCTTGAATCTGGAAATAAAATTATACCCATATTATTGATTGTATTTTTTTGAGGGGCTTTCTTATTACTTAGCCCCAGCTAAGTAATAAGAAAGAAAGAAAAAGTATTTATTGTGACTCGCACAGAAAGATCACATAGGTACTAAACTAAACACACAATCGTACAAAAATTATAAAAATAAACTTGGAAGTAAAAAAAATAAAAATAAAACAGCAAGTCCTGCACGAGGCCAAAAGGCTCCTACCTCAGCATGATGCTGCGACATTTAAAAGTGTCGCAGCGCTGGTATTTTGAGCAGTTACAGTATACAGCTGCAGGTGTCGATCGATTAGGTTAAGCTACGCTTGCCGCGGTGGATCCGTGGATGGGTGACCATCTTTACATACCAAGACTCCATCATTGATAGTCGTTACGGGTCGTCAGAAGCCCGAAAGTCTGACAACCAGTCTTACCAAGGGGTATCGTATTACCCAGGCAGTCACTCGTATGTAAAATAGGTATTCAGCTGCATCCGGTTTTTTTCTCAATATTTTTTTCATGTTTTGATATGAACCCTTGGATAAGAAACGAAACTTCCGTTCTGAAAGCGCTCAAAATGGCATAACTAGCCTGCAGCTTTGGGGCGTGAGATACGCCCATTTCTGCCTTTATACAAAGATTAGGTAATTTTTTCTTCTGTGATTTCTATAAAGGGAAAAATAATTTCACTAGAAATAACAATAGTGTTTTTTATGTCAGGCGTACTTAACGTTTGGCAGGGCATTTATTGCGTTACACACTTACAATCACAATTTGAATGATTTTGAAGGATTGCTTATCGATTCAATCAATCAATCAATCAATCAATTATTTATTTGCAATGAATGTAGGTTACATTGAAATACAGGTGGAGTAGGTGATAAGCATGCAAAAATTATAACCTATTTACAAATTAAAATGTTACAGTTAGAATTACTACAATTATAAATACATTAATATTGAAAAATTTCAAATTAAAATGTTGCTATAGAATAAAATTAAAAATAAATGTATATTAGGTCCATATTTTCAAGATAACACTAATTAATATTTATTAAACACATCGCTGATTAACAAATTTTGTTCCTTTAAAAATAATTAGGTATTCGACTAATAACATTTTTCTATTAGGAAGGCCATCCATCAATTTCTTTTTAAAGTTTTTAATTGTATAATTTTTGGAAAAAAAGTAAAAAAACATTGGTCTGGTCAACGCAAATAGTGCAACGAATGTTGTTGAACTGTTAAAACGCAAGCCATTCCTGCCGATAATGTGTGACCTAATTACCGCATGTCGGCAAATTCGGATGTATATTTTGCCGCCCGCCTGTGTGGAATCATGTCACCTGGACATGAGTGTCTGAACCCCCTTAAATTTAATTTAATTCGAAGTAATGGATCCAATTTACCTGGAGTGAACATCCATAGTGATGGAATGCAACTGCCTCAAGGAATCCATGGACTTAAGCAGGAAAACAATTAAGCCTCCTCCCTCAACTGTCTCTACCGTGCGCGCCATCAAATTCGGCGTGAGGGCTTCGAAATCCTGGATGAAATAATAATTATTGCAATTTTTTCCATAATTTTTCATAAAAAAAATAAATCTACTTTACTCAAATATGTTTGTGCGTTTCTCTGATTCTAAAACAAAGGCAGATAGACCACGCGGAACACCAAGAGTGAAGCCAAAAATCCAAAAAATAAAGCGTCGTGTTACGCGCGGTCTATAATCCAAACCAAAAAAAAACCTATTAAAAAGTATTTGGTTTTTTGGCCTCACTTTGGTGTTCCGCGCGGTCTATCTGCCTTTTGTTTATAATCTGAGGTGCGTTTAATCATAATCCCGACTCCTAACTGCCGATTTAAATCGTAAACCACTCAGTTTTAAATATCACTAGCTTTTGCACGTGGCTTTACCCGCGCGGACGTTGGAAATTATCTCACTTAAACGTACTACTGGCATAAAAAGTATCCTATTTGTTAATTAATCTAGGTTCTGACTATCTGTTTGCCCAATTTCATCCAAATCCATTAAGCCGTTTTCGCGTGATTGAATAACAAACATCTAAATATCCAAACATACAAACTTTCAAATTTCTAATATTAGTTGGGTTTAGGATAAAAATAGCACTCTCGTAAAATTGCTTACAAATAAATGTTGCTTAACAGTCAAGGCGCGATAATTGCAGTATTAACCTGACATATTATACTGGACAATGGTCGCAGTCTTCCTTTTTCTATATTTTTTGCTTTAGTCAACTGCCATGATAGAAATAACAATTATCAAATTGTTAGGAGTTTTAAAACTATGTAGGTTTCAGAACTTACAGAACTAAGTATGGCTGTGTATTTAATATTAACCATTTAATTGTTTAAGTTAGTAGGGTATGAAATGGGTGTTAATATTTTAGAAGTCACTACATTACCTGTAATACACACATTCCATATGTCTGACCAAGCATAGTGTGACTCTCAGAGTAATACCGTCCATGTATAGTTGTTGCTACTCTGAATGCATCAAATAGAGATTCTTCTGACACTTCCAACTTGCCTGCAGCTATCTTCTTTGCTCTCTTGCGGCCATGACTAAAAGAAAACATATTTTGATTATGAAGAGCTTTTTTATATTATACTAGACATTAATATCCCATTGTTGGGCAAAGGCCACCTCTCTCTGACAGCTCTGGTAGCTGTGAAAGACCAATCTTTATTAAAGGAGTCTAGCTCATCCTGCCATCGCCATCTGAGCCTGCAGCAATGTTTTTCACCATTAACCCGTGGCGTGTCTATTAGCAGACACAATGGAAATACTATTGTTATCGGAACACATGGTGTACACTTGACGAGAGGTTAAGAGCGGCCCATTGTGTTGTAAGTTGTGTCCAGCATAATTTCAATTAAGCCTAGCAGCTTATGGGGAGTTGCCATTTTATAAAAAAGTATTAAGAATAAGGATAAAATGTTTTGGGTACTTAAAATAAAAGAATTTGGGAAATAAAAAATAAAAGAAACAAAGCAAAAATGAATGCCAGAGAAATTATTACTACATGAAGACTTAGTAAAACTGTTTGTAATAACTTACTTGCTGATTGCTTCATCTTTATTTTTATAGCACCATAGAACTGTCGGCCTGGCCTTCACAGTCGACTTTACTAGCATATCATATAAAATGGGAACCTGCAAAAAAAAAAAAAAAATTGTGTGTTAAAAATTATTAATCTTATATCCGCATGGTAGGTTTATCTAGGAAATAAACTTGTAACTGAGGGGTATTATGGTTTATGTCTAGTAGTGGATTACTCACTAAGGGTTCAACACTTTATTACACTTATTTTAATCATGAACTGATTGATGATCCATAATTCAATTGAAAAATATATGAGGCGGGCATTGTAATTTTTCATTAGATTTTTTATTTTTATTGCTCTGTCATACATTTTCACAGCGTAGGTACTGCACTCTTTTCTGAAACAGTAGATGTTTGGTTTGATAACCAACGAAACTGCTATGACCTAGAACCATGTGCTGAAATCATGGTTTCAGTATGCGCATCAATATACCTCCCACCTTGTATGTTCTAGATAGTGCTCCCGGCTGTCAATAGTAGATCTTTTACAATCGTTACAGGTAGTCAGAAGCCCAATAAATCTGATAACCAGGTTTACCAAGGTGTAATAATATATTGTAACACAAGAACCGTGTTATGGTGGTCCCAGTAGTACCCACTAACAACGCCCTTAAAACGACCCACTGGGCTTCGGGTATCGGTTAGAAGGTCATCTTAGGGCTAGCTTTACACCAAATAAGAGGGCAGTTCTGGTAGTTTAAGCAATGTACTTACCTGATCTCTACTTTTGTCCCCCACAAGAAGGATCATAGTACGATGTCCCAACTTAACGCCATTCTCTATCATCACCCTGATTCGGTTATCTATTTTCTTTTTCACCATTTTGTTAGCTTATTTCACAAATACAAGAAGAAAAACGGGACTTAGTACAGTTTATAACCTAAAATGGCAAATAATCACACGACTTCAGCATGTTTATTACAAGCTGTCATTGTCAAATTGTCAATTCCATTCCACACCACAGCACAGAGACCACAATAAAATTCTCTTCTTTTGTCATGTCAAGTCAAGCTGTCAACTGAGCATTTATGGAGCATGATAGAATGTCCGATTTAGCTGCTGTTCACAACTCCAAAAAAGCATGGTGCATCAGTAATAACTGCCACATGGGTATATCCATCGGATTAAGCTACGCTTTCCGGGGGTTATCCGTAGATTAGAGACCATATTTACATAACGAGACTCCTCCGTGTTTCGGAGAGTGCGATTCACCGTTTACCAACCCCCCCAGTGGGTTCCCACATTGTCATTGCGGGGGGGCTCAGTAGCCGTGGTCCGCTCCCACGGTGAAGCGAAGAGGAACCTCAAGGTGGGGCCACACGTCAGGGCTTTTGTCTCCAAGCCGACGACATAGCGGCCAAATAGTAGGTTGCGGTGAGGTGCACCGCAACTGAGGCGGGCCGCGATGTCGAATGGGAGGCATCGCGGCTGAGGGTTACAGGCTGCGGTGAAGGAGGAGTGCCGGTATTTCTGAGTAGTGCTCTTCCCTTCCGTGGCCTGGACGGGGCCGCCACCGTTTGATGGCGGACGCGGTGGGGCCGCAGGGGAAGAGGAGTGTCGGTATAGCGTTGGCCGCTCTCCCTATCCGCTGCGGCCGAGAAGTGGTAGGCGGCGGGGCCACTGTGCTGACGTTGCAGAGGGACCAAGGGTGCCAAGGGTACCAGGGTAGTCTGGGGCCATTGTGCTACTTGGTTCCTGGGGTGGTCACGGCGTGCCATGTTTCCTGGTGCGCCGGACTGGTGGGGTCCGCAAGGGCCGATGCCTGTCAGGGGCGCGGGTTATTCGAAAGAGATACCGTCGCCCCTGGTACACAGGCAACTGAAGGAACACGGGTGGGTTTTAGTCAGTAAAAGTCTGACACGCCCTCCTGCTCCACCCAGAGCGGGAGAAGTTATTTGATGATTTCCCACCCTCAAAAAAAAAACCGTTTACCTAGGTTAGGGGTACCTAGGTTCACTTTTGTTCCCGTGATCCCCAGTACAAGTGTGAGACGGAACACCGGGGTGGTTTTAGTCAGTAAGAGTCTGACAGACCCCTCCATGAGGATTTCCCCCCGTTATCAAAAAACAAAAAAAGGGGTACCGAGGTTAGTTACTAGGTTGTGGAGGTCAGAAATATCAGATAGACAGTCGCTCCATGTAAACTACTGGCCGATTCCTATAATTTGTGGACAGTCGTTGGTTAAAATTTAAAACTGATACTGCTGTATCCATCATAGACATCCACGTTTTTCATGCGTTTTTCCCATCTCAATGGTATCCATTGAGATGGGAAAAACGTATTATGTCTATGGCTGTATCTTTACCAATTATAAAGCAAAGACCTCATAGCTTTGCATAATAGACCGGATCTACTATTTTATATGTCTGTGGACCGGATAGACCCTCCCATTTGGAAGTAGAAATCACAGGTAAAATTAACTTAGGAAACAAAATATTTAAATGCCCAGTTTGGCAATGAAAAATGCTACCATTGGTAAGCAAAACGATCCGTTTTTGTTTATTGGAGTTTAGACGACCCACTGAGCATGTCACAGATCACAGACCATGTATATTTTAGATGTATTTGGTAATATACAATGCATGTAATATACGTAAATTTTATCCACTTATTATTTTTTTTCTAGGTAGCGCCGATTGCGGTGTAAGTTAAAATAAAACATATAAAATATATGACGGCAATAAAGAAAAAGCCATTACCTATCTGATAGAATAAAACAGAAACTTCATTAGTAGCAAACTAACTAAATAAAAATACAAGCTTGCACTATCCCAATGCAGGGCAAAGGCCTACCTCTCCCTAAATTATAAATGTTTTTGATACCAGAAACCATTTTAGAAATAAAAAACTTTGACTTTGACGTTACATGTGAGTGACGTTGTCAACATGTAAATGCCACATATTTTGACCCGTACCCGCAATGAGATTATGATGTCAGGGGGCAAGGCGGTGCCTTCCACAGAGTACTTTTTTTATATAGGGAACGAACGGGTCAACGGGCGGCAAATTTTGTTTTATTTGACTTAAGACATTTGTAGTGTTGCATATAAAAATAAATTCAGCTAATATGTCTTGAAATTGTTTTATGAACTATTTATTTCGTTATAATTGAGGTTTTATCTCAAAATATATTTTCCCGTTGCATTGTGTTTTACTAAATAAGTTTATTTATTTTGACGCTCATAGAAATTGGGCGAGGGTTGGTCACTGTTTTACCGCCATCTAGCGTACTGAGTAGAACTACGTATTCCCAAATCATGAATACTGCCATCTCTGAGAGTGTTTCGTAAAACTACCCCAATATAATGAAATCAAATTAAAATGTTAGTTTCATGTATAGGTCGGCAATACTTTAGGTGTCCAACCTTATTTTGCATACATATAGGAGAACGATTTCCCGTTTGGCACTACTAAGATTGTCAACCCTGGTGCCTTCCCTTCATCGAGCAGTGGATGTATTATTGGTTGAGTTGAGATACTTCAACCAATGAATCTTTTTGGAATAGATTTCAATTGTATGTATTGTTTCGGTCAATTGTTGGCGAAAATCACGAAACGATCAGTTTATTATCGCCAACTGACACGTGCCACAAAAATATAATGGTGGCTTTGCAACATACCTGTGATTGTGTGGCAATATTCTCAAAGAATATCAATAAACAAAACGGTTTAATTTTTTCATTGGCAACAAACAAGCGTCGTTCGTCCGGCTTGCTGTCAATGTCAAAGAATATCAAGCAAGCAAACTGTTCACAATATTGAAAAATTGCGTTTTCTTTATTAAATATGAGATAAAATACACCAATTAGCTAATTATGTGACATGTGTGTTCTTCTATAAACACTATCATCGCGTGACACCATCCACAAGTGTCGATATTTCGTGTGCTAAGTGTGTGTTGAAAACCGTTTGCAGATACTGTTATAATGGCAAAAGCACAAATAAATACGAAATCCAGCAACTATATAAAAGACCGGGAAGGTTTTATCAAAGAGTTGAAGCAATTCAATGAAAGTAAAAAGTGAGTATGTCGTTTTGACGGCACCATTTGTTAGTACTTATTTACGGTACATAATCGGACACCTATGTCGGTATGCATTGATCAACTACCCATTTTATGCCGTATTATCTAATGGGCTGGTGGTTTTTCTGAAACTGTTATGAGATATGTTTACTTTTTTCATTTAATATGCACTCCTAAAATCCACCTTTTTTTTTAAACGACCTACTGAACACGGTTTGTGTACATATTGGAGCTAACCTAAAACCTTATTCAGTCTAATTATTGCCTGGAATTTTTAAACCTTAGAACCATTTTTTTTCCTTTTTCTGTCTTTTCTGTCCACTTACTAAAATATGCTTTATCTTTCAGCTTACCTACAAAAGTACCAATAGTGAATGGCATAGAAATAGATTTGTATCTGTTCTACACATTAGTTCAACAACGAGGGGGTCTCGGCAAGGTAGGTCACATTAAATAGTACCCAAGTTCATTATTAAGAAGCATTTCCTTATGAAATTTTGTTCTATAGTAAATACACATCAATAACATAGTGCAAATGGAATGTGATGTATAATATCATAGTTTGTTTTTTTTTTTATGCACAGATAAATTTCTTACTAGAGTTCTTATTGCAAAAAGTTGTAAAATATCAAAACCACTTGTCGCTCTTATTAATCCTTACAAGTATCCCAAAGACTTTATAATTACAAATTTCTGACCCCTTTCTTAATCATAACAAGACGAGCTACGATTATCAATATATTATATGAAGCAAAAACGTTGTACTACGTTTTACTAAAATTATGCAGACGATGGAGTATAAAGTTTGGCACAGGTTTATATGAAGAAGAAGTGCAAAAAGCTAATTTTTTTTACATAAAAATGCATTTGAAATATATTAAATTAATAAAAAAACATGGTTGAATTTCAACCATTTGCGACCACTAGTAACAATTTATTAAAACTTATTTACAGGTAAATCAGAATGATACATGGGAGACATTCCTGAGACCGTTGAGACTACCACACCCATGTATCAATGGATCCACACTGCTTAGAAGAATATACGGATCATATTTAGAAAAGTAAGATTTTATATTGCATACTATAAAATATAGTCATGGTACGTTTGAAACACAAATCTGTGGTTTAAAACCAGTTTTTTTGTTTAAAACGATGACGTATACTAAAGTTTTTCTATGTCCGTGTAGTGTATGTATGTGTAGATATTGCAGAGAATATTAAACTTATCCCTTTTTTATTAAACCAGGTATGAAAGAGCAAAAGGTCCACCGGGCAGGGATGACGACAATGATATGGATGAAGACCCGAGACGTGGGCGTGGCGGTAACATGCCTCGCATGTCCTTTGGAGGGGGTACGTACATATCAGGTATGTTTCAAATAGAAACATATTGATACCTGTGCTTATTCTTCCCTATTATTTATTCTATATAATTATATCCAATTTTATTTAAAACATCAGGGAACTGTTAACCAAGCTTCTTTTTGTCCATTAATATTTAAAAAAAAGTATTTTGTGATTTGTTAAAAGTTTTCTGATGATTTAATATTGGTCCATATTGTAGTGATGTTGGTGATTATTATACTTTGCAATTCATTATTATTATTATTTAGATAAAACATATTTTAAATGTAAAATTCACAACCATAGCCATAATATATAATATTCTTACAAAAAATATACCTACTAAACCTTAATCACAGAAAAAGAAAATTAATTCCAATTTCGAATACTTTACTAACAATAACTTATCTTCCGCCACTAACCGTCACCACTAATACTATCACAACTCTATCAGTTGTTAGGCATTTTTATTTATCGTCATCTAAGCATCAGGTGAGGCGCTTCGCACTGGCTCCCGCGGCGCCGCAGCATCAGAGCGATTGGCCCTCTCCCTCTTATCGCCGATGCCAAACGAACAAGACTTTGCCGTCAACGTGTGTACCGTACTTGCTGCCGACCATTCGAACCGACTGCCTTTGGGTACTACGCCGCATATATTGGATTTCTTGTTGGCGCATGCTGGGGTTTATAATCACTGTGAGTAAAATTTTATCATCGTCATCATCATCATCATTTCAGCCGAAAAACGTCCACTGCTGGACATGGGCCTCCACCTAACATCGCCAATTCGACCGGTTCTGTGGTTCTCACACTCAGCGGATTGCTGCGGCCTTCACCAGGTCATCGGTCCACCTTGTAGGAGATTTTCAAACGCCCCGTCTTTCGGTACGCGGTCGCCACCCCAGAACCTTTCGGCCTCCTCGGCCATCTGTTCTGAGAGCAACGTGGCCTGCCCACTGACTTGAATTTAGAAAATTCATTTCCTATTCAATCAAATTCAAATTAAAAATACCTGTGCATTGTTCACTAGTCCATTTAAATGACTATTTAGGAAAAGATCTTGTTCCTCCAACCTGTTAACCTTTTAATTATCACCCGCAGCGAGTCTCCGCAACACAATCGGCCGTTCCTACTACGAAGCGCGAGGTCGTTACCCCGACGACTTCTGGAACCTTCGGGCAGGAGGAGGCGGGGTCAAGGAGTTGGCTGACGAAACCAAGTTTATGCAGCCAGGGGTCGAACAACCAGACCTCATTGTGCAAGCTAGGTCGGCTTATAATACGCTGACTGATTGTCTTCTGAATGGAACCGAGGAAGAAGAGATGGTTGTTGAGAAGATTTATGAGGAAGTGAGTTGTCTTTTGTTTTTGTGTTGTTCTTTTTTGCCGTCAGCGGCGGCGGTCGTGTGATGGTATCACTTTTTCAAAACAAACTGTTTATTTTTATAAACTAGAATTTTTCATAAAGATTTTCACCAATTCGCAGACATGACACAGTCAAAAACGCTGTTATTCTTTATTTAAAAAACATCTATGCAACCCTAACACCGTTAATCTACCCGCCACCGTCAACGAGAAACGAGATTATTTGAACCGAGCGTGACATCCCGTTGACGGTGTGCGGTGGACACACGGCCATAGTAAATGAACGATCGCTACCTACTTTGGCGCCATCAACTCATTCTAGTTTAAATCTTCAAATAACTTCTCCCACTCTGGGTGGAGCAGGAGGGCGTGTCAGACTTTTACTGACTAAAACCCACTCGTGTTCGTTCAGTTGCCTGTGTGCCAGGCGTGTCGTGGCGGTGGACAAACAGCCTTACATTAAAATGATCTTATTCTGCCATAGTTGTACTCCGATATAACTAAATATTGTGGTTGCTGTAATACTAACTCTAAAATTCCCACAGTTTTGATATGAAGAAAATAATAAGAGTCTTAAGAAAGGCCGGGACAAAAAGTACGTTACTCCTTATAACATCAGCTATCTGCCAGTTGAATTTCCGTCAAAATTGATCCACCTGTTTCGGAGATTAACAGAACCGGAACAAACAGACAGAGAGACAAAAAATATAGACTTGTTTTTTTTTGTTACAAGTATAGTCAGCGTCAATAATATCGGGACGAACAGACTGTTCAAAATGATCTTAACAACTATGAAAATTAAATATTAACTCAATGACACAAGGAATGTTTCAGAATGAAGACAGTATACGACAACTGTCAGTCCCGATATTCTGTTACATGCATTTAGTAAAAAGCTGTTATTTTGGCACAGACACTTCAATTTTATTGATTTGTACAGAATCCTAATATAACATAACCCGTCTACTTTTTCCCCTAGGAAGTATTAGAAGACTGGGTAACGGACCCATCGGATGAGAACCAACTGTTCGCTCCAGAACTACCGGGCGGATCCGCCTGTGTTTACTCGCAGCGAGTGTTGCAGATAGCTTCCATAGTCCGCTCGCTGTCTTTCCATGATGAAAACGTGCAGTATTTAGCGAAGAATACTACGCTTATCAGGTACGATAGTCAATAAGTGTTGATTTAGCTTGTAGAGAATAATTTGTGATGTCAAAAGAAAAGATGAGACGGCCAATTGAATTTCGACTCTATTAAACTGGAAAAATGGTCGTTCATAATAATTACTAGCTGTTGCGCGTGATTTCGTCTGCGATCCTGGATGAAAAGTAGCTTATGTCCTTCTCCAGGTAATAGTCTGCCCATGTGCCAAATTTCATGCGTATCCGTTTAGTTTTTATAGTGTGAAAGAGTAACAAACACAAAACTCAAATATTTTCTCTTTGTAATAGTTTAGATGTAAGCATATCAGTGGGTCAGAATTAGAACAATAATAAAAAAATATAAAAAATTGTTGCTTCTGAAAAGAGGAAATATGGAAAATTGTTGACCAAATAGATGATAATTAATGCCTCTTCTGTAGAACTCTTTTTACTGTTATCATGGAAAATAATAATATATCTTTTTCAGGTTTTTATTATTATGTGCAAACTCTTGGGTTGGCACACTACGGCAATCTGGTCTTGATACTCTCGGCAACGTGTCTACGGAACTTCTAATCAAGGTAAATAATTAAACTATACTCATCACTTTATAATTTCATAGAGTTGTTAAAACCACATAAAACAGACATCACTCAGTGGTTTATACCATACAAAACACTTGTTTTAACCTTAATAGAGTGGTTAGTATAATATTTTTTCCTTTCGTAGGACCCAGCCACATGTTTGATATCCCGCCACGTGCTATCTACAATTCAAGCGGCATTAGTATCTCAGGACCGCGCTAGAGTGCTTGCAGCGCTTGAGTTGCTGAATAAACTCGCTCAGAATGAGGTCAATGAAGATGCACTGCTTAAAGCGCTGGAATCTAAAGTATGTTAACTGAACACCTTGTTAAACAATATGTGTTGTGTTATCAACTGTCTTGGAGGCATAGTTAAAAAAGTCATGCCCTTAAAAAAATATTATCAAAAAAAAACTAGCGCTATTGGTAATGTGTGTGTATATGTGTGTGTAATAGGGTATTTCACTCATTTTTGAAAAGTGTCCTAATTAAATTTTAAAGTGCTAATAAACCACTAAAAATAACACAACATTATTATTTAATCGATTAGTGCTGTAAAAATGCATTTTAATTTGACATTTTCAAATTTCGCGCGTAATTTGACGAAAATGCTGGACGCAGTGGACCCCATATTGGTCTGTGGGTATGACGTCAGTATGCTAAGTAAACAAATGCGCTGATATTTTGTATGATAATTGTTTGTAATTGAAAAAAGATAGTTATTATTGTACTAATCGTTGGTTTTCTGTTCCTGAATGCAAAATATTATTTAAATAAAAATACTTTGGCTACGAAAATAATAAAAGTACAAAGTTGTTCAATTGTGTTAAAAAACAGATAAAAAAAACTGAAATCTTTTAATTTAATTTTAAAATTTATTTTGTTATTTCATGAACTAAAACTAACATTTTCCGACTGCATTTTGCCTAAGCTATCTCAATAATATATTTTTAGATTTTTTCTCATATAGAGTAAAATACCCTATTATGTGCATGTGTGTGTGCTCCGGCCATCGTGTTACTGCAATATATTACTATGCATATGTCTTCTTGAAAGTTTTTTGTTTCTTTGATTTAACTATCTCGATCTAACGCATCGAGCGTGTTTGGCGCTCCGATTGGTTCTGGATTGGTGACGGACCAATCGGAGCGCCGATTGCGGTCGATGCGTTTGATCGAGATAGTTAAATGAAACTCACCCTAGGGCCACTGTAAATGCTGAAAACACCAAAGCAAGAGGTAAAACATTATTTCCTAATATGCTTGTTGCATATTCCATTTTAAGTGCATTGGGAGTAACATTTTATTTTTAACTCTTTTTATTTATTGTTTACTAAATGGGCGTGCTTTTGACTTCAATCACGCCTAATGGAAAGCGATTGATGAGGTCTATGATGGATCCAGCGTGCCTAAAAGATGCCTGTTCACTCTTTCGGTTCCCCAAAACTGTTACTGGAACACACACACACACACAAACACATTCTAACATTTATTTTTAATACAGCTGTACCAAGAGGTGTGCGCACTGCTGACTCTCCGCGACATCATGGTGCTGGTATGCACGTTGGAGTGCGTGTACGCGCTGACGTCACTGGGCGACCGCGCCAGCGAGTCCGTGGCGAGGGTGCCCGGACTTATACACACGCTTGTGTCGCTCGTCACTGTCGAGGTATAGTTAATTATAACATCACTAGCTTTTGTCATCGGCTTCGACCGCGTCAGCTAATTTACACAAAACCTTAGGTAATAGGTAAAACGGGCTGTTGTCCGCAACTCCACATCAAAGCGCGTATTTTGCGTACGGATGGGAGAATCGGTCATTCGATCCACCCCAGCTCCTCGAGAAAGGCCAGCAACGCCTTGGTGTTGCTGACAATCTCATGTAGGATACCTATTTTGCTCTGTAATTAGCGACCACCGGGCAGTTTATCAGCACATGAGCTGCTGTCTCGTCGTCCTCCATGCAGGCCCTGCACAGCGGACTGTCTGTTACTGCTATTATAAAGAGATATTTGTTAAATGATCCATGGCCAGTTACAGCTGCTGTAACTGTACGCAGCTGTGGTTTAGTTAAACGGAGAACCTATTTCGTGAGGCGGGCGTCGAACGCAGGAAGTGCTTCCTTAGCCCGCCTGCACTCACAACCTTAACAAACTATACACCAAAACCTTTCTCATGAATCACTTTGACTATTGGTGACAACCACATGAAAATTCGTTCAGTAGTTTTTGAGTATATCGCCAACAGACAGACAGATGTGGCGGGGGACTTTGTTTTATAATATGTAGTGATTTGTGTGCCAAATTTCATCCAAATCCGTTAGGCGTTATATTCAAACTTTCACATCACATACATACATATTAGTAGGATCATCTGCATAGTCTTTCCTCAACTATGTTGGGTTAGGTTCTAAGGATCCAGTACGCGATAAAATCTTATTACTACTGTGTGGACGTCAAATAACTATACCATACTCTTGAGAGAGAAATTTTACTAAAAGATTACCATTATTCAGGCTCAAAGCTACGGTCCCCGTGCTTGTATCCTCATGCGGGTGGTGGAGACAGTGAGCGGGCCCAGCGCCATCGCAGCGCAGGCGGAGCGCGACGCGCAGGAGAGGCAAACGCAGCAGCAACAAACGGTAAGAGGATCATCTCTCAGAAATTTTTGGCGTCAAATCTGTGTTCCCTCATATTAAAAGTAAACTTTGTAAACAAGCATATTATAAATTAGAGGATTATATCCAAGATAATAAGGCTTGGAAACATGCTGGTCCTGCTCCATAGGACAATGTAGAGTAGACAAAATCAAACTGGTTGCTAATTGAGTTGTATAATTAATTATATTTATGACATTGATTTACACTCAGTGATTACTTTAACTCACACACTGACTCATTACTTGTTAATATTGTGGGAAAATCGTATACACTTTTATAATGTTTGTAAATGTGTGAGCACCATGTATCTATCACAGAATTAATTTATCTGTATTGCTTTAATTTGATTCTGTTTACCTATTTTGTATGGTAATTTTATTCTGGGTGCATCGTTTTCACACATAATCATATAGTGAATGTACTATGTTAAATATTGTACTTGATTTTTTTTAAAGAGTCACGTTGGAGTTTCTTGCCCATTCTTCTCCATACGAAACTACATTTTGGAAGGGGCGACTAGAATCAATTCTATTTTAATGTAAATGTTGACGTTCAATAGTATATTTTATAACGAGGGACTAAACGAAGCCATAATATACCAGAGGTGGTTTGACTCCCGAGCGTGCGAGGAAGTCAATGAAACCGAGGGTATATTAAGTTGGCGTTTACTCTCGAGGTGCAAACTGTACTTTTCACTTTGAGTGCGAGAAAAATAGTCAATTTAGTATAAAAACATGTACTTACCTAATAAATATTACTTAACAAAAAAACTCTACAAAGTGAAAAATAATTTTAATTTCGGATGTCGGTGTCTTTGGAGTTGTATTTAAATTTTTTGTCACCGCCTTCCGAAATTAAAGTTATTTTTCACTTTTTTGAAGTCGGTTTTTTTTTTGCAAAAAGTTTTTTTTTCACTTTTTAGTGGTTCACATGTGCTTACCCCTTCACAGCATACCGGCGTGATGTTATGTTATGAACTGGTGTAAGCAATAGACAGACATGAGATTTCAGCAATCCCAGTCCATTTGCTATCATTTATTGAGGAGTTCCGTTGCCTATCTCCAAAGTTCCTCATCAGATCTTCACCAAATTGAAATGAGACCACTCTGAGAAAGTATTCTTCCAAATAATACCTAAATCGCTTCGTGTGCCTATAAAATTTGAAGAGTTCTCTCTATTTCTTTAGGATCCCGTCATCAGATCCTGACTTGATGATCATGGGACCACCTGGGAAGTATACCCTTTCAAACAAAAAAAATCCAAATCGGTCCTGCCATCTTCGAGTAATCGGGGATCATACATAAAAAAAATAAAATAAAATAAATATAAAAAAAGGTTCCGACGAATTGAGAACCTCCTCCTTTTTGAAGTCGGTTAATAAAATAAAAATCACAGTATCTATTAGGTATGTCTTTTGCTCTTTGCTCGACGTCAAACTCTTCACCAAGGAACATAATAAACCACAACTGTCACTGGACATTCTTAATAAATTTATTTATAGCCGAACAAATTTACACTTGACAAACATTCTGAAATGTTTCGCGGTCAGTTTTTTCTTCTAAACCAATAACAGATTAACAATTTAAAACACATGGCGCCACCTTGGCAAAAACCATGGAACTCAAACTCTCAACATTTTCGCAATGAAGATGATCCACACTCCACAGATAATAGTATATTCACTGGCTGTTTGAGTTTGTCTATGTCACATGAAGGAAATTAAAAAACGAATTACTTTTTACTCCCTAGGGACTAAAGTGGTCACTTTAGTCCCGCTTCGTAGGGCTATATTGATGTCTTTTTAGAGCATGAGAAGTGAAAAAGTGCCTTATAAGTGCCTATTTGAAATAAATGCTTTGACTTTGACATAGACCGTGCCGCCCAGCAAGCCCGTGCCGGAGCCCGCGCAGCCCGCACCGCGCACGGCCAGCCCGCCGGCATCGTCGCTGGCGCCCGTCAGCACCATACAGCAGTCGCATCTACAGCAGAGGACTGTGCAGGTGAGTGACACTAAGGTGAGGGACTCTCTTCTTTTTCATTTATTTTGCTTACTTTATTTTGAGGGTTTAGTTCAGATATAACGCGTAAATCGGGTTATGGTATAGCGCCAAAGGGGCCATTCAAGTATTAAGTAAGCAGATTTTTTGCAATTATTAACCCCCCTCCTCCTCGTCAGCAAAAGTAAACAAAGATCTTACCCCCCTCCCATACTCAAGTAATTCATATCTTTATTTGCATTCCATAATGTTGAAAGGTCTTACAATTGGCTTAAAGCTAAAGTAGGTGCAATTACAGACCCTGTAGGGCACAGCAAAAAGTAAATTCTAAAAAAATAAATAATAAGAAACAAATTACAATCAACAATTTTTAAATAATCATATCATTAACATTAATTAAGTAAACATTGGTACATGTACTTTTCAATATGTTCTGGTTTATTTATTGATTCATGAGCACCAGTTATAAATCTAGAAATAAGGAATAGGACTTTTAGCACATATTACATTTATTTAAGCAAATTTTATTTAAAAATTTTGATATATTAATTCAAATTAAGTCTTCAGACCATGACACACGAATCCATGACTGTAAGTCTTCGATGACATTGGATGTTTGCTGCTCAATATTGTGTGTCTGCTCACTTTTGTGTGATTTTGGAATATCGTCATCGTTTTCTTCGAGCTATTCATGGACAAGTAGGGTTGCCACGTGTTGAAACCGAAATCGACTAAATTTTGTAGAAAATCCAAAAAGTAAAAAATTAAACACTGCTGACGTAATCACCATCCAGACCCCCCCATCCCCCATGTCATCAAAAATAAGCAAAGCAAAGACCCCTCCGCCCCCCTGTAGTGCTTCCGTAATACTTGAATGGCCCCAAAGACAATAGCCAATTAGGAACAAACTACTTTCAGGTCTTGAGTTTATTCTCTTACACCTTGTATACAACGTCCTGACATTAATCGTCGGCCAGTTGCTCACCAGATGCAATACCCGTCTGGTCGGAGAGTCCTCCCTGTTCTATGGAGGATTAGTGAACGTTAAACCCTTTTCCTCTTGTCTCTACAGGTTGAAATTGAAAACATGCGACAAACCGTAATGGGAGATTGTACTCATCATTATGAACAACTTTTACTAAGGGACCAATGATGCAATCGCAAAAAAAAAACAGCTGTTCCCTACATTTTGACGAGTTATGCGAACATAAATGTAGGGAACAGATGTTTTTTTTCGCGATTGCATCATTGGTCCCTTAGTAAAAGTTGTTCATAATGATGAGTACAATCTCCCATTATGGTTTGTCGCATGTTTTCAATTTCACCCTGTATAATGTAATTTTGCTAAATTACGCTAGATGGCCTTACTGAAACATGGGATCACAGTTTGTCTATGACATTTCTTATGATAGCCTCTCTGTAATTTTACCTCTGACATCAGTGACAGCGGCGACCCAACATCAACCTTTAACGAGTAAAGATGATTTTGACAGTGACGCAATATCAGAGGTAAAGTAAGTGTGAACGGACTTATATTAAAAATTTTAATCTGTTCGTATAGCGCGCTCAAGATTTTTTCATGGGTAACTCACGAATAGCTAGAATTGGGTTTCGTAAGCGATGGTTAAATATTTATCTGAACTTAGCTCTATTTAATTATCAATATACCTACCACGTAACGACACTTAACCCGAAAACATAATTTTTAATAGAAACTTTTTGGGTGATAGTAAGAGGTTTCTTTTCTGCACTAACTTACATTTTACGTAGTTCGGCTTTATTAACTAAAATGTAGAAGAATAAATTAAACATACTAATGGTTGCCCAGTGGTCGATTCGACCATAATTCAAATAAATTTTAAGTTTTAAATATTAGCTGATCTGCACTCCTCCATATACAGTTAAGTGTGCCAAATTTCATACTCCTTGTCCGTGGTGGTTCGTAAAAAGGCGGGTACTCAGTTTTTGCTTCATGTATTAATATATAGATAATACAAAATGCTACCATAGAAGGAACAAACTATTTGGTGCCTCTTGCATGTGTCTAAGAGCGAGTGTGAGTTTTACATACTACGTATAGACATTTAAAATGTTTATACGAAGTATGAATCCATAAAGTAGAACATGATTCTTACTTTTATTTGACGAGTTGTAAGTCCTTCTTTAGATAAGTTCTAGGACTTAAAATAATATTAGAATTATGAACAAGTATATAAAGTAAAAAGGAAAAAGCTCACTGGGTATCAAAGAATTCGTCTGCATCGCTGTCAGTGGGAAAAGTGCCCAAAAGGCTGGCAGCGTTGCCACGTTGGATGGCAACGCTGATTCTTTGGGCTAAGAATTGGCCAGCCCTTTGGTCACGTGAAGATTCGAGCAACCGCTTGGTTCTTGTAAATATTTTCGGAAAGATGCCGAAAATAAGAAAGCTACCGCCGTTAAATGAAGCCGTAGAATGCAAAACTTACACATGATCATACAAAAATGTAAATGGTAAAAAAAAAAGTGTACGGTCTGTGGACCTCCGTCAGAAAAGAAGTTCCTTACGCTATACTCGCACGCACACACACATCATCATCATTATCGTATCAGCTGAAAGAAATCCACTGCTGGACATAAGCCTCCCCCAAAAGGGGGGATTTGCCATAATCGCCACGCTTGGCAGGCGGGTTGGCGCAATGCATAGAGAACGCTGCTGCCCATTCTCTAGTAAGTCCCTTAGTCGCCTTCTACGACACCCATGGGAAGAAAAAGGATGGTGCTATTCTTTTACGTCCGGCACTACACGGAATACGCACACACACACTCGTAAATAATAAAGAGAGATAGAAAGAAAGTCGCATAAAGTGACGTGGCGATTTCTCCAGACAATTCCTACCGCAAATCGCGTTAAGCAACTTCCAATATTGATTTTTTACTAGGCTTTTCAACATTTATTGCATTTGATTGTGTTATTATTTTTATCATTTTAATCACCTAGTTAAAATCAAACAAGCATACTATGTAAGTGATGTGCACTTTTTTAATTTATTGACGAGTTCACTTTACCTACCTGTATTAAGCGACTAAATAATTTGATTTGATTTTTACTGAAAAAAATAATATTCAACAGGAGAACGAACACTTCGCTCAAGCATGGCTTCGCTCCGCCTATGAAGTTCTACCAGCGAACGACAACAGCGCTTGCGACGCCAACGATATGTACCGACAGTACGTCGCGTGTTGCACCAAAATGTCTCGGAAAGGAGTCATTGCGCCTGCACACTTCCCTAGACTAGTCAGGTAAATTATTATGGTTTAAGAAATCTATTATTCCTCATTAAGAATTAGCAATTATTCACTTACTGAGAAACTAAATTTACATAAAATGTTATGAGTGTACAATATTGACGTAAAAAGTAAAATAGGAAGGTAGTAGATAAAAAATGTAAATATCAACGAATCAACAACCGAGTAAACACGAATCAAAAGTTAATGTTCTACTAGATGTGGTATATATGGCAGCGTACTAACAAATAAAGGTGTTTTATTTTAATATTATAATTATATTACTAGCTGACCCCCCAGATTTTGTCCTGTCTTAACTATGAATTTTGAATTCAAAACTTTTTTATTTTTAACCGACTTCAAAAAGGAGGAGGTTATCAATTCGTCGGAGCCTTTTAAAAAAAAAAATTTTTTATGTATGTTCCGATTACTCGAAGATGGCTGGACCGATTTGGATTTTGTTTTTTTCATTTGAAAGAGTATACCTCCCAGGTGATCCCATGATCATCCTGGGATCCTGGAGAAATAGAGAGAACTCTTCAAATTTTATAGGCACACAAAGCGATTTAGGTATGTTTTGGAAGAGTACATTCTCGTAGTCGTCTCATTTCAATTTGGTGAAGATCTGATGAAGAACTTTGGAGATAGGCAACGGAACTCCTCAATAAATGATAGCAAATGGACTGGGATTGCTGAAATCTCATCTCTGTCTATTGCTTACACCAGTTCATAACATAACATCACGCCGGTATGCTGTGAAGGGGTAAGCACATGTGAACCACTAAAAAGTGAACTAAAAACAAGTCGGTTGTTTTTTTTTTGGAAAAAGTTTTTTATAAACATCGAGAGGAAACCTAGATGGGTTTAAAATCGCCCTCTCGCATTGAGCATGCGCGTTTTCTGTATTTAAAGAGACCTTTGTCCTGAAGAACAACAGGTGTAGGAAGGCTGGTATTATATTATTCTGGATCATAGTTCTGTACAATCGTTACGGGTCGTCAGAAACCCGAAAGACTGACAACAGTCTTACCAAGGGGTATCATATTATCCAGTAACTGGGTTGTGGAGGTCAGATAGACAGTCCCTCCATGTAAAATACTAGTATTCAGCTGCATCCGGTTAGACGTGCAGCTGACCCCAACATAGTTTGAATAAGGCTAGACAGATTATGATATTTTGAATTTTCAGATTTACAAATTCACAACAATTAATCTAACGTGTTATAATTTTAACAAATGCCATTTTAACCGTCTTAGAACGGTGTTCGGCGGGACAGTGGGACCAAACACAGTGACGTTATCGACGGGGGAGACTCAACAGGCGTATATCGGCATCAGATCAAGAGCTATGCAGAACAGGACCAATCCTACAGCAGGTAACTACAATTCTACTGTAAACCCGTACTTAGGAATAATTTTCAATGTTAATCAATAAAGCATAGGTTCTCGACCTTATTTTGCTCAATTTACGAAACATTTTTTCTAGAGCCCCCTATTTTTTACACGCTTTATATTAGCTTCACTTGTATGTCAGTATGTAACCGACTCCTTTGAGCGCGATTTTGACCCACTTTTAACGGTCAGATTTCATTGAAACTTTGTAAACTTGTCGAGGACCGATGACAATTTAATAATTAAAAAAAAAAATGAAAAAAAAAACAACACGTTTTGTAGTTAGCAGAACTAAAAAATAGAAAATAAATAATAGCTTAAAAAACTAAAAAACACGCTTTAAAAACTAAACTAAAAAAGGAGAAAATAATTTAATTCAATTAAAAAGCGTGGGTGCTTGACATTAATTGATTATAAAAATACCGCAAAAAGCACCCCACGCTTTTTAATTGAATCAAATTATTTTCTCCTTTTTTAGTTTGGTTTTCAAAGCGTGTTTTTTAGTTTTGTAAACTATTATTTATTTTACTTACAATCTGTATTGTTTGTGAAACAGCTATTGCCATGATTATTCACACAAAACATCACGCCTTGTTTTTTCGAAGCGTTATACAAAGGTACAGGTTAGTCGATCGATCAGAGTAAGCTATGCTTGACGCGGTTGGTCAGTGGATGGGTGACCATCTTTACTTACCAAGACCCCTCCGTGCCTCGGAAAGCACGTTAAGCCGTCGGTCCCGGCTGTCATTTGTGGATCTTTGACAGTCGTTACGGGTCGTCAGAAGCCCGAAAGTCTGACAACCAGTCTTACCAAGAGGTATCGTATTACCCAGGAACTGGTTTGTGGAGGTCAGATAGGCAGTCGCTCCATGTAAAATACTGGTATTCAGCTGCATACGGTTAGACTGGAAGCCGACCCCAACATAGTTGGGAAAAGGATAGGCAGATGATGATGTTATACTGAGGTACATCCACATTTTGCCAGTTATGTTTTAGTCCCGCATGTAATAGGGGGCGAGCCTATTGCCATCAACTGGGCACGGTTGGCGCAGTGGTTCAGCGATCGACTGCTGCGCTGCGTGTCGCGGGTTCGATTCCCGCACGGAACAAATATTTGTATGATCTGCAAGTAGTTGTTCTGGGTCTGGCTGTTTGTGTATGTGAGTTTAAATGTTTGTAAACGCACCCACGATACAGGAGAAATTCCTAGTGTGGGGCAACGTTTAAAAAAAAATATCTAGACTCCGGGGGCTTGTACTGGGAAATTCCAGATAGCAAAACCCAATAGCACTTTGTTCGACCTGGGAATCGCACGTCAGGGGACGTCTTTTCGACCCGCTCTGGTAAGATGTCGTGACATTTTGTTCGACCCTCCCCTCCCCATAATCTCACGTGAGATACTTCAAAATGCGTATTTTGAGTGTAAAAACGTTAATCTGTGCTTATTTGCTTTGGATTTATGCGTTGCATTTGGCTGGCTCGGCTGGCTGGTGGCGGTTTAACAATCGAGGAGCTACTGTGCTACTTTGTGGCGTTCGCATAACCGCGAGAAATATTATTTTGGAGGACTTAGCCTTATTGGGGGATAAACATGTTTTACTTAATTTAACCCAGTTTTCTCGCAATTTTACATCATTTCTTTGCGGAGAAAAATATAAATTACGTGATATTGGCCGAGATCCCTCTCTCCCCCCTGTGAGATTGGGTGAGATTTGACTTGACCCCAAAAACGCCTCACTGATAATGGACGGCCCCTCATTCTAAGCAGTAGCGCCTGCGATTACTAGATCAACGAAGCAGGATGATATTTAAACGTGTAATATTATTTCTGAGGTTAAAGAAGAAAGTCTTCAGCGACCACAAGGGGGCGTTATTGCCCAGGTCGAGAACCTATGAATTAATGGATAAATACATACGATCATTGACTGTTATTACGGATTTTATTTGTTTTTTTTTTAGGACCATCATCGCCGATACTAAAAGCGCAGCTAACGAATAAGGCAGCAGCCGAAGCGAAACCCGTTGTATCTCAACCGCAAGTGCAGGTAACAGTTTTTATAAAATAATCCTATTTATTTTTTCGAAAGTATTAGTAGTAGCTGTAACCGCGGCTTCGCCCTCGTGAATGTCGGCAATTATGCCAGGAAAAGTGGTCTTTGTTGCTCCTTATATCATCAGCTATCTGCCAGTAGAAGTCCCGTCTAAATTGGGCCATCCGTTTTAGTCCGTGGAGATTAGCAGGAAAAAACTCAAAGAAATCAAATATTTTAAAAATTGATTTTCTGTTATACTTTCAAACATTCATTTAGTAAAAAGCTGTTATTCTGTCATTACAGACACTTCAATTTTATTTATTTGTATAGATATAGATATGCGTAGCGATGTACAGACTGTTCTAAATATAAAACCCATAGAAAGTGTTTGAAATGAAGTAGCCTGTTTAGGGCGAAATGCTGAACTACTTTACATATACAATCAACTATTTCGTAATATCAGCCTATAATGTTCCCACTGGGACACAGACCTCCTGTCGTGACAAAGAGTGGGCCGTAATGGACCACGGGGGCCCATAGCGGGTTGGTAGACGCCTTCGAATGTCTTCGAATGTTTGGTTCTAGCACATGTCAGTTTCCTAACGATGTTTTCCTTCACCTTTTTGGGAGCAGTGAAGCGAGGAAGTGAGAGCGGTAAATAAATCTATACTTAATATTATAAAGCTGTACAGTTTGTTTGTGTGAACGCACTAGTCTCAGGAACTACTGGTTCGAATTGAAATATTCTTTTAGTGTTGGATAGTTAGCCCATTTATCGAAGAAGGCTATAGACTATATAACATCACGCGAAGACCCTTAGGCGTCGAGCAAAGAGAAAAAAAAATCACAAATACGAAGTACTCGCACAGGCAGTCGATTCGAAGCGACGGGGTGGGGCGGGGGAGCAAGAAATTAATTTTTGAGTTTGTTACTCTTTCACGCAAAAACTTCTGAACGGATTTGGATGAAATTTGGTACACAGATAGTTTATAGCCTGAATTAACACATAGGATACTTTTTATACCAGTACTACGTTTCCGTGAGATAATTTCCGACCTCTACGCGGGCGAAGCCGATGGCAAAGGCTAGTATTTACATAAACTAAAGCGCCTGTCTGAGTTTTGAACCTACGGCCAACAACACCTATACTCCATTTGCAATAGCATTAGACAGAAGTTAAAAAAGGTTCTTTTTAATGTACACTTCGTAACAAAATTACATTAAACGTGTTGCAGTTACGATAAATGCCAAAAAATTTTTAGTGTCAATGCTAAAAACCTAAAAGAAGCAGGAGTGAACAACACCGAGTAACTAAATTAGCTGATGACGACGAAGTTTTACCAACGAATTGTGGGTCGTAAGTTGTTATTTAAAATAAAGTATTGTAAAAAAAAAAAATTACTTTATAATCTTAATTAGATTTAAATCATCATGTGATTGTTTGTTTCATTCATTCATTTTGTTGTGGGTTTGTAATGTGTGATGAAGATGTTATTGTAATTAGAACATTATTAAAATAAACATTACTTTTACTTCGTTTATCTCAGTATTTAGTACTGTCTTAAATCTACCTAAAAAAGTTAGAACTTAACTTTGAAATAAAATGTTTTGCACTCCTGCTTCTACGAGCCTCTTTTTCTAAAGCTATAATAAATGGGGCATAAGTTGCAACCGTTACCACTGGGCCACCACTGCTCTGTCAATTATTTACACTTTATATATCCTCAGAGCCAACAACAGCCAACAACATCTCACCCGCAGCTGTCTCAAGCAATGGACTCCACTCCGTCAAACACAACGCTGATCAAACACTTGTTAGCACATAAAGTAAGCCCCGCACTACCGACACCGCAAGTAAGTGATACTAACCATACTAACTTTCACCACTGTTTTTAGTTGTAGGGATGTGTGGATGAGTTGTTCATAGTAGGGCAGAAATGAAACACAGTATAAATATGAACAGTATGGAAACTAGACCTATTTGTTGAAATAATTCATTAGGGTTGTCACTCTTAGGCCCGTAATACAGAACCTCACTCAAGACTCAAGCATTACTTAAAACTAGTTTAGAGCCATTTGATTGGTTAAACTTAGTTTTAAGTAATGCTTGAGTATTGAGTGAGGTTTTGTAATACGGGACTTAGTGTTTGTAAAATTGAAGTTGTTTAGCGGGTTGCAGTAGGAGTTGACTGGTAGAAAACGTCCCGCGAAAAAGTGTTCATACATGGTGTGCCCCCTCCATGCGACTTTCTTCTTTGGTCAAATGTAAATTCAAGATGGTGGTTGCGAACATTTTACTTTTGTTTTAAATCATACGTGAGAAGGAACTTCGTTCCTGACGAGGGTCCACCGCACACGTTTTTTAAATAGAAATTAACTTAACTTTATAATTATTTCATAATAAGAATTACAGTAATATTAATACATAATAAAAACAAGCTTAAATTATTCAGTCAATTTTTTGCGTCGTCTGGTTAGTACGAAAAAAAGTCGCTGATTAAAGGTCGGTCGTATACGAATTTTACTTTTTTTATTGTAATTATATGACAGCATTTTATTACGAAATACGCAATACGCTATTTTTGAAAATATCGCTGGCGCTCCGTAGCGCAAGAGATAAACGTATAACACGGCCACTCGTCTCGACACGGCACCCACGATTGAGGGCGCCGCGACTATCGCTTAGGGGTCTTGTAGATGCGTGCGTCTGTGTGAGTGTGTCATTTCGCACGTTTGTTCGGAGTTTCTGTGCTGTCCATATTTATACTGTGGACGAAGGCCGCGTCCTTGTTATCCTCGCGCGACTATCGCTTTCTAATAGGGGTAAAGTTGTTGATACGATGAGACTTGGTTTGATTGTTGAGTTGTTGACTGACGTGAATGTGTGTTCACTTGTTCCGTAGAGTTTTTGTTTCTTTGTAAGTTAATTAAGTTATTTAAGTGTAAAAGAGTTTTGTGTGTAAGGTGCTTAGAAAACTGATTTACTCTCTTGAATTGATTATAATTACTTTCGACTAGTTGACTTTTTGCAAAAAAAAAAAGATATTAATAAATCATAGTTCATAAAACGTTTTAAGGTAGAATTAAGAGAATTAATTAATTGATCATCACATCACTCGGTTTATATTTATGAATCTTATTTTCTTGTTCTGTTCTTTTACTTTATTTTCTGCTATAATTTACAATTTACTATATAACAAAGAAGGTGACGTGCGTATCACGAAGAAAGGTATAATCTACAAAATACAGTGGAAAATTAACAAATTGCATGTGAGATTGAGTTTTTTGAACGTTATAACTAAGATTTGGTAGTTCTGTTCCGAACTATTAGATCTAGCATGTATTGTACTGAAGTATTTTTTAGCTAAATGCTTGAAAACAAGGCCGTGGTACGGAAAATGCCTTTTCCTTCAGAAAAAAAGTTTTCTGGCAGGCCGAAATTATAATGAGGCAGTTGCCGAATAAAATAAAAAAAACAATATTTGTGTATGGCAACATTGCCGAGTAGTGGCAGTAAAACGCGACGTAGAAAGGCATGCCAAGTATCACTAGTTAATAAACTAACATAATAAAATAACTGGATTGAAACGGCATGAGTATTCTGCTAGCTTAATTGTTGAGCATGGTTTTTTTTTTTTTTTTAGGAGTGCCGCCAATTTTAAAAATGATTAGAATTTAGCATATTCAGATATAAGCGATATCGCTTGCGGTAGCGATACCCACGGTCAGTCAATTCATGAAACGCACCGCGAAGCGTTTCTTCGATAAAGCCGAAATTCACCGCAATCCCTTGATTGTGAAGGCCGCCACTTATGTCCCCAGTAGGATTAGCTCTGTCCGACGGCCGAGACATGTCCTCACCGACCCAGACGACCACATTACTCTCCTCCAGGAAAGCAATAGGGCCACCAGTACAGTTCGCACACACCGCACAAAATCGTCCTTCCGACCTCGCCGCCGAGGTCCTCGCGCCCCGCGAAGACCCCTAATAGTATCGGCGCCTAACGTCGAGACCCCCGACCGACCCTTGCTCGTTGAAGCGCCAGCCCGCGCCGCAGCTGAGCCAGTAGCTTTAAATTCCCCACCTAATAATAATAATGCCAACTTTTCGATCCAGCCTGTCCCCAATAGAGATAGCTGTCCCCCTATCAGTGACGCCCTGAGCCGAGGTTCGTACCCCACAGGGGGTGCCCTCAGCGTGCAGTCGCTTAGTTTGTAAATTTTAGTTTGTAAGCCCTGGCTGGAGGCGTTAAGATTAACTTCTTAATGGCAGCCCCAGGAAAGCCCGGTTGAGCAGTCACGGCCTCTCAAGGCCAACTGCGAGATGCCCAACAAAAAAAAAAAAAAAGGTAGCGATACCGAATCTTCACACGCGATATCGCTGTCTCGCTCTTAGCGGTACTGGTCCGCCTTCTTGTAAGTCGACATTCAAAAGGACGTAATAAAATCGCGCACTGCATTTTCAACGGTCGGTGTTGAGCCGAGCATTGAAAATCGAACAGTGACCCTAGTGTGAGTTTTTTTTAACAAACTCGATCGAAAGCATCGAGCGCGTTCGGCGCTCCGATTGGCCCTGGGGGCCTACTCTCTAAGCACGAAGTCCGTCGTTTCGGTCAAAGTAACGGGCGTTTCCAACTCCGTATCACTTACGGACAGAAGATTAGTTTGGAGCCCGAACTAAGAATGAATGACAACATGATTTGACAGCTGTCCCTATTCCTGATATGTTTTTGCCCATGCAAAAAAGTTAGTTAATTGGCTGTAGGGTTCACTAAGAAAATTCGAACTACTTTCGGATGGGCCCGTATCTTCGTTGACGGAGTTAGAGAGTAGGCCCCGTGGGTTGAAGATCCAATCGAAGTGCCGAACGCGGGCGATGCCGATGGTTCAAAGAAACGCACACTAGGGCCACAGAGTGCTCATCTCAGCACGTCGAAGCTAGAACAGAAATACACACTATTCGATTTTCAACTCTAGGCGGTATGCAGTGCGCGAAAAATCTGGCCGCGGTTTTATTACGTTGGTGTGAACGTCGAGGTCTAAAGTGACCAACCAACGGTATCGCTACCGAGTGCTACAGCGTTATCGCGTATCGATTTGTATCTAAGTTTCTTTTCAAACATATTTTTTCTTTTATTAAGCAACATTTATTTTCCAAACTTTTTTTTTCGATTTTCAATTTCATTTATTTCCCTTTCGGTTATCATTTCTTTTTCTTTTAAACGTAGGATCAGGGACACAAAATATTTCTGAACGATTTCATTCAATATTTGTAACGAATTTAGGTTGCGCAAAGACAACAAAATCAGCAAAGAGGACCGGCTGCTCCGAGCACAGTTGTAGTGCAACCTAATCAGGTATTTATAATATTTCATAATTCTCCTCTATTTATTCACACATAAATTTCATTGAATTCTTAGTGTTCGGCTTGCTAGCAGATTTTCTAGATAAGAATTACGATTATTTAATACGATAATCAAATAACCAAAATATCCTTTCATTAGAAGTAAACTCGAGATCAAAATTGAAACACATTTTCATTTTATAAATATTTCTCGTGTAGGTAATGGACGTTGACCCAGAAGCCCTGATCAAATGTACGACGATTACACCAGGTGGTGTTGCCAGTAGTAGCACGCCCACAGATAAGGTAAAACATGACGTAGAAGTAACTTTTTCTCCAACAAATCGATAAGAGCATTGTTACGGCCCCGCTGCCACCAGAGGGCGCAGTACGGCAGGCCTTCCTAACGCGTGCCCGGCGGACACCCGCTCGACCGCGCCTCCACTTCGCGCCGCCAGTTAGAAAATTGGATCCTATATCTTCCAGGTCTAGGTATATAGAGGTATGAGGAACAGGGTGTAAAGTTCGCTCATACCTATTGGTAAAGGAAGGATCCTCCGACCAGACGGGTGTTGTGTTTGGTGGGCAACTGCCCGACGGTTGATGTCGGGATGTTGTACCTATGCCAATCGCGCGGTAAACTTTAACTGCGCGATCTAGGGTTTCTATGACGTGCGTCTTTGCGTAGTTTGCCTGTGGCGTTGAAGATGGCGCCACTTCTCTTTTTGTAATTTTAGATATTGTTGCGAAGTATTTTTCTGTAGTGCCGCGACAGGTACAACAGATTCTACGCACGGTAACATATCAAGCTATACATTTCCGGTATAAGCTGACTTCTCAGTGTTCGAAAAGCTTACACAATGCTACAGCCGGAAAAAAACATATCAAAGATTAGACTGTACTTCTAACCATTTGCATAATAATTCACTTTACGATGCTTTTGTTTGCAGGTCCATATAAATCAGCAAGAGGATCATCAAGTTAGTAAGTATTCAAAACTTTTATTTCTGTTATCACTACTTACTTTTTTACGTAACTTCATTATTCATATTCATGATGATGCCAAAACAATATTATTTGTTATGTTTTCAGTACCTAAAGAAGAACCAGTACAAATTCAGATAGACGAGCAAACACAACTGACTATTGTAAGTAACCTTTTCTACTACTAAATATAAATCTAGGCGTAATTTTACAATAATAATTTACGTTAATTAATCCTATATTCCAGAAATCAGCCCAAAATAAAATGCTAGCAGACTTACTAAAGAAAAACTCGAACCCCCCACTGCAAGTCGTTCAAATGGGCCCCCAAATAAACGCTCCAACTATCCAAATCACAGAAACGGGTCAAATCGTTCAGGTCAAGTCCGACCCAACCCCAGTCATTCAAATAAATGCTGACTCCGGCTTAGTATCCCAAGGAAACCAATACTTTCAAATAAAGAACGACCAGGGCCAGCTAATTCAAATAAAGAACGAACAAGGTCAAATCATTCAGTTGAAGAGTGACCAATTGCAAGCGCCGATTCTTCAGTACAAGAATGAACAAGGTCAATTGGTTCAGGTGAAGACTGAAGGTCAGATACAGATTAAAAATGATAAGGATGTGACGGAAACTGTTGTTACTGATCACTCGTATACCGAGCCGCCTGCTAAGAAAATTAAGATGGAAGATAAGGTTAGTTGTTGAATTTTACAAAATAATATGGGATAATCTGATTGTTTTCTTGTAATAAAGGGCAAATCGGAGGCGTTACAAGGACAAAAAATAAATTAAATATTGACTGGCGATATTTTAAAATGTTATCAGAACACGGCGCCACAGGAAAGTGTATCAAAAACAGCAGCGAATCTGTATGCAGCACTTGCAGCTTCAGCGTTGGAAGATGAAGAGGATTTGGTAAATATAATATAGCCCTATTTGTTTTTTTTTTATAATGTAGCACTAACCTTTCTATTTTCTTTGATACATGTGTGATTTTTACATACAAATAACTCTTTGCCATATCTTTACGAATTGATATTATGGCGAATGATAAAGCCATATTTATGGGAAACAAAATTAGTGACACTAACATTTTCTTTGTTGTTGTGGGTGCCATGTTTCAAGCAGACTGATTCATCATCTGTCTAGCCTTTTCCCAACTATGTTCGGGTGGGGTGTGGTTAAGTAATAACAGCCGCACGGGTAGATCGATCAGGTTAAGCTACGCTTGCCGCGGTTGGTCCGTGGATGGGTGACCATTTTTACATACCAAGACCCCTCCGTGCCTCGGAAAGCAAGTTAAGCCGTTGGTCCCGGCTGTCACTTGTGGATCTTTGACAGTCTTTACGGGTCGTCTGAATCCCGAAAGTCTGACAACCAGTCTTACAAAGGGGTATCGTATTATCCAGTAACTGGGTTGTGGAGGTCATTGCTGGTATACAGCCGAATATCCGGTTTGAAACTGACCTCAACATCAAAATCCGCCTATAGTCTTTTCGCAACTATGTTGAGGTCTGGTTTCAGTTAAACACGATGCAGCTGAATACCAGTATCTTATATGGAGCACTCGCATGTAAAATACTGACCCAACTCATTTAATAATTTACCGTTTTCGAACTTGTCAAACTGTACTTTAGCAATTCAAACTAGGCTTAAGTCAAATGTGTGTGTGCTTTCTTTATTCCATGTCTGTTCATTTTGGCGTATCTTAGCGTCCTCACGCAAACAGCGTGGGCGCCATGATATTAGGAGCACTGCGAGCTAAGGTCTTGATACTAACATATTTCATTCTATAAATATAACATTTCTATCTTTATTGTATGCACAGATTTGTACGTATAGAAGAGAAGAGATATCACAATCCTCAAACCAAAGTAGATTTGAAAAACCAAACCTACACCAAACTCACATAAATATTAACGTTTACAAACTTCGTTTAAAGCAAATTTGTATCGTGAGTGGGCATTCAGTTTTGTTATTTTAGTTAGAACAAGTAATATGTCTTTAATGTAGTTTATTAGAATAAAAAGTAGCCTATTTGATGTTTAAGGAAAGTAGCTATTCGTATTAGCGTATCTTTATTTATTTAGTAACATTAAGATTATGATAAATGAACAGTGGTAGCCCAGTGGTATCAGGCTGTTATCAGGGGTGATGAAATTAAATACAAAGTAATGTGCCTACATTTCTGTGTATCTAATTTCATCACCACTGCTCTCAAAACGGTGAAGGAAAACATCGTGAGGAAACCTTCATGTCCTAGAACCAAAAATTTGAAAACATGTGATATCTACCAACCTGCAATGGGCCCGTGTGGTGGATTACGCCCCACTCTCTTGAGGACGCTTGTGCCCCAGCAGTGGGAACATTATATACTGATTATGCATATTAATAATGTATGATTTCTTAGCTCTAGTTTTTTATTGCATAACTTAGAACCTTTTGACATATCTACTGATGGCTTTTAGATGTGTTAGTATTTTTGAAGGAGTAGTCTATGTAGTGTTGCTTTTGTAGTAGAATATTAGTAATTCTTGACAAAAAATATTAATATATCTTGTTGTAACCAGTTGCCACCGAAACAAGAGCCTGTTGAAATTATTCAACCATCGGTTTTGATGGCAGCTGGTGAAAATTCTGTCATCATACAAGAACCCATTCTACAGGTAAGAGTTTTACCACTTTGCCAAGAATCTATGTTGCCACTAAAAAAAAACATTTTGATTAATTTTATACAAATTACAACACTGGATACTTAAGAAACAGATACTTTCTCCTCTTAAAACTTTGTGGTTGGTTGTACTTAGTCTAAACCAAACTGCGCTAGTAAAATTAAAATAATTTTAAAATAACTCGCCTAAATAATGAAAATGTACTCTTTTGTACAATATTTTATCTCACAAAGCGACGCGCGCTTTAGTAGTAACTGCTACACATTCACAGCGTGTTTGTACACTTGGTACTAACAGCTAGTACCAAGTGTACAAACACGTTGTGTGCGTGAAGACGAGCAACGTGGGCACACTACATACATACACACACTTCCGACTTCGCCATTGTCTCAGACGGTACTAGAGGTCCTGCGCTTTCACACACATTTACAGTGTGTTTCTACACTCTGTAACCAAAAGTAAAGCGCGTCGCATCGTGAGATAAATATATTATAATAGTTATATAATTCCACAACTCAACTGCGAGCTAACAATAAGTGTTACTAACTCAGGTTCAACAACCGACTTTGTCGGTGCAACAGCCTACGATGCAGGTGCAACAGCCGACACTCCAGGTTCAACAACCTACGTTACAAGTTCAGGGATCTACGATGCAGGTAATACTATTGTCTAATAATTAACTACAGTCTCCGGGCGTTTATTATACACCGAGCTGAAGAACGTAACTGGCATATAGGTGACCGCTGGAAGACGTGCTACAAAGCGGTCAGTTTTCGTGCTCATATACTCGAGGGTCACGCGTCAACGGCAGAGGCAACTGCATACGTCGACATTTTGTTTTTTGACCGTGGCATCTCGCAGGTCACCTAGGAGAAGTTGTCAGCTACTTGACCGGATTTGCCTGTGGTGGCCTTAATAAATTAAGGCATCCGGTCAGGGTTTAAAAACCTAAGCGACTACACGCTAAGGGCACCATTTGTGGAGTACAAACTTGGGCTGGTTCGAGCAAGGTTCGTGGCGGACATTGATTGGGACGTCGAATCTGGCCTCGGAAGCGATCTGTGTTGGTTTTTTCCGAGCATGCTGGTCGACTTGCTACTCTCTTGGAGGAAGGTTGTAGCGTCATTGGAAATGGATATTAGCCATCCACAACGCCGTACGTGTATTGCACCGTACTCAAATACACGAGCGGTAGGTTATCGACGGCTGCTGTTGCCTCTGCCGTTGACTCCTGTCGCTTGTCTGTATGCACACTTTGTTGCCAATTATTGGTACCTACTACACTTAGAATAGGCAACTAGCTTCATCTTTTGGATGGGAATTCATCAAATAACTTCTCCCGCTCTGGGTGGAGCAGGCGGGCGTGTCAGACTTTTATTGACTAAAACCCACCCGTGTTCCCTCAGTTGCCTATGTTCCAGGGGCCGCGGTATCTCTTTCGGACAACCCACACCCCTAGTAGTGACCGACCCCGTGACAATTCAAAAGTGCCTGTCATTGGCTTATTTGAAACTTGTGAATAAGTATAAACATGTTTTTTCTTCTCGTTTTAACAGCAGACTCTACAAATGCAGCAACCAATGCTGCAAATGCAATCCATGGATGTTCAGAACATCATTGCTTCGCAGTCTGGACAGCTGATACTACAAGGTAAAGAATTTATGTTTGACTAGGTCTCGTAGTTAATTCAATCAAAACTAACACAAAAAACATAATTTTGTAACAATAAAAAGAACAACTATGCCGTGCGTCGCCATCTCTGCAAGTACAGCCGATCTATTCTGTAAAATTCTCACCGCGAAAACGTAGGTGAAGTGAGCTTGAAGTGAGGTATCATTCCATCTGACTCTAAATGGATTGACACTATTGACAACTCACATTAAGCTCAGCCGATCTATTCTGAATACAATCTCACCGTGAAGGCTTGGGTGAAGTGAGCTTGTAGTGACCTCTCCATAGTGTCAATCCTTAGTATCAGTTGGAATAACAGCTCACTTACAGCTCACTTCACCTAAGTTCTCACGGTGAGATTTTAAGGTGAATGCGCAGTGGTAGAGCGCGAAATTCAAATTTTGTTACGTTTTTTGCAATTTTCAGGTGAGTGTCAGCTTGTTACTTGATCAAAATATGATTTGCGACTATAACATGTACGTATTTACAGATTTATAATCATTAGAATCAATAATACATCTTTCTAAGTTAGATTTGTTCCATAAGAACAAATTTCTTATGGAAAAGTGCTTGTGGAAGAAATCTAACTTATAAGAGATATATTAGACGTTCTAATGACTAAATTCTGTAAACACGTACCTGTTATATTCGCAAAACACATTTTGATCAGGATACAACCTGATACTGACCTGAAAATTGCAAATACGTAAGAAAATTTGAATTTCGCGGTCTACCACTGCGCATTCACCTTAACAGAATCTGTCGGCAGTTCACCTTAGTTCTCACGGTGATATTTTTGGTAGCCGCCATGTTAAATACGTCATACGGTATGTGAATTGAACAACTTTGTACTTTTATTATTTTCGTAACCAAAGTAATTTTTATTTAAATAAAATTTTGCATTCAGGAACAGCAAACCAACGATAAGTAAAATAATAATATTTTTTTCAATTACAAACAATTATCATACAAAATATCAGCACATTTGTTTACTTAGCAAACTGACGTGATACCCACAGACCAATATGGCGTCCAGTGCGTCCAGCGTTTTCGTCAAGTTAGGCGCGAAATTTGAAAATGTAAAATTTTAATGCATTTTCACGACACTAATTGATGAAATAAAAATGTTGTGTTTTTTAGTGGTTTAGTAGCACTTTAGAATCTAAATAGGACACTTTTCAAAAATGAGTGTAATACCTTATTCTTTAAAGCCATATTTATTACGGTCAGAAGAGGTCAAAGATTACGCGTGTAAGAAAATTTGATATTTGCGAGCTTCCTTGGCGCATACATTTAATAAAATTGTAATTCGTTTTTTTTTTCTGTTTTATAGAGAAAACAATATCAACACAACCCACGCAGTACATGCAGCAACCGATGCAGATCATAGCGACACCAAGCAATGCTCAAGGTACTGTCCTAACCTCCTTTTTTGTCATAATTGACACGTTTCATCTGTAAAGACAGCATCATCTCTTTCTATGGGATCTCCAATCTTATAGCAAATGTTTTGTTTGGAGTTTTGGTGTCTGTTTACTGTACTCTGTCTAGTGGTGGTTAATAAAGCATATAGCAAAATAAAGCACCGTGCTTATTAAGCATAACATTAAGCAAATGCTATTGTGGCTCGCACTTCTTGCTATTTGCTTTTTGCTTTACATCGCACTCTCTGTCTCTGTCCGTCGCACGTCGCATGCAATCGTTTGCTTTCGGTCGGTCGCGTGCGTAATCGTTTTACGCACCGCGTGCAATATCGCGATCTCGGGCGACTCACGTAACGTAATATAAATAAATGTTATTTTACTTCGTGCTTTTTTAGTGTAAATAAACAGTGGTAGGACACGCAATATTTATTAAGTACGTATAAACCTATAATTGTGTAAGGACGATTGAGTGAGTGAGATATTGTGTTGTTGTTTTGTGAGTAGGTATTAATAACACTTCATCATTCATCATCAGTTATAGACAGTCCTAAGTCTGGAAAGTATGAAGAAAAGTTCATTGCTTTTTTTACTGTTCCGTTTTATCGTAATAAATTCATAAACGCGATATTATTCCGCTCTGACAACACCGTGCTTATTTTATTCGCGCCCGCCCGTTTGGCCGTAACAAGTACTACACATATAAAAAAGCATGCTTTAATTAAGCATAAAAAATAGTTTGCTTAAAATATAAAGCATAAAGCATTAAGCAAGTGATTGCCATAAAGCAACTTTGAACAACACTGACTCTGTCGACTGACGTTGACAACTTCACTGATGTTAATTGCCGCGCTGGTCTCGTGGTTGCAACCGCGGCTGCTGAGCGTGGGGTCTTTCTGGGTTTAATTCTCGGGTCGGGCAAAGTAATATTGGAGCAGTTTCACATGTAATTGATGAGGTTTTGTATGTTCCAGGTGGTATAAGTTATATAGCCCAAAATATCCCAGGGAATATGATGCAGAAGACCATTATAATCGTTCAAGGACCAACCGGTGGGGGACCTCTTACTTTGACGGTATGTTCATCCCAAATCTATAATTATGAGTTATTTTATAGTTTAAAAAATCACGGCCAAAAATGGTCGGTTATTCGTAATAGTCAAAAGTAAAGTGTTGTTTTTTAATGTAAATAAATGTTTGTTTGTTTGTAAGAGACGCTAAGGCCTCGGATTTATGGTAAACATAACTTGCGAACATGCTGTTGTGTTTCTTTAAACGTGTTTCGGACAACATTACGTGCAGAATGTGTGTGGCTCATGTTTCCAGCAACACAAACCAATCCATGTTGCTGCAACAATATTGTGCAACTTTTGTTTTCTATGAATACGGGGCTTCGACGGTTTTCACGTTCAATTAAGAACAAGCCCCCGTACGGACGGACGTAAAGATGTCGTGACGGGATTTCATTGTGCATTGGATTTCCAACTCTCGGTGTTGAGCCGAGCGTTGAGAATCCAACAGAGCGCAACCCAGCGCATCAAATAACTACACACTGTTGGATTGTCAACGCTTGGCGCTAATCATTGCGTTGTAAATCCAGAACGCGCAAAATCATCGCGGGGAGAAATAGTTTTCCGTGTGTACCTGGGCTTAAATGAATTCACTAAACGCACTGGCGACTTTTTCGACTTGTTTAACCATGAAACGCAAGAAAAAAATACCTCTTGTGCTTAGCGTCAGTGTCAATCAACAAAAAAAAAGGTTTTAAAACATAAATGTTATGACAAAAAGGTGAACAACCCAGGCGGCCTGGACGAGGCGACGCTAAACAGCCTTATTACGCAGGCAACAGAGGCGATAACCCAACAGCAAATTATACAGGTTACACTCAAATCAAGTAGCTAACACCCACAGTTTATATCTTACTCCATATAGTCGGTCAACGCAAAGGGAGGAAGCGGAGGGTTCTTACGTCCCAAGTTGCTCTATTGTAATTCGGGATCAGTCATTTGCAGTTAGAATTTTTTGACTGACGTTGACTGTGTGACAGTTGAGATAGTTACTATTTATCTTATGAAATCAATCTGCCTAGATTGACTTCAAGAGATAAATAAATATGACATTAATGAAAAATATGAGACGATAATAGAATATGATGTCAAAGATCTAAACTCAACGACATGACTTGCAACAGTTGCGGTCATGAAACGTGCGAGTGGGACGGTGTCGTGTCGTCTCCTTCCCACGTTTTGTGACCACGCCAGTCGCGAAAATGAGCGCTTAGTGTAACGTGTGAACGGCTGTATGGAGTAGATTGTTATACTGTGCTAATAATCTTTGCTTCAACTCATACTAATAGTTCCGGATGATGCCTAATAGTAACTTTTGGGTTCTCATAATAATAATGATCATTTCCTTTCTGTTATGCTTCTTTGTGTCTAACAATCGTCTATAGGTGAAGTGGGTTTTCTCGTTTTTATTAGGAATCTTGATACTATTAATTTGTTGTATCGTCTACATTTCTTGTTTATTATTAGCGTATAATAGGTGTCCGACAGCTATAAAGGGCTTTTATTGCTGTCGCAGTATATGTACTGTCCTGCCAAGAATGCCATTGCTGCCTTTATTGTTGTCGCAGAGTATGCTCTGCTACAGAAAATAAAGAATAAATTGTTATTTCGACACAGATCGTGAAACACAAAATACAAATAACAAAATAAAAAAGTTATTTGACAACAACAGTGCATATGTGCACAGCAACAAAGCATGAACGCAATAAAGGCCTAGCATTGGCTTACCTCTTTGACGAGGTATTTAAAAATTCTGAAAGAAAAATAAAGACAACACGAACAATCAATGATTTTTCAAACTACTAAAAGTAGATTGAGGGTTGATTGACTAAAATGATACTATCTAAAAATTATTTAAAAAAATTATGGGGATGCACGTTTTTTTATTATGTTGCGTGTAAATTAGGCTCATTTATTACTAACATAACAATCGTCGCTTTACTAACTTTTGGGTTACTAAACTAAATGTAGATTAAGCCTTTTTATATCAACAGTGGCAACATTATATTCAAATTGTTCCTAAAGCTATGGTAAGTTAATTCATGTTTATGAGTGAGTACCGCGGATTTGCGTGAGACCACACTAATAAAGACCTCGGTTTGGTTCGTTCATGGAAGGAGGGAGATTTTCAAGTTCATACAAGTACTTAAATATTAAAATCAGTACTCACACATAAATATGTCAAACTCCGTGCACGATAATTAAATATATAATTATAAGTAATATTAAATTGGTGCAAATGCACTGCTGCCATTCCGAATAGATAATCCATGTGAGTTTATAATTCGAATTGAAATTAGTGTTCATATAATTTAACGGACGGGTCGCAGTGCATAAACACCCTGTACATTTTAATTCCTCTAGATCCGCACATAGAACAAGTAGCATAAGAACGTATTGAAACTTTACGGTTTTTGAAATAAAGTTGGTTATCGCAGAACTCGGGTGTGATTCAGTCGACACAGAGGGTGTTGTCTCAGCCTACGTTAGTGAGTACTTCGCAGGCCATCACGATGGTGAAGAACGCCCTCGCTCAGGTTCCATGCACAGAATATTATAAACTTTAGCTTTTGGGACAGGTTTTGGGTTTAAGTACGGTTTAGAAATGAATGCGACGCCTTGCCTTTTGAGAAATAAAAATAAAAGAAAGATGTCATTTACCGCTTGAGTCGTTTTTATTAATAAAATTGTGTGTTGTCAAAAATTTTGGGCCCTTTGACATAATATTTAAAAGATTTCATGCTGTAGAGCAGTGATGGCCCAGTGGTAAAGGCCACGACTTACTAGTTGTTGGTTCGAACCCAGCCACGCGCTTTAGTTTGTGTGAGTTACATCACTACTGCTTTTAAAACGGTGAAGGTAAACATCGTGAGGAAACCGACATGTCCAAGGACAAAAAAATCGAAGACATGTGGTGGCATCTTCCAACCCGCAGTTGTGGGAAAATGATAGGCAAATTATGAAGCTGTGGCCAAAATTAATTCAAAATTAGCCCTGAAACAGCAAAGCGGTGTACTTGACTGGACATCTATCTGGCTAACGAATTATAATGAATTTTTCGAGCAGTGTAATTTGAAATAGTTCCTTAGTTGTGAAAAACCAGTCCAAAAAGACATGCAATATAGAAAATTACTTTCTTTTTTCATTTATGGCAGAAGCTCCAGGGTATTCCCCTTAATTCATTTTTTCTTACGTTTTTCGCAATTTGCAGCTTAGTGCAAGGTTCTATGTTGATTAAACTATGATTCGCGACAAACATGGCTTTACACAAGTTATAGTTATTTAAGTAATTGATACCACCTTCTCACTTAATTTAGGGATAATTTTTCAATAGTCCGTTGATTTTTTTCATGAGATGATGATGATCATAAGCAATTGTCTCAATAGGTTTAGAAAATATGTATATGAAAAACATTGTTAATACCTTTAACATTTGAGGGTTGCCCTCGATTTCCCTGGGATTCCATCATCAGATCCTGACTTGGCGCCAATTGGACCACCTCAGGAGTATACTCTTTCAAATAAAAAAAAAATGAGAATCGGTCCACAAATTAATGGGGGAGAAATCGGTGAACATACATAAAAAAAAAACATACAGTCGAACACAGAACCTCCTCCTTTTTTGAAGTCTGATAATAAATCGAAGAATAAATGTTATCTGAAGAATAATTTTGGCATATTTTCTAAACGAGAACTGTCAAACCGACATATTTATTTCTCAGATAAAAGTTGCTGTCTGCCTTTTGAAAAATCAGCCCTTAATTCGATTAAATGACTTTTTCATGACTGACCATTTCGAAATAGTTATTCAATCGAATTAAGTGGTTAGGGGGTTGTATTGATGACTTAAATGATTACTAGTGATTGTCCAGTGGTCGAAATTCGACCAAATTTCTTTTAAAACTAAATGTATTTCTAATGCACAATTATGTAAAAATATTAGCTTTCTGCACTTCTTCTCCATGTAAACTTTGCTAAATTTCATACCCCTCCGTCCTTGTAATTTTCGTAAAAAGTGGTATAAAGTTTTTGTCAATCATTTTAATCAACATACAACCTTGCAATGGCCTGCAAATTGCTAAAAAAACGTAAGAAAATTTCAATTTTGCGGGCTACCCTGGAGATTTCACCTTAATATTTCTGGAAATACCTAGTATTTCATCTTAATATTTCTGGAAATACGTAATATTTCACCTTAATATTTCTGGAAATACCTAATATTGCACCTTAATATTTCTGGAAATACCTAATAATTTTGTTTGCAACTAGGCCGTCTCAACGGTCGGTTGCCAAAGAAAAGTAACCACCGTACCAAGCAGTTTACTTGGCCAGGTGGGTACAAACCTCACACCGACTGTACCTTAAGCCTGTCCAAAGTAGGTTGTTGTTATTGTCAATGTGCATGAGTACTTTGAGTATCACACAGTACTTTCTCATATCCAGTACACGTATTATATTGTAGAAATCTCATTATATTATTGGAAAAAAATCGCATACCGAGTATTATTCCTTCTATGTTTTGAATGCTCTTTGCCAGGCATGAAATGCTGTTTTAGACTTTGTGACTTTCGATTTTAAGTTCAAAAAGCTTAAATATGTACGTGTTGTTTAAGCCATAGAGAAATTAGAGTCGTCGTGATGGTAGCTTGGTTATTGGTCTGTGTTTATTTATACTATGTATTTGAAATATTTTTATGTTATTTTGGTAATCTTTATTTTTTGTATGTGGGCTATTGTTAATGCATTTGCTACACATTCAGGGTAGTAGGGCCATCGAAGCACAACCTGTACAGTACATGATTCTGAAACCCCAAGCGTTGAAATTTTTTGCAGTTAAAAACAAAGAACTGCCATACATTTTGACCGCATAGGTATTGCACTATCCTATGAAACATCCGATTTTTTTTTTGATAATCAACGATACATTGAAGACTCTACTAGACTCCTTAGCGGAGACATACGCTAAGGAGTCTAGAATCATGTGCTGAATTCTTGGTTTTAGATTTCGCGTCGGTGTTCCTGCCACCCTGTATACAGGAAAAGTTTTTATTCAGTGGACAAACTGTAACCATGAATTCAGCAAATCAGCTCAGCATATAGCAAAAAAAATCAGCTGCTCCATACATTTTGACCGCGTAGGTATTGCACTTTTCTATGAAATAGCTGATTTTTTTTTGTATAACCGACGAAAAATTTCTGCGCTGGGGGTCTAGAATGATATGCTGAGTTCTTGGTTACAGTTTGCGCACTGAATAAAAAGTTTTCCTGTATAATAATTTCGCAATATAGTAGTGGAACAATTTTTGTATTTAAATCCAAAGCAAGCTTGAAATGGTGTGGCCTATTTACACAGACAAAATTTGCTACAGTGGCAAACAAAATGACGTGTAAATCGGCTAAATTAATATGAATTAATTGGAGCTGATTTTTGTGGTATGATAAAAATTTGTTAGTCACTTTATCGGTCAGTTGGTTGGCAAAATTAGTAAAATGGCAATTCAAGTTTAGAATTACAATCTAATTAGTTCAAGTTAGCTTTGGAATCATGAAGCGCGTTTTGCTAGGAGCAAGCATGTTCTAAATTGTATTATATTCATTCATTTACTTACATAGTTATACAAGGTGAATGTTTAGTCACCGTCAAAATTTTTCAGGGTGATATTGAACAACTTTCTCAAAGGAACATGGTTCGAAATATGAAAAAAAAAATAATCGGACCTCCTATACAAAATTGGTCAGCTGACTATTTAAATGGTGACTAAAAATTCACCTTGTATATTAAATGTTGTAGCTTCATGTAACTATTTATCTACAATATTTCTTATTTCTTCATTAAGATGGCTGCACTAAGAAGTCCGCGAAACAATATTTTTTTTTACGTTTTTTGCCATTTACAGGTCACTGTCAGGTATGTTGATTAAAATATGAATGCGAACGTAACAAATATGGCTTTACAAATAACTTTCCCAAATAAACGATTATCTTATTGACTCCAATAGAATATTGAGTGCCTAACAAGAATAATACAGTATCAGCTGTAATTTAATTTAATTACCTACAAACAAAAAAAAAACTTTTACCATGCATTTTTTTTTCATTTGAGTATTTGACAACGGATCGCGCGTGAAATATTGAGGGGCTTGTGGCTAAGTAATAACAGCCGCACGGGTCGACCGATCAGGTTAAGCTGCGCTTGTCGCGGTTGGTCCGTAGATGGGTGACCATCTTTACATACCAAGATCCCTCCGTGCCTCGGAAAGCACGTTAATCCGTTGGAACCGGCACTCCCGGCTGTCATTCGTGGATCTTTGACAGTCTGTACGGGTCATCAGAAGCCCGAAAGTCTGACAACCAGTCTTACCAAGGGGTATCGGATTACCCAGTTATTGGGTTGTGGAGGTCAGATAGGCAGTCGCTTCGTGTAAATACCGGTATTCAGCTGCTTCGGTTAGACTGGAAGCCGACCCCAACGTAGTTGTAAGCTAAGCAGATGATGATTCATCCAATGGGATTAAATTAAAAAAGAGGGTTGTATGTATTGATGATTTTAATTCAGTAAATATATATACAGGGTGTAACAGAGACCCTATTGCTATCCTTAAGCACTAAAGATAACAGCTGGTATAGAATCACTATACATAATTTCAACTCAAAATAAAATACTCTAATAACTGATACCAAATTTTCGGTTTCATATGTTTCTTAAATTCAAATCATAACAAACGTGTCACCGCACTACGTAGGTCAATAACTTTCCACGTTACTTGCCAATATCACGATAAATCTCTTCAGAGTGATGTGTTTATTTCAATTTGAAAAGTTCGGTTTCTGAAATCAATGTATTAAAAATTCTCATAACTTGCTAACATGTAGAGATAGGATTAAAAAACCCTTCCAATATCGTTTGATATCATCCAAAGAAGCCGTGCCCTTGGTATGTATATACCCTTTCCGTTACACGTTGTATACGTGGTTGCGGTCGTACATACATATTTTGTTCAAAATACAACTAACACTAACACAGACCTGTAAATAAAAAAAAAACGTAAGAAAATTTGAATTTCGTGGGCCACCCTGGCGTTTCCCCTTTGTATACAGTTAATCGTTTGTGTGGTGTTTTCATTTCTGTAAATATTTAGTACTTATTTAAAATTATTTTCACTTATGTAGCTTGTAGATGTTATTTCAAAAATCAATGCAAGATCTTCAAAAGTTTTGATTAAAAAATCCACAGAATGCTCCTCAAATGACGCCCAGCCAGCAACCGATAATAACCAACCAACCACAGCCTCATAAGGCTCAGATCATGAACCAACAGCAACCACAACAGATTATGGTTACTCAGAAGCAACCACCGGCTCTTATTAGTACATCGAGCAGCAGTCAGATTGTAACCAGTAATGCGCAGCTTATACAAGGTAATTTCCATTTAGGTTTTGGTTATTTATGTATAACAAAAACAAAAGAAGTACAATTAAAAAGTTTAAAAAAACCTGACTGCGAAAAAGTGAACTTTAAAAAACACGACAATAAAAAACAAAATCTAGAGGTTTACTATTCAAACTGAATACTATAAGCAATCTCATGCAGTTGGAGGCAATAAAGGTCTTTATGAATAAATTTAAAAGATGCCTCCGACTGCTTGATTTTCAAAGACCTATTCAATGATACCCCACTTGACATAATTCGTCGACTTAATATTTTTTGCTTTTTCACAATGTCTGGTTGACGCCATATTGAATTTTGAATACTGTCATATCTTTAGTTACGCTCGCCAGATTCAGACAAATCGATAGACGTAAGAATCATCAAAATCGGCCCACGTGTTTGGTCTCTAGATTGTCACAAAGGAATAAACATACATACATACATTGGCTGGTATTCACATTGCCTTGCAAGCTTATGCGGTCAAAATTTATGGAACAGCTGATAAAAAAAAATACCGACGATTTTTTTTTGACCTAGAATCTCTGGAATCATAATTATGTTGAATTCATGGTTACAGTTTGCGCATCGATGTCCGTTTCACCGTCTATTATGTGTGCCACTTCACTTATCGAAACTTACTATCTTCATCTGCTTTCTAGGCAACCAGCAACTCCTTCAAGGCAACCAACAAATCATAACCGTATCCAACAACCAGCCGATCATAATGAACTCGCCAATGAAAAGCAACGTGCATAGAGTGGTGCAGCAACCGCAGCGGAGTCCTGTGGTTACCAGCGTGCAGAGTAACCAGATTTCTGTTGTTAGTGAGGCGAAAACCAGCGTTATACAGTCTGGTCCGGTGAGTGATATTGACAGGCCTGCATTGTCTTCCATTTATTTTTACTCGTACAACAAACATAAACGGTATCTATGCTGCCCAGTGTCAGGCTAAACTATAAACAAAACAAAAGAAAGACCCGCGCAACCCAAGTCGAAACATGTTCTGCCACGCAAAGCGTCAAGGTGCGTCAACTATCGTTTCAAGGTCACGTGCATCGACACCAATTGAGTAAGAAAGTTAAGATCCGTATCCGCCGATCTTGACGCCAATTATCCGTATCCGGACCGGTATCCGCAGATCTTGACGCTAATTATCCGTATCCGGATCCGTATCTGCGGATCTACTTTTTTAATGATCACATGATGATCACAATCACAATGAAATCTCTGGTAGATTCTATTATATTAGATGTGGGTTATAATATCTCAAATTTACAGAAAGCCACACAACCGGTGATGAGACAAGTGATCACACGCCAGCCAGTCATGGTGGGGAACACGAAGATCGGCGATAAAGAACTTGTGGTCAACCAACCTATTACTGAGGTAAAATATGTCTGTTTTGACTCATTTCTTCTCAAGTTGAGGAAGCAAATAAAATGATTTAAAAAAAATCGACGTTCGTTCGTCTGACAAACTATACACACTCAGATGCACAAAGACATTATTAATGCCGTTAGTAATATTGAGTGAAAAGAATGAACGTGAGTGAAGGTTTCCTTTTATCTTTTGTAAAACTAGGAAAACTCGATGACAGAAGTAACATGTTTGACAATTTTGACATTAGATAAGGTTTTCTGATGTGCAGTTATCCTATTTCTTCCCGTGGGTGTCGTAGGAGGCGACTAAGGGACTTACTAGAGAATGGGCAGCAGCGTTCTCTGTATTTGACCACCATACTGCGATCGCCAACCCGCTTGCCAAGCGTGGTGATTATGGCAAAACCCCCCCTTTTGTGGGAGGCATAGGTCCAGCAGTGGACGTCTTTCGGCTGATATGATGATGTGCAGAATATTTGATTTTTTGTAGAATGCCTGCAAAGTCTGATGCTTATTCTTACGCAAAGTACTTTCAAAAGGAATGAAGTATTATTGAGTGTCCACCTCAACGAGGTGCGTGGAACAGAATGGATGTGGAACGCTGAGGTCATAGCGTTGTGGCGCAGCTTGGGAGAGGCTTAACTCCGATAGGAGTTGTCGGTTGAGTCTCCTCTTGTTATGCTACATACAACAAAAGAAACCTTTTTATAAAGGTATAGATACATTTTATTGATCGAACCGAAATTTCACGCTGACGAAGGCGAGAGCAGAAGACTCGACGGCGCGTTGTGTTCCACGCGCGCCTCAAAGAGATGTCAGCACCAACTGGTGGGACCCGCAATGGCCGATGCCTGCCAGGGGTGCGGGTTGTTCGAAAGAGATACCGCGGCCCCTGGTACACAGGCAACTGAGGGAACACGGGTGGATTTTAGTCAGTAAATGTCTGACACGCTCTTCTGCTCCGCACAGAGCGAGGGAAGTTATTTGATAATTTCCCAACATAAAGAAAAGGGCAGAAGACTTCGTCCGCGTGAAATTTCGGTCTCCGATCCGGCGCGTCGAATCGCATAGCTCGCCCGCGCTGTTACTTCGTTCGTTTTGTGGTTTCTGACTTAGGCTCAAGAATTGGCTATCAAAAGCAAAAATTATTACTCCAGAAATGAGTGAGTACAAACAAAAAGAAAACCCTCAGCTTTACTATTCGTATAGATTATTGAATTCGTGTTTTATTGATCGAAATCTGAGTTCTGTTAATTGTATGTTTTAGCCCCAGAAGCCGCCTACTCCGAAACAGTCCGCAACGCCACCTCCCCCGCTTACGCCGACGCCGATCCAAGCCACCAGCCCACAGGACGAGACGCCTTGGATATGTCACTGGCGAGGGTGTGGCAAGTAAGTGACGTTCACTGTAACAACATGTAAGAGCCAGCTCCCAAAAAATATTAAAAAAAAACAAATTCATGTGCTCAGTACAGATCCCAAACCTGGGAGCCAAGTCTTTCAAGTCCGTCAACCAAAACTAATTTGAAACTTCGATGTGAACCCCACACCCGATGAATTAACTTTGTCTGTATGTGATACGGATTAGGAATCGCCCGTAACTTCGCCCGCAACCACGGTTTTCGTGCTTAGGCAGTAGACCTCCTGTATTGCAACAAATTTTAATGTCGTTGTGCAGACATAGTTTAGTGAGTTTGTCATATATATAATTATTAGAGATGGGCCGAAATTCGGTTCACATTCGGTTCAACCGAATTTCGGCAGCTTGAACCGAACTTCGGAATTCGGCCGAAATTCGGCACAAGCAAAATAATACCTACTTGCACTATTTTGACTGAAATTTAATAGAATCAGAGTATAGCATTACTGTAAAATAAAATTATGTATTTTACTCACTCATGGTCATTTATTTTAGTTAGGAATATTGTAAATGTAATCCTTAAATTAAATCAGTTCTTCTTATTATTCTCGAAAATCTTTGCCTAATTAATTCTAATTACAAAAATGAAATAAGCTTAGTATTCTTCTAACAAACATCTGAATACAATTCGTAAATTGAAAAAAAAAAAAACACGTTTTTGGTTCTCAAACTAAACATTCATTTACATCAAGTATTTTTTATTACAATTAAAGGGTATTGAACCGAAGTTCGGCCGAACTTTTCATTTTAACCGAATGTTCGGCCGAAGTTCGGATTCAGTTCAAACCACATTCGGCCCATCTCTGATAATTATATGTTTAAATATGATTTAGTGCAGATAAATTATACAGACTTAAACTTTTAGAGCAGTGGCGGCCCAGTGGTAACGGCTGCGACTTACGAGTTATAAGTCGTAATTTCGAACCCAGGCAGGCGCATTACTTAGTGTAAATTATTTCATCACCACTGCTCTCAAAACGGTGAAGGAAAACATCGTGAGGGAACCGCCATGTCCGAGTACCAAAAATTCAAAGACATGTAACGTCTACCAACCCGCACTGGGCCCGCAGAATAGATGGCCGATGGCACATGCAAGGCGTCAACAGGGCCAAAAAGTTCTGGAGTGGCGACCGCGTACCGGAAGACGTAAAGTTGGAAGGCCTCCCACAAGGTGGACCGATGACCTTGTGAGGGCCGCAGGAGTCCGCTGGATGCGGGAAGCACAGAACCGGTCGAAGTGGCGGAGCTTGGAGGAGGCCTATGTCCAGCAGTGGACGTCTTTCGGCTGAAATGATGATGTTGATGACAGCATGAAAACTACAAATTCTTTAATTATTTTTTAAACTTCATTATGTTTTAATTTAAGCCTTCCAATGGGACACACACACACAATTATAAATCATCTAATTGTATTATGTGTGTACCAGATCGTTCAGTAACGCCGCGGACGTGTTCACGCACGCAGCGCGCACGCACTGCCCGCCCTCGGCCGGCGGGGAGGCGCCGTGCATGTGGCTGGACTGCGACCGCGTGCCGAGGAAGACCTTCGCGCTACTCAACCATCTCACTGACAAGCACTGCACTGCACCCGTAAGTACTACGCTGCAAGGCAAACATACTCACACAGACACACTCACACGCGCGCACAGATGCACACATGCACAGGTATACACACAAGCACACATAAACATACAGACATACACACACACGTACACACACATTCTATGCAAATCAATATTTTCTATTCTATTCTAAGGTTATTTTGGCGCGTGCTCAAATAAGGAACTAACGCCGCCATCTTGTCAATGTCATTTAGCCGCGTGTGCATTTAGAACACTACAACACTGTTTTCGTTTAACTACAATGATCTTAATCACACGTACACATACACTAGAATGCACCGGAATGCGGGTTCGGCGTTTTTTGAAGTCTTTCTAATAAGAACGTCTTAGGAAAAGACCTAATCCGCATTACACCAAGGTCGTTATCATGTACTTAACCTTTTCACGACTATGTTTGGGTCCGGTTCCAGTCTAACTGGACGCAGCCGAATACAAATATTTTACACATTTACACCAAGATATGGCAACACTGGGGGCTCAGTGGTAACGGCTGCGATTTACGAAGTTGTAGGTCGTATATTCGATCCCTGACAGGCGCTTTACTTTATGTAAATTATTTCATCACCACTATTCCCAAAACGATGATGGAAAATATCGTGAGGAAACTGGCATGTCCTAGAACCAAAAAAATCGAAAACATGTGACAACCACCAACCCACACACGGCCCGCGTGGTGGATTATGGCCCAGCAGTGGGAACATTATCGGCGGATTACTATTTAATTTAGAATTTAGACATAGTAAAGAAATCACAATCTTTTGACATTAGAATACACCTGTGCTAAGTAAGGGGCCACTTGTAAGTTATACAGGATGTAGGGGTAAACACCGCTGTCACTTAAACCATGGGTAGTTGACTTAAATATAAAATAGAGGAGCGAGTAAAAAAAAAAATACGCGCGAGAAATGAGCGACGCTACGAACCGGCGTTACGTGCGCTCGCTAGCGAGACTTACAGCTGACTGACCGGGGTCGCGACCCGTGCGTCGGAGTCGGGCCACGCGGTCCCCACGCCCCGCGCCCCCTCCCGTATTGAGACGCAAGTTTGTTGCCCTCGCGCGTAGTGTAAAATATTCTTGTGGGAGAAAAGCAGATTTTCTTTAAAAAAAGGTTGTTTTTTTTTCAATTATTTTACGTTCTATAAACGAAACCAAACCAAACCACTGGTTTCAAGGATAACGGTGTTTACCTTTTCAGCCTGTGTAACATGTTATTACCAACCTTACAGGCTCTTAAAGCGATCTACAACTCCCGCCGTCACGCGGCCGTGGAAGGCGCGGATGGCAAGCCGGTGACGCTCGGGTACCCGCCCAACGCTGCGCTGGCTGCCCTCAACAAACACGCGGCTGATATGTTCAATCCAAGGGAGCTTATGGTAAGGATACTATACATCTATTTCCAACATATATAGAGAAATTAAAATTTTGGGGGATTTAAAAAAAAAAGTCATAGGCAAGGGCAAATTCCATATTTGGGAAGAAAAACACGCGCGTTTAGAATGTGGCGGAATAAATACCGCGCTCTCCGACGCGTTTTTAAGCTCGGATTAGTCCGCATTCTTATAGTACGGGCGGTGGCGTCATTTTGACCAGCTGAATTAGTCTTCCCTTAGCACATAAGAGATCTGAGCTTTGGATTCCCCCTTTGGGTGCCACATCAATAAAAAATGAATTTTTAACAATTACTTACTAGAAATAATGAAATAGAAACCGGAGCGACTGGAACGATTTTGATAACATTTGATATGGGGATACTTTAACCCTGGGGCCTTGATGTCGGCTACTTTTTAACGCCATACCACGCGGGTGAAGCTGCGGGCGGATGCTAGTGAGAAATACAAAAAAAAACAGCGTGAATGTTCAAAAGTCATATTTTTAAACAATGACTAACTTGTTGGGATGGAAAGAGCTTATCGTAGTCATTATACCCATTCTCATTTAACTTAAAATCAATCTCATATGGCTATGGTCTTGCTTATGTATGACAACGAGTATGAAGTCAAAAATAAATAACTCATAAAATAATTGTACCTCAAAGAAAAAAAAATCCTGGCGATATTGTGTATCTAGTCAATACACACTAAAACTGTATTAAGTACTTTAAAATATTGTGTCATAGTCTATTTTCTAGTTACTCCTGCGTATTTTAAGGCCATTAAATTGTGAGGTATGAAATAATTTCAAGAAAAAATCTTTAGATACTTAATTTACGCTTGCATATTGGACTAGGTCATTTTTATCGTGGCCATATCGAACCTCGCAATTTGATAGCCCCATACCCGCATACAACGCTACCAGGTTCTTTTTATCGCGTGGACAAGGTCTAAACTAACGCCGCACAGTGGTCTGAAAATCAAGCTCCATACTCATAGAAACTTAACGTCAGAAATTAATAAATAAAAATATGTTTTGTGTTTAGTATACCTCCTTTTGTTTTACTAATATAGTATGAAAGGTATGAGTAGCTCCATGCGTGAGAAAAAAAATATTTGTTTTTTTTTTGTATGGAATAAAACACTTAAAGTGCTTTTTTTCAAAACTGAATAAAACTGATGGGCTGGTACTCACATGAGCTATTGCACCATACACGGCGATCAAGATGACATACAATTCTTGTGCCTTTCGGTGCCGCTTTGCATGTAGCAAGCTTTGGAAATTTTGAATTTACAGTTGGTGATCTTTCAAATCTTTGATGGTATTTTGTGAAGTTACATATCGCTTTGAATATGAAAATAGTATGTAAACTAATACTCATACAAGAAGACACAAACATACACACACACACCCTCACACACTTTCGCCTTTATAATAGTGTGATTATAAAGGCGAAACTTTGTGTGTGTGTGTGTATGTTTGTCTCTTCTTCAGCTTTGAGCGAAATCCGTTCGGATTTGAATGAAATTTAGCACACATAGGTATAGTTTATAACCTGGAATAACACATAGGATAATTTTTATCTCGATATTCCCACGGAATCGAGACTTATGCGGGTGAAACCGCGGGGTGCAGCTAGTAAGGAATAAATATGTACAGTCGAGTTCTTTAATATCTGAGCATCTTCATGAATCAAAAATATGTAGGCAACGGTAAGTTTCATAAAACTCAAAACAGCCTTGCTTTACAATAAATTGTAAACAATCTGTGACATCATAAATATGTGACTACATTATATCAATAATGTTGCTACAGACAAAGACTCTAAAAATTGTGCGCAATCCCTTGTTCATATTATTTAGCGCAAAGTTAGATTCACAAATATCTATGCAATTTTTCTATGAAATATATCTTGACAATTTTCGGCAAGCAAAAATAAATTTAGTGGTAAAGGTCATATAATTGAATATTCAAAGCTGTATAGATATTTATGAATCCTAGGTTGCACCAAATAAATTGAAATCTAGAGTATTCAGATATTTTAATTCCGAAGAGTAGTCAGATATTTTCGACTTCACTACCGTAACATACTTATGAACAGTTTATATGATAACATTTTATTGATGTCTAAGATTGTATAGAACTATATGATCATTTTAACGCTTACAATATTTTGAAACATTGTCACTGCCAATATATTAATGAACTCGACTGTACATATTTATTTTTAGCTGCACCCTGCGGTTTCACCCGCATAAGTCTCGATTCCGTGGGAATATCGAGATAAAAAGTATCCTATGTGTTATTCCAGGTTATAAACTATACCTATGTGTGCAAATTTCATTCAAATCCTTTCAGCCGTTTGAGCGTGAAGAAGAGATAAACATACACACACACGTAACACACACACACACAAAGTTTCGCCTTTATAATCACACTAATATTATAAAGGCGAAAGTTTGTGAGTGTGTGAGGGTGTGTGTGTGTGTATGTTTGTCTCTTCTTGTATGAGTATTAGTTTACATACTATTTTCATATTCAAAGCGATATGTAACTTCACAAAATACCATCAAAGATTTGAAAGATCACCAACTGTAAATTCAAAATTTCCAAAGCTTGCTACATGCAAAGCGGCACCGAAAGGCACAAGAATTGTATGTCATCTTGATCGCCGTGTATGGTGCAATAGCTCATGTGAGTACCAGCCCATCAGTTCTATTCAGTTTTGAAAAAAAGCACTTCAAGTGTTTTATTCCATACAAAAAAAATCAAATATTTTTTTTCTCACGCATGGAGCTACTCATACCCTTCATACTATATTAGTAAAACAAAGGGAGGTATACTAAACACAAAACATATTTTTATTTATTAATTTCTGACGTTAAGTTTCTATGAGTATGGAGCTTGATTTTCAGACCACTGTGCGCCGTCATGTTGTTTTGTCAATACAATTTCACAAATGCGCCAAGAACGCTCCGCTATCAACTGCATTCCGAATTACGCTGTAATAAGCTGCGCAATTGTAAGCTTACACTCTTCCGAATTAGCGTGAGCACGATAACGATGCCATCATGACATGCGCCACCTTGCGATATGCCATGAATTTTATATCACCGTGAGCTCAGACAAAAATGATAATTGTGCTGTTTTGTTTTGAGTCGCATAATATCTTTACACTAACGTGGGTGGCATTTTCGAAATTGTGCTTCTGACTAGTCGCCATCTAACCAAAGAAGAAGAAATTTGCGGTGTATACAAGTTATATATGGCGTATATAGGTTTTGACGTTGAGCGAGCACTGTGAGCGTTTCGAATTGTTGACAGCTCCAGGCTGTCATAATCGTGATACTAAAACCGGAACGCCAATTATTGATGTGAGCGATTACAGCGCAATTCAGAATGCAGCCAATGCCATTCAGGCGCCAAAAGATTCTGGTAGCACTCCAATCACAACCACTAATAGTGTCACGCTGCGTGTGACGTCACTAACGTGTCTGTGTTTGTGCACGCGCAGCACAGGGCCGAACTCAGTCGCACGCCGGAACAACTGGTGAGACTCACACCCTAATGTGCAACCTGACTGCGGTCGATCGACTTCGAACATTCGATATTATCAAAGTCAAATAATTTATTCCAATAAAGCACTTATATTGCACTTTTGTCTGACAAAATTTACGGGCAAATAGAATTGAATCTTGTTTCGATCGATAGCCTCATTCGGTATTTCATTTACTTATTTAACATAAAATTGCCGAGGCCAATTAAATTAGACAAAAACATATTTATCATATCGTTCGATCAATAGACGATACTAGTTAATTCCACACCATCGATGGAGTGATAAAAGTCGACGTCAAATGAAAACAGTTGACGGCGTCGATTGACCGTAATGGGGTTGTTTGTTGGTAGCCACGCCGCGAGAGGGCGCTGTATGTCACTTGTCAAGGTGATCTTGAAAATGAAACCATCAATTAAGGACAAGATAAAACACTTATGGAGGGAGCGACCAAGGTAACCCTCGAAATTTCAAACGATTTTTTTTTCGAAATTTGCAGGTCATTTGCACCCATACAGGGTGTAAGGGAAACGCTTCCGAAAACGAAGACAGGTGATAGGGCCGGGCTAGTGATACTCGATACCATCATAAAATCTTTTTTTTTACAATTTTTACCAATTTTTTTTTTGCATTTTTTGTGCTGTGAGAACAGTTAAATGAACCATTATTTGAGATTAAAAACATTTAAAAACGACTCCAAGTCCACACGGCGACTTTAAGTTTAAGCATCCTTTGTAAAGTGCCGCCAAAATAAAATAAGTAGAAACATTACAGAAGCGTCAAACGTTTTAAATTGATGCAAAATAACCAATGTAAGGCGAAAGGTAATTGGTATCCGTTTGCATTTAGGTTGTATGCACCGAGAAATTTTTATGGTTGTTTTCCCGCAGCGAAATGGTTTTGTCTTGGTAATACAATCGTCTTATAACAAATAAAATGTTAGAAACAAAAATGGCAGACTAACCATTATGAAAAACCACCACGTGCGAGAGTTTATTTTGCTTAGAACACTTATGCATCGCTGTTCCCTTTGTCGGTGGAGCGTGCGATTCGAGTAGTACCTGCAAATGTTATCTCTAGTGTTACTATTGAAGTTTATTCCCGTTGTCCCCGTACACCGTGTCCCCGTCCTACGGGGACAGCGGTACTTCAATTAAATATTTAAAAATACTTCCCGTTGTCCCCGTACACTGTCCCCGTCCTACGGGGACAGCGGTACTTCAATTAAATATTTAAAAATACTTCCCGTTGTCCCCGTAATGCAATCTGGACTTTAGGGCACCCCGACTCGGACAGGTTAGGTTAGAAGGGGATGGCGGGGTCGTGTGAGCGAGCGAAGCGAGCGAATAGACCCCGCCATCCCCTTCGTGGTTATTTTTTTATAAACCATCCAGAAGTAGGAGCCCCGCGAAGCGGGGCTCCGTCGACCAAGCCCACCCTCGACCATGCATTGAATATTTTAAGATTTGGTTAGGTGCCATTTGAGTTAGGTTAGAACTGTGACCATTAAACATGAAAATTAGGTCAAAAGAACATTAGGTCAAATATGCAGATTTAAGAGGACAACGACTCGTGAAAAGTTTACTTCCCGTTGTCCCCGTTAGCCGAATGTACGTTACGGGGACAACTGGAAATAAATTTAATCACGTCCGGCTGTCCCCGTGACGGGGATATGGCATACGGGGACAACGGGAATAAACGACTATTGACTCTCACATTTTCGAGTGATGAATATTTTTTTAAATTATTTTAAAACAAAAACATCTTTATTTTTTTACTTTTACTCTATGCTTCAAAAGTACTCCTTATAGCAAGTTGTTCTGCCGCGGGAAAACAACCATTAAAATTTCTCGGTGTATAACCTACGTTCTGGCTTCGGAAGCGTTCCCCTTACACCCTATATTTGTAGGTACTATATGAACTTATAGGGTAGAACTGATTTTAATTATTATAATTATGTAATTATACAAACGTTACGCCCGCGAATCATATTTTGTCTAACATAAAGCCCGACTGACCTGCAAATTGCAAAAGAAAAATTGAATTTCGCGGGCTACACTGCCGCTCCTATGGTAAAGAAAAGAAAATCTCGAAGAAAAGGTTTAACGAGGATCGCTATTGGTAGCTGAATAAAAGTAACAAACACTTAGCGCCATCTACGCGGAACTAATTTGACAGTTTTGTTCCCCATTTCGGCGGCCTCGCGCCACACTTGTTAGTTGGCCTGAATGGTTGAGTTCACCGATCGACTGCAGTCTGGTTGCACCAACACCTGTGTTGTTTTAGCTTGTGTGTATGTCAGTGTGTTTGTGTGTATAATCTGTTCCAAAAGTATCTAACAAAACGGTATACAAACCCTGTCCAGGTAAAATTCATTCGCAATCACTCAACATAGGTAATGAGCAGAGATCGGATATTCGGATGCATATTTACCTAAAGTTGACATGTTGGCTAACATGGAATGCGCTTTTTGTATCGAAAAAGTCTTAATTTAGGTAAGTCATTTGTCATTTGTTTATTTTAACTAAGACAAACCACCGCTCCTCCAGTACATACACATATTTGTATCGGGTTAAACATTAATTTTAAATTAATACACATCTGAAAAGTTTGCAATCCAAGAATCCCGGGGTATTTAATAAATATTACAAATAATTTATAAAGCCGCTTCCATACCTTCATAGCTAAAAATTATCTTTAGGTAAATATGCATCCGAATATCCGATCTCTGGTAATGAGTAACGTATTTATTTAGGTGATTCCAACTTTATATATCTCCACTTTTTCCAACGATTATGTTATTAAGTAACTTTATACAAAATGGTAATAAATGTAGAAAAATCATCGACAAAAATAGAAGTTACAAAATTAACCTCAATCACAGCCTTGATTGCGAAAGTAAAAACATCTTTAAGGTGATTTAAAATTAGAGTTTCGGGTTTAAGAATTCGGTTAATCAAATCAAAGCACTCAATTTGCAAGTGGCACAACAAATTGACATCGACAGATACGTTTTCTGACCCATTTGTTTACATTTTCTTCAAATACTTTTGGAACAGACTCTAGTACCTACTGTATGTTGAAGTGTGCATACACAAGCGACACGCGTCAACAGCAGAGGCAACTGCAGCCGTGCGTGCGGCAAGTGCGGTGCTCAAATACACGAACGGTATGTTCTCGACGGTTTCACTCCGATCCAGACCGTCCGCTGCTGCCGTCTTCCAGAGACGCCCTAAGCCGATGTCTGTACCCCACAGGGGTGCCCTTACCGTTGCGTCGGTTAGTTTTAAGTTTTTAAGCCCTGGCTGGAGGCTTTCTTTTATTAGGTAAGATAAGATAAGATTTATTTTATTTGTTTAAACATAGTGTACATGATACAATACATGCAAGATAATTACTATGAGATAAATAAAGTACTAACATGTTCAGCCGCATATAGTGGGCCAAATTGGTAGGAAGTTATGGTGCATAAACCGCGATAATATTAATCAAAATTATATTGAAAACATTGCGTAGGTACTTATTAAATCATCATTACGAATTCAAAAAGCATATTTTTTAGAAACAATACAATGTCAAAGTAGTCATAAAATAAATTCGTCAATATAAATAAGAATTACTTTCATTAAAATGTCCATTTCAAACAACAATTATACAAAAAAAAAAAACTATATATTACAATAACACATCAAAAATACAACATTGTCATCTCGGTAGCCACAGGCAAGTCCGGTTAAACAGCCCGCATCCTCCTAGGTTGACCAGGAAGACGCCACTTAAAAAAAAACATCGACGGATGCAGTTGCCTCTGCCGTTGACGCGTGTCGCTCGTGTGAGCACTCAATCGCACGCCGGATCAACTTGTGTGACTCGCACGTAACACCCGTATATTTGTAGCTTGTGTGTATGTCAATGTGTGCGTTATTTTCGTAGTGTCTGTAATTTTGTTGTTATTTTAAACATATTATTATTGTTTATTTTTACCAGTTCTTTTGTATCAGTTCATTGAATGGTAGATTTTGATGCACTTAAGTTTCTTCAAAGTACCTTGTATTGCATGAAAGAAACCACTGTTATTTTCTGTTTAGGATCACCAGTAATACTTGTATGCATATATTGTTTTTCGTGTATCCGTTAATGTATGTCCTAGTGTGTGTTAAATAAACATTATGCATGTTACTTGTCCACGTCTGCTACGCTTCGATGCCACTAGAAACTCAATTTTAAATTACAGTTTCTCATATGTGCATTTGTAAAAAAAGGGGTAGTAGGGTGACTATTTAGCGATGGCACGTACGGGCTAGACTGAGATAGCAATATAAAACATCAATGCTAAAGCGAGAGAGAGGGAGTAAAGGTTTACGATAATTTTGCTTTCGCTAAATAGTCGGCCTGTTAATATTTCCAAAGTGACTTTATTAATTATAATGCTATTCGTTTGACAGGATGAAAACGAGGGTCCAGTTACGAAGAGCATACGGTTGACAGCGGCGCTCATATTGAGAAATATTGTCATTTACTCTAATACCGGACGGAGGTAAGAAACACACAACTTTGATATCTTATGAGCAATAACTGAGCAGAAAACACCAGCAAGTCACCAACCACACTAAACAATTTGAGGTCGGCCGTCATAAGTTCGTTGGCTATATGACCATTACATGAGATATGCTGGCCAAAGCCGAGTTTACAGAGGCCTTAGTCTGAGTGTCATTTAACCATCTCGATGAAACGCATCGAGCGCGTTTGGCGCTCCGATTGGCCCTGGATTGGTGACGGACCAATCAGAGCGCAGAACGCGCTCGAAGCGTTTGGTCGAGATGGTTAAATAAAACTCACACTAGGGCCACAGAACACCTCTTCGCATCTTTCCATACGGGCGTGTTTTTTTACGTGTTAGTTGTTTTTTGCATTATATCTGTATATATAATATTTCAGTTTAAGACTTCACATATTCATATTTTTATCTTCTTGTTCTCACACACTATTTGTGTACCTATCGTTTTTGGAATAAGCAGTATCTTTGTACTGAATATTGTAATTATGTCGTATCTCTATACATAAATAATAAAATGAGTATACACATTCAGAATTTCAAATCAAATAATGCGTTGTATAATGTGAATTTAATGTTTCTATTACAGACAACTCCGGTCCTACGAGGCTCACCTAGCAACGATCGCGCTCAGTAGTGTGGAGGCTTCTCGAACGATCGCGCAAGTGCTATACGACATGAACAACATTTGAGAGTCGCTCAATGGGCATGCGGCCCAGGACTAGCGTTTACAGTACATACCGCCACTGTAGATAGACAGAGATGGCATATAGACGGAATAGAACGAGGTGTTTCTCTTCTGTAAAAACGAGGATTTTTTGAAAAACCAATAGAATCAAATTTGGATTTCGAACGTCAATTGTCATTGGTTAAAATGTGTCTATGGCCAATCACAAAGCAGCTTTTACAGGAAGAGAAAACTTGGTTTAATTATCTCTGAGACAATTTGTGAGGACTTGAAAAAGTGATAATATTAAACAGTGGAATGGAATGCTTCCTTAGACAATGACAAGGGTGTGATTGAAAATAAATAATAGAAAAATTGAAGTTTTGTATGTGATTAGTTAAGTGCATTTCACGGTACGTTAACCGACTTTAAAACAACAAGGTGCAATTGTTTGTTGTCTGTCTATAGTTATGTGATGATCTGAATTAAAGTATGGAAAATATTAACTAGGTATAGATAATAAGTAATAAATGTGTGCAAATTAGCCTCCCACTAATATTTAGATGTAATTTAATACCGATGTTGACAGCTTTAGTGTTTTAAGGACGGGTGTTCAGAGATGTTAAACCTTTGTTATGTATTTTACTGTAACCTTATCATTGGATGCGACTCACAAAATGCCGCTTTCAAGATCGCACATCTGACTGAAGATGCGTCAGAGGTAACTTTTAAGTCTTCCGCAGACCGGCGCACCGCGACTCTAGTAGATCAATTTCTATGTAGATTTTACTTGGAAATTGTTCTATTAGAGTCGCGTCACGCGTGTCTGCGGTAGCCGTACAAGCGACGCACTCACGCATCATTGGTTGTGTGTAAGTTGATTATGTGATAGATGTTATATTAACTACTTGTCCGTTATGGCGTTACGCGACGCATCTTCAAGCAGATATGCTCCCTACCCTTATAATTTTGTACCATACGCTGCGATATTCTCTGAAGGCGGATTTTTTTTAAATGCCATAATTTGACGATAAACTTAATATCGCTTCCATAGGCCTGCTTTTACTACTAAACTGTCGTATCACCTTATCTTATAATAACTATTCGTATGATGAAAAGTTCCTTAGTAAACTGGCATGAGCCACTATTTAAACGAGCCATTTTTCTTATCATAAGTATGTACCTAAAGTATGTACGTTTTGGACTAATTAAATAATTATTATTATACATTTTAACCCGTCAAATGATCGCCTACTAGAAGCAGTAAGCATGTAAGCGCGGTCAGCGGTTTTCACGGTTATATTTATTGTAATTTAGAGTGTATTTTTTTTTCTTCTGAGCAATCGCCGGTGCATACATTTGTCGGGTTAATAACTACAAGTGGTCAAGTACTTATGCATTTCGAAAGAAGGTATGCGTTGCAAGACTGGGCCATTCTCGAACTAAAATTATGGCGAAATAAGTCGACATTCACGACGTCAAAATATCGCGGGGAGATTTTATCCCGCATTTGATAGTGCAACCAACCTCAACGCGTCGAAAAAACGCTCTGTTCGATTTTCAACTTGTTTACGTCCCTAAGAATGTAGACTAAGAGTCAATTCTCACCGAGACGCGACGCTGCGCGCACGATTCTTGAAAACGCTCAAAAAGGTGGTTTTTTTAAACCAGTGTATCTCTTTAATCGTAAATGATTTTGAAAGCAAAACAATTATATGATATTTTCAAGTCTTTTTTGCATAGAGTGATGGAACTCAAAACATAATTAAACATACTTTAATGCATCAAAAAAATTATCAGTCACCTCTTAATTATCTTTAAAACCAGTTTATCCCTTCAATGACAATTATAATATAAATTAAAACTATACCATAAAATTCCAAATGCCAAACTGCATCCAGTGATGGATTATTTATTATTAAATAGTTATTATCTAATTTTATACGATTTTATTTGCATTTTTACGACAATGCTTGCTCATTTATTACAACAGATTTTAACCCGTATCGGATTGTATACCTTATTGTGAAGTGAATAAGATCAATTTTGTATCGTAATCTTAAAAAGTGCGCGCAGCGTCGCGTCTCGGTGTATAACGACCCTTAATGTTATAAATTGTCGAGCGCAAGCTGCTCTGATTGGCTGTCACAGTAGTTTATGCGATATGTTATTTGTCACATTAATTTTGCATGTACGTTTGCCCAGCACGGCCCCTCAGAATTTGCATTTATGGTGTACACCATTGCAATGTACTCGCCTCTAGCAGTATATGTACCGATTTCTTTTTCAATGTACCTCTATACTTTTGAAGAAATATGCAAAAAAAGGTGGCCGTGCCAGCCAAACGCTTTCAGCACGGCCCCCCATGTAACTTGAATAATACATACCGTATTAACAAATGTCTATAACTCAAGAAATGTACTCTATTAATACGTTATATGTGCCGCAACAGTTATTGTGAATTCATAATAACAAATAATATATAGATGTGGATAAGGGGCCGTGCTGGAAAAAATCATTTTAAGAAATATCTAAAAAAGACAAAACATACTTAGCCAAAAACTATTAAAAAATAATTGAAGTTTAGCAAGTAACATATGTACCGCATTGATTTCTCATACAACTTGTTATATTGTGAAAAATAAATCTATTTTAGTTCATTCAGCACGGCCCTCTATAGTTGCCTATATCTTTTTAAATAAGCCGTCTATGTTTACAAAATTCGACTTCCTGAATAATATATAGGAGTACATTCCTTTCAACTAAATTGCAATTCTGCTGTATCAATACTTTAGAAGATAAATTCAATCTAAAATATACATACATTAAAACTGATGGGGTGACCATGATTCTACATGAAAATAGGATAAAAAATACTGCTTAAATTGAGTAAATCTTTATTAAAATAAACAAATCAACAATATGGTAAACTATATAAACGATAACTAGGTACTTATACATAATAGGTCGATAATCGTACAAGTGTCAAGTTAGTGTCGCTAAGACTACATAGCTCAAAGTCTTAAAAATCATACATTACAATAAAATCACAGATTCATTACATTTCACAAATTAGTTCGTTTACATGGAATAACAACCTATGTCTCAATAACACTACAGAGCTTAAAAATCTTAAAAAATCACAGATACGCGTTCAATAAATCATATTGATTGAACCTTACATTACACTAATATTAATTTGCATGAATCGCTTTAATTATTTGGTATAATCACAGGCAATTAATTAAATCCACGTAATCACAGATGTTTTTCAACGACTATAACAATTAGAATATTGTTCGTTTATGTTACTAATATTATGTTACCTATGGAATAATCATAGAAAAACTAGTACATAAATTAACTTATTAAAAGTAATCACAGATGACATTACAACAGTATTGACTTCTTATTAAACAGTTCACAGTTTCATATGCATATTTTTAGCAACTAGTCTTTACCAGATTCTTAAATAGTGTAAAATTAACTTTAAATTATTACAAAATACATGTATTTAAAAACCATGGCTCAAAAACATATTCTGGTTTCATATTCTGTTGTAATGTCATCTGTGATTACTTTTAATAAGTTAATTTATGTACTAGTTTTTCTATGATTATTCCATAGGTAACATAATATTAGTAACATAAACGAACAATATTCTAATTGTTATAGTCGTTGAAAAACATCTGTGATTACGTGGATTTAATTAATTGCCTGTGATTATACCAAATAATTAAAGCGATTCATGCAAATTAATATTAGTGTAATGTAAGGTTCAATCAATATGATTTATTGAACGCGTATCTGTGATTTTTTAAGATTTTTAAGCTCTGTAGTGTTATTGAGACATAGGTTGTTATTCCATGTAAACGAACTAATTTGTGAAATGTAATGAATCTGTGATTTTATTGTAATGTATGATTTTTAAGACTTTGAGCTATGTAGTCTTAGCGACACTAACTTGACACTTGTACGATTATCGACCTATTATGTATAAGTACCTAGTTATCGTTTATATAGTTTACCATATTGTTGATTTGTTTATTTTAATAAAGATTTACTCAATTTAAGCAGTATTTTTTATCCTATTTTCATGTAGAATCATGGTCACCCCATCAGTTTTAATGTATGTATATTTTAGATTGAATTTATCTTCTAAAGTATTGATACAGCAGAATTGCAATTTAGTTGAAAGGAATGTACTCCTATATATTATTCAGGAAGTCGAATTTTGTAAACATACACGGCTTATTTAAAAAGATATAGGCAACTATAGAGGGCCGTGCTGAATGAACTAAAATAGATTTATTTTTCACAATATAACAAGTTGTATGAGAAATCAATGCGGTACATATGTTACTTGCTAAACTTCAATTATTTTTTAATAGTTTTTGGCTAAGTATGTTTTGTCTTTTTTAGATATTTCTTAAAATGATTTTTTCCAGCACGGCCCCTTATCCACATCTATATATTATTTGTTATTATGAATTCACAATAACTGTTGCGGCACATATAACGTATTAATAGAGTACATTTCTTGAGTTATAGACATTTGTTAATACGGTATGTATTATTCAAGTTACATGGGGGGCCGTGCTGAAAGCGTTTGGCTGGCACGGCCACCTTTTTTTGCATATTTCTTCAAAAGTATAGAGGTACATTGAAAAAGAAATCGGTACATATACTGCTAGAGGCGAGTACATTGCAATGGTGTACACCATAAATGCAAATTCTGAGGGGCCGTGCTGGGCAAACGTACATAATTTTGCGATAACTCTCGTTCGAGCCTTATGGCATTGCTTTAATTGGCTTGCGCAGGATCACGAACCAATTAAAACAAATGATTATTGTAGTTTGTTCGGTATCATTTCTGCTGGTATTTTTACACGAACGATTCTAGTATAGGTACGGGTCATAAACATTGATTTTAATGTAACTTTCGTTTCATTCTGGAATATCAAAATTGAACGACAGGAAATATTTTTATGATTAGAAATTATTATTATATTGAGAAGACTTATATAGCATTAATAATATATGATTTTGCCGTGTTATATATATAGTTTTTGGACTTTGAAGGTTAACAAAATTCTGCTAAGTATTGTTTTTATTATTAATAAGCCGAGGTTTCCTAGAAACCGTTTATGTAGTCACCAAAAGAGATAAGTAACTAGAGGGTCTACTCTCTAAGTCCGTCAACGAAGATACGGGTCCGTCCGAAAGTAGTTGAACACACAAAACTAAAGACAAATTCAATTTTTCGAACGAGAAAAAACACCGAGAGTAGGGAGAACTGTCAAATCAGGTTTTCTTCCACTCCTAGTTCGGGCTACAATGTAATCTTATGTCCGTAGGTGATATGGAGTTGGATAAACCCGTAACATCGGACGAAATTACGATTTTCGTGCTTAGAGAGTAGACACCCTGGGTCGTTGGATATAGTTGCAGTTTATTATGTATCCGATGGATATATTCGAATGACATTTAATTTGATAAATTAACTGTTTTTCTAATAATTAAATTATATTGTATTCGAAAACATCCATCTGTTTCTTACTAAACTACAACTATATGCGACGCCCCTGGTTACTTATCTTTTTACCCAACTGCGCCAGAAGGAGTGTTTTGTTTTTCAAGTGTATGTATGTATGTATATTTCTTTGGCACGCTCTGTAGCCTTAACGGCTTGATCGATTTCAGCATGAGAGGTGCCGTTAGATTTGTTTTAATTGTAAGAGTGACACTGGGTATATCAAAATTGAAAAATAAATTAAATGGCCGTATCTTCTTAAATTTAACAATAAAGACCTTTATTGCCTCCAACTGCATGAGATTGCTTATAGTATTCAGTCTAATAGTCATCCTTTTAGAACAAGTTTCTTGTTTCCATCTTTTTATTTAATTATAGTTCACTTCTGAGGCAGTTGGGTTGTTTGATTTTGTAAATTTTGTTTTCTTTGTGACTACTTTCACCTTGTAAACACATCTCAAGTGTACATTGCTGTTTAGATTTAAAATGGCTAAAACTAGGTTATAAAGTGGATGACAAGTATTATTTTTGAAAGTCCACGTAAATGGTTAAAACTAATTTAAAACAACATTGGGAGACTAACAATGAGGACAGTGAATCGATGTAAGTGCAACGGAAAATAAATAATTTTTAGATAATTTTCTGTGTTTTATTTTAAGGCCCAATCACACACCACTACGACATCGCGTAGACAGGCGCTAATTCTGTACACAAAGCTACACATCAACCTATTCATTCCCAGTATAAGCTGATCTCGCATTGTATAAGATTTGCATACAGTGCGAGATCAGCGTTTATACAGATAAATGTGCTTACTGTCACGTCTATTATCTACTGTAAAGTAATCATAATCATGTGCTAAGGGTATTCCTTAACCCTTTAATCGCCCCAGCCAGATTAATAAGACAAACGTTTTCATGCCCGTGCTGCCTCAGTCATATTTATGCGACTGAGAACCTATGTTCGTTCTTCGTTTTATTTCTATGCACGACCCTATTCCTTGTGGGCATAATAACTTTTGGCACACCAATCTATATAAAACGTAAGCAGTCAATAGGTTAAGCATGCATGAAGCAGAAAGGAATGCACACAAGCTGGCATGATTACTTAAGTAATACTTAGTTAATACTTTTGTACAATGCTATATTTAGGTAACAAGTTGATTGTAAAGATATGAGTTAGGTACACCATAGATACTTCTCTCCTAGAATCCATCTATGCTAAACATTTGTCACCACTCTTGATAAACAGCTGTTGGAAAATAATGGCGCTCATTTCCACACCACCCTGGAGGTAGAGCACAAGGTGCGTTTTTTTATAGTGGTGTCCCCGGTAGGCCTAATCCACTCGCAACAATAACTTTACCTGGTATGGCGGCATCGAACCCTCCACATTGTTGCATTTACCAAGCAAGGATGACATTAAAATCCTGAAACACTACTTTTGCTGTAACCCTAAAAATTCCCTACACTTAATCCTAGTATTGATTCAAAGCGGAACTTGCGTTCCGCTCGTTATGCATTACAAAAGCCCAGCCCGCCCATAAGACGACCCACTGACCCAGATTTCAGCAAATATCACAGTAACACATGTGTTTGCTTGTGTAACCTTAATTTCAAGTGAAATGAAGTAACACTGGACGATTGGAATGCATAGAATTTATAAAAGATGGTGAACAAAGCTAAACTGCAACGTGTCAGTTACACTTCGTTCAACTGGACCTTGATTATACCTTATACCCTTAACTGGGCATTTATTCGTCTAGTCCTCATCTCATCTTTGATTGTGGCCTGTCACAGGAACTCAGGATTAACGTCGCCTGCCTTTAGGTAACTGCGTCTCTTCGACTTGCATCATGATTTTCTAGAAGCTTCGACTCGCATCCTTCCATTGTTTCTTGATAACCTTGAAAGCTAAAAGGTTAGAAATGTTATAAACTGGTAGGTTCTGCAGTTCAGTATTTAACAAAATCATTAAATGACTGACTGATTCATTGGGAAATACTCACGGATCTTCATTTTTCCAAAGACTGAGATGGACATCGCGACAGCCATTACGTTACGAATTATGAAATTGAATGATCAAATCAATGAAATGAACTGAAGAAATGAGTGACAAATTATTTGACAATTCAATGAGTGTTCCAAACTTCCAACTTCAAGTTTGAATTAAATAGGGCTGCACGGCAATGGTAAAATTATGTATTTTGTTAGTCGATTATTGCGTTTTTGGAAGAATTTTACTCGTGCGAACACGCGGCGCGGACGATCCCGACCTTCCAAATCTGTGTTCCAAATCTACTCTGTCTACGTTCCAAATAGTAAAGGAAAACGCATATTGAGTGCGAAATGTGCGAATTAGTCGTACGTATACGCATGGACTACTACACAGAATCAAATTCCAATATCTGGCAATACTTTACCCACGTGTTGGATAACGAATAACGATATTAAAAAATAATGGACCAAAAAAAATCTTCATTCGAGGCCGAAGCGTGGCCGAAGCTCAATGCTCGTCTTCGACCAGCTGGTTTTGTAATTTTTCGTGGAACGTCGATAGTTTTTACGAATTACCAAAAACCATAACTTACATTACCAGTCGTTTGGTTGCCTCAATGTACGGACGCCAGCAGGTCAAGCTATCCCAAACTGTCAAATTTTCCCAATTGAACATGAACCTTATTCAATTGTGATAAAGTTGAAAATCGATCAAATAAATTTGACAGATTGAGGTAGCTTGATGTGCTGGCGTCTGTACATATCAGTGTCAACGTGTCAACAGGTGGGTAAAGTATTGCCAGCTAATTAAATTGGACCCTGTATATAGTATACGTACACACGGCTACACATCAAGCTATACATTTTCAGCATAAGCTGATCTCGCATTGTATAGGATTTCCGTACCGTGCGAGGTCAGCGTAAACTGGAAAAGTACAGCTTGATGTGTAGCCGCGCGTAGGTACGTGTTATTCCGAACTTATTGGGATTTATATTGGCCAGTTACAATTTTATATTTTATTCCTTTCCAGGTAAATGAACAGCAAAAAGAGCAAATAAACGTAATTACGTAATTGTTCGTTGTTTAATTTGTCAGGGTCCTAAACAATTGTTGACCGCACAATCGGTTCTCTGGTAGTTGAATATCTGCATCAGAGATGATGTAGTTTTCGACAAGAAGTTGTTTCTTTATCCGATGCATAGATGTCACTATTGCGAGGAAGCGTAAATAAAGGAAATATTCCTAGTTATGGTTGCAATACATAATGAACATACATTATGTTCCTATCCCGTTTTAAGATGCAACTAAGTGTAGAAATATATAAGAAGAAAGGGAAAGTAGGTTGTTTTTAAAAAAAATCAAGTTCCTACCTTCACTTGTGTAGTTCCAAATGCGCACACTTGGCGCTGCTTCTGCTAGCCAGCATAAAGTGTATTTTGTTTTGGCTATTTTCAAGACACGAGTAAAACGCTTAGTAGTAAGCTTTGAAATATACCTAACTAATACAACTCACAAAGTACGTATTTAACATAATTTTTGCGTAGGTACTTAATAAATTCTCAGTAGAAAATTATAAACGAATTGCAACAGGGGGTTTCTTATAAAACCATAAAGTGGAATTTTGATGCGTCAAGCGGGCACCATTTCTCATTTGAAACCCTGATATTAAAATGAAGATATCAAAATTCCCGTTGTAGCTAGAAATGTCTGTTGCTAGGGGTGTCACTGGATGTTAGAAAAACACTTCAAAACTCAATGTAAAAAAACGGTGGTAATAATATGCAATACTAGCTGTGCCCGCGACTTCGTCCACGTGGAATAGTGTGTTTGGGTCTTTGTCTCTTGTCGCAAAACTTATAAAACATTCACATAAACCTGATATATTTCCATCCAAACTTTCATCCCCTATTCCCTATTGTTTATTCTACACCCTTGAGGGTAAAACTTTTACAAACTTTGAATGTCATATTTAAAAGGTGGTTTTTTAAAACAGTGTAGGTATCTCTTTAATAGTAAATAATTTTGAAAGCAAAAAAAAATATGATATTTTCAAGTCTTTTTTGCATAGAGTGATGGAACTCAAAACTTAATTACCTAGGTAAACATACTTTAATGTATCAAAAAAATCATCAAGTCACCTCTTAATTATGTTTAAAACCAGTTTACCTATCCCTTCAATTACAATTATAATAAAAAATATACCATAAAATTCCAAATACCTAACTGCATCCAGTGATGGATTATTTATTATTACATAGTTAATATCTAATTTTATACGATTTTATTTGCATTTTTACGACAATGTTTGCTCATTTCTTATTCGAATTTATTACAACAGATTTTAACACGTATCGGATTGCAATAAGAACTATTATCGCTCATAACGACAACATTTAAAGTTACCAGGGCCTTAAGCAACGTTTATAAATAAGTGGGATAGTGTTGGAAAGTACTCGTATGTTAGGCTTGTAAATACGCCAAACAATACCTACTAGGTGATGTGAACTGCAAAGACACAATAACAGTTAGCAAAGTACACCCTCGGGACAGCCCTGTAGAGGGAGTGAGAGAGAGCAGATTTAAAGGCATCGCTTAGACGGCAAGGATTGCAGCCGCTACATATTTTATGACTACCATAGCACCACCTAATAACAGACTAGTGAAAAAATGGAGTGCCAAATGGAAGCCTGTGTACCTAATTTGGCCGAAGAACTTGTATGCGCGGAACTCACCGCATTCTAACCAACGCAAACGTCACATGAATATGCGATCGTCGTGTTGATTTTTTTTGGCGAAACTAAACGCGTTGTCTCGTCGACAGAGGGCGCTTTCCGGTTTTTCGAACAAATCTTCTTCTTCTTCTTTCTATTATATAAAAATGAATCCCTATTCCCCTTGGTCACGGCATCACACGTGAACGGCTGGACCAATTTTGCTAATTCTTTTTTTATTGTGTTTGTTATTGTCAGGAGAAGGTTCGGAAGAAAAAAAAAGTTGCGATTTCAATATTCATAATTAAGACAGGACAAAGTCTGTCAAGTCAGCTAGGGAGTGATAAAAATGGATGTGACGATCGTGTATGTCACGCGAAAGATCTTTTTACACGCTTTATATTAGCTTCACTTGTATGTTTGTTTGTTTGTTTGTAACCGACTCCTTTGGACGCTATTTTGACCCACTTTAAACGGTCAGATTTCATTGAAACTTTGTAAACTTATCGAGGACCGATGACAATTCAATAATTTAAAAAAAAATTGAGAAAAATGAAAAAAATCACGTTTTTGTAGTTAGCAGAACTAAAAAATAGAAAATAATAGTTTAAAAAACTAAAAAACACGCTTTAAAAACCAAACTAACAAAGGAGAAAATTATTTATTTCAATTAAAAAGCGTGGGGTGCTTTTTGAGGTATTTTCATAATCAATTAATGTCAAGCACCCCACGCTTTATAATTACAACTACAAAAACGTGATTTTTTTTCATTTTTTTTTATTTTTTGTTAGGATATCATCATTCTCCTGCCGCTATCCCAATTTACTTGGTGTAGGCGCAATATGTAGGTATTTTTCTGTCATACTTCTGTGTTAGTCGTCATCTCGTTAGTCACCCGTTTTCTAGCCATAGCATCTTTCACACAGTCTACCCACCATTCCTTTGGTCTTCCTCTACTTTTATAGCCGTTACAAGCATACTCAAAACCTCACGACGTTTGTCTTCATGACAAGTACGGGCATAAGTATTAGTCAGATGCTAGAAATAACCAGAAACATACAAATCCCACACGAAAGTATATGTGATCGTCAATCATGTTTTTCCCAAACATTAGCATTCCATTCGCTTACGTATCTGTGGTTCCTAGTTTGAGCTGAGATTATAGTCACAGTTGCCATTATACGAATTTACATTCAGCTATCTATCTCTTTACCAGGATATCGGGCGGAATGCTTCCCTTGCAATCTACTGCTGTATCTAAATTGACATAATGCTATAGTTATAACTATTAGCAGATTAGTTGGAGTGACTGATTAGTTTCTACACGTTCTAGCATATTTGCCTACCCAAATGTCCTTTCTTTGGTATTGTTCGTTGAATCGTTGAACTCCTTGAATTCTGAGTTGAACTGCACGATTAGTGACAAATGTGTGTACTTATTGGACAGGTCAACTCAATCTGTGTGGTTCTTTCCCCAAATGACAATTTCAGACACCAATCTACATCGTCTTCACATGCTCTGACCAAGATTATGTCTGTACTTTAAAGAGACTGTAACCTCTGATTGCGTTTCGGCTTTTCTTCTCAGAGTAGTTTTTATTTTTTCTGGGTGGGAAATCATCAAATAACTTCTCCCGCTCTGGGTGGAGCAGGTGTGCGTGTCAGACTTTTACTGACTAAAACCCACCCGTGTTCCATTAGTTGCCTGTGTGCCAGGGGCCGCAGTATCTCTTTCGATCAACCCGCACCTTCTCAGATAGGAAACGCCGACCTCATCTAGTTTAAAAAAATTATTAACGTGTAAAAGTGTTTGTACAACCTCTTACAGAAATAACATCATTTTGAATGCGTTTCTGAATTCAATGATTTGGTGTTATTTAAGGATAGTTATACAGCTTTCCAAATAGTGTTTCGCTCAACTAGCATAACCAGCTAATCATTTTCCCACTGCTGGGAAACAAGTCGCCTCTCTGTGAGAGGGAGTGGGCCGTAATCCACGCGGGCCCACTGTGGGTTGGCGACATGACATGACAACATGATTTTCCAGTTGTCCTTGTCCGTTGTCCCCCGATGTGTATTTGTTCGTCCGAAAAAGCTAAATAATCGGGAGTAGGATTCATTCCTTTGTATCGACCTACTTTCAGACGGACCCGTTTCTTCGTTAACAGACATTCAGAGTAGGCCCTCGGAGATGGAACAAAAATTACCAGCAACCAGACAGCTAAAACTACCAGCAACGACATCATACTGCTTGCAAAATAGGTATCATTGGAAGGACCCAGTAATTCACAAAAGTAAACTACCCACTTAAAAGAGATACTCAACAATTATTTACAGTACCCTCATATTATACCAAGTGGAGTACTTACATTTGACCCAATTCGATGCTCGGGCAAGCGAAATCGAACGTTCTAGTCGACATTCACGCGGGCGAAATAAAATCTTGCCGAGATTTTTTTGCGCACTGTACTTATCTTCAATGCACTGTAAACGCCGGCAGTTGAAAATGGAACAGTGTGTTTTTTCGACACGCTGGGATGCATTCTGTTGGATTGTCAATGCTCGGTTCAACACTTAAAGTTTAAAATCCAGTGCGCGATAAACGCTCGCCGCGATATTTTTACGTTCGTGCGAACCTGGTCTGAAAAAATATTGACACAACACCCGCAAAGTATGAGGGGAAGGTGTGAAGACGCTGAAAGGATGGCATTAACTGAAGATTTGGTACAGATAGTATAATCTTGTTTGGAGAAAAAATATTGATCCATTTTAAAGTTGGTCGGTATTTTTCGTAGGCTTGTGGTTTCCTTCATGTTTTGAAGTTTTTGGGATAGCAAGTGATTCGAATTTTGATTTTGTATATATTTAGCTACGTCACTGAGGGGAATTGCGTAATACAATATCAGTAGGAATCGCTTTCATTTTGACAGTTCCACAACATTCATGGCGTTGTTTACGTTCAATCAACTCAGCCTATCGCAGTCTACTGCTGGACATACGCCTCTCCCATGTCATCAGCAAATCATTTTTTTAAAAGTTATGTTGACTTGCTTACCTAAGTACCTACCTCTGCTATCTACAATACTTTGATATCATTATTTCTAATTTATTAGACTGTTTCGACGATGCAGGATCGACTTTCAGATTGACTTGCCCATGTCCTTATCAATTTATTTGTGGTTGGCGCAACATCAAGGCTTTTTCTTCGTCGTGATTTTGGTAGTCACGCCCTTTCCAGACATTTCATCTTTCACAACGTCCATCCATTGTTTCTTTGGTCTTAAAGCCATCCACATTCACAGCTATTCAAATCTTTCGCCCAACGCATGATAGCTTACACAGAACAGAGCTCTTTTATTTATTCTGTGATAGCTTAATTGCCATGAATTTATTAAGTTAAATACAGAGCTTAATGCCCGTTTCAATAAAAAAATCTGTCGCGTCGTCCGTTTTAATTAAATTAAGATGTAATTGGGCCACAAATTGTTGCTGGCTCGTAATAATCTGTACAAAATGATATTAATTTGAGTAATTTCAGTGTGCGATTTTAGAAGTATTCCCGTTTCAGCACCAAGAGCACGAAAGGTATGGGAATACCTTGGTGCTCATTGCATTAGGTGCTCTAAGATTGGTGCTCAAACGGGAATACTCCCGATTTTTAGCCGGTATGACCGAAAAAAAAACCACTTATTTTTCTAGATACTTCCACGTGCTTGGGAAGTGATAGAGTTTCAAGTTCGTATGTTTAGAGTTCAAAATAATAGCACGTGTTTAATGCCCACTCCGCGCTTCAAAGTTACTAAACAATTGTCAGCATTAGAATTGTAAGATGGTGATAGTTTTTGTGAAGGATCTAATATGAAAATTGGAAACACATCGTTCACACAATATTAGAACTGAATGAGGGGCTTGTGGCTAAGTAATAACAGCCGCACGAGTCGATCGATCAGGTTAAGCTACGCTTGGCGTGGATGGGTGACCATCTTTACATACCAAGACCCCTCCGTGCCTCGGAAAGCACGTTAAGCCGTTGGTCCCGGCTGTCATTCGTGGATCTTTGACAGTCATTACGGGTCGTCAGAAGCTCGAAAACCTGACAACCAGTATTACCAAGGGGTATCGCGTTACCCAGTAACTGAGTTGTGGAGGTCAGATAGGCAGTCGTTCCATGTAAAATACTGGTGTTCAGCTGCATCCGGTTAGACTGGAAGCCAACCCCAATAGTTGTGAAAAGGCTAGGCAGATGAACTGAATGAGTGTTCACTATATCAAGAGAACTATCCCCTATTATTTTTTTAAGATTAAAAATTACAAATAAAAAAATCTAAAAAACACGCTTTAAAAACCAAACTAAAAAAGGAGAAAACAATTTAATTCAATTAAAAAGCGTGGGGTGCTTTTTGAGGTATTTTTATAATCACATAATGTCAAGCACCCCACGCTTTTTAATTGAATTAAATTATTTTTTCCTTTTTTAGTTTGGTTTTTGAAGCGTGTTTTTTATTTTTTTAAACTATTTTTTTTTCTATTTTTTAGTTCTGTTAACTACGAAAACGTGATTTTTTTATGTTTTTTTTTTCCTTTTTTTTATTCTTCTCAATGTTTTTTTTAAATTATTGAATTGTCATCGGTCCTCGATAAGTTTACAAAGTTTCAATGAAATCTGACCGTTTAAAGTGGGTCAAAATCGTAGACAGAGAATAAAATCTTGCTCTAAAGAGTTGGTTACATACAAACATCACGTTTGTTAAAGATTTATGTACTTAATTGAAATAAACATTTTTATTTTATTTATTTTTTAGTTTATTACACGCTTTATATTAACTTCACTTGTATGTTTGTTTGTTTGTTTGGTTTATTTCAATTACATAAATCTTTAACAAACGTGATTTGGAGATCACCTTTTAAGCAAGAAGATGCTTGTGTTAGGTGAACCCGCACTTCCACTTAACATAACACAGAGTAAGCAATTGAAAACAGAACAAAAACGTAAAAGAAAAGAAAATACAAAAATTCAAAGAAGACCGCACTTGTGTGATTTATGCGGGTGGGTTTTGGGTGTGTGTGTGTGCGTGGGTGTGTATAATAGAGTGTGTGTGTGTGTGAGATTATATCTAAACAAAGTGACATACGAGCCACTCGTACCATGCCAATTACCTACCCGGTACTGGGCATAAGTCCCGGTGTTTCCAACTCCAACAGTTACCAAAGTATAATGTTATTTCATTGCCACATTTAGCCTGTCACGTTTTCTTTATATGGCGCGGTTCAACCCCAGATTTCTCTAGGGATGGGACAAGCCCGCATTGCGTGTTCGGCTAGTCCATTCATAGTGATGAGCCACGGGTATACGGGCTAAGTTTTCAAGGACAATATGATTTACTGGTTTCATTACGTCAATTTAATAATTGGTCTAGTCTGGTCGTTAAATTACGTAAAATTAATACATAGAATAGAATGCTTTTTTATTATGAACACCATAAGGAGTCAATATACAAGGTGACTTTTTAGTCACCGTCAAAATTTTTCAGGGTGATAGTACCCGTGAAATTGAACAACTTTCTCCAAGGAACATGGGTCGAAATATGAAAAAAAAAATATCGGACCTCTCACACAAAATCGATCAGCTGACTATTGATAGATATTGCATGGGAGGTCCGTTTTTTTTTTCATATTTCGATCCATGTTCCTTGGAGAAAGTTGTTCAGTTTCACGGGTACTATCAAACTGAAAAATGTTGACGGTGACTAAAAATTCACCTATAAAGGTAGAAATTTTATATAGGAAGAATGGGCGGTCTTGTAAAAACCGATATTTTATTTAACCATTTATTTATTTAACAATTTATGCACATAAACAGACAAGAAGAAAGGAACAGAAAAATACGTACATAGGTAATTCTTATTTCTACAGAAATCTCTTCCAGCACACCTGCGACAGGAGAGAAGATAACAGAGATGTAAACAACGCGTGTAATAACAGTAGAAGGAAAATCCTAAAATTACAAATTAAACTCTAATTTAAAAATATACACACATAATTATGAGAATATACATACATACTAATATACATACATACAAGACAGAACGAGAGACAATACCTACTGCAGGTGGTCAGTGGGTGTACCAATTACATTTTCATCTGCTTAGCGTTTAACCAACTATTTTTAGGGTCGGCTTCCAGTCTAACCGGATGCAGCTGAGTAACAGTATTTTACGTGGAGCCACTGCCTATCTGACCTCCACAACTCAGTAACTGGGTAACACGATACCCCTTGGTAATACTGGTTGTCAGGTTTTCGGGCTTCTGACAACCCGTAATAACTATCAAAGATCCAGGAATGATAGTCGGGACCAACGGCGTCAAAAAGCAAGCTCTTGCAGCACAAATACAGGAAAAATTCCAAAAAATCAAAAAAGTTGAAAATTAAGGTAAATTTTGGTACTTACAAGTTTTCGCGAAAATCTAAATTTGCCCATATCTTTTTATTATAGTGGTATAATGAGTAGGTACGGAACCCTCGGCGCAAGAGTGACTCGCACTTGACCGGTTTTGTTTTCTTTCTTTTCTAGGGATTCTCTTTCTGGCATGACTTTCAATTATCTTAATATTGCGTGCTAAAATGCACAAAGGTTTTCTACCGATACACGAAAAAAGCATCAACTAAAATACATACACAGTCATCAAGCGATTAGCCTAGGAACACAGCGATCATAAATTTTCATTGTCGAATTACATCATTTATATCCATTCGTCGGGTAATTAATGGCAAGTAGGTAGATAAGTAGGTTAGGCACGGCCTCGATACGTTCGCCAAGCGAAAATTGAAAGTCATGTTAATAATTGAGAATGCGTAAACGGCGTTTTTGGGCTTTGTTTTTAATAATAAACTGAGTTGACTCGATAGAAGGAAAATAATCCGTAATTCCATTATCTATAAAAACGGCAAAAAAATCATGTCTGTTGTATGGGAGCTCCCCTTAAATATTTGTTTTATTTATTTTTAAAGTGAATATATAGGTAACTAAATATTCTGTGAATATTTCAAGCGTCCACCTGTTGCCGTTGTCAATTTCGAGCAAAAACGAGCAAAAAAATCACGTTTGTTGTATAGGAGCCCCCTTAAATATTTATTTTATTCTGTTTTTTTTTTTATTTATTGTTATAACGGCAACAGAAATACATCATTTATGAAAATTTCTACAAAAATCAACACGTGCTTATAAAAAAAAGGTAACAAAAGAACAAATTCTAAATAAAATCCTTATACACGTTTCGATTCACTCGACTGAATTCATTTTGAGCACTCATCGAATAGAAATGTCAAAATCCGGTTTCGACAAAGCGTCGTAACCTTACCACAGACCGAAAGTGGCCGCAAATATTTAACCGTGCACTCACGAATGCAAATTAAATACAGTATCGTGTCACAACTCTTTTTTGTATAGCCTGGGGGCCGATTCTACTAACAAATTTGTTAAAAAAACGCAATAGAACCGCAACCGAATCACCACTTTTAAGCGTTTTCGCATTCTACTAAAATGAACAACGGTCCAGCTGCGACACAGCTGCGGTTACGTTTTAGTTACGCCAACGATCGATTGAAACAATGTCAAAACCTATTCTACTAACAAAATCGAACATGAGCGTGACGTTTACTATAGGATAAAGTTAATGATAAAATTATGATCATTATGTCTTTTAATTATAGAAAATACTTTTAGTGCCACATATTCGTGTTTAGTAACATTTTTAGATTCAACTTTTTTCTTTGTGGTATTATTAAAACATATTATTTTGGCATGTTGGTAACGCGAGTTACCCGCTGTGTTCCCGCTACAGTTCAGTTGCAATTCGTTTTAAGTTTAGTTTCCATTTTGCTTATAAAATAGTAGAATGACTTTTTATATAACTATCGAACGGCGATCGAAATCGAACTGTTGTGGAAACACAATTTAACGTGTAACGTTGCAAATTAGTAGAATCGGCCCCCTGGTATCCATCGGCTTAACGTGCCCGCCTAACTGCTGGTTTATGTAGGTTTTTCAATTCCCATTTTAGACGTCGAGATTTATAAACGAAAAGTGGGGTTTAAAAAGTTTTCATTCGGATTATTGGGGAAGCTTAAGGTGAATCTAGTCGAAATTTTTTCCACACAAACTTCGGGAGTGTATTACACCACTGTTCGACAGTGTACATAAATAATTAAACAATGTTTGGTTTTGTCTCATTATTATATTGTCTGTGCGGAAACAGAATACTAAAATAAAAAGCCATTAAAAAGTTATGAGCCAACAATAATTAGTTTTTCTTGCTAATATAATTTTAATATAATTTCTTGCTAATATTAGTACTAAGATTTAATGTTCTCATGTAAGTGACGATCGTCTTAATGAGAATAAAGTTCTTTAAACCGAACCTATCTTTGGGCGTGTTTAAGTAATAAAAGAAGTGTAAAATCTCCAAACCAAGTCAGTACCAACAAAGCTCAAATATCGACAATTTCAATAATCTTTATTGGTCCTTGATTTATACAGTGTTATTTCATAAAACTCAATCTTCCGAAGGACTTTTCTAATATTTTTAAGCGCCACCGACCATCCGAGCCACGGAGTGCTCTTGATAAGTTAAGATGGTCACCCATCTACGAACCAACAGCAGCAAGTTAGCCACAAACCCCGCGTTCAACCCAACCTTCCTACTAAGTATTAATTTAAATACATACCAAGTAGAGATGACTATGACTTTGGCCGACTAGCCGACTAGTCGGCTGTAAAATGGCCGACTATTCGGCCAAACCGATCATTGCTTTTGGTTGAGTTCGGGTGACATCAGTAATGTTCGTGACTACGCTTTCGGCTCGTCAGTTCGCAGCGCCCGGCGACCAGGCGGAATTGTCAGGACATGTTTTTGTTTGCTTTGCATTTATCTATCATTGTTTAAGGGCGAGCCGGCGTTTCTTCCTATCCTATTCTAGATTGCACTGAAAGTAAACTGTAAAACTGATTCTATAATAAAAATAATTACAGTAAAGGTTTCAAATCCCTTTCAATCACCGTCTTTTACATTTTTATGCAAAAGTATTAATACGAATAAAAAATGGGCCAACTAATCGCGGGCTACAAATATGGCCGACTAGTCGGCGACTAGTCAGTAGTCGGTGCATCACTAATACCAAGTACCAACACAGTTCGTTGGTGTGCTCTCTGAAGTCTGTAATATTGTTCTACGAAGGAATGAAACCGCGTCTTGTACAAAATGGAGCTCGGAGCGGTGTACAATCTTGTGGTATAGTATTCAAGACGGGCGAACTTAAATTCTCGTGTGATGTCATTTATATTGTTTCGAGAATTCGTGAATGTTGTCAAAGGGTTTTGGAACAATAAGGAATATGCATGTAATTTTATTTTTCCCTTAATCAATGACTGACTGTTTGCCAACTTTTCATTATGCACTTAGTATTAAAACAGCATACCATGCTTGTCTACAATGCTGACAATACTAACAAAAGATGGAATGATATAGTATGCACATCCAATGCAACCTTAAAAATGTCTTTGTAGAAAGATTTTTTAAATTCTTAGGCCCATTTAAGTACAATGGGTTAAATAGAAAACTAAGTACTTATCTATAAATTAAATTACTTTAGCTGTAAGGAAATATTACTTAAGGCGGTGATTTCTTAAAAACGCTCAAAAAGGTGGTTTTTTAATCAAGTGTATCTCTTTAACGGTAAATAATTTTGAGAGAAAAAAAAAATACGATATTTTGAAGTCTTTTTTAACCAACTTCAAAAAGGAGGAGGTTTTCAATTCGTCGGAAACTTTTTTTTTGTTTTTTTTTTTTTTATGTATGTTCCCCAATTACTCGAAGATGGCTGGACCGATTTGGATTATTATTTTTTTGTTTGAAAGGGTATACTTCCCAGGTAGTCCCATGATCATCAAGTCAGGATCTGATGATGGGATCCTGGAGAAATAGAGAGAACTCTTCAAATTTTATAGGCACACGAAGCGATTTAGGTATTTTTTGGAAGAGTACTTTCTCGTAGTGGTCTCATTTCAATTTGGTGAAGATCTGATGAAGAAATTTGGAGATAAGCAACGGAACTCCTCAATAAATGATAGCAAATGGACTGGGATTGCTGAAATTTTATGTCTGTCTATTGCTTACACTAGTTCATAACATAACATCAGTCCGGTATGCTGTGAAGGGGTAAGCACATGTGAACCACTAAAAAGTGAAAAAAAACTTTTTCAAAAAAAAAACAACCGACTTCCAAAAAACACTACAAAGTGAAAAATTACTTTAATTTCGGAAGGCGGTGACAAAAAAATTAAATACAGCTCCAAAGACACCGACTTCCGAAATTAAAGTTATTTTTCACTTTGTAGTGTTTTTTTGGAAGTCGGTTGTTTTTTTTTGCATAAAGTGATGGAACTCAGAATACAACTAAACATACTTTAGTGCATCAAAAAAATCCTCAAAGTCACCTCTAAATTATCTTTAAAACCAGTTTATCCCTTCAATTACAATTATAATTATAATTAAAATATACCATAAAATTCCAAATGCCAAATTGCATCCAGTGATGGATTATTTATTATTAAATAGTTAATATCTAATTTTATACAATTTTATTTGCATTTTTACACAATGCTTGCTCATTAATTATTCGAATTTATTACAACAGATTTTAACCCGTATCGGATTGCAATAAGAGCTATTATCGCTCATAAGGACAATATCTACCAGGGCCTTAAATATTTACTAACCACCGCTTATATGCACAGACAGAAGATCTACTTGTTGTCTGCAAATAGAACGACTATCATGTTATTTGATTTTTACTTTCCTAATTTTAACTTAGTGTTTACTTTAGACACATTGTTAATTTATTACATTTAAGTATTTATGCACTTCATAGCTTGCACAGGTTCAAGTGCAGGCAATAAGCAACTGTGCTCTATTTTAATTGTTAAGATACTTTCTAAATATGCTCCTTTTATAAATAAACGATATTTTTATTATTATATTATAAGGAAGCACGTTATTTTAAAAGCATGAAAAGTACTAAAACTTTGTTGCTCAAAAAATTAATTATCTACTACAGTTCAAGCGTGCGTGTCGCGGCCACAATGTGACGTCACTTGACACGATACTGCTTTGCTTATATCTTTGTTTTAGTCCCAAATAATGTTTATTAAATTATTTTTGTGCTTTATTCAAGCAGAAATCGCAATTAATATAATTTACCCTGATGAGAATTCAAGCAGTTTGCTAAGAAAATATATTTATTCACATGGTTTTTGAGGTCACTATCGGCATTTAAGAAGGCGAAGCGTTTCGAGCTTGCGTTCCGTTACAACAGTAAGAAATTGTAAAAAAAGTAATGCTATAATTTTTTTTTAAATATAACAATTTGTTTCTTGACTCCTGTAAAATGTATATTTAATTAATTAAAGACTTTTGAATTACATGCATATTCCGTATTAGGAAGGAAGGATCTGATAAGAGTATCTAGGTGCTAGATAGACAATTAATACTATTAAGATAAACTACAATCACCACTGTTGAGGTGGTATCCTTAAAAAATATTCAGATTGTGACTGATAGTGCAATTAACGCAATTAGAGTGCAAGACCTCAAGCTTAGCTTTAGCGCTTGTCATCCCTAGACCAACGAGTCTACAATACTAAAAAAAACTCTAACTTTATAGAAGACAACACACATCCACCTCTAACGCAATTGAAGTAGGTATTAGCTACTACAATCGCACTTTGTAATCAACAAACAGGCCGACTTTATCCCGTCTGACAGGAGACTATCAATAAATCCGGATCAAAGCGGCGATCCGTGAAACTGCGACCCTTATCAAGTGTAAACTGATACTACACTGTGTATTATACTTGGTGGGCTGGTCAGCTGAAGGATTTTTGGATGCTATAAAATTTGTGGGCATTATACTACAGTGTTTACTGCTATATGAATACTTTAGCGCTCGATTACCGTTGACAGGGGGCGCTGAAGCTAAGTAACGACAAACTTACGGGTCGGTCGATCAGGTTAAGGCCGTGGTAGTTTTAAATGTACTTGTCGTATTGTCGTTATGAGCGATAATAGTTCTTACTGCAATCCGATACGGGTTAAAATCTGTTGTAATAAATTCGAATAATAAATGATCAAGCATTGTCGTAAAAATGCAAATAAAATCGTATAAAATCAGATATTAACTATTTAATGATAAATAATCCATCATTAGATGCAGTTTGGCATTTGGAATTTTATGGTATATTTTTAATTATAATTATTATTGTTATTGAAGGGATAAACTGGTTTCTAAGTCAATTAAGAGGGGACTTTGTTTGATGCATTAAAGTATGTTTAATTATGTTTTGAATTCCGTCACTATGCAAAAAAGGCTTGAAATTATCAAATATTTTTTTGCTTTCCAAATTATTTACGGTTAAAGAGATACATTGGTTTAAAAATTCACCTTTTTGAGCGTTTTCAAGAAATCACCGCCTTAAGCTACGTTTGCCACTTTTCGTACTAAGACCCCTTCGTGCCTCGGAAAGTACGTTACCGTTGGTGTCGGCTGTCATTCGTGGATATTTGGCAGTCGTTACGAGTTGTCAGATGCCCGAAAGTCTGACAACTATTCTTGCCAAGGCATATCGTAATAGTTAGTACCTGAGTTGTGGAGGTCAGACAGGCAGTCGCTCCATGTAAAATACTGGTATTCAGCTACATTCGGTTACACTGGAAGCTGACCCCAACAAAGTTGCGAAAAGTCTAGGTACAGTCAGCGTCACTAATATCGGGACGAACAGACTGTTCAAAATGATCTAAACAGCTATGAAATTTAAATATTAACTCAATGACACAAGGAATGTTTCAGAATGAAGACAATACAGCACAAATGTCATTCTGACAAGAACTTTATCCAGTTGAGATAAAGTTTAATTTTCTTAGTTTTGAGATCATTTTGAACAGTCTGTTCGTCCCGATATTTTTCACGCTGACTGTAGATCATGAACAGTGGTACAATGCGGTACTGTTAATGAAAGAACAATAAAAAAAATATAGTTGTCTGTATGTCTGTTTGTTTCGGATAATCTCCGAACCGGCTGGGCAGATTTTTACGGGACTTTCAATGGCAGATAGCTGATATTATAAGGAGTAATATAGGCGTCTATCCCGTTCCGAGATCCATGCAAGCGAAGCCGCGGACACAGCTAGTTCATTCATAAATGTCATGTTCAGTAGTAGTTTATTAAAAAGTAGTTTGTTAAATACGGTTTTGTGGCAGGAAGGCTCCTTTCTTCGGCTTTAGAGGCACAGATAAGTAGATAACACGGGCCGACAAATTATTTACCCAGACACCAGACTATACATTTCCGAAGTATTTCAATGCGTTGAATCCGAATCTGGCCGCAGAATTGCTCTATCACGTCAGGATTTTGAGATATCCTAACCTGGAAGAGCAAAAATCACCGTTTTTGCTCATTTTTGAGGTTACGTAGCCCGCTAGATCTTCTTTCCTCCAAAAAATCATCAATTATATCGGAAAGTACTAGTCTTTCTCTTTAAAATGACGTTGAGTTTACTCGAATATCTTTTTTTTTCGCTGAAATTTCGCATTTTGAAATGTTGTGTATGGATAACGTAATGGCAATGGTAATGGATTTTCAGACATAGAAAAATCCACATACATGAAAAATTCAAAATGCAATACCTCAGCGAAAAAAAAAGATAGGTATTCGTGTAAACTCAACGTCATTTTAAAGAGAAAGACTAGTACTTTCCGATATAATTGATGATTTTTTAGAGGGAAAAGGATCTACCAGATTACGTAACCTCAAAAATGAGCAAAAACTGTGTTGTTTAATCTTTCCGGTTAGGATATCTCAAAATCCTAACGTGATAGAGCAATTCTGCGGCCAGATTCGGATTCAGCGCATCGAAATACTTCCGAAATAAATAGTCAGGTTTCTGGGTAAGAGTGTTCGTCTAATTTTGTCGGCCTGTGAATTATTATAAAGGAATGCCTATTGCTAATCTGTCCATAGTTCGTGCGATCCTTGGAATTGAATTGATCACTTGTTCTATGAAACTGGGTGTCTAAAAAGGCGGTCAGGGCAAGTTAGTATTTATGTCACGGCTTTTTCTCAAAAGCTATTTATTCCAGGCGTCGTCCTACATTATTAGATTCACCATATTCTACCAAAATGTCTAGACTTTAAAATAGGCTATGACCTTTCATTTAAACGTTGCTTTACAGACACCTATCGATAAAAAATGCTAGCACCATTTTTAAAGTTTGCTTTTAAAATTGCTACAGATTATTCTAAGTAGGCACGGTCATTAAAAGAGATCAGTGACTAAAGTTGTCGGATATATTTGAAGTTCAGTTAGAAACAGATCGATGTTTTCTGTTTTCGAATGAAATTTAATTTGTTTCAGGAAGTGCTTGTTTTTAGGGTTCCGCACCCAAAGGGTAAAACGGGACCCTATAACTAAGACTCCGCTGTCCGTCCGTCTGCCTGTCTGTCCGTCTGTCACCAGGCTGTATCTCATGAACCGTGACAGTTGAAATTTTCACAGATGATGTATTTCTGTTGCCGCTATAACAACAAATACTAAAAAACAGAATAAAATAAATATTTAAGGGGGCTGTCATACAACAGACATGATTTTTTTGCCGTTTTTATAGATAATAGGTACAGAACCCTTCGTGCACGAGTCCGAGTCGAATTTGGCTGGTTTTGTTCTATTTATTCAATTAAAATTTAATTTTATGCAACTTCAACAATATCCGAAGACCCATGATTACTTATCAGTTTTAATGACTATAGAGTTTTGAAAAATAAGTTGTAACTTATAATGGATGTCTGTCTATAGAAAGTCCAGTTAGTATAACTAAATTTGTATTTAGACTAGAGACAATAGCGTACTCGTACTCGCACTCGGCTGGTTTTTTTTTTAAACCAGCCAAGCGGCAATAGGAACACACTCTGTCAAAAATGTCAACTGTCTACCTATTATAGTTCATGAGATAAAGTCCTCTGACATACAGATTGACGGATGGACAGCGAATAATTTCCCGCGGGATAATTTCCGACTTGCACGCGGGCGAAACCGCAGGGGGAAGCTAGTTCGTACATAAGTTTGTTTACAAACCAACACTACACGTATTGAGATGGAGTGTACAAAGTTTCGGTATCGTAATCAACTAAAAGCACAATGTTTCAACGTTGCTTGTGTAAATTTTAGGAGCTACGAAGTGTATGAGACGTCTTGAAGAAAAGCAACACTATGAAACACAGTTTTTTTTTGCGTATGGAGACCACTCACCTCTATGTCTTAGCAAATAGTTTTTGGACCAACAGCCAACCTTTTCTTTATCATAACCGGCCTATAATGTTCCCACTACTGGTACACAGGCCTCTCTATGAGAGAAAGTGGGCAATGATCCACAGACCGGGCCCACCGGTAGATGTCACATGGCTTCAAACTTTTGGTTCTATGATATGCCAGTTTCCTCACGATGTTTTCTATGACCGTTTTGAGAGCAGTCTACCTGGCTGTCTGGGTTGCTTTTTGAGGTATTTTTATAATCAATTAATGTCAAGCACTCCACGCTTTTTAATTGAATTAAATTATTTTCTCCTTTTCTAGTTTGGTTTTTAAAGCGTGTTTTTTAGTTTTTTAAACTATTATTTATTTTCTATTTTTTAGTTCTGCTAACTACAAAAATGTGTTTTTTTTTCTCATTTTTTTTTTAAATTATTGAATTGTCATCGGTCCACGACAAGTTTACAAAGTTTCAATGAAATCTGACCGTTTAAAGTGGGTCAAAATCGCGCTCAAAGGAGTCGGTTACATACTAACATACAACAAACATACAAGTGAAGCTAATAATAGGTCTTTACCTATGAAATTGCCGTTTTGTATGAAAAAATTTAAACGAATTTTTTTCATGTATTTTTTATTTGTATTAATCGAAGTAATCACCCATGCAATCAATGCATCTTTGCCATCGCAGTGGCAGTTTATTGATGCCCTTCTTAAAGAAATCAGCTGGACGGGAGGCAACAAATTCTTCAAAGGCATTTTGTACTGCCTCTCGGGTATTGAATTTTTTTCCCGCCAAGAAGTTATCCAAATTCTGGAAAAAGTAGTAGTCTGTAGGCGCAAGGTCTGGTGAGTAGGGCGCATGACGGAGAGCTTCCAACCCCAGTTCTTGCAACTTGGAGACCGTCTGCTGTGCAGTATGAGGTCGCGCGTTGTCGTGCAGGAGCAGCGGAGACGAGCGATTGACCAATGCTGGTTGGAGATGTGCCAGCTTCTCCATCATTGTGTTCAGTTCTTCACAGTACACATCTGCAGTAATGCTCACCCCGTTTGGTAAGAAGCTGTGATGAATCACACCGGCGCTAGACCACCAAACAGTGACCATCACTTTTCTAGGGGTAAGTTTTCGTTTAGGGCATTGTTTAGGTGCTGAACCAGGATCCAACCAACTTGCTGAGCGCTTGCGGTTATCAAACAGAATCCATTTTTCATCGCAGGTAACAATGCGGTTCAAAATTCCTTCATTTCGGTCTGTTGAGCAGTGCAAGGCACGTCTCGACGCGTACTTCGCGCTGACGATCATTGAGTTCGTGGGGCACCCATTTGTCAAGCTTTTTTACCTTGCCAATTTGACGCAAATGGACCAATATTGTTTTGACGCTAACGTCGAAAGCTGCTGCTAATTCAGCCGTAGATTGTGTATCATCAGCTTCCACAATCGCCTTTAATTCGTCATTGTCGACCAAAGTCTTCGGACGACCGCGAGGTTCATTTTTCAGGTCGAAATTTCCAGAACGGAAGCGAGCAAACCAATAACAGGTGGTGCGTTGGTTTGTAGTGTTAGCTCCGTAAACGTCGTTGATGTTGCGTGCCGCTTGTGCCGCGTTGCTGCCACGACGGTACTCATATTCCATAATTACTCGAATTTTTAACGTATCCATGATGACGAAAAAGATTGAAATGCGATGAAAATGTAACACTAATCAATAAACAAATGACTACTTTTGGAAAAAAAAAATCCATGTTTTTTAAATAAAATTAATTTGAAATTAGAATTCTTACCCAAACAAAAATTATTTTGATTTGAAATGGCCAGTACTGCAAAACGGCAATTTCATAGGTAAAGACCTAATATAAAGCGTGTAAAAAATCGCGCCTAGAGCACGTATCACATTTGTGCCCCTTCGTAAATCATCTTCTCGGTCTACACTGAGCAAAGCTAGGTCGCATAACCTTCCTTGACCAATTAGAGCCTTCAATAACGAAGGTATTAATTTCAACTTCCTAAAAAATCGCTTGCAATGCTGCAATTTTAATAGAAATAGACAGATTTCAGTTAGGTTATGTATCAGAATGAAATGGTTTATTGATGTTTTTTTTTTAATTTTGATTGGTTACTTTCTGCGCCCCCTTTGATAGGCGCCCAGGGCTCCTGCCCTGCCTACACCACCGTAGTTACGCCATTGACCAAGCGTATACTAAACAATAGCTTGTCCTTCTAAACGCTTGTAACATTATTTGCCGGTAAGTTCTATCAGTAAGAAGTTTTGATAAGTTCAATAAAAACAATAACCGTTTTATAAAAAACTTTTTCCAAAAAAAAACAACCGACTTCCAAAAAAACACTACAAAGTGAAAAATAACTTTAATTTCGGAAGGCGGTGACAAAAAAAAAATACAGCTCCAAAGACACCGACTTTGTACAAGACACCGGTTGTTTTTTTTTCACTTTTTAGGGGTGTTTCCGTTTTCATCCCAAGTTTTCATCCCACGAATATTTTATTCCGTTTTCTACCCAAATCTTAGTCCGTGTTCTACCCACAATCATAATAATAGTTGTTTTTTCCGTATTCTACCTAAAATATATTCCGGTTTCTACCCACTGCAGTTTATAATTGTTTTTTTGTACAGACAGAAAAATAATCTTAAACTATTTAAACTTTGTATACTTATAATTTGATGAATAGGTACTTATTTACGACGTCACTTCCTTGGCACAGACGCGCATACACACACACAGGCACAGACACTATGTCTATTTCATTCAGCCGGAGAGGGAGTGAAAGAGAAAGCAATATTTCTAAAGAATATTGCTAATCTGTTATACCCTTTGTTTCTCTTATCTGTTAGTTAGTCGTAAGTGATCGACAGGAGCATAGTTGCTGTGAAAGTGATATTAAAGCAGTTAAAATGCAAAATCCAGGTCCAAGTACCAGTAAAAACATTGATTCCGAAGTTTATTTTACCCTGTCAAAAAGAAACAAGCCAGTGTTAGTGTGTGGTGGTAGAGAATTCCATAAAAAAAGAGTGAATAAGGACAATTCCATAATATGGCGATGTGCGAAAGCGCCTTCTTGCTTTGGCATTATAAAAACAATGGACAGTGAAATTATTAATAGAAGTGGACACAATAGTAATTGCCATGCTAATTATAACAAACTTTTAATTAAAAACTCTATGAAGAAAATAAAAGAACAAGTCAAATCTGCCGATGGTCGCCCTATTCAACAGATCTACGAAGATGAAGTTTTATTAATAAAAGAACAAGGGTTAGATTTAGTAGAAGAAATCCCCAAGTTCTCAAGTGTGAAAACAGCATTTTTCGATGCCCGAAACAGAAGTCAAAATGTTTCTAAATTAGTATTTAAGAACAAAAGTGAAGTAGAAATACCGAACACCTTCAAAGATTTTTTACTGTTTGATTACGAAGATAGCAATAATAGAATAATTGCGTTCGCTACACATGAAGCTAGAGATCGAATGAGTAAACTTGGTAATGTTTTTTGGAGACGGAACATTTAAATGTTGCATACGACCATTTATGCAGCTATATGTCATTCATGGTGACATGGGCAGCACAGACACTACAACAGGTATCACACCACTTGTTTACTGTCTTCTTTTAAACAAAAAGAAATCAACATATGTAACACTCTTCCAACTTATCAAATCGCAAATACCAACCTGGAAACCTTTAGAGTTTCTGACAGATTTTGAGCCGGCAGCCATAAACGCTTTAAAAATTGTTTCGCCAGAAACGAAGACAAGAGCTTGTTATTTTCACTTTTGTCAATCAATACACAAAAAAGCCAAAAAGCTTGATCTAACAAAAAAAAACTATTTGAAAAAACATGTGGGTTTAATACTTACGTTACCTTTAATACCTCAGGAAATGATTGATGATGCCTTCCTATATATTATGGAAGACTGTCCCACCTTAAACAATATTGTTAAATTTAATGACTATGTTGTCCAAACATATATGAATGGTGGTAAATATCCCCCAACATTGTGGTCCGCAAATAATAGAAGACACCGAACTACAAATGCACTAGAAAGCTGGCATGCAACCCTAAACCGCTATGTGGCAAAAAAGAAGACTCTCAATATGCTCCAATTCCTCACAATTATAAATAAAGATGCCAAGTTACAAAACACGCGTTTTACTGGACAAGTTTCATCATCAAGGCCACGTAACAATGATGTTTTGGAGAGAGAGAAAATAATTAATTCAGCATTAAGTGATCTTTCTTGTGGTAAAATTAGCATCGGACACTGTCTGGAGAAATTAGTACCATTTACTTTTTAATTTATTGTAAATTATTTGATAATTTTCATATGTAAATCATAAAGCTATAATTTAAATCTGTGATTTTATATGCACAATTTGGTAATAGTTACGATCTGTGATTTTTAGGTGTATAATTTGTAATAGTTACGATCTGTGAATTTTAGATGTATAATTTGTAATAGTTACGGTCTGTGATTTTTAAATACATAAGTAATTGGTAATAGTTACGATCAGTGATTTTTAGATGTATATGTAATTGGTAATAGTTACAATCTGTTATTTTTTTAGAAGTAGAATTTATTGATAATAGTTTGTGATTTTTTAGATGTAGGGTTAATAATACTTACGATCTGTGATTTTTTTAGACGTAGAATTGATAATAATTACCATTTGTGATTTTTTAGATGTAGGATGAATAATACTTACAATCTGTGATTTTTTTAGACGTAGAATTGATAATAATTACCATTTGTGATTTTTTAGATGTAGGATGAATAATACTTACAATCTGTGATCTTTTTAGACGTAGAATTGATAATAATTACCATTTGTGATTTTTTAGATGTAGGATGAATAATACTTACAATCTGTGATTTTTTTTAAATGTAGAATTGATAATAGTACGAATCTGTGATTTTCTAGATATCAATATTCTAAAGACTTAGTTGTGTTAATTATGAATAAAGATTTTTCTAACAAAGTTTGTTTGTCTGCTAACGTTACTTACATAAGTTACTAAACAGTTATATACTATGCCGTGGGTTGAAAACGGAGTCCATTTTTGTTGCGGGTTGAAAGCGGAATAATTATTATTATTTTTAACTCCTGGGATGAAAACGTGGGATGAAAACGGAAACACCCCTTTTTAGTGGTTCACATCTGCTTACCCCTTCACAGCATACCGGCGTGATGTTATGTTATGAACTGGTGTAAGCAATAGACAGAGATGAGATTTCAGCAATCCCAGTCCAATTGCTATCATTTATTGAGGAGTTCCGTTGCCTATCTCCAAAGTTCTTCATCAGATCTTCACCAAATTGAAATGAGACCACTCCGAGAAAGTACTCTTCCAAAAAATAGCTAAATCGCTTCGTGTGCCTATAAAATTTGAAGAGTTCTCTCTATTTCTCCAGGATCCCATCATCAGATCCTGACTTGATTATCATGGGGCCACCTGGGAAGTATACCCATTCAAACAAAAAAAATAATAATTCAAATCGGTCCAGCCATCTTCGAGTAATCGGGGAACATACATAAAAAAAAGGTTCCGACGAATTGAGAACCTCCTCCTTTTTGAAGTCGGTTAAAAATACGCTTTATCCACATTTTAAATGCTTCATGAAACATGGACAATGTAAACACGCGCTGTTACTAAGACCTCTAAAATGCCGGCGTGCATAACTTAAATTGTTTGTTCTCTACCTATTTGCAAAAGCAATTTAATTTTTTTACTCCCCGTCCAAGTAAGATTTTCCAGCTGTATTTTTATCCTTGCACAGACTCTCAGGGGATGGTTCTGAAAACAGATATGGGACTTTGGGATTTGCATGCAACGACTGAAATGGCATTGGGGCAGACGTAGCCAGACGAAGGCAGACAGGAACCAGCGGCGAGGTGCCAATTTTTCTAAGAGAGAAGCCGAAGCGAAGTCGGCTTTAACTTACCGACTTATCAATAAAGAATACTTACTATCATCCTAAAATTAATACAGGAATGTAAAGAATTAAGTACAATAAAATTGAACCCCTGAAAACCAAATAGAATGTGCATCAGTCCTCTATCTCGTTGTACACGGCGATGAGGTTGATTATTGCTTGTTACAATCACTCGGAATAAAACTGCGTATGGACTGTTTGACGGTTTATTTCTCTAATGTGGACTGTAAATACATGCATAGGTACATAATTATGAATAGGTATGTATTGGCTACTAATTACTAACATTCGTTGTTGCGCTTGGACACTCGTTCTCGCTGACGCATTTTTCTATTGACCGCGTAGGTACGAGTATTGCACGTTTCTATGAAACAGCTGATTTTTTTTGTAAAACCGACGAAAAATTTCTTCGCTGGGGGTCTAGAATCGTATGCTGAATTCATGGTTAAAGTTTGCGCACTGAATAAAAACTTTTCCTGTATATCTCTGTCATAACCCGTTGTACAGCGGCTTTCTCTCGTCCATATCAAGCGGTGCCACGTAACCTAAAGTGACATCAGTACGGGATCGCTGTTGTATGAATTTTTAGATCCCGATTTTGACATTTTGGCGCCGGGTTATTTTAGAACATTTTTTTTTGTTGTAATACAAAGCAAAAAATAACCTTTTTTGTTGTTTAAATGTTATGGTGAATTAAATACCCGAAGTGTGACTTTATCTTTTGACAATAGTAGCCACTATGGACGTGCCATTTTTAATAACGATAGAGTTTCCGATGCGACTCTATGAAGGCAAGCCGGTAGGAATCGTGTTATATAGTGCTTTCGCCACTGATAGGAACGGAGGAAAGGTTTGAATTGAATTCAATAAAGATTGGAACTGTTATTGTGGTTGGCGATGATTGTGTGGAAAATAAAATAGTTTTGGTATTCAAACTCAAACTCAGTTCAAGCCCAGTTAGTGGCAACATGCTCGACCCCTATCACATGTGACTTAAACATAACTGGCGAAATGTGGGTGCACTATTGTTACACCTCCAGCCCAACCTTTCAGGGAAACAAGGCCTGATATTTATTTATTTATTTTCTTATTTATGTAGGTACACACAGTAAAATACATACAGATACGGCGGGTGTTATTTTCCTGAACATTTCATCAGCCCCAGGAACATACCGCCTCCGTCGTATCTTCTCAGCTCCACCCAGGTGTCTAGTCTACAAATTACCCGACTACGTGAGTCGAAAGTGTATCGTTCACAGTAAATAGAACACGTTGCACGTCGTCTGTAACCCGGTCCCAGTAAACAGTGGGCGAGACAAACGAGCTGTGTATGGTAATGCGCGAAGGAGGGAGTTGATTAACATGAAGGTTCTATTAGGCCTCTTCTATCTATTGATCTTATAAAGGGGCCAAATGTATGGGTTTTTTATGTAAGGCGTAATCTTCGAAACTACTGAACCGAACAGAGAACAATGGTGGCCTAGTGGTAACGCCCGGGTTTGAAGCGTTACTTTGTGTAAATAATTTCATCGCCACTGCTCGCAAAATGGTGAAAGAAAAGATCGTTAGGAAACCGGCATATTCTTGAGACAACAATTCGAAGACATGTGAATATCTACCAACCCTCACTAGACCCGCATGGTAGATCACAGCTACTACCTACCTCTCGAAGAGATTGAGGGTTATGACCCAGCATTGGTGGATTATCACTGAAACGATTCCAAAAAAGCTTTCACTACAGGAAGCTACAGTATTGCCGAGTGGAAATGTCGGAGACTTGACTTGACTATCATAGAAACGCCACTATTAATGTGTGAGCTCACTCTTCTCACACACACTCACTTTGCTCGCAGAACAATAAATTCGCTGATGGGGCCGAAATATCTTGGAGTGGCAAATGTGAACCGGAAGTTGTAGCTTTGGAAGGTCTGTCACAAGGTGTACCGATGACCTAGTGAAAGCCGTAGGAGTCTGCTGGATGCTGGAAGCACGAAACCAGTTGAAGTGGCGGTGCTTAGGCCTATATCCAGTAGTAGACGTCTTTCGGCTGAAATGATGAGTCATCCCACTTTATTAATACGGTGAGGGCAAATCTAACGATTAAAATATTTGCCCGAAACGATGATGCAGCATTTCCCACAATACAAATGCGAATTCCGCGCAAGATCTCAATGGACAATAGGATCTCAATGGACAATAGGGTCATGATCTTCGGCAGAGAACCTCGTGTGTGGGTTAATATAATGCATTTGTGCTCTACATGCAAAGAATATGTAATGTTCGCAGGCAAATGTATGAATAAATGTTTATTTTATTCATAGGCGCATGTTTAGTGCCCATTCCATATGGTTTAATAAAGAGAATAGTTCGGAATATTATATACCTTCGGGCGAGTCCAGAAGGAAATAACATACATACATATTAAACTACCTACCTATTATTTATTTAGATTTCAGATAATGAAAACAGGCAACCGACTTTTCAAAAATGCTGTACACAATTAAGCTAGTTCCAGAGATTAGCGCTTTCAAACAAACAAACTTTTGAGCTTTGTATTTTTGACATATAGATTTTAACCTAAGCACTAAATTATAAATGTGAAAGTTTGTGAAGATATTTGGATGTTTGTAACTCATTCACGCAAAAACGACAGAACGGATTTGGATGAAATTTAGCACAAAGATAGTTTATAACCTGGATTAATACATAGAATAGTTTTCATCCCGGTAGTACGTTTCCGTGGGATAATTATCAACCTCCACGCGGGCAAAGCCGCGGCAAACAGCTAGTGAAAATATAAAAATTATCCGTACCTACTTACCGATTTATTTAAGGAGCCTTCTTTTACCTCTGGACTTGCATGTTCACTCAAAATCAATATTATATTTTGCTGCCCATTGATTTAAATACGACTGCTGTCGCGTTACTTGCATCATACATTCCATGTTTATGCCTCATATAAAATGCACCAAATATATTTCCTCCATGACATTCACGATCCTATGCAAAAAGTTTCCAACGCTTTCTCAGCCGTTTGTTTCAGAAGTTTCCAATACAAAAATATAGGGAAAAAGTAATAAAAGCAATCCTTAACTGCTAAATGTTGTAAGTGCGCACGCTCATGAATCGGAAGGCAATAAAATGCATTGAAGCGACTACCCTCGTTCGTAACTTTTGTTTCAATAGACATCTTCCCGAGTGTTTGTTGTAAGCCGTCGTTCAAACTTGCGCGATATTACTGAACTGTCGATAACTTCAATCTTGATTTTCTTTGACCTAAAAAGAAGATAATAACGTCGGTGTTTATACATAGTTGACTAAGTGTATTTTATTTACTTTCACTTCGATGTTAAAAGAGGTAACAACAGGAAAGGGGGGGACTTGGTAACATCACATTTCGTTGCCAAATATTTTACTGTTTTCCGATTAATTTATTTACAACACTAAACTCAGTGTTTTAAGCGCAATTCATAATTAATTGTTTTGTGCCCTACAGAGCGAAAATTAATATTTTATTTAATAATACGATGAGAAAAACAGGAGGGGGTTCTCACGTCGACGCGTATAATAATATATTTACATATTATCTACTTAATATATATTATTACATTAAATAATGTTTTCAAATTAAGGCAGTGCATTATCTGTAGCTTTCAAATATTTCGCTACAATAATTATTTACCTAATCAATATTACTAAATAAAAATGATAAAATCTCGCTCAATGTTGCAACTAAAATATTAATTATGAATTGCAATAAGTACTTAACATCCTAACACCCACTGTCTAGTTTTAGTTGTAATATTGCGATTTTTTTTTAATTCGAACTATTACTTCAGATTATTCGATGTTTATAATTGCAATTCATAATCAATATTTGAGCACATGCTTTGAGTGCAAAAAAGGCCGATTCATAAATTAAAAAACCGCGAAATACTTGACAACTGTTTGCGACATTGCAAACTTTCTAAATGCACCCTCATAAATTGTTCAACATTTCTACAGTCTTGCCTTTGATATACGTTAAAAGGAAGGTTAAATACATTTCACAAAACAATTTCACAAATATGACAAATATAAAACCAACAACGCCTACCTGACAATGTAATTCCCGCGTCAGCAAATCCATGAGGGACTCAAGCCGATAATAGCTGACTGTCATATTACGCTATAATATTGATGCCATTCGATAGGCCGCGCCGAATTACGTTAGTTGGTACTCTTACATCTATGTAAAGCGACTTTTTTTTGTCGGGCATCTCGCAGTTGACCTTGAGAGGCCGTGACTGCATAACCGGGCTTTCCTGGGGCTGCCATTAAGAATAAACTTAACGCCTCCAGCCAGGGCTTAAATACTAGGCGACTGCACGCTGAGGGCCCCCCCTGTGGGGTACGGACCTCGGCTCAGGGCGTCACTGATAGGGGGACAGCGAGTGGGGACAGGCTGGATTAAAATATTGGCATTATTATTATTAGGGGAATTTAAAGCTACTGGCTCAGCTGCGGCGCGGGCTGGCGCTTCAACGAGCAAGGGACGGTCGGGGTGTAAAGCGACTATGGTGTTTTTAGCTTTTATAGCATGGTGCCTACAGTATGTTTGACATACGTCAAGACGTACAGATATCTTGAAGTATGTCAAACCTATATTATAGTGTTAAAAGCCTTTATTTTTAATAATGGATTCCCTCCGAGGGTTATGTCGACTACCGATTAAAACCGTAGGTAATCATGGTCGTTTAGCAAGTAATTCAAAGTCATTAACAGATGGCGCCACCGCTACGTTATGCTTAGTATAGATTTTAATGAGAGGCTTGTGATTATGGATTGGTCAGATGACTGTAATTTAACAAGGAACTATTTAGCTTTGAAACAGAAATCAAAGTAATTAAAGACAAGTTTAACTAGTTTTAACTGGTAAACTATGAATAAGACGTGACGTGGCGGGTGGTTCTTGAAAACCACAGCTTTGGCATTTGCTTGATATAAATAAAAGTAGGATTTAGTTACTTTGTTTTGATATTAATTTATTTTTTTACAAAAAAAATATCTTCTTAGCTTCATATTTCAATAATACCTACCCAACGTATGAATAAATTATGTGTTTAAGATAATATCGAATAATAATAATATATTTATTTGACATAAAAATGTGATACACAGATACAGGGTGACACTTAATTTAAGTGTGCAAGTAGCATAATAAGATCAGTGAATAGTAAAAAGGTGGGGTTTCATGAAGAACAAAATACGTTTTATTCGCATACATTGAAAAGGCACTTAGATCATTGTTGCTTTCGTAGTTATACAATATGTAATAAAAACCCTGTTGTTCCTTCTACCCACGTTTTCAGAATCGGTATACAATTACATACGTAATAAAGCAAGTCATTTATAAAAACTGTTCAACAAAAATAATAAAAATAAAAATATTTAATTATGAATATTTGTAATGTTTAACTGATTTTGATTACATCAAAGAAAGCCGCCGAGCTCGTTGTCGATTGTGCGAAATAAGGATACTTGAAAAATCAGATAATGTAAAAAAAAAAATTGAATGTGTCGATGCTTATTTTTTTAAATTATAACTTCATCAATGTTGTGCTTGTAGGTAAGTATACGGGCTGATTTTTTAGTCACCTTCCAAATTTTTCAGGGTGATAGTACCCGTTAAATTGAACAACTTTCTCCAAGGAACATGGGTCGAAATATGAAAAAAAAATCGGACCTCCCATACAAAATCGACCAGCTAACTATTGATTTTGCATGGGAGGTCGATTTTTTTTTTTCATATTTCGACCCATGTTCCTTGGAGAAAGTTGTTCAATTTAACGGGTACTATCACCCTGAAAAATTTGGAAGGGTATAAAAATCACTTACTGTATAAGTCCCTAAAAGAAACAACAGGGTTTTTGTTACAAATTAAATACAAACTGTCTCTAATTTTTGCAATTGATTTTACACTGCTGGGCCAAAGCCGACCGTCTTAATTAAATAAATAAATAAATAAATACAATGAGTACTTAATACGTTTCTTGACGCAAATAACAATTTTGAGTAAAAAATATCCGCAGAATATTAAAACTTCAAAGCAATCAACTTAATAAAAGTCTGTTGGATAAGGGTGAGGACGCGAAATTGCACTTGCAATGTTTTATATTGACAATAAGGAAAAAGGAGCACAGTAAGGAAATGAGCCCCAGATTTTTTTGAGGAAAGAAATTTATTTTCAGAAGATTAAATGATAAACAAAATCTGGCCGCGTTTTGATTGGCGCTTGGTTTAATTTAGCTGTTTGGTACTTCAGTATCAGTAGCTAACATAACTAACTGACTCGAGAGCATTAGATATGCTCTCAAGTCAGAGTTAGTTATGTCTTAGGTCTTTGTATAACGATGACTAACCATTATGAGACGTTATGTAGGGTCGGCAATACTTAACCCACGTGTTTGGTATCGATTTAATAAAAAAAAATCATTATTCCATCTTTGTTCAAAACTTGCAAAACAAAATGACACTGACAAGTATATAAATTATGGTCACCAAATGATTGTTAAGTTATGGTTTATGAAAAATATTTAAGTTCCACAAAAACTTACAAAAACAGCTGACCGGTTACGGGCATTGACCTTCGCCCATCGCATGATGATTTTCTATATCAATACCCAACGCATGGTTTTATCAAATAACTTCTCCCGCTCAGGGTGGAGCAGGAGGGCGTGTCAGACTTTTACTGACTAAAACCCACCCGTGTTCCCTCAGTTGCCTGTGTGCCAGGGGTAACGGTATCTCTTTCGAACATCACGTACCTCTGGAAGGCATCGGCCCTTGCGGACCTTACTAGTTGGTGATGACATCTCTTTAAGGCGCGCGTGGAACACAACGCGCCGTCGACCTGGGCTTGGTCCTTACCGGAAAGCGAGCTAGCCATTACTCGCCATCGCAAGCCCGCACCTACGGTGGCCTGCAATCAGCCTGGGATACCCGACGGCCAGGGCGTCTCCTGTGGCGACTAGGGCTAATTAAATTAGACTCTGTATTTATTCACTAGTGTTTGTAGACTTATTGGGTGTTTCATCTGTTTGTTAGTAGTATCTCGGAGTATTTGTTGGCTCGCCCCCTGTTACATGGGACTTTAACATAACTGTCGAAATGTAGGTTTACAATAGGTACACTCTCTGCCCCACCCTTCCGGAAAATACGTCGTGATGTTATGTCTTTGTAGTCTTCAATGACAAACTTTTAACTTTTGTTTTGCTAGAGTGTGAGTAGTGACTTCGGGAATCTTCTCTTGTATCCACACGAATGCAAAATATTCAAAAGTTATTCTGTCTGTTTGCAACATCTTAACGACTAAACCACTGAGCGGATTTCGATAAAATTTAGATAGGAGATCCGAGATAGAAGGACTTAGGCTACTATTTGTCTTATCACGTTCCGATCATTTCTGACATTCACGCGGGAGAAGCAAGTTACCTTTACCTGCTCAATTCTTTCTCGTCAGACGATCAATCAACTCAGCCTATCGCAGTCCACTGCTGGACATAGGCCTCTGCCACGCTGCGCTACCACACCCTGTCCTCCGCAGTCCGCATTCAGTTCATGGCAGCCACTTTCTTAAGGTGGTTTTATTTCTACTTTTTATTTGAGAAATATGACTTGACAAAAATATTTAGCAAGTCAGCCAGTTTGGGATTAGGAGCTGAATACCTGGAAAGATTGAAAATTATTATTATGATTTATTTATTTACTAAGGTACCAAGCCCCATTAAAAATCACAAATACATACAATTCATACAACTCATTACAACATTAAAACCAAAAATATTAAAAATTAATTAGATCACTAAAGTAAAATACAAATCAATCATTTTTGCAAATTATAATTTCTAATAATTATAGTCTATCGGAATTTATTCATGTATTTAAAGCACACAAATGTACAGAGGCGGACTTAATGCCATAGGCATTTCCTACCAGTCAACCTTTGGGTGATGCAGAGACAAACAGTGGTAGGTGCAATAAATTAGAGGAATAAATATTTTAAATATAAACGCGTAAACCTATTTAAACTATAAATATAAAACACATACCTAACTATATACAACGTGTAACGGAAAGGGTATATACATACCAAGGGCACGGCTTCTTTGGATGATATCAAACGATATTGGAAGGGTTTTTTAATCCTATCTCTACATGTTCGGAAGTTATGAGAGTTTTTAATACATTGATACCAGAAACCGAACTTTTCAAATTGAAATAAACACATCACTCGGAAGAGATTTATCGTGATATTGGCAAGTAACCAGTTGGCAGTTATTGACCTACGTAGTGCGGTTACACGTTTTTTTATGATTTGAATTGAAGAAACATATGAAACCGAAAATTTGGTATCAATTCTTAGAGTATTTTATTTAGAGCTGAAACTATGTATAGTGATTCTATACCAGCTGTTATCTTTAGTGCTTAAGGATAGCAATAGGGTTTCTGTTACACCCTGTATAAATACATGTACAATTTAAAGGAATTTCAGAATTATCCGTCTTTTCTGTTTCTTTGCGGCCGTTCTAAACAGCTTTTGAAATGAGAATAATTTTCCTCCAATTTAAAATCCGCGAAATCCTAAACGATCTGAGACCCAACTATTTAAGGCCATTTAATTCCAAGAGAACAATTTTAAAGCCATTGGTCAAGCTACTAATTTCCTTGGCTTGTTCTAATTACTCACGGACGAGGAACACCTTCCATTTAGGTTAACAGGTGATAAATTAGGGTGCCGTCAGGATTTCATAAATCATTCAGCAGACTGCGTGCGCACAATTTATGTTTGAGTTCCCTTAATATACAAGGTGTAACAGAATAGACGCAAGACTTGAAAGTAGTTTGTTCCTAATTGACTACTGAATCGATTTCAGTAACTTTTAATATAAGTATTTTTTTTATTATATAATTTGCCATACATACCACTGATTGAGCCAAAGAAAATTCAATCTTATTCTAGAAGAAATAAGACTCAATTTTAAATGCATAAAGTAATGCTTGGGTCAACACGTTTTTCTTAATAATATCAGTTAGCAAAATAGTTTTGGTCATCGTATTATGCTTTTAACTCAATACTCTAATTGGGGTGTATGAGGTCTTGCGTTAAATATGTTACTCGTTGTATATGTTCCGCGCAACTTTCTTATTTTTTTCTTTCATAAGAACCTTCTCCTGACAGTAACAAATACAACAAAAAAAGAGTTAGCAAAATCGGTCCAGCCGTTCACATGTGATGCCGTGACCAAGGGAAATAGGGATTAATTTTTATATAATAGATAGAAGATATATAGATAGAGATATGTAGTGATTATTATCCCAAATAATATACGAGTAGGTACTCATCGTTGGCAATTTCATATAAATCTCATTATCCTAATAAATAGGGCCCAATTCCATTCATTACGAAGGTAATCCAATAGCGGGCTATTAATATCGTTGTACCAATAATTGGCGCGGGCGACGGCGGCTCATGAAGACTGATGTGCGCAGGGACATCGATCACTGAACATAGCTTTTCTTTGTCGTTTCAGGGACACTAGAGAAGATGGGTTGCAGAAGGTAAAACAGTATTTCTTTTAAGTTTTCATGACAAGCTGTAAATACCTAATGGGTTTATTAACGAAATTTATTATACAAATAAATAAAATTGCAGTGTCTGTTTGTAATACTACTTCCTACTAATATTATAAACTAGATTCCGCCAGCGGCTTCGCCCGCGTGGTGGTCGGAAATTATCCCGCGGGAACGTACTACCGGGATAAAAAGTATCCTATGTGTTAATCTAGGTTATAATCTATCTGTGTGCTAAATTTCATCCAAATCCGTTCTGCCGTTTCTGCGTGAAAGAGTAACAAACATCCATCCATCCATCCATACTTACAAACTTTCGCGTTTATAATATTAGTAAGGATGTGAAAGTTTGTATGATTGGATATTTGTTACTCAATAACGCCAAAACGGCTGAACGAATTTGGAGGAAATTTGGCACACAGATAGTTTATAGCCTGGATTAACACGTAGGATACTTTTCATCCCCATAATACGTTCCTGTGGGATAATTTTCGACCTTCCCGCAGGCGAAGACGCATAAGCTAGTGTCTAAATAAAAGCTTTTTACTAAATGCATATGATAGTATACACGGAACTTATACAAGGTGTAACAGAATGGACGCAAGATCTGAAAGTAGGTTTGTTCCTAATTGACTACTGAATCGATTTCAGTAACTTATAATATTAGTACTTAAATATTTTTTAATTATGTACTTTGCCATACTTACCACTAATTGAGCCAAAGAAAATTCAATTTTAGGCCAGAAGCAATAAGACTCAATTTTAAATGCATAAAGTAATGCATGGGTCGACACGTTTTTCTTAATAATATCAGTTAGCTATAGAAAAAATAGTTTTGGTCATCGAATTATGCTTTTAACTCAATACTCTAATTGGGGTGTAGGTATGAGGTCTCGCGTTAATTATGTCACTCGTTGTATAAAAAAAAAAAACATTTTAATTTGTCTGGCTGTTTGTTCCGGCTAATCTCAGATAAGGTTGGGCAGATTTTGACGGGACTTACACTGGCATATAACTGATGTTATATGGAGTAACATAGGTTACTTTTTGTCCCGTTGCCACTGCAAAATCCACGCGTACGAAGCCGCGGTCACGGCTAAAAATGTTTAGCGCTAAACGAGTTTAGTGGTTTGCGGTTTGTGCTAGCGAGCCTAAGCAGTAGAGGGCAGGACAGACTTATGGCTGATTCCTATTATTATTGACCGTTATTTTTAATTCGTCTTTTTTAAACCGACTTTTATTTTGTTTTGTTACCTCAGAACTTCTTTTGTAGTTTTGGAACAAAGTTCCTTATCGCGCGTTGTGAAAGGGGGCTAGACGGAAAAAAATCTCACGAAAAGTTGTAACGACACTTTTTGCTATAGTAAGCTATTGTAAGCCGTGCGGCATGCGCATGTTTCTCTGTCTGTCCCTCTCTCTCTCTTATAGAAAGAAAGCCAGATATTTTCATTTCGTCTTTTTCTTTTTTTTTAACTTCGTTCCATCCGGGTGTCCCTTGACACCTCTCAAGTTTCTTTCTTCTTTTGTTTAAAAGGGATATATTACATGGGACCTATAGAGTGGTCCCATATAAATTTGGTTAAGTTCTAAAAAGTGGTTTCTGAGTTAGCTTCAATAATACGTATTTTGTCCACTTATGATGATGTTATAATAATAACTTTCTGTCTCTGTTATTTAGTTAGCTACAACCAGAACTAAAGTGTAAAATTAAAAGTTTGTAGGAACCGGGCATTATACCCTTCTGTCCAATACCTGTTTATTGTCATTCACGGCGTGTCAAGGATGTCTTGCACGACCCACGTAACAGAATTCTCTGGGGCACACAATTTCGCTTAGTGTACGTAGGTACACCTAATCTGTTACGTGCGTAATCCTGGAGATAACTGTCTGTCTCCGAGTTAGTTGTTAATAAAGATCAGTTATTATTAACTGTAGCTTATTACAGTGTGAGAAAAAATCCCAAGTAAAGCTGGACTTTGAAACACGTACGTCACAAATTATTAAACACGTAAAGGAAAAAGAAGCGAATAACCTTTCTAGATCTCCTAGCATTGAAAAAACAAAACAGCTGTTTTGATGCAAAAGTGCAATAGGTACCTATGCGGTCAAAATGTATGGAACAGCATTTTTTTTATATAACCTACGAAACATTTCTCCGCTGTGGTCTAGAATTATATTATTATGCTGAATTCTTGGTTACAGTTTGCGCACTGGTATTTTTTTTTGTATAAATCTGATAATTATTTAAAACTTTCTAATTTCTTACATTCCACTTTTCATTTGATTTTGATTAATTATCGAATTTATTTGCTGTGCCTTAATGTGCTGAAAAATCTATTTTATTTATTTTTATCGCAACAATAATTATAGCCGTTGCATGATCGGTGGTCAACCTTCTCTACAATAAACACTATGTAGGTACGTATTAATCACTATATTTTCACAGATTTTGCTAAAACAAACGCTAATATTCAGTGAACTGAAACTAAATATTTATTTAAATTCTGTTCACACGAACTTGTTCCTTTTCGAACCTGTTCAAGAACTAATTAGGACTAAATACAATATTAAATAAAACGAGGTATTTTGAATATATACGTTTCTAGTCTACGTTTTAAAGCCAAAATAAGCAGGGAAATTCAACTTCCGTCGTGCCAAGCGTCAACCGCAAACCACACTTAGTTAAAATTGTAAATAAAATGTTGTGAATTTCGTAGTTAGGTACTGAATTATGAGAGCCAGGTTAAATTTGTTTAGTAATTCACTGTGCCATTTTTATTTATTTAGGAAATGACTTCCAATAACATTAGTTTGAAAAAAGTCTGGTGGAATTAATGTTATCAACTTTTTTTTAATAGACCGATGGCATTCTCCAATTCTAAAGCGACTGACTGACTGCACGCAGTAAAAAAAAATGCGGATTGGCTAGTTTAGTGTATATTTTTGTGGCATTTTCAGGTCTGTATTTCGGAATCTATCTCTCAATATGGCCACTTGGCCACATGCTCCAGCAAGTGGCAGGCTAGATATTGCTTCCGTTCGCCATAATATAATATATTTTTTCTTTACGTTAGGACTGCTGAGCCCCTCCAAAACGGCTGGACGGATTTTGAAGATTTCGTTTTTTTGGTTTGTGTGGGTCCCTGGATGATTTATAGTCACAGTCGGACCCGGTAGTTGGCGATGTTCGCGCAAGGACCATGAATTCAGTATATGATTCTGGAAACCTTGCGTTGTAATTTTTCGTAGGTTCAAAATAAAAATTGCTACTCCATACATATTGACCGCTATGGCTATACCACGGCAAGGAGTGAAGAATACGATACGAACTAACAGCCATGGTCTGTAACTTCATATGAATCTCAGCAATCCTATGACGATTTTAATGATTTAATGTGGTTTTACTTTTTTAAAATTTTATTTTAAACTTGATTACAAATAAAACTTAGCTTGATATATTCTTTTCATTCCTAAATTATGGCGGAGCATACTTCTGGAATAATAACACTTATGGTTTGTTTCGATACTCTGTAGGTATATTGTAAACTTGTGTAAGAGTCACCATTAGCTAAAAAACGAAGTGTTATTGCCAGTCTATTTTGGATTGAAATTGGGGCCCTCAAATGTGTGCGATTCCGATAAATTCTTGGCCCGACTAATCTGAGGAAATTTTCAAATGTCGTTGGAGTCACGCGGTTACAGCCCACTCGGAGAGACGAGGCCTGTGGCCCACTTGTGGGAACCTGATGATTATGTTATACACATATAAACCTTTAGGAATAAATTCTCTAAATGATGGAAACATAATCAGTTGGGTATTTTAGAAGAACAACGCGGTCACACAGTCAGACACAAAAAGTAATCATATGTAAGACATTAGCCTTTGCCAGCGGCTTCGCCCGCGTTAAACAATTTGCACGAAACCTTCACAAATTATACACCGAAACCTTCCTTATGAATCACTCTGTCTATTGGTAAACTCCGATTGAAAATCTGTTCAGTAGTTTTAGAGTTTATCGCGAACAGACAGACAAACGCGGCGGGCGAATTTAGTTTTATATTATGTAGTGATGTTAGTGAAGACATAATGGAAAATCGCCTTAAGTTCGATATGAATTGTGTTATTCTTGTCCTTTGCATTATTAAAGTATTCTAACATTACCCGTTTAAGAATTATGAATACGAATATCCCAAGAAGAAGTTGGGTGTCCCCACATTTTTCGTCAAGAAGCAGGCTTGATTTTGGCAAAAAACATCCTTATGTATAGTAGATAACCGTCCAAACGATTGAAATAAGACAGCCAAAGAAAATCAACTCTATACCTTTTAGAAAAGAGTTCAAACTCCGTTGCAGAATGTGATGATATTGTCAGTTCAAAGTTTGTGGCGTCATGTAGAATCAATACATCAGTTTGTATGATTAATGATGTCGAGGACTGATTGATGGGTTCCCAGCTAAGATATTTCATTCGCCGTTATTCAAGGTTAAGGTCTCTTGTTGCTAACCAAGAAAGATATTTGACAAGCAAAGTAAATAAATGAGAGGTTAGTGTACCGACCCGAGGCCATACCTATCATTATTGTTACCATGTACTTTACTACATTAGGTAGAAAAAACTAACAGTACTGAATCATCTTTGAGGAGTGGCTTGAGAGTCGGCACGGCGTCCTCACCTTCCGCTTGACGCAGGTCCTCACCGGACACGTCTGTGTCGGGAGGTCCCTGTTTCGCACAAGGCGGAAGGAAACGCCCGAGTGTTTTCGAGTGTGGAGCATACGGTGGAGATCTGCCCAGCTTGGGCGGAGCACCGCCGTGTCCTCGTGGAGGCGATCGGCGGCGGCGACCTCTCGCGTCCGGTCCTGGTCCAGGCCATGGTACGGAGCGAGAGTGCATTGGTAGCCGTCACCTCCTTCTGCGAAGCAGTAATGCTCGCGAAGAGGGAGGCGGCGCACGTGAGGGAGAGGAAGTATATGCGCCCTCACGGCCCTAGCCTCCGCAGGAGACGCCCTGGGCGTCGGGAATCCCACGCTGATTCCCGGCTATCGTAGGCGCACACTTGCGGACGCTCAGTAATGGGTAGCTCGCTATCCGGTTAGGACCAAGCCCGGGTCGACGGCGCGTTGTGTTCCACGCGCGCCTCAAAGAGATGTCAGCTTCAACTGATGGAGCCCGTAAGGGCCGATGCCTGCCAGGGGTGCGGGTTGTTCGAAAGAGATACCGCGGCCCGTGGCACACAGGCAACTGAGGGAACACGGGTGGGTTTTTGTCAGTATAAATCTGGCACGCCCTCCTGCTCCTCCCAGAGCAGGAGAAGTTATTTGATGATTTCCAACCCAAAAAAAAAAAGCTATCATCTTTTCCCCATCTATGTAGGGGTCGGCGTCCAGTCCAGCTGAATACCAGTATTTTCCATGGAGCCTATCTGACCTCTATAACCTAGTTACTAGGCAATTCAATAACCCTTGGAAAGACTAGTTGACACTTTATACGTGAAACTTTCGGGTTTATGAAGACCCGTAACGCTGGTCAAAGATCCACGAATGACAGCCGAGACCATCGGCTAACGTGCTTTCCGATGCAAGGAAAACGAACAGTGCTATTCCGTATGGTATTCTTTGCTTCCCAAGACCTTGTCCAGAAGAAGCGAATTCGTCGCGAAACGTTTCGCGCGAATTCATTCGCGCGCTATTGAGATACTAGGCACGAATACATCGGGTCCACAAGCATCGCGCGAATTCAAAATACGCGCGTAAATCGTGTGCATAACGCCAGACCCTCGACTCGCGCGTGATTCGCCCTTTCTGGACAAGCCCTAAGATTTCTATGAGTATGACAATCTTATTAAGAAGGTTATTTTGAAAAATAAAACAACAATAGTAAAATAATAAATAATGAAAAAGCAAGAATCGAACCTGTGCTGCACGCAACTCGGGAGCCAAGTAGCCACTGCACTAACTGTGATAGTGCTTCTCTGGTATTCTTTCTCAACCATGATAATCGTCCTGCCCTCGAATCTTGGTACCTATGTACTTGGGATCTGCGTAAACCCACCATAGACCACAGAGCTGTATGAATTTGTTTGGCAGGGCGACTTGGCTGCGCCACCATGGCGTCCCAGCGAGGTGCAGCTCTTACAAGCTTATAATCATTCGAACAAAAATATACAAGTAACTAGAAAACAATGTAAATAATAGGTATAAAAAAAAAAAAACATTATTTGCACTGTCTGGTTTTGGACCTTTGGATACATGCTTCTAAGGTGTTGCCGCCTTCACCACCTCCTCCCAAGGGATCCATTTGAGGCACGGGTTTCTTGTCTAGGCCAGCGATTAGCCTCTTTAATCTAGCAATAGCTTGACCTGGGTTCAGGCCTTTAGGACACGCTAAGACACAGTTCATAATGGTGTGACAGCGGAAAGCCTTGAAGTCGTCACGTAGTTCGAATAACCGTTGAGCTGTGTCCTCGTCTCTGGAGTCCATGACCCATCTGTACGCGTGCAGCAGTGAAGCAGGACCCAGGAACCTCCTGCCGTTCCACCAGTAGCTGGGGCACGAAGTCGAGCAACAGGCGCAAAGAACACATTCGTACAGACCCACGAACACTTGCCAGTCCGCATCACTCATTAGAAACTGAGTGTTTCCTATTTGCGTCGGTCCAGTCTTCCTCACAAGATATGGCCGGATGCTGTCGTATTGGTCGAGGAAGTGCGTCATATCCACGACCAAGTCTCTGATGACGTACATGTGTGGTATCGGATAGATAGTGATGCTCTTCGCCGGCGGGATCGCAGTGATGCAGGCGAGGCAGTTTTTTCCTTGGAGGCAGACAGCGCAAGACCCGCAGATGCCTTCTCTGCATGACTTCCTGAAAGTGAGGGATGGATCCATATCCTTTAGTTTTAGTAACACATCGAGAACCATTGGCCCGCATTTGGTGATGTCGAGTTCATAATTTTGAATCTTTGGCTGTTCTTTTGTGAGTATACCTCCAAATCGATATACTTTAAATACTCTTCGAGGGCCTATTTGCTTTTTTGATGATGATACTGACGGGCATTTTTTGTCCGCGTAATGTCTTATAGGAATATGAGAAGTTACATTTGGATTTACCGACAACAGCATCGCTGTCATTCGCAAAATGGGACGATAACATATTTTGGAATCAGTGTAAATATATAAATTAGCCATTAAAAATAAATTTTAAGGGTTAGGTAAAAGATCAGAATATTAGAAAAAGATTGATGTCAAAACTATTTTTTCATAATATTTTAATGGATCGATTGTCGAAAATGTCTTAAAGAAAAAGTATGGTTGTGATTTAACCTTTTTTAACCTACTTTTAAATAAGGAGTTTTTACTGTTCATATTTTTTTACTAGCTTCTGTCCGCGTAAAAGTTCTCTTACCCCCGACGCATCGTGTTGCATTGCATCGCCCTCCCGCGCTATTTGATTACACTTAGCGTTCTTCGTGACTTTTTTTTTGTTGCTCGGCTCCTAAGTCTTGCATCGTGATGTTAAATGGCTCGGAACCTTGCTTATGAATTGAGGTATAGAATGCAAAAATATTTCTTCAAATACGACTGTAAGTTACAGAGATTAGCCCGTTCAAACAGACAAACAAAGTCTTAAGATATGTCGAGGCTCCCGCAAAAATGTGCGACGCGACTGCAGTAAAACAATTTCTATGAAACCTTAATGGAAATTGTTCTACAAGAGTCGCATCGCACCTTTCTGCGGGAGCTTTCAGTCTCTTGACCGCGTAGGTATTGCACTTTTCTACGAAACAGCTGTTTTTTTTACCCCCGATGCAATAAGAGGGTTGTTATCAGGCGCGGTCCGATGGGGGGGGGGGGGGGGGTCCTAGGGATCATGACCCACCAAAACCGTAAACGTAAACATTCTTAAAATAGTAATATCCTAGTAAGTAAGTTTCCTAGTTCTGTGTGGTGACGAACTAAAAGAATAGCACCACCCCATTTCGTCCCGTGGATACCGTAGGAGGCGACTAAGGGAACTACTAGAGAATGGGCAGCAGCGTTCTCTATAAATTTTTACAACCATACTGCGATCGCCAACTTAGCGACTCACGGGGTTGCGACAATCATGGATAGGATCCGGCAACTGGCACTTGAGGTGGCCTTGCACAAGTCTGAGGCCATGTGTTTTCATGGTCCTCGGAATGCGCCACCAACGGGTTCCCAGATAACAGCAGGAGGGGTGCACATCGGCGTCGAGTCGACGATGAAGTACTTGGGACCCGTCCTCGACAGCCGGTGGAACTTCGCGGAGCACTTTCGACGTTTGGCTCCCAGACTGGAGCGGGCCGGGGCTGCCTTGAAGCGGCTCTTACCCAATCTAGGGGGGCCAAACGCCTCCTACCGGAGGCTCTACGGGGGGTCGTACGGTTCATGGCTCTATACGGGGTGCCGGTGTGTGCGCCTACATTGAGGCGCCAACCAGCCCGCAAGCTGAAGGCATCCCAAAAAGTCATGGCCATCCAGATGATCCGGGGATACCGTACGATCTCCGGTGAAGCGGCGGGCCTCCTTGCCGGATTACCGCCATGGGATCTGGAGGCAAAGGTCCTTGCGCACATTCGGGAGTGGCGCGAGGAGGCTAAACGCCGGGGCGTAACTCCGCTGCCGCGAGAAATCACGGCACAGCGGAAGGAGCTCCGGCGGGATCTCATGACATGGAGGGTGCGATTGTCGCAACCCAGTGCTGGACATGCCACGATAGCGGCGGTAACTCCCCTCTTTGAGGAGTGACTTGAGAGGCGGCACGGCGTCCTCACCTTCCACCTGACGCAGGTCCTCACCGGACACGATTGTTTCGGGAGGTTCCTGTTTCGAATAAGGCAGGAAGAAACGCCCGGGGGTTTCCACTGCGGAGATCGCCCTGAGGACACGGTGGAGCATACGGTGGAGGTCTATATGCGCCCTCACGGCCGTAGTCGCCGCGGGAGACGCCCTGGGCGTCGGAAATCCCAGGCTGATTCCCGGTCACCGTAGGCGCGGGCTTGCGGACGGCGAGTAATGGGTAGCTCGCTGTCCGGTAAGGACGGCGCGGTGTGTTCCACGCGCGCCTCAAAGAGACATGGGCCGATGCCTGCTAGGTGTGCGGGTTGTTCGCTGCCCCTCGCACACAGGCAACTGAGGGAACTCAGGTTGGTTTTAGTCAGTAAAAGTCTGACACGCCCTCCTGCACCACCCAGAGCGGGAGAAGTTATTTGATGATTTCCCACCCAAAAAAAAAACCATACTGCGATCGCCAACCCGCCTGCCAAGCGTGGCGATTATGGCAAAACCCCCCTCAACATGACAAGCACCAAAAGGAGCTTGGGAGAGGCTATGTCCAGCAGTGGATGTCTTTCGGCTGAAATGATGATGATGATGAAGTATCCTTTGAAGTAAGTAATAGTAGTATCCTGGTAGTACGTTCTCGTGCGATAAATTCCGACCAATACGCGGGCGAAGCCGCTGGCAAATGCTAGTACCTACTTAAATACATATTCATTGCTCATAAGTTTTTTGTGCAGTAAAGTCTACTGTACTCTTTTTCCTTTTCTTATTAATATGTAGTCTTTGTCTGTGACCCCCCCAAAGTCTTTGGCTGCGTCCGCGCCTGGTTGTTATAAGTTTGACCGCTATGTGTGTCTGTCTGTGGGTCCGTAGCTCTTAAACGGGTGAACCGATTTGGGTGCGGTTTATTTTACATAAAAGAAGGTGTTGTATCGGTGGTTCTTAGACAAGTTTCATCAAAATCGGTTTAGCTATTTCTTCTAAATAAATAAATCATCATCATTAGTTCACCCGAAAGAGGTCCACTACAGGACATTGACCTCCCTCGAAGTATTGCCACTTTGACCGGTTCTGTGCTTCTCGCGTCCATTCGAATCCAGCGGCGTTCACCAGTTCATCGGTCTTTCAATTTCCTCTCTCCCACATTACTAGGAAAAAACTGCAAAAGAAAAATCTGCTTACTTCTAAAACAGAATAGCAATAAAAACCATCCCGAGAAGAGCATAATAAAAATAGAAACATAGTACACAGTTTAGGTCTCCACATGACGGCCCATTGTCCGGCGGAACCCGGGCATACCGGCGCTAACAATATTCTCGCATCAACAACCCTGTCCGGGGTAGGGGAACCATGCTTAGGAAATATTAGGACACACGACATACGTTTATAAAAAAATCCAGTGGGGCAAATCTGTGTTCTGCCAGTCTAATGCCCATTGATAAAAATCAAAATCAAAATATTTTATTTCACATAAACCTGCATGGGCACTTATGAAACGTCAGAAGCTAGGTGCACGGTTCCAATTTGTCGCTTCCCATGGAGAAGAGCCGGCAAGAAATTCCACGGTTACTCTTTTAAAAATAATTGGCTTTTACAATGTTTTCAAATATAGTGATAATAGATATGGGAGGATAGTGTAGGCCTGTCAATAAGTACCAGGTACTTAGAGGAATGAAAATAAAGAATAGAATATCGTCAACAAATCTACAGTCTGTAAGGCCAACAACGTTCTCTCATTCACAATAATGTAAAAGAATCTATAACCGACTTCATAAAGAAGGAGGTTAATAATTCGATTTTTTTTGTATCTATGTTACGCGATAGGTATCTCCGGCAATTGCGGGTCGATTTCAAAAACTCTTTTTTTAGTGGATAGGGTATGTCTCAGGGCTTGGGTAGTTTTTGAGTAAGCTTCAATAATACGTATGTTATAATAACTTTCTGTCACTGTTTTAAACATGGCAAGTAATTGTATACAAATGTGTGTGGGGTAGTACCACAAACAAAAGTGAAAAATTAAAACTTTTTACTGTTGGTGGCATAAAACGAAAATACTTAACCAAAGGCGAAAATAAGGTATACATGGGCTGCACAACACGGTGCATCTCAGCGTTCTTCGCCACGCTTTCGCGCTCGTAATGAAATTAATGAAAATATACCTTTTCGTGCTGTAAATAAGTTAGATATTCTATTGCTATCTTAATAAATAATAGTTTAAAAAACTAAAAAACACGCTTTAAAAACCAAACTAAAAAAGGAGAAAATAATTTAATTCAATTAAAAAGCGTGGGGTGCTTTTTGAGGTATTTTTATAATCACTTAATGTCAAGAACCCCACGCTTTTTAATTAAGTAAATTAAATTATTTTCTCCTTTTTTAGTTTGGTTTTTAAAGAGTGTTTTTTAGTTTTTTTAAACTGTTATTTATTTACTATTTTTTAGTTCTGCTAACTACAAAAGCGTGATTTTTTCAGTATTTTTTTTCAATTTTTCTCATTTTTTTTAAAATTATTGTTGTGACATCGGTACTCGATAAGTTTACAAAGTTTAAATGAAGTTTACAAAGTTTAAATGAAATCTGACCGTGTAAAGTGGGTCAAAATTGCGCCCTAAGGAGTCGGTTACAAACAAACATACAAGTGAAGCTAATATAAAGCGTGTAAAAAGAACAGCCACGAAAATTTTCGGCGTTTTTAGCCCTGTGGTGCGGAACTATTCGTGTGCAAGTCCGAGTCTCACACTTGGCCGGTTTTCTTTTTTCGTTGTGTAAATGATCTTTGGAAAAAACAATCATTGTAACCTAACCGACCTATTTGGTACTTTCAGTTCAATACTTTCCAAATCCATTTGTAAAGATTGTTTTCCTTTTTAATTAAAAAGTTAATTAACTTGTAGAAAAACGTTCTGGAGACATTCAATTTTGGCCACGGTCAACACCGGTTTAGGCGAGGTTATTCTTTTTTTTTACAAAAATTGGTTGTTTTGTACAGACGCCAGCACATCAAGCTATTCGAAACTGTCAAATTTTCCCATTTTAACATGAATCTTATTCCTTTGTAATAAAATTGAAATACTATCAAAGAAATTTAAAAGATTGGGGTAGCTTGATGTGCTGGACTCTGTACCCTTTGAGGTAGTTTAATTTCGTCGCGAAATTTGCTCAGAATTTAAACTGTAATTAAATCTTTAGATTTTATAGCAATTCAGGTAAATTTAACGCAGGAAGAAAATGTTTCAATTATTTACATAAAGCTTTTCCCGCACTTGTTTTGCTTTGTAAAGCCAGGGAAATAAGTTGTTAACAAAAAACTAAAAAGCCAAAATAAGTTGGTAGTCAATATGCAATACGATTTATCTCCCTGACAACTGGTTTTGTATTTGTGTTTGTCTATGCGTGACTGTCTCACTGGTTTGGGTTTTGATTCGGTTCGATTCCCTGGCGGTCTTAAATTCTCTGGTCTGAGAAAGATGCAATTTTACCAAAAATAAAACCTTAGCAGCAACCCAGAGCGTTTTGTACTCTATTAATGGTAACGGACACATCCTTATTAGTTGCGACTTAAGGCAGTGATTTCTTGAAAACGCTCAAAAAGGTGGTTTTTTAAACAAGTGTATCTCTTTAACCGTAAATAATTTTGAAAGTAAAAAAATATATGATATTTTCAAGTCTTTTTTGCATAAAGTGATGTAACTCAAAACACACTTTAATGCATCAAAAAAAAACATCAAAGTCACCTCTTAATTATCTTTAAAACAAGTTTATCCCTTCAATAACAATTATAATTATAATTAAAAATATACCATAAAATTCCAAATGCCAAACTGCATCCAGTGATGGCTTATTTATTATTAAATCGTTAATATCTATTTATAAACGATTTTATTTGCATTTTTACTACAATGCTTGCTCATTTATTATTCGAATTTATTACAACGGATTTTAACCCTTATCGGATTGCAATAAGAACTATTATAAGTTACCAGGGCCTTAACCATTGCTGGCGAAATGCCTCCAATCGGGTAATAATGGCGTGTTTTTATGTATATTCTGTTCTAAAGGTAATCATGTGCCTAGCATTTTCCACGATATGTTGGGGTCCAGTTTAACTGGATGCAGCTCTTAATACCAGTATTTGACCTGAAGATACTGCCTATCTGACCTATACAACGTAGTAATTGGGTAATACCTGGTTGTCAGACTAACGGGCTTCTGACGACCCATAATGACTGTCAAAAATCCACGAATGATAGTGGCGACCAACGGCTTAAGGCCCATAGTATCCTCATCTCCCGTCTGAATGCTAAAGTACGACTGCCGCCCGCGCCCGCGCACGGCACCTCTGAATGGGGATATTCCTTGGCAAATGTTGATTAATTTACAATTGTGCTCTAGCGATTCTGTGGTACCTCTGACTATCTATTTTTCAGTGTATTTTTTTTTCCAAATAACGAAGCCGTTTAGTAGGAGTATGGAATAGAAGCCAAAATATTGTGTGTTGGAAAATATTTTTTTACAGCAAAAGTATTAACCATACAAAAAAAGTACCCTTGGCAAAATGATCTATATGAATCTTTAGCAAAATCGTATATTTTTCAAATCTTCAAGACAAGCCGTTAATGAGCAGTACGGTTCATAAAGTGACCGTGTTACGCTACCAAACGGGACTTAGGCCCTTAACGAGCGGGATTCTTGGTATGTAATGATGGTCATCCACGGACCAACCGCAGCAAGCGTAGCTAGTCCTGCTCCATAGGACAAACTAGAGTCTAGACAAAATCAAACTGGTTGCTAATTGAATTGTATAATTAGTTATATTTATGACATTGATTTACACTCAGTAATTACTTTGACTCACACACTGACTCATTACTTGTTAATATTGTAGGAAAATCGTACCTATACTTACTTTTACAATGTTTGTAAATGTGTGAACACCATGCATCTATCACAGAATTAATTTATCTGTATTGCTTCAATTTGATTCTGTTTACCTATTTTGGTATGGTAATTTTATTCTGGGTGCATCGTTTTCACACATAATCATATAGTGAATGTACTATGTTAAATATTGTACTTGAAACATTTTAAAAGAGTAACGGTGGAGTTTCTTGCCCATTCTTCTCCATACGAAACTACATTTTGGAAGGGGCGACTAGAATCAATTCTATTTTAATGTAAATGTTGACGTTCAAAAGTGCCTTTTAAGTGCTTATTTGAAATAAATGCTTTGACTTTGACTTTGACTTAGTAGTAGCTAGTAGTTAGCAACTCTGGAACAAGGATGATTCATAAAATAATTATTTCCCAAAAATCTCTTGTCATGCTGGGCACCCTACATTCCACAGTACAGTGCACGAAGTCTTTCGAAACATTTTTACAATGCATCTTCACTATGCTACCTTCTTATTCAAATCCAAGAAAATTTTACTTCCCTTTGTATAACACATTGGATTATACATGAAGTATCTAAGATTTTGTATGTAGCGTTTCTAAATACAGCTTGAGTTTCGTGATGTTTGTCGGGTGAAATTAATGTGATCACTGCTACTGCTTAAATCTTGGCCTTATACTTCTTCTAGGTCATTGGTCTTGGCTGTCATTCATAGAACTCTGACTTGACAGTAGCTCCGGGTAGGACGAAGCCCAAAACTCTGACAAGTAGAATTACGAAGGGGTATCATGGTAGAAAAGGGGGAGTAGCGGTGATGAAATTATTTACACAAAGTAAATGCCTGCCTGGGTCCGAACCCACGACATCTCGTTGTTGTAAGTCGGAGCCGTTACCTCTGGACCACCACTGCTCTCTCCCATACCTTTTCCATGGGGATAGGCAGAAACTACAGAATACGGCCTGATACTATCTTTATTTATTTTATTACTAGCTTCCGCCCGCGGCTTTGCCCGCGTGGAAGTCGGAAATTATCCCGCGGGAACGTAACACCGGGATAAAAGGTATCCTATGTGTTTATAATCTATCTGTGTGCCAAATTTCATCTTAATCCATTCAGTAGTTTTGCGTGAAAGAGTAACAAACATCAATACATTCTACTTGTTGCGGCGCAGCGCCTGACAGTTTCTAAATACTAATTTCACACGTTTATATGTCTACGCATAACCATGGTTTTCGTAGGCGTTAGTTAGTTATTCGTTTAAAGATTTGATGTGTCATACAGCTAGTCTACCGACCACCATCATATTGTACGCACGATATTTTTTATTAAACCTTTTTTAATTGTTTTTGGACTTTAATTAGCCCCAGTGTATAGTCAAAATATACACTACTTACTACTTTCGCGTTTAATAAGGATTTATTATAAACACAATAAAAACATTAAAACTGACTCGGATAATATATGTAGGTTTTTGATTTTTGGCCAACCCACTGCCACTGACTTCAGCTTGCGTACTCTGCAAGCTATATCGGTAACTTCGGTTCGTTTTCGGAAAATTTAGTTCCTGATTTTATCTTTCAAAGGAACTCCGAGTATGCTCCCGCTCCATAGCACTCTACTTCATCCAAAATTCCACCGCTGGGGGTACCGTAGATACAGTAGGTATACTGTACTGAAGTTCAACTCATAACAACAATTACTAGTATATTACTTGCCAGTATATTAATATCACAGTCCCAATTAACCCTAGCGTCAGTAACTACCTATCAAATCTTGTTGGGTAATCAAGATACGTTAGCAGGTGAGTGAGCGGAGCGTTAATTCACAGGAATGGGGCGTGACTGTATTTACACCGGCTGGCGGCTCTCATACGGAAAATGATCGGTGGTAAACTGGTATATTTAAATATCAAGTCGCACGGTATGTGCGGGTTTAGGCAGGACGTTCACGATCGACGTTAAACTATTAACAATATATCTCCTATCATTGTAAGGTATAAATTAAACTGATAGATTTATAATATTAAATCCAAAGCAAAGCCAGAGCAGCCAAAGTATAGCGGACAGCGCCATCTAACAATTTGATTCGTAAACGCACATAAAAACCTGCCTGGCAACGACCTAGTAACGGGCACAGTTAAAAAACCTTGCACTCAGAACACTATTAATCCTAGGTAATGTGACGTGTGTAGTGATGTGCGTGCGCTTTAGTGATGTGAAGTAGACCATTAGTAATTTTATAGTTACTCGACTAATGCCCGGTTTCTGAAGTTCCCAGTTAAACTCCCAATAACTATTGATTCAATAAAGTTATGTATAAGATAAACGTTGGTTAACTGACACTGGGTTTCTGACTCCGCAACAAGCCATTAAATAACTATGTAACCCATAACTAGTTCCTCAGTTGCCGCCAGATGGGTCTTTTCAGGATTTCGTGTTTAAAAATCGTTTTTGTACGCAGATGTTGTCACAATGCCATGTCGACATCATTGTATTCTTTTTTTTTTTTCAAAGAAGCGTTGCCTTTTTTTATTATTTTAAGTTACAAGTATTTGTCTTTCCAATCGTTTGTGCTTTATCCATTCTTTTGTAAAAAATAATGACAATGGACATTTGCGATTCATAAGGGGAGCTAGAGCAAGCAGATCCGATCATAGTGTTCTTATCAAATCTATATTATCTGAATTTAAATTCCTCATCCGTAAATATTTCGAAAGGATTTCTCCTAAGTATTAAGTTTCTTGATGCCTACTGCTGTATTAAAAATAAATATAATAATAGTCTAATTTGGAGCTGCTTTTATTCATTATACTAAAACTCATTGTTTTAGATTTTAATAATTAGCTTTTACTTGCCACTTAATACACGTTATAAGTATAACCCAAAAATTTGATACAGATTGACGATGAAATGAAACGTCAAATAGCTATGGAACCGATAAACGGCCAAAATTGGTCAGTTAACTTAACCTGAGTTTAAACGGAGTTTATATTACATTGCGGTGTTCGGAAACGCACTTTCACAAGTTATCGAACCAATAGCGCTAATGAATAGATAAACTGCCGATACGAGTACCTCAGAAACCGGGCATAAGTACTGTTGTGAAGCCATAACGTTACACAGTGAAAGAAGGAGTTTTAGCACCGCACGCTGAGCCCACTCAAGTTCGATCGTGTGGGGCTTGCCTGTCCCACCCCAAGCACACATAGCGTATCCCAAGACACAATGAGATAACTTTAAATTTAAATTAAATGTTTTGCAATAGATATTTGGAACTGGTAACATGTCTACAGGGTTTAAAAATATGGATCAGTTTGCGTACTCTTTTAGCGGTACCTGATAACACACACATACTGCGGTGTGGTGCGATTTGAGTGGCAATGGGTAGGGTCGAAAGGTTCTGGAGTGGCAACCACGTATTAGAAGACGTAGCGTTGGAAGGCCTTCCATAGATTGTACTAATGAAGACGAGAATGCCAGAACTGGTCGAAGTGGCGGTGTTTGGGGGAGGCTTACAGTGGACGCTGGACGCTCTTTCTAGCGTGAGGCACGCACCGTAGGCAAGGTCATTATCATTCCGATTGTAGGAAAACGTGTGACTACTCATTTTAAAGTTTTTGGGGCTTCCTGCTCTGGTCTTACTAAAACATAGGTGTTTTGTTTAAGACATGTTTAATGAAAGCAGATTATATCTTCTAGCCAAACTGATACTTAGGAAAGAACCGCCGTATTTCCCGATTTAGTGAGCAGTTCGTTGACAGAAGTAATTTGTAATTGTAATTTGACGGATTGGCAGCAACGTGGTGGCGCGTATATTTGACCATGTTTATGATGAGACAGTTACTATCAGTCACTTGTGGCTCTTGTGCTTGCACATTAAATATTTACAAACGTACACCACATGGTAGATATAAGATACTACCTGTCTTCATTCGACAAGACTATGACTATTGTATTACTGGCTAATGGTAAGGATAGATTACTAATATAGTATTTTTATCGCAGGAAGCGATGTACTGGTAGTAACTAAGTGTACAAATACACTGAATGTGTGCATTAAGACGAGTAGCGTCAGCACACACTTCCGACTTCGCCATGGTCTGGAATAGTACTGAGAGCTCCTGTGCTTATTCACACATTCAAAGGGAATTTGTACACTTGGTATGATCCACAAAAAAAACGCGCGTCGCTTCGTTAGAGAAAATACTGTCAAAATTAGGAACTACAATCGACTATTGAGATAGTCGAGTTACTACTTTCATTTTTGAACAGTTCAAAGAAATTAGTAATGTTCGATTATGTAGATCATTCCCAATTCTAATTTAGTGTATCCATCAACGAACTGTCAAGTGTCATACTTGAAATTTCTAATGGCAAGTCAAACCTTCTTATGTAAGATTTTAATATGATATACGTGGCAAAGATATCGAAATCTTCAGCCTACTTTTCGAAGTAGATTCGATTTAGCAAATTAATTTAAAATGAATGACTGCTTGGAAAACCAAAATGTCGAAATTATTATCAAAATCTACATAGAAAAAAATACTTGGCAAATGACACACCGAATAATCAATGTTTTTTTTGGAAAAAGTGGGATTATAAGCATTTTACAGGTAAAGTGGTCGTTTACTGAAGTGCACTCGATTTCACCGCTAGTTTCTATTTTGTTACTTATACTATCAGAGTTGAGTTCTGAAAATACAAGAGCGACAAACTCATTTGTTAAACCAGCTATTACAGGCCTTAAGGATAAACTAGATTTACTGGAAGATACCTTAAAGTTGGAGTATTGGATGAGCTTATTAAAGTTTTTCAGCTACTCGGGTTTGAACCTAGGACTATGCCAAAAGCCACAGAGCCACAGCTCACGTAGTAGGTGAACTTATTGCTCCATGTAATATATCTTTGCCTTATTACGGGTACCTTGATTTGGCACGTGCACTTATTGTGCTAAGGAGTTACAATTTAGTTTAAAAAAAATTGTAGATTTTTTGTTTATTGCCAATTTAACGATTGCTTCTAGGAAAATTGTTACAGAGTGATTGTTAACACTTTTCTGCTTATCTTTGAGTATAATTAGCTCGGATTACACAACTTTGTGAGCTGTGGTGAACCAGTGATAACGGTCGCGACGAACGAGTTGCAGGTCATAGGTTCGAATCCTAACAGGTGCTGTTTTTACACGCTTTATATTAGCTTAACTTGTGTGTTTGTTTGTTTGTATGTTTGTATGTAACCGACTCCTTAGAGCGCGATTTTGACCCACTTTAAACGGTCAGATTTCATTGAAACTTTGAAAACTTATCGAGGACCGATGACAATTCAATAATTTAAAAAAAAACACGTTTTTGTAGTTAGCAGAACTAAAAAATAGAAAATAATATAGAAAATAAAAATTTAAAAAACACGCTTTAAAAACCAAAATAAAAAAGGAGAAAATAATTTAATTCAATTGAAAAGCGTGGGGTGCTTGACATTAATTGATTATAAAAAATACCTCAAAAAGCACCCCACGCTTTTTAATTGAATTAAATTATTTTTTCCTTTTTTAGTTTAGTTTTTAAAGCGTGTTTTTTAGTTTGTTAAACTATTATTTATTACTTTGCGTAAATGATTTCAACACTACTGATGCTCTCAAAACGGTGAAGGAAAATGTCGTCGCTTGAAAAATCATCCCTAAAAGGTGCAGATTTTCAATTATCCCGTGTTTCTTTTTATGCTGGTAATAGTCCAGCACCCTAATTACGTAACAGAGTTTTTTCCACATTCCGAAGGATTTTGAAAAGAATTCCTAATTCATTGCTTCATATGTTCGAAAAATACATCTGCCCGACAATGTAAATAACGTAATGGATATTGTCGAATTGTGAAATTGAAAGGCACGGCTATAGTTAGTATCTTACGAAATTACCCTGCCGGTTATTCAATAGAAAACAAAAATTGCCTTTTTTCTAGAACTAGGCAAACATGTGCCAGATTGATATCACTGAGAAAAATGGCTCAGGGAATAAAAAAATATCTTTGTGAACATAACTTCTTCAATTTTATTTGGTCCTTTATTTTATCATATTTTGTCCGCAACGTAGGGTTGTATAAAAAATAAGGAAGGGGTCTAAACAAAGGAATATTTTTAGGGGAAAATTCCATATAATGATGAACAGGAGAAAATTTTAGAAGCTTATTGTTTGGGCTTATGGATTTTTTATGTAGAAATAAACAGCGTAAAAGTGAAGGAAATCTCAAATAGAATCTTTTCAATTTTTATGGAAGCTTTTTGTACTGAAATTCATATTCACCTGGTTTAATTAAAAAACGGCGAATAATAGACTCCAAAGTAATTAATAGACTCGGCGTGAAGGGCTGACAGAGGGCATGATGATGTACAATAAGTAGCTAGAGTCCTAAAAATAATTATGCAAATTTATAATACAAGGGCGCGGAACCTTTACAACGAGAAAACGAAGATCAAAATAGACTTCAAAGTAATTGACAAAAGACTGACTATAATAGACTCAGTTTGAAGAGCTGACAGAGGGCGTGATACTGTACAATAACAAGCACGAGTTCTTGAAATAAATATGCAAATTATTATATAAATTCACCTTTCATTTGACAATCCGGGTCGGTAATATAAGGGCGCGGAGTCCTTACAAAGAGAACACAAAGAAATAGACGACTCAGAAACAATCGAAAACGACAACAAAGCTAATAAATAATCTGAGAGTAGAGTTAATTAAAATCACAACGACAAATACAATTCCGTATTAAAAGACCAATCACAAACTAAATCTTGGGCAACTTCCCAATTATTTGGTCCTTAGCTCCGTCCGTTCCATTGAGTTTCACCATTCAACATTGGTAAGACAAAATAGAAAATAAACGGTTTGTTCTCGTTATTATCATATCAAACCATAATTAATTCAAGCTTAGCTGTAACGTAATCTGTACAAATTACATATTAAATCTACCATGTGTAGCATACGTCGCTTAAATCAGTTAACGCGTTTAAGGGAACATTTAGAGATAAAGCGATTTAATTGCTGAAACTTCAACCTTCAATTTGCGTATTCATTTAAATAATCGTTACAATTTCGGGAATGAGAGCGTTGCAAAAAGGTTTTAATTTGGTCCTTTTGTTATCAGGAAAAGTTAGGACGGAAAGCTGGTACTATCGACAACGCGTTGTGTTCCACGCGCGCCTCAAAGAGATGTCAGCATCAACTAGTGAAGTCCACAAGTGTCGATGCCTGCCAGGGCTGCGGGTTGTTCGAAAGAAATACCGTGGCCCATGGCACACAGACAACTGAAGGAACACGGGTGGGTTTTAGTCAGTAAAAGTCTGACACGCCCTCGTGCTCCAACCCAGAGCGGGAGATGTTATTTGATGATTTCCCACCCTCGCGAAAAAAAGCATGATATCCAGAGGTATTTTATGCAAGTTGAAAAGCAGAAGTGGGCCCCTGAGAAGTACGTGCATTTTTATTTAAAGGAAACATTCGTTGACTGCCTCGTTGGTGTAGTGGTTGCAAACGCTACCGTTGAGCAAGAGGTTCTAGGTTCGATTCCCAGTGTTATTGGATTTTTCTTCGTAGAATATTTCAGTAACAGCCCGGAATCTGGATTTGTGCCGGGTTGATCGCCTCCTATTCATGGGCTTACCAATAAAAATGGCGTCTAGGGCACGCATTATATTTGCGCCCCTTCGTAAATTATCTTCTACACTGAGCAAAGCTATGTCGCATAACCCTTCTTGATCAATTATAGCCTTCAATAACGAAGGTATTAATTTCAACGTGCTAAAAAATTTGCTTGCAATGCTACAATTTTAAGAGAATTTGAATAGAAATAGGCAGATTTGGTTTTTTTTTGTTTTTTTTTAAATTAAAATTGTTTATTGCATAACTATATATAAGTAACACGTTAGTGATTGGAGCCTCCTTTTAAGCAAACAATGCCTGTATTAGGAGACTCCGCTGTTCCATAGCAAGGTAAAAATATACAAAAAATACAAATTAAAAATAAGATAAAACAAGTAAACAGTATTCAGGTGCAGGTGTATGTGTGTGCATGAGAGTGGGTTTGTGTGTGTGTCGTGCGTGTGTGGGTAGGTGAGTGTGTGTGTTGAGATAAATGAGTGAGTTAATTTGTGGTTCGCAATAGCGCCTCAGTATCTTCATAAGTAATTGTTTTGTTTTTTGATTGTTTTTTTTTAATTATTAGCGACTTTTTGGCCCCCCTTCGATAGGCGCCCAGGGCTCTTGCCCTGCGTGCCCCACCCTAGTTACGCCTCTGTTCCTATAACATGGAACCTCAATATGACTGGCGAAATGTGGGTGGACCATAGATAGGTCCACTTCTGCACTAGCCTCCGGGGAAACAAGGCATGATGTTACGTGTTATAACACTTCATATAAAATTATGTAGATTCCCTCTCAAAACTCTGACAATATGAGCCGCTAATTTTGAATGGTATCAAGTTTTCCTTTTGACTAACGCTTTAATAGGAGATTAGCAATTCGCGGGTAGAAGGCAACGTTTACTTGACGAATCAAAGGGGATTTGGAGTCTTGGTTGGGAAATTATATGTTCGGTTACCTAATTATTTGGAATTTGTTAATAGGTATTAATTTCGGTAAAACTCTCTTTTTAACCGACTTAAAAAAGGAAGAGGTTCTCAATTCATCTGTATGTTTTTTCCTCGATACCTCAGTCAATTGTAAGCGGATAGGGTTTGTTTCAAGGGTGGTCTCATTCAAATTTTATTAACTTTGCTTTGGTAGTTTTCGCGTTTGGCTCGATAATACGTTTTTAATCCACTTTATGTATCTTGATGACATTCTGCTGCATCGTGTCACTGTTGTTTACATTGCAAGTTGTGGTATACGAGTTTGTGTAACATAACTAAAAACTTTTTCCAAAGAAAAAAACAAACCGACTTTAAAAACACTACAAAGTGAAAAGTAACCTTAATTTAGGAAGGCGGTTACTAAAAAAATAAATACCTACTTTAATATGTATTTTTAGTTTTTGGTCACCGTCTTCCGAAATTAACGTTACTTTTGTAGACTCTGAATTAAAACAGAGTATCTAGTAATAGTTTAAATATTGAAATTAAATGTTATTCAGGCTCATGGCTTTTTAGAATAAGATTTTCTTTTAAATAATAGTCACTTTATCATGTACTCACTTATAATTGTATTTCTCCAACACACAGAACCTAATATATTTAACAATTCACGCTAGGTATAGTTACCGGCACGTAAGTTGGCAAGAGATTTTGTAGTGGGGGAAATTCGCGCATGTAAAAATGTATGAAATGGTGCCTGCGCGAACTTCCCCCACTACAAAATCTCTTGCCAAGTTACGTGCCGGTAACTATATCTTTTAAAAACACAACTCCAGCATTACTACTCGTACATCGACGTCTTAGGCACGACTGAGCTCGCAGGATTGGCACGACGACCCAAGTGGCATTTTCCCGCCATTTTCAATCCCGCCATCAACCGGCAGTACGCTGTGATCAGTTAGTCGTGCCATCTACGAACTCAGTCGGTACTACAATAGTCAAAACAATACTTTTAATATTAAAACCGATTAAATCTAACACAGCTTACTGAATAAAATGCGATATAATTTACTATTGATAACACTATTCACTTTGTAGTGTTTTTAAAGTTGGTATGTTCATTTTGTAGTGTTTTTTCGGAAGTCGGTTGTTTTTTTTTTGGAAAAAGTTTTTATTCTATAAAATGTCGCTTTTTGTGTGTGACCGCTCAAATATTCTTATTACTCGAAAGAAAACGTACAAAATCGACGTAAAAAGATAAAAAACTGAGCCAGTATTAATTTGAGGCTGAAGTTTTGAAAGCTGGTAGCAAACGGTAAACAACTTAAATAGTTTAAAGTTCGCTTCAGTATCGCATCTTGTTGCCGTTCCAATTAATATCTGAATTCAGGGCTGGTGCTTACTTACCTATTTACTTTATTAATAGTTTCTGTGGCCTGGTGCTGAAAGGGCCAAAGTATGTTTATGAAAAAGGTTGTATTGCCAGTTTATTGAAAAAGTATGATATTTTTTTGTGCTAAAAGGAAGTTTGTTTATCGATAATCTTTCAAAAGTTACTATGTAAAAGAAGGCCAATGCAGTGTGCGCTTTCATACCGTTTAGTAAAAAAAAATGTGGGATGAAAGGGCTGCAGTGTACTTAAGCCAATAATAACATACTTTGGCCCTATTAGCACCAGGCCATAGGTTTATTTTACTTCAATTTATGAAAAATGCTGCTGAGCTTTATAAAGCTATAAAACTAACTTTATAAAGATTCATGCAAGTCATCATCTGCCTAGCCTTTTCCCAACTATATTTGGGGTCAGCTTTCAGTCTAACCGTGTGTAGCTGAAGCTCAGTATTTTCATCTTCACAACCTAGTTGCTGGGTAATACGATACCCCTTAGTAAGACTGATTGTCAAACATTCGGGCTTCTGACGACCCGTAACGACTGCCAAAGATCTACAAATGAAAGCCGGCACCAACGTGATTTCTCATGGTCACCCATCCACGCACAAACCGCGGCAAGCGTAGCTTAACTTGATCGATCAACCCGTGCGGTTGTTTAGCCAGAAAAGTACACCTACAGTACCTACCCTATCCATGACTTTATTAGTTTGAACGATTCGTCTGCTGAACTGAACAACGTAAATAACGCAATGAATGTTGTTTTACCGTCCAAATGAAAGGCATGGTTACGCAATTATCACATTCCATTTTATTTCCTGGTGAATTAGTGTATGCCGTTTATTTACAGTCTGGAATCAACACGGTAAAGGCGAGGAAACAGGCAGGTTTTAGTACCAAAAGACCCGCACTGAGTGAGCGTGTTGGATTTCGGTCCACTCGCTGTCACCGAGAGGAGGCTTGTAACCCATCATTGGGATCATTATATCCTGATAATACTTATGCAGTCTGAAGTATGAGACTGTCCTCGACAAAGATAATTTTATTTGTCAAAACATGCAAATTAAGCATGCAGGATGTCACAATATTGATATTTCGTACGTACATTTTTCATCCGTATGGCGTACAAAATAAAATTTACAAAATAAAATAAAAAAATATTACAAAATATTTTACATATATATCATATTATTATCATCATTAGTTCTGTTTTAATTTTTATTATTGTTCATTGGGTTCAATAATACGGGGAAATGTGTTTAAGACAAAATTGATAGAATGCCTTCTGAAGTGTTGTTTTTATGGTATTAAGGATTTTATGGGACATACGAATTTAAAGTTAGTTTAAAAATATGATTAATATATGAACAATATCAAATAGTGAATAATAAAGGCTTCTTCAAACAGACGCGATGCGACAGTGCGACGCGACACTTGTCACAATTTCCATGAAGTTTTCCTAGAAATTGTTCTACGAGTGTCGCGTCGCGCTTTCGCATGTAGACTTAATTAAGATTTCCGCGCTTGCTTGCATGCAGAATACAATTACAATTAGGATGCAAGATCTCACCTTCATCAACAACAACAATGTATTTCTTGCAAATAAATATTTGATTTGATTTGATTTGATTTGCTGCATAGTAGCAATCGGGTGGGTGTTCATTTACTAAATTAAACATTCTCCATGAGTGATTTCGAGGCTATTATTCTGGTGTTTATTCATCCTTACAAACGCTTGACACTTGACATGTCCAGTGTAATGTACTGTACACGCACTGGCCATTTGACGACCACAGAATGGCTACGGCTGGCCATTCCAGCATGTCCATGGTTCGTCGAATGGACAGCTTGCGGCAGACTGATTGTTTTAGTACTGTGTATATTATCTTAGGGTGTGAATACATTGTTCCATTGCATGAGTGTCTCCAGTTATGTGAACCAGTGGACAATTAAGGTTAATTATGTAGCACGTTAAGAACATAACATAACTTAACGCCTATATTCCTTAACGGGATAGGCAGGCGTTTACGCAGAAATCAAATGAAATGAAATGTTAATTTATTTATGTAGATCTTTTAAGACACTTTTACGTCAAAATTTTGTTGATATTGATCAACAAAATGACGTAAAAGTTAATAAAACTGACTGGTCCCTCAGAAGAAATGCCGAAATAAGCTCAGCGCTCAAGGTCCCTTTTAAAGTCTAAACATCCTATATTATTTGGATTTCATGTGAGCCTAACAATGCAGAGTCATGCCTGGAAGGGCCTTTTGAAGAAAGAGCCATTGCAGCTTTGAGCTAACCTGTCCCAAGATGCATGCATCGTGTAGCTCAACCCTATGTTAGGTAGCTCAACGACCCGTAAAAAGTCAAGTACTCTACCACTGCAATCTAGCATAAGTCAAATTACAATACTCACACCAAAAAGTCACAAACACTAAGATTTCATAATCCTAATCCAATTTTTTTGCCAACCCTACTTCCACGAAGACCTCCGAGAGCCTAAAGCCGCTATTACATCAGTAATGACCAATTGAAAGTCGAAATTTTAAAGTACCAGTTCCGTCACTAAATGCAGCTGCAAGAAACGACCGTTTAAGAAGAAGTCCAATCACGGAAAATTCGAAAACTTAACTCAGCAAGTTTGAAGTTATTTAGTTTGTGTGGTTACATCGTTTGCGAATAAGTTTGTTGGATTTTGTGTTGGAATATTTTAAAAGTTGTTTCGTATATTTTTTACGTTATGCAGTTTTTGGCACAGTTATCTTTTTCATAGGAGTTATTTTAAAACGGTTGACATGCACTGGTGCATTCCACCTGATCCTAAAAGACATACCTACCTTTCTTTTGGCACCGTAATTTCGTCGTACCTCGGTTTACATACAACAGAAATTCGCCTATAAGTTGATTTTTAATCGAAAAATTGCTATATTGTGTTAGCCACAGCTCAGAAATGAAGAGGTTCGCAATAGAAAACACAAAACATTATTCGAACAGAGACATATTTAATTCCTTTTCCACAATGTAAATTACACAGTTAACGCCAAAATAATAAGTCCTGCACTTACTCGCTAACTTAACACCGATTTGTTAGGCTGATAATAAAATGTGTGTTCGCTGCTCGGCGTCTCGATCAAGAAGGCCGGCTGTCAGTTCTCCACCGTAGACGATGACAGTGAATGTCACAAGGAACTAGTAATCGATTGAGTGACTTAGGAGAATTAGTCGATGTAATAAGTAGGGTTACCAGATACAAGCTAACAGCTCGGCCATCCTGCTCAAAGTGCGTCCTCGCGCTTACAATCACGTATAAATTAAAATTAAAAGAAAAAAAATTACAAAAGATAAATATAAAAAAAACCTAACAATCAAAAATAACTATACCATTTTTATAATAATTTTCGTTCACTATCCTAATAATAACCTTAATTACATTTTTTTTTTTATTCATTTAAATTATAATAATATTTCTAAACAATTGCTTCTTATTCACTATTTCCTAAACTGTAACTCAATTCATATTTTGTTTTTTTTTTTTTTAAGATCAACAGGATGATTACATAATATACAAATCAAATTATTTATTTTAATTCTCTTCTTCATTCCGTTTCTTACTATCACTATCGTTATCCTCATCATCACTACTTTCTAAATCTCTACTAAATGTTAGCCAAGGCTGTATTTTATCTATAGCTACCACGGCTTCGTATCGACGGCCGTGTTTGCGTGTCATAGGGGTATCCTCAATTATATACCTTTCATTGGGAAGCACTTTCATTATACGATATGGACCTTGGAATTTAATCACTAACTTTTGGGATTGGCCATCATGAGGAACTTGCCTCTCAACGCGGACTAAATCTCCTACCTTATATGTTTTGGCCGATTTCCTATGTCTATTAAACCTTTCTACGTCTTTTAATTGCTGTGCCTGTATACTACAACTTGCCTTATCTCTTATGTTATTCAAGTCTTCCGAGTCAATAAAATGAGTGGTATCGGATATAACGGGGTTCAGGATACCTTCCGACTTACTAGTAATGTTAAACCCAAATAATAATTCGGAAGGGCTTTTATGGGTAGCCTTATGTACTGTGGTATTGATACCTACTTGAATGTCACAGATATAGTCATCCCAAGATTTGTCATCTTTGTTATGAGTACAAGTCGAAAGCGCATTTAAGATAGTCCTATTAAACCGTTCAACTTGTCCGTTTGCTCTAGGTGTTGCTACGGCATTTATAATATGCTTAATTCCGTATAGTGTTGTAAATTCCTTAAACGTTTTACTAGTGAAACTAGTTCCTTTATCGGATATCAGTCGTGTGGGGACCCCGAAATAACGTATTTGTTCTTTTATTACGCGTATACTAGTGAGGGACTTAGTATTTTTGACAGCATTTATATTTACAAATTTCGTGAAACTATCCACCAAGACCAGTAAATAGCAGTTACCCCTCTTGCTCTTGATAAAAGGACCTAAGTGGTCGACATGTACCGTATGGAATGGGACACTGACTTTTTCAATTGGGTGCAGTCCGCCTTCTCGTTTGCCACCAGGAGTCTTATGATGGGCACATTCTAAGCAAGACTGCACATATTTTTTTACGAATCGACGCATTTTAGGAAACCAGTAATGCTGTTGTATACGCTGCAAAGTTTTGTCAAACCCGTAATGTCCTATGTCGTCATGATTACGTTTCAATATCTGCCAACGTACACCCTTTGGAACCAACCACCTAATCTCGTCTCCTAACATACGGTATATACGACCGTTCTTCATTTTGTAATTTTTATGAACATCCATGACTAAATCTGCAGTTTTATCCTCTAATATATTTTTAATCCTCTGTACCTCATCATCCGCGTCTTGCACGGTGGCAATCCAGTTCTGATCAGAACTTTCAATAGTTAGGACGTCTAATACATGAGTTTCGAGCTCAGGATCCGCAACCGGTCCGCGGCTCAGCGCATCAACATGCGTCATTCGCGAACCGGGTCGATATTCGATAGTACAATCGAATTCTTGTATTTGGACCCACCAACGTGCAACTCGCGGGATCAGATCGCGTTTTACGAATGTAGATCTTAAAGCGCTACAGTCACTATAAATTTTGAATGGTATCCCCAGTAAATATACCCTGAACCTACTTAACGAAGCTATTACTGCTAGAGTTTCAAGCTCGTACGAGTGCAACTTACGTTCATCGGGGGAGGTTTTACGGCTAAAATATGAAACCGGATGAAATATGCCTAAAGAATCGCTCTGTAACAGTATACCTGCAAGCCCATCTTTACATGCGTCGGTGTGCAATTGTGTTACTGCTTTAGGGTCGTATAAAGCTAATAATGGTCGTTGCGTAAGCAACGTTTTAACCAAGTTGAAGGATTCTTCCTGGTTACTACCCCAGGTCCAAACAACGTCTTTTTTCAATAAGTTCGTCAACGTAGAAGTTATTAAGGCATAATCTTTAATAAACCGTCTAAAGAAACCAGATAACCCCAGAAATTGTCTTAATTCGTGTATGTTTTTGGGTCTTGAAAACTTTGAGATAGCCTCGGTTTTCCTACCACCCGGACGAATACCCGATGAATTTACTTCGAATCCTAAAAAATCGATAGTATCTTGGAAGAAGTTACATTTACTGAGCCTGAGTGTTAAACCTCCCTGCTTTAGAAGCTGTAAAACTTCCTCTAGTCTCTTCAAACCCTCAGAGATATCTTTACAAGGTATAAGGACGTCGTCCATGTAGACGATTGCGTATTTGATTTTAGCGTCATGAAGAATTTTGTTAATGGTCCTTTGGAAGACGGAGGGCGCATTAACTAGACCAAATGGCATGCGGTTGTACTCAAATTGCCCGTCTGGGGTAACAAAGGCTGTTTTATGACATGACTCCTTACTGATCGGAATTTGGTAATAGCCTGACGCTAAATCAAGAGACGTGAATAGTTGGTTGCCTGCTAGTTGGTCTAGTTGGTCCTCGACGCGTGGAAGGGGGTAATGGTCCTTTTTTGTTTTCCTATTGAGCGCTCGATAATCGACACATAACCGTTTCTCTCCCGACTTTTTCTGAACTAAAACAATGGGGCTAGCATAAGGCGAAGAAGACTCCCTCACAATGCCACTATCTATCATCTCTTGGACCATGTCGCTTACTAATGTTCTTTCAGCATGAGACAAACGATACGGTCTATACACGATTGGTTCGGCATCTTCCAATTCAATAACCATTTCTGTCACTTTAGCAAACCCGAGATCTTTTAAGCCTTTAGAAAAACAGTCTTGATATTTATTTAATAGCTGCTGTAACCGTAAACGTTCCTCGTCATTGAGTTTTTCACCGCACTGAATTAGTTCATTGGGATCGACAGAATTGAAAGACAATTGACAGCAATTAAGAACTTCTGAAGAGTTTAAATATTCGCTTTTAATAGAACGAGTCAATAAAGAATTTTTAGAAATGTTTATTTCGCTTCCAGACACGTTATATACGAGTACTGAACCGTTCCCTTCCTTGATGTTGTATTCACCCGATAAAAGATAATAATGTCTTCCATCTAATTGCCTAAGGGATGCTCGTACATAAACATTGCCACTAAAAGATGGCTCAGTTTTTACTGGTATTACATGCAATGCAGACGGCGGAATTAAAACATTATCATAACATAGCAAGTGTATTTTCGTGGAATCAATTCTTTTAAATATTAAATTAGTTGGAGTTTTCGTAATAATAAGATCCGACATTTCAGTAAACGAGTGCCCCAAGAGAGCAGGATGACTCAGTACGTGATCTTCAACTACGTAAATGTCTATAGTTTTTCTGATGCCCTGGACTTCAACTTCGGCAGTAATTACACCCAATGGATTAGTCAGATTTGAACCTATACCCCTCAACACAGGTAGATTAGGCGGGCATTTTACATCCACGACAAGTTCTTTAACTTTGCTTTTTGTTATAAGCGTACACTGGCTTCCCAAATCTACGTGGCATTTTACTGTTTTACCATTAATTTTAATGTCTAAAATGTATTTATCAATAGACCTATCAATTGTCAACTCTGATACCTGTTTTTCATTCTTATCTTTCGATTGGGTTTCGTTTCTAGGAGCATCAGCGTTAGGTTTGTTTTTATAACAATTAGAAGCTTGATGACCAAATCTGTCGCATAACGAACATTTAATAGAGGGTTTATCGCATCTAAAACTGGGGTGACCAAGTTCGTTACAATTAAAACACCGTATGTGAGAATTCACCGTACCAGACTTCGGATGCTGAGTCCGAGACGTTGTATTAGAAGAGGCTTTACGATCGTTCCTATTTCTGACATTAGCTTCAAACGCTTCCCTATTCTGACCAACCTTTACCGTTCGAAAATATTTTAAAATTTGTTCTGGTTCACTAAATTGAGCCGCTTGCGCACCAACTCTAATAGCACGATCATCTACTCCGTATAAGACACAATCTACTGCTTGTTTACCGTAAATTTTACATCTGTTTAATAAATTCAATTTCGCGTAATAATAGTGCTCCAATGATTCGCCGTACTTAACACGCTTAGCCAACATTTCTGTCAAGAGTTCGGCGTAGTCCTCGCGACAAGGGAATGATTCGATTAGTTTTTTCTTCCATTCGCCCCAAGTATAAAGAAGAGAAGGTAAACCTTGATACCAGGTTTTGGCTACCCCAGAAAGTTTAGGAAGAGCGTAGTGAATGATTTCCTTTTCAGACCAACCGTATATTTCGGCACATTCTTCTACTTTAGTGAGCCATACCAACATAGTTTGTTCTTTACTTAGGGGGTCGAATTCCGGCAAAACATTACTATTAAACGACAACTTGGGCTTCTCCGAACTCTTGGCGTTACTTAAGATCGACAAAAATTTATCTAATAATACATTTGTTTCTGATTCCCTACATCTGTACCGTCTAGATTTATTAGCTCGGGTTGACTCACGGTTACCCGAGCTGTCGCTGCTTCGCTCCGTTCGCCTGGTGCCGCTTCTCCTTGCACGTGACCTTCTGTATCTCCTTGTCCTCTTGCGGCTTGCAACATCACGCGATGAACTGTCGGAATCCGTGATAATGTTTCGCCTTTTTCGGTCCCTTGACGGACGCAGTGTCCGGTCTTCAGCCCTTGCTGCCACTCTGGTGGTAACCCATTCCTTATTCCGGCTATCCATATTCCTTTCTTCGCCCTCTAACCCGGGCTCACTCCTGCCCTCGAACCTGGGCTCACTCCTGCCCTCGAACCTGGGCTCACTCCTGCCCTCGAACCTGGGCTCACTCCTGCCCTCGAACCTGGGCTCACTCCTGCCCTCGAACCTGGGCTCACTCCTGCCCTCTAACCCGGGCTCACTCCTGCCCTCGAACCTGGGCTCACTCCTGCCCTCGAACCTGGGCTCACTCCTGCCCTCGAACCTGGGCTCACTCCTGCCCTCGAACCTGGGCTCGCTTCCGCCCTCAAACCTGGGCTCGCTTCCGCCCTCAAACCTGGGCTCTTCATCCTTATCCATACTAAATAACAACCCTTCCCCTTGGTTGTATCCAATGCGAATGTGTATCTGAAACTTACATTTGATAGCTTAACACATGCTCGTATGTATTTTATGATTAAGTGGCATCTATATTCTCAGTCCATGTAGGTGGACCGAGCCACAAAATAAGTCACAAAACCTATTGAAGGTATGAAGTACTCGTACGTATATTTAGCCACCAACAAAAATCACAGCTATGATTATCTTAAATTAAAATAAACTCACTAGGTCAATTACACAATGTGATGCTTCTTTCAAACCAAACTAGACAGAGACGCCAGTAAATTAATTAATTACGCACAACAGGATCAAGTATAAGTAACGACTAGTCATCAACATTTATTTATTTTGTTGTTTTCTTTTCTCAAATCCATTCATTATGATAATTAGTATTAATCGTTCATATTCAAGTTGTTTTCCAGAACAAACTTTCTTTTATAAAGGAAATAGTAACGTTCCATGTTAAAATTTTAACAATGTAGGTAGACAGGAAAAAGAAAATAAAATATGCATGTTCTAAATCCGTAAAAATCATTCGAATCATACCAATAACTAATATATTTAAACAATCATTGTTATAATAAGGTCGTTGTGGACGTGAAAATAAGAAAATTATGAGAATTCTCTTACGATCCCACTTCTGAACTGTTAGCCACAGCTCAGAAATGAAGAGGTTCGCAATAGAAAACACAAAACATTATTCGAACAGAGACATATTTAATTCCTTTTCCACAATGTAAATTACACAGTTAACGCCAAAATAATAAGTCCTGCACTTACTCGCTAACTTAACACCGATTTGTTAGGCTGATAATAAAATGTGTGTTCGCTGCTCGGCGTCTCGATCAAGAAGGCCGGCTGTCAGTTCTCCACCGTAGACGATGACAGTGAATGTCACAAGGAACTAGTAATCGATTGAGTGACTTAGGAGAATTAGTCGATGTAATAAGTAGGGTTACCAGATACAAGCTAACAATTGCGTATGGACAAAAAAAAAAAACATTAAAATGTCTTATTTTGTAAATAACACGCCCTTCCTCCTTATAATACGCATCCCAATTAAATTACAATAAATATCAGTCACAAAGAAAACGATTTTTCACATCAAAATACAAAAATAAAATGCAAATTTCCTTCCGATGAAAATAAAATAACGAGGATTTTTTTTTCAGGCAAGCGTTTGTAATATCCGTTCCTTTGAATGATCTCTGACGATAATCCTGTATCGCTTTGATCTCGTTTGATTTTCACTCGCAGTTTAGGGTTGCTTGTCGAAAAATACGACAGACGTTTTCCTGCAGTTGTCGTTCCCGCAAATTGATATGCTTACATATATTGTCTCGACTAGCTTCCGTCCGCGGGTTTGCCCGCGTAAAAGTCGGAAATTATCCCGCGGGAACGTACTACTGAGATAAAAAGTATCCTATGTGTTAATCTAGGTTATAATTTATCTGTGTGCTAAATTTCATCTAAATCCAACAAATAATGACCGGCACCAAAGACTACAATAGTATACCGGCACTCCATTTTACCGTATAAAATGAAATTTTTGTCCCCACCCAAAAACGACATCCTAGCCGTGATTTCTAAGTGTTCCCAAATTACAATAACACATTCAATTGCTTGAGTTGTCATAACATACCTAAAAAAGACTTACAATTCATGATAATATCCTAACAGTGCTGCCACAGTGAATATTGTAATTCGGTTTGAAGCTAACTCAAAAACTATTTATTAGAACTTGACCTACTCGATAAGTATACCCTTTCAAACAAAATAAGATTTTTTAAATCAGTTTGTAAATAACGGAGTTCTGAGGTAACATACATGAAAAAAAATTACAACTAAATTGAGATCCTCCTGCCTTTTGACACGCTTTATATTAGCTTTACTTGTATGTTTGTAACCGACTCTTTGGGGCGCGATTTTGACCCACTTTAAACTGTCAGATTTCATTTAAACTTTGTAAACTTATCGAGGACCGATGACAATTCAATAATTAAAAATAGAGAAAAATAGAAAAAAAAAACTTGAAACAATCACGCTTTTGGTAGTTAGCAGAACTAAAAACGAACAGGACGGAGGAATGTGGGAAGACAACCGACTAGGTGGACAGACGATATCATTAAAGTGGCCGGAAGAAACTGGATAGCCACGACACAAAACCGCCAAAAGTGGAGAGATTTGGAAGAGACCTACACTCAGCATTGGGTGGCCAAGGGTTGAAGAAGAGAGAACTAAAAAAAAGAAAATAAATAATAGTTTGAAAAACTAAAAAACACGCTTTGAAAACCAAACTAAAAAAAGAGAAAATAATTTAATTCAATTAAAAAGCGTGGGGGGCTTCACAATATTTGATTATAAAAATATCTCAAAAAGCACCCCACGCTTTTTAATTGAATTAAATAATTTTCACCTTTTTTAGTTTGGTTTTTAAAGCGTGTTTTTTAGTTTTTTGAACTATTATTTTTAAAGTCTGTTATAAATGAACTATACCATTGTATCTATAAAGTTCGATGTGTCATAGTAACGTCCGGGTCCCGAACTAATCAAATTCCGTTTGCTAGTAGGCACACCATACTACTTATAGCCATTCCCCTAGCGATCGTGCACACTAACGTTTTGCGGCCTCATGTCATTCTGTGCACGTTTACGGTCTATTGCAGTCGTCTGAAATTTTATGGAAATGTCGGCCATTATAGTAATTGTTATAGTAACTGCCTCATACTGGTTGACTAGGTATAGTGTGGAACTTAAATAAACTGCAATGAAGTGTGACGTTAAATTGTAGGAGTTTTATTTTGGATACGTGTCTCGTATTCTTCAGAGACCAGCACCCTTATTGCGTAACAAACTATCAATCAGAATCGGAAACATTTTAAAGGATATTGCTAATCCATTGCTTCATATGGTCGAAAAAAAATCTGCTCAGCGACGTAAATAACGCAATGAATGTTGTTGAACTGTCAAAATTCCTACTGTTAGTGTGTTACGCAATTACCGCTCTGCAGGCTTAGCATGACGCTTTCTATTTCTACGAAGAATAGACAGTGCTTTTTCAATACAAAGTGACATTTCGTTTCTCCATTTTTGTCATTCCACCGTAGATATCCTTCTACAATCTGTCATTTTGTCTTTCGTTTCTAACGATCTTTTTTTAGGTCCTTCTACCTATTTCAGAAGAATATTTCTTGCAAAAGTGTCAAAATCACATTGACAACAAACTTTCTACTCGGTTTTTGGCGGGATACGGTTGGAACATGTCGCACGAATTTTCATTTTCATGAAATTTAGTGAAATAGCGAATTAAATTGTATAATTTTGGTAGTGAATTATTCAATTTAGTTACATGTGAGTGCACAAGTGTAGTGAAGGTGAAAATAAGTGACTAACGTGGACTTTTCGTGTTCCCCCCAAAAACTCATATTAGGTTGTTGTAAAGTTACTACCGCTTTACAATAACTTTGACTTGACTGCCTAAAGACGACTATGACTGTTTTGTAACTTCGTGCCCGGTATCGGGCCATTTACTTGATCGAAAAGAAAAATTACTTGACACTGGCTAAATGCACAAACCGTGCGAAGCCACAACCGAAAAAAAAAAAAAACTTTCTACTCGACGGCCACAAAGTATATACGATTATTTACAAAATCATGATTCGTTTATAACGTTTATCTGTGATAATTAATAGAAAACCATAGCTATCTTTTCCTATTGTACATCATTTCGTTAATGGTCCTGTCTATTCTTCCGTCGACAAATCGGTGTTCGTACCACACGTAAGTCTTAAGCAATTAACGGGATTCTGATGCTTTCCATCATAGTGATTAAATTCGGTTGAAAGTGAATAAACACCATACATAAACACACCATACATATCCCAGGTTGCCTCATGCTTGGATGAAATATGCAAGGCACAGCAATCGTTTTATAAATGACCTGTGGTACTGATAAATATTGTACTTTTTAACCGACTTCAAAATGAAGGAGGTTATCAATTCAACATGTTCATATTTTGGGCACGCCATGATTGCGGCGGTAAGTCCCCTCTTTGAGGAGTGGCTTGAGAGGCGGCACGGTATCCTCACCTTCCGCCTGACGCAGGTCCGCCTCACCGGACACGGCTGTTTCGGGAGGTTCCTGTTTCGCATAAGGCGGGAGGAAACACCCGGGTGTTTCCACTGCGAAGATCGCCCTGAGGACACGGTGGAGCATACGCTGCAGGTCTGCTCGGCTTGGGCGGAGCACCGCCGTGTCCTCGTGGAGGCAATCGGCGGCGGCGATCTCTCGCGTCCGGCTTTGGTCCAGGCCATGGTACGGAAAGAGAGTGCATGGTTAGTCGTCACCACCTTCTGCGAAGCAGTAATGCTCGCGAAGAGGGAGGCGGCGTACGTGAGGGAGAGGCAGTATATGCGCCCTCACGGCCTTAGTCGCCGCAGGAGACGCCCTGGGCGTCGAGAATCCCAGGCTGATTCTCGGCCAATGTAGCCGCGGGGTTGCAGACGGCGAGTAATGGGTAGCTCGCTGTCCGGTAAGGACCAAGCCCGGGACAGCGGGCGTTGTATTCCACGCGCGCCTCAAAGAGATGTCAGCACCAACTGGGCCCCTGGCAGGCATCCACAAGGGCCGATGCCTGCCAGGGGTGCGGGTTGTTCGAAAGACATACCGCGGACCCTGGCACACAGGCAAATGAGGGAACTCGGGTGGGTTTTAGTCAGTAAAAGTCTGACACGCCCAATAAAAATTACACTTTAAAGTTAAGAAAGTGGTGAAACTAGAAGAAAGCAAAAAAAATATCCAGAGGGCCAGGGCCAAATAAATTAGGGCTGAGTAAGTAGCAGATGAGCAGATGAACCTATCCACCATTTTTGTATGTTCAACGTTCTGCCAAACACCCTGTATTTTCAAAATAAAGGACCTCCTTTATACCGGAAATTAAACGTTACGCACGGTCAAGTCAATAAGATAAATAACAGGGGGACATTTTTTACGCAGTCCTTTTAAATGCTGTCAACCTTATTCTCGATTTCATCGAAAGCATTTTATTTTGACGCCATTGTACTCGTATGTATCAATTCGATTACACGGTCGAGTGTAGATAACTTTGGAATTGAAAAATGAATTTCCTTTGCATATTACATTTACTATTTGTTGTTGTCACTTCAGCGTGAAGGGCAACGACCGAGGGGAGATGTTGTTTGTTTACACAAAGATAGTATAAGTGTAAATAGTTATGAACTTCGAGCCCCTCGGTGCCTCGGAAAGCACGTTAAGTCGTTGGTCCCGATTGTCATTCGTACATTTTTGACAGTCGTTACGGGTCGTCAGAAGTTCAAAGGTCTGACAAACAGTCTTACCAAAAGCTAAGCGTGGTTATTCATTAGCTTGGTTATGTGGTCATATAGGCAAAACAACCGACTTCCTGGAAAAACTACAAAGTGAAAAATTACTTTAATTTCGGAAGTCAGTGACTGGATATGTATTTTAATTTTTAGTCACCGCCTTCCGAAATTAAAGAAACTTTTCACTTTGTAGTGTTTTTTTGGAAAAAGTTTAATTTTTCATTTTTTAGTTATAGTACCTACCCCACACCAATTCGAAATTTCATCATCCTTGGGGTCAAAACAATGCATATTTATGCGAGAGCAGCAATCGCAGTTGATTTGCTGTCATTTTTTGAAGAGTTCCGTTGTCTGTCTCCGAAACGCATCATCAGATCTATATGACATTTAAATGGGACCATTTCGGAATAAACCCCTTTCGATAAGAAAAAAGAATTTTGCAAATCCGTCTATATATGACGGAGTTATGCCCGAACAAAAATAAAAATATATATAAACAAGTCGAATTGTTAACCTTCTTTTTGAAAAAAATACCTACTGGTATTCATCCAGGTATGCCAATGGTATGCATCCAGTAAGACTGGTAGCTGATCCCAAAAATAGTTGAGAAACGTCTAGGCACATAATTATGACTTATGAAGATGCGACTTACGCGTAGGTCGGTTGGTTGGTTCGAACCACATGCTCCTGCCTGTACTGTAATGTGCCTACATTACTTTGTATCATTTATAGTGAGAAATATTAGAGTACATTACATCTTGAGAAAACCGGTATATTAAAACCGATATTCTGTGATGAAAAAATCAAACATAATTATGTGACATCCACCAATACGCATTGTGCCCGCGGGGTGGATTACGGCCCACTCCCTCTCACAGAGAGCACAAGAGGAGGCCTGTGGCCCAGCAGTGGGACTTGTCCCGGCAGTATTTGTCGAACAACAAAGACGTCCCGAAGCAATACTGCATATATTCGGCTTTCATTTCGGCCTGTATCCTTGCGTGCTTGCTTGTTCGGTTTAGCAGAAAAAAAAACAAAAAATTGTGTAATCTATTTTACAATGTTGTATATTCTTTTATTTAGATCTCAATTCTTTTGTCAGCGAAGTTGATAACCACGCATATTCCAAAAATTGAGCTTGGCTCCCATTTTTACATTTATGTTTGCATTACCTACCCCTTTTCTTGCATCAATCCATTCAATCACAAGTTTGGAATATCAAAGGCGGTTACAGAACTAATATTACATAACGGTACTCCAGCTCTTTGCTATGCAAATCTAGTGTCAAAGTGCATTCGGTATTCAATCGCAAGCCGCCATCTTAGGAAACCTTGTACTATCAACGGGGAAATATTAGGAAGACGAGCCGTCTTAGAATTTAAGTTGGTTGGAATAATATGAACGGTGTTGTTCTTGTCCACTAAATATACGTCGGCAAGAACTGTATGACAACAGATTAAAAGTATGAAAGTATGTAAGTTTATTCCCATATTTAAATGAGTGGATTCTTTTATAATTTTACTAGCTTTTGTGGATCTCAGACAGTATTCTACGGGAACGTACTATCGCTTATCGGGATAAAAAGTAGGTACTCTACGTGTTAATCCAAGTTATAAACGTAAATACTGTAACCTTATGGGTAACTACAGTTTTGAGCCGTTTGGGGTCGAAACGCTCGGGTCATGGGGCCCGAGTGCACGTCTCCTCTTTAAGGAAATTTCTTGCCGGCTGGTCGACACTTCACGTGACCAGAAAGCTGGGTCGTTCTTTGCCCAAAGAATTAGCATTGCCATTCATCGTGGCAATGCTGCCAGTCCTCTGGGCACGTTTCCTGATGACAGCGATGCGGAGGATTACTTCGACACCTAAGTGTCCTTTTGTTTTTGTATTTATTTTGTATATCGTAGTATAAAATTAGATATTAACTATTTAATAATAACTTACAGAAATACAATTAATATATCAGTTATAAACTATCTGGGTGCCAAATTTCATCCAAATCCATTCAGCCGTTTTGCGCCAATCCGGAACTTAGATACAAATGTGTTTCTGGATTTATGTTCAGGATTGGTGCGACAAATCGCCAAAAATTCTAAAAAACTATATTTTTGGCCTCTCACACTCGTTCACTCATGTCGGTTTCCTCACGATGTTTTCCTTCACCGTTTTGAGAGCAGTGGTGGTGAAATTATTTACACAAAGTAGAGTGCTTCCTTGGGTTAACTCGTAAGTCGGGGCCGTAGTCACTACAGATAGTATGAAAATATACTCTCATCACTTAACTGAACAATATATTTTTGTGATCCCTCGTCTATTCAAACCCCCACCTCATTAAGTCCTGACGCGTCGCCGCAGACAGTGATATACGCGGCTGCACCTTCGGAAGCTTTTAACGTTATATTGCATTCGTGTGGGAAGCGGGGACGGTAGGACACTGACTAATTTGACACTATTTCAACTGAACCGCCGCGTAAAACTCGATGGTACTGTGTAAAAGTGTTGAGTTTTTCTCCTGTTTGAATGCTGGTTTGAGAGGTTAGAGCCTGCTTGCACGAACAATAATTAAATGAAGACAGAAAAGAAAAGTAGATTTTTAGACTAAGGTCTTCAACCAGTGCGTCCTGTCCGTAATAACATACGTTGCCGGAACGTGGACACAGACGGTTGGGCTGGTCCACAAATTCAAGGTTGCGCAGCGCGCAATGGAGCGGACTATGCTCAGAGTTTCTTTGAAGGATATAAATCAGAAATTATATCATCCGGAAAAGAGTAACCGACATAGCTTGTAGAGTGAGCAAGTTGCAGTGGGCTGGCCATGTATGTCGAAAGACCGATGTACGGTGGAACACAAGAGTCCTGGAGTGGAGACCGCGTATCGGAAACTGTAGCGTGGGACGCCCCCCAGCTAGATGGACGGACGACCTAAATAAAGTGGGTGGAGAACAGGTTGTTGTGACGCAGCCTGGGAAAGGCCTATGTCCAGCAGTGGACTGCGATAGGCTGAGTTTATTGATTTGTCACAGAAATACGTGCGTACAATAATATAAGATGACTCGAATTATAAATATAAATAGTCGGTAGTTGCACGCCAAGACTGTGACAAGAAGGCTTCCACTCAGCGTAATGCTGTGCAATGGGAACCTCAGCACAGTTCGTCGCGCAGTCGTGTAAAAATAAGGCAGTGAGCAAGGAAGGCATCGAAATCAGTCACCTGACTGATTTTCAAGGTTTTTTTTTATACAGATACTCAAGTATCTTTTGGGAATTTTATTTAGTGTGGCATTAAAAATCAACGTGTACCTGCATATATTGTGTTGTTACATGCTAACAAGCGAAGTGTAAAGCCCGTAAATTTCTCCATAAATCATTATTAATATCAGGAATTTCTATCGCTAGGAACAATTAATCCACGAAGATAATTATGACACAAAGCAAAATCCATAATTCAAGTCGACGCCGCCTTAGAGAATGGGGCTAAAAACTCCAATTAGTGCCGTGGCGGGGGCGAAACAATAGCTTTTGATGAAACGAATTCAAAGATGTGCACCGATATTAAGACTTCGAAACGGGGCGACTTTAAAACGGGACGGCTTCGAAATGGGACGAAAGAAAGCGAAGAAATGGGGCTACATTGCCTAATGGTATGCAAGAATTGAGGATTTTGAGAGCTTATTACGGCTGAAATGGAATATTGATTATGGGTAATTGATGAGATAAAAGATCGCGCTTTCTTTAGGTTCACGGTCAATTTATACATTTTGTACAAGTGCCTATAGGATTTTTCTTCTTTGTCCTTTTTATTTGAAAATGATTCATGGTTCAAGATGTAATTTCCCATCATACCATAATATTGATTAACCAGTGACGTGATGAAGAGGTGTTATTGCCGTTTTCTAGTCAAAAACACCCTTTGAAATCGTAGCTCTTGAAAAGATGAACCCTTTTTATATAGTTTTATATCAAAAACGATGTACCAAAGTCCGCCCGAAAACAGTATTACTAACAAAAAATTTCATTTCTTCCTAATTATCAGAAAACATCAAAGGAGCACTTTTTTCTCTACTTACAATATTAAAGCAAAGCCAAAATATTCAAAGACAATGTTATTTTGAATTCCTTTCGCGTTACTCCTGAATTCTGACTTTATTGAATAATTCATTTGGAACGTTTCAGGAGATGATGAAATTAAAAGTACCCGCACACTGGCTCGGGGCACAGAATGTATAGATACAGAAGGCCGGCTCCATACTAGTAGCGAAAACAGGCGCACGCACACTTAGACGCACACGTACGGCGATTTCAAACTATGACAAACAAATGCCAGTCGCGAGTACACTTGTGCTCGCTGTATAGTCAAAAAGTAAATAAGTAATATTTTTGGTACCTTAAGGTGAATGCGCAGCGGTAGAGCGCGAAATTCAAACTTTGTTACGTTTTTTGCAATTTCCAGGTGAGTGTCAGCTTGTTACTTGATCAAAATAAGATTTGCGACTATAACATGTACGTATTTCCAGATTTATAATCATTAGAATCAATAATACATCTTTCTAAGTTAGGTTTGTTCCATAAGAACAATTTTCTTATGGAAAAGTGCTTGTGGAAGAAATCTAACATATAAGAGATATATTAGACATTCTAATGACTTAGTTCTGTTAACACGTACCTGTTATATTCGCAAATCATATTTTGATCAGGATGCAACCTGATACTGACCTGAAAATTGCAAAAACGTAAGAAAATTTGAATTTCGCGGTCTACCACTGCGCATTCACCTTAAGGTTAATTTTTAGGATCAAAAGAAACAGCCCTGTAATAGACAGCTGGACATACAGACGGACAGCGGAACCTTAGTAATAGGGTTCCGTTGGCACCTTTTGGGTACGGACCAAGGAGTGCCAACATACTCAGCCACGTTCCCACTGCTGGGACACAGGCCTCATCTCCGTGAGAGGGAGTGGGCCGTAATCCACCACGCGAGCCCAGTGTAGGTTAGTAGATGTTATATGTCTTCGAATTTTTGGTTCTAGGACATGCCGGTTTCCTCACGATGTTTTCCTTCACCGTTTGAGAGCAGTGGTGATGAAATTATTTACACAAAGTAATGCGCCTGGCTGGGTTCGAACGCACGACCTACAACTCGATGTCGCGGCCGTTACCACTAGGCCACCACTGCTCAAGGAGTGCCAAAGGTGGATCCCATATTGAGTTTGGTCCAAAGAGTGCCAACGGGTCTTTATAACTTAGGCTCTGATGTCCTTCTGTCCGTCTGTTTGTCAGATTGTTGTATTTCATGAACCGTAATAGGTAGACAGTTGAAATGTTCACAGAGCGTGTTAGGGACCTAACTAAGGACTAAACTCAAAGACAGGTTAACTGTAGTTTAAATGGACATAGGTACAAAACTAATTCGATGTTAGTAAGAGTATGGAGCGCGCGCGCGTGCCGGTGTCAGAGATCGGTCGTGAAGTGGTGACGGCTCGCGTCCTGCACGCCGCTCCTCTCGTCGCCGCCCGTCGCCTTCCACTGTCTCACGACAGCAGCCGAAGATTGCCGAGTGATCGGAGGCGCCCGAACAGAGCGTGTATTTTTATTGATAGGTGCTACATACTTACAATAAAAAAGTAAAACATTAAGGCTTTCAAGAACCGTGCTTTTAAACCGGTTAAAAGGCGATTTTCTTTCTCCATGGCTAGTCTCCATCTTTATTAATTAACACGATTTTATTATTAGCTTGGTATGTATGTATATTTCTATGTAACGGAATCTTTTAACGTGATTTTCACCCACTTCAAAACGTCGGATTGATTTGATACTTTGCACACTTATCAAGGATCGATGACAATTCAATGATTTTTTAAATTTTTTCCATTATTCAACCAAAAAAAAAATTTAAAATATTAAAAAAACGGGTTTGTAGTTAGCCGAACTAAAAAAAAAGGAGAAACTCACTGTATTCGGTGCTCGTATAATCTTTATGCTGCTGATCTTTAATTGTATACAAATGAGCGGGTAGAAGGTTTATCGAAAGCTATAGTTGATGTAAACCGAGACTTAGTGATAAAAAAAAATCTGATAGTTTTGGGGTGTCCTCCTAAGCTTAATCACGGGCTACCCTGTCGCTTTTGTCTTAGCACTATCGCTGCTTGAAAGTCCGTAAAGCGTGTCTATGTGTGCGTGTGTTTTCACCCGTTGCATTAACCCATCCTTCTGTACTTATCTATTCTGTGCTCAAGTTTTGAGGGTGGCAATGTAATAGATTAAATTCTCTTTGACTAATTCGCGTTTTCCCATCCTATTAACGTTTCTTCTTTGTTTTGTGAAATCTGTTAAGACTTGGACAATCTTTTATGTTGTTTTTAGTCTCTTTTTATCGTTCGAAGGAGATCTTAACAAGTTATTTAGTAATCTTGTTGTCGACAAGATTTTAAAGGCTGACTGGAGCTTAGTCTCATTTTAATTGAGAATTTCGAAACTAATAATAATAATATCAGCCTGTTAATGTCCACCACTGCTCTCAAAACCGGAATGTCCTAGAACCAGAAAACTCGACGACATGTGACATCTATCAACCCGCACTGGGCCCGCGTGGTGGATTACGGCTCACTCCCTCTCGATGAGAGGAGGCCTATTTCCCAGTAGTGGGAAGATTCTAGGTTGATTATGAGCCCAGTGCAGAGCAGAAGAGCAGAAGAGACCTACTCTTCGCATACAGAGAAAGCCTGAGCATTTATCACGCTTGCTGAAGACGGGTTGGCGATTTCAGTCTGTATTAACTACTAGCAGCGCTCCGCGGTTTCACCCGCGTAGTTCCCGTTTCCGTGGCAATACGGGGATAAAATATAGCCTATGTCACCCGGGGATAGTGTAGCTTCCCGAGAGTAAAATATTTTTTCAAATCGGTTCAGTAGTTTCGGAGCCTATTCAATGCAAACAAACAAACAATCAAATCTTTCCTCTTTTTAATATTAGTATAGATAGTATAAATAAGTCCAGCACCCTAATTACGTAACGCACGATTAATCATAATCTGTTTCGTTTTGAAACAGATTGCTAAACCATTGCTTCATAAGTTCGAAAAATGTGTCTGCTCAGTAACGTAAATAACGCAATGAATATTGTTGAACTGTCAAAATGAAACAGATTATGATTAATCATGTGTTACAGATATCTGTTAAATTCCAAGATAAATTCCAGAAGAATATTCAAGAAAATACATGTCGTTTTACACGTCTGCTGCAACAGTTTCAGTTAAGTATTGATTGTTGATTGTCAAATATTTTTACCGAACTACGTATAAGCAAAAAGTAGGTTAGGTAGGTAATGATTTTGACTGGTAAGTATGTTTTTTTGTGTGTATATATGTTCATCTGTCCCCTCATAACTTCTAAACTACTTAGGTATAATAATTTAACAAATGAAGTTCCGTTGGAAGCGTCTTGATCGTCTGCTGGTTATACGCTATGTGACGTAACATTAAATTTAATATGGCGCCATCCAGTGGACAAAGTAATGAACTAAAACAAAAATTGTTCAATGATGCCGTTGGGTATCAAATAAAAGAGCTTAATTAGCTAATTTCAAAAATATAGATGTACTAGCTTTTGCTAGCGGCTTCACCCGCGTGGAAGTTAATAATAATCCCACGGAAACGTACTATCGGGATAAAAAGTATCCTATGTGTTAATCTAGGTTATAATGTATCCGTGTGCCAAATTTCATTCAAATCCGTTCAGCTGTTTTTGCGTGATTGAGTAACAAACATCCAAACATACAAAGTTTTACATTAAATTATTAATTAAATTAAAATCTATATATAAAAATGAATTGCTGTTCGTTAGTCTCGCTAAAACTCGAGAACAGCGGGACCGATTTGGATAATTTTGGTTTTGAAATATTTGTGGCAGTCCAGGGAAGGTTTAAACGGTGAAAAAATATAAAGAAAATTTGTATATATAAGAATAATTGACGTTTCGTAGTCTCACAAAAAGTTCAGTAATCTTTTATCGACGGTACGAAGTTTGCCGGGTCAGCTAGTATTATAATAAAGTAGGATAGCAAGATTAGTAGGATATTATGAGACAACCCCAAAATCTAAACTAATATTATAAAGAGGAAACATTTGTGTGTATGTTTATAATGTTTTCACACAAAAACTACAGGACCGATTTCAAAAATTCTTTCGCTGTTGGGAAGCTACACTATCCCAGGGTGACATAGGCTATATTTTATCCTCGTATTCCCACGGGAACGGGAACTACGCGAGTGAAACCGCGGAGCGCTGCTAGTAATTTATAAAAAAAGCAAATTCAAAAACTAAAACCAGACTACTGAAAAATCAAGCTCTAAAAAATGAAAAATAATAAAATGTTCTCATCTGAAAGCCTTTAAACACGACTACGCAGTCGTGTTTTAGTTTCTAAACATACTTTTTTGTTAGTAATATTGAATATAAACATTTGCCATTATTTCAAATGATTTCTGCTTTTTATTTCGTTAAAAAATTTCAGGTAAACAGTAGTAAAAGTCGAATTTCAGTGCGATGTTAGCTAACCACGTTAGTTTATGACAAGACTGGTTGTGTTGACCTTTCTTGAAAAGGTCAGAAGACGGGCAACAAAGTCTCGTTATATTGAGATTACATTGGCTTATTTTCGTTTTTTTTTATTCAGCACAAATCTCTAAGAATGAGATAGTATTTACTATTTAATAACTAGCTTTCGTCAGCGACTTCGCCCGCGTATACGTCGGAAACGATTCCATTGGAACGTGCTACCGGGATAAAAAGTATCCTATATGTTAATCCAGCTTATAAACTATTCGTGTGCCAAATTTCATCTAAATCCATTCGGCCGTTTTTGCGTGTTTGAGTAACAAACATCCAAACATCATACAAATTTTCACATTTATAATATTAGTAGGATTTATTAACTAGTAGCTTTTGCTCGCGGCTCCGCCCGCCTTTGTATCGGTTATTGCAAAATGTAGCTTAAGTCCTTCTCCATATCCCAGGCTATGTCTCTGCCAAATTTCATGACGATCTTACTTTTACTTTTACCAAAGAAAGGTTTAATTTGATAAACCTTTCTTTAGTAAGTAGTTCCACCATGACTGCCTCGTTGGTGTAGTGGTCGCAAGCTCTACTGCTGAGCATGAGGTCGTGGCTTCGATTCCCGGTTCAGGCATAGTGTGTTATTCCAACAGGAGTTTTTCGAAAGCAGCCCGGAGTGTGGATTGGTGCCCGGTTGATGGCAAAAGACCTGCCCCCTGTTACATGGGACTTAAAATCATAACTAGCGAAATGTGGGTTTAATATTGGTACACCTCTGTTTAACCCTTCGGAGATTACAGGCGTGATGTCATATAAGTCCACCATATAAAAAACATATGAAATGAAATGTTTATTTATGTAAGTAGATCTTCTAAGACACTTTTACACGTCAATATATTTTAAAAACTAGATGGTGCCAGAATTTCCTAGGTGACTGTTCCCTGAGAAGGAAAGCCGAAACAAACTCAGAGGTCATGGTCTCTTTTAAAGTCCAAACTTTATATTATTTGAATTTTATGTGAGTCTAACAATGCTGGGCAATGTCTGGAAGGGTCTTTTGAAGAAAGAGCCATTGCAGCTTTGAGCTGACCTGTCCCAACAGACAGCATGTATGTATCAGTCACCATGTAGCTCAATCCCATTTTAGGGAGCTCAACGACCCTATGACATATGACCTTATGACATACCAAACAAGGTTCCGTGTGGTGCCGGTCGTAAAGAATAGCACCATCCCATCTCTTCCCGTGGGTATCGTAGGAGGCGACTAAGGGACTTACTAGAGAATGGGCAGCAGCGTTCTCTATGCATTTGACCACCATACTGCGATCGTCAACCCGCGTGCCAAGCGTGGCGATTATGGCAAGCCCCCCAAATTGGGGGAGGCCTATGTCCAGCAGTGGACGTCTCCCGGCTGAAATGATGATGATGATACCAAAAACAAACTCAAGTTCATAAAAACACACTGTAAAAAAACTTCTTCCTTTTAACCTAAGTTCATTCATTCTAATACTTTAAGTACGTTAATATTAATAAAAATGGCGGCTTGTCAGTAGGTCAGTAGCATACCCCGCAAAGCCTCTTTATCTTCCTAGCAAGTCCGTTGCATAAAGGAATCTAGGGCATTGAAAAATAGCTAGATATTTTTATAAAGGATCGGCGATGTCTGGAAATTATATGAGCAATTATTTTTCACGTCGAAAACTGGTGTTAGGTGATAGAGATAAGAATTGATATTATTTGGTGTTGCAATTCTATTTAAGAGCAGTGCTGATCCAGTGGTATCAGCTATGCTTACGAGTTAGTTTAAATAAATAATAGTTTAAAAAACACGATTTAAAAACCAAACTAAAAAAGGAGAAAACAATTTAATTCAATTAAAAAGCGTGGGGCGCTTTTTGAGGTATTTTTATAATCAATTAATGTCAAGCACCCCACGCTTTTTAATTGAATTAAATTATTTTCTCCTTTTTTAGTTTGGTTTTTAAAGCGTGTTTTTTAAACTATTATTTATTTTCGGTCTTTTTAGTTCTGCTAACTACAAATACGTGTTTTATTTTTTTCCCATTTTTTTTAAATTATTGAATTGTCATCGGTCCTCGACAAGTTTACAAAGTTTCAATTAAATCTGACCGTTTAAAGTGGGTCAAAATCGCGCTCAAAGGAGTTGGTTACATACAAACATACAAACAAACTAATAAACAAACATACAAGTGAAGCTAATATAAAGCGTGTAAAATAGGTCGTGAGTTTGAACCCACGCAGTCACTTGACTTTGTCTGTTTAATTTCATCACCACTGCTCTCGAAACGGTGACGGAAAACATCGTGAGGAAGCTGTGTGTGAAACATGTCTTATAAGCAGAGATCGGATATTCTGATGCATATTTACCTAAAGATTATTTTTAGCTATGAAAGTATGGAAGCGGCTTTATAAATTATTTGTAATATTTATGAAAAACCCCGGGATTCTTGATTGCATAACTATTCAGATGTGTATTAATTTAAAATTAACGCTTAACCCGATACAAATATATATGTATATGTACTGGAGGAGGGGTGGTTTGTATTAGTTATAACAAAAAATAAACAAATTACTTACCTAAATTAAGACTTTTTCGATACAAAAGCGCATTCCATGTTAGCCAACATCTCAACTTTAGGTGAAAATGCATCCGCATATCCGATCTCTGCTTATAACCAAAAATTGAAATATAATTATGTGACATCTATTTTTTATATTTTTATTTATTAGACTAAGGTTCACCAACAGTTGTTACAGACATTATACAGATTGGAACATATAAGTAAGTGTCTTAAATCCAACTGCACAACCAATTACAGGCAAACATCGCATGCAAAATTCTCTTAGTGATTATAACTTTAATTTAAAGACTTAATGTAAGTACTTAAATTCTAGGTAATTATATTAGAAACTAATACTAAATACGTCTGACAAACGTCGATATTGAGTCTGCGTGGACGTCAACCAGGTCGCTGCGTTCATTTATGAGTTTGTACATGTATTGGACTCGCGTGGTGAATTATGACCATCTTCGTCTCATAGAGACGAGACCTGTGCCCCAGCAGTCGGAACATTATAGCTTTATTATGATTATATTTAATTTATTTGCGTAGCGGGGTAGTAATGGTAAGTAAGATAACAGAGCAATCGAGAAGATTAAAATGGAGTTAATCCTGATTCACAAAGTACGATTGAAGGTAAATGCACATTTATCAGAGCCGACGGAAGCAAAGGAGACGAAACGATCGAATATTTGAATGAAATCCTATAAAACTTTGCACACTTATCGACGCCGAAAGAATTCAGAAGGTTTTCTTTAATTCGGCGCAGTTGATTCTTTAGACAATTATGCGTTTCCCTTTAATTGCCTGTGGCATACCATACCAGAAGACGCCAGCGTCTGTGTTCACTTCCACGTATAACCCGTCAACCTTGAAAGCAAGAGTGAACAGGCATCGTCTGGGCTTGCTCATTCCATCATAGACTTCATCCATCGCTTTCCGCCAAGCGAGATCGAAGTCAGGAGCAGGGGGTCAACTCCGTTCGACAACTAAGATTGGAACCCGTCTAAAAGTAATGAATCCGCTAAAACAAGTGTCAACTTAAGTTTTCGTACGGGCAAATAAATATAGGGAGTAGGGACAGCTGCTAAATCGTATTGTTATTAATTCTCAGACCGGGCCCCAAACTAATTATATGTCCGTAAGTAATAAAGAGTAGCAAACGCCCATAACTTCAGCTGAACGAAACTACGGGGTTCGTGCTTAGAGAGTAGCCCACAGGACCATAAGGCAACTTAAAAAAAAACAACAATAATAGTTGCACAGTCTTTATTTTTTTTTTGGAGTGCGGGAAATCATCAAATAATTTCTCCCACTCTGGGTGGAGCAGGAGGGCGTGTCAGAGTTTTACTGACTAAAACTCACCCGTGTTCCTTCACTTGCTTGTGTGCCAGGGGCCACGGTATCTCTTTCGAACAACTCGCACCCCAGGCAGGCATCGGCCCTTGCGAGCCCCTTCAGTTGTTGCTGACATATCTTTGAGGCGCGCGTGGAACACATCGCGCCGTCAACCCGGGCTTGGTCCTTACCGGACAGCGAGCTACCCATTACTCGCCATCCGCAAGCCCGCGCCTACGGTGGCCGGGCATCAGTCTGGGATTCCCGACTCCCAGGGCGTCTCCTGCGGCGACTAGGGTCGTGAGGGCGCATATACTGCCTCTCCCTCACGTGCGCCGCCTCCCTCTTCGTGACCATTACTGCTTCATAGTTGCACCGTCTGAAGAGTATTCTGCCGATGCAAGTCATTTGTTGCATGCCACGAAAGGCAAGAAAATTATATTAACATAATATCAAGGCTTGTTTCCCCAACAGGTTCAGCAGAGGTGTACCTGTAGTAGACCCACATTTTGCCAATTATAAGAGGCGAGCTTATAGCCATCAATCGGCTATGAATCCAGGCTCTCGGCTGCCACTGAGAAATTCCAGAAGGAAAAATCTAATAACTATTTCCTCGACCTGGGAATTGAACCCGGGACCTCATGCGCTTGCGACCATTACACCAACGAGTCAAACAACGAGGGAATTGCATCGCGTAAAATAATGATGATTTACTGTCCTTATTTTACATAATAAATAACAAGAGCTCGATTACGATCTTTTTGAACAATATTCTCTCTTTTCTTTCTCTTTCTTCTCTTCTTCAGTTCGGTGGAATTCCCCGATGTTGTGGAGGTGGATGCAGGTCCACGTTGCATTTAAATTGTGTAATATGTTAATCTGTGTCTGTGACCTACTAACATTAGAAGTTAAGTAAAATTGTTAGTAGCCCTGGGAATCCTGTCTGAAATAAAAGTTTTCTATTTTACTCTAAAACGTGTAATTCAAGAAAATATTATCAAAGGTCAATAAGTTTTTCTCTATTCCATTAATGTTGTTCTCTTCCAACTTAGTTTATTAGTTTTCCGTTAAATTGAGAGCTCGTGCTAATTTAATTAAAGTTGACGACTTTGTTAAAATAATATTTATTTACTTGGACTAATTAAATTGGTGGTACATTTCTAGTTATTCGCCTCACGATTTCTCGCCATCGACTCTGATTTTTGGTATTTTTAGTGCACTCATACATTGAATCGCCCCCCATGGATCGCATCAGCCCCTAGACAAGAAACTACATAAATACCACGACCACTCTGACAAGAGTGCTATAAAGAAGAAGAAGACATTTCTAATTATTTAGATATTTGTAAATAGCTGGCGCTCGAGAAACGATATGAAATTGACAACTGCGAATACACACTGGCGGCCGGCGCGCCAGTTGTTTTGTTTTTTTCTGAGCTATCACCGTGTATTCAGCAGATGTCAGCCAAGGGCTGGTTTTTATAACGATTCGAAAAGACCATCTTTTTCGTTCGCCACAACTCCATTCAAACTGAACTCGTAACAGCTGAAATCTATAAAGGTGATATCAGAAACTTCAATCGAGTGAATGTTAATTTGTAGTGCATTCCACGTTCACACGACACGTTTGAGCATACATTTTATCGAAGTCGAATAGAAGTCGATCTAAAGAACTTGCATTAGATTGATTTCGACTGGACTTCGAGTGCGGAAACTGAACATCGTTGGATCGGTTCACTAATTCATTAATTTTTCACTTTCGATTAATTTGTGTTCTGACGTTTAATAAACAAAGAGTGAAACTTCGGATATCTGTTTTACGAAAAGAAGAACACGAGGAATACCATGCTAAGCTTTAATGTTGTTTCAGGTTCTTCAAGGCGTTAATACGTGTAAGAGGAAAAGCAGCCAATAATCATGGTAAATGGTTACTTTCCTACTGATAATGCCTCAAACTATTGCAACCATAAAACAATCTAGAATAAACTCAGATACTAAAAGCTTATAAAAATATTTAAAGTTCTTATTTTGCTCCCTTCAGCAAAATGCAAAATTTAAAACCACCACAACTATTACATAACGAGAGACGGCGAACGATAAACGTTTAACGAGAAATTTTAGACCAAAGAGAATAAATAAGTTGTACTGTAGTTATTTTGCAAGTTCTAGACTTAAAGAGTTTATTCTACAGGCTAAGACTAGCTCCCAAAGATTTAAATCGTTAGATTCGCCCGACCGCGTCAAAAATGGTGACGCTTTTCTTTCTTTCCCCGTGCCTTGGAAAGCACGTTAAGCTGTTCGTCCCGGCTGTCATTTCTGGATCTTTGAAAGTCGTTACGGGTCGTCAGAAGCCCGAAAGTCTGGCAACCATTCTTGTCAAGGGGTGTCGTATCTGCCAGGGGTGCGGGTTGTTCGAAAGAGATACCGTGGCCTCAGGCACACACACAACTGAGGGAACACGGGTGGATTTTGGTTAGTAAAAGTCTGACACGCCCTCCCGCTCCACCCAGAGCGGGAGAAGTTATTTGATGATTTCTCACAAAAAAAAGCGGTGTCGTATTATTCAGTAACTGGCTTTTGGAGATCAGAGGAGAGATTCACGTAATTTTAAGAACGTTCAGTTTGACCTCAATCTGGATCTGTCAAAAATACCTCGAATTTTTTTTTTTTTTTTGGTTGGGAAATCATCAAATAACTTCTCCCGCTCTGGGTGCAGCAGGAGGGCGTGTTAGACTTTTACTGACTAAAACCCACCTGTGTTCCCTCAATTGCCTGTGTGCCAGGGGCCGCGGTATCTCTTTTGAACAACCTGCACCCCTGGCAGGTATCGGCCCTTGCGTTCCCCTACCAGTTGGTGCTACCATTTCTTTAAGGCGCGCGTGGAACACAACGCGCTGTCGACCCGGGCTTGGTCCTTACCGGACAGCGAGCTACCCATTACTCGCCGTCCGCAAGCCCGACCTCATACCTAAATACGGTGAAGGCAAATCTAACGATTTCAATCTTTGCTAGCCCCAATGTTTTATTTATTACTAGATATTGACCGCGCGAGGTTGCACGGAAATACATTCGGAGTGATGGCTAGTGACTGGTGGGTACTTCCATATTATGGAGGATCGGAAGTGGGTTAGCATCGGGATAGAATGTATTGCATTTCGATTTATGTTAAGTTAGATAGGTTTAAAGGAATATTTATGCTTGGCCAAGGAGGCCAACCGAGGATACCGCCACCAGTACTATAATATACAACTTGTAACGGAAAGGAAGGAATATACAACTTGTAAACTTGTAATATACATACTAAGGGCACGGCTTTTTTGGATGATATCAAACGATATTGGAAGGGTTTTATAATCCTATCTCTACATGTTCGGAAGTTATCAGAATTTTTAATACATTGATACCAGAAACCGAACTTTTCAAATTGAAATAAACACAGCACTCGGGAGAGATTTATCGTGATATTGGCAAGTAACGTGGAAAGTTATTGACCTACGTAGTGCGGTGACACGTTTGTTATGATTTGAATTTAAGAAACATAATTATGAAACCAAAAATTTGTTATTAATTCTTAGAGTTTTTTATTTTGAGCTGAAACTATGTAGGTATAGTGATTCTATACCAGCTGTTATCTTTAGTGCTTAAGGATAGCAATAGGGTTTCTGTTACATCCTATACAGGGTGAAATTGAAAACATGCGACAAACCGTAATGGGAGTTTGTACTCATCATTATGAACAACTTTTACTGAGGGACCAAAGATGCAATCGCAAAAAAAAAAACAGCTGTTCCCTACATTTTGACGAGTTATGCGAACATAAATGTAGGGAACAGATGTCCCATTCCCAACAATCTCCCATTTCGGTTTGTCGCATGTTTTCAATTTCAACCTGTATAAGTCCTATAATATTCTTAACATCAATTGCCGCGTTGGTCAAGTGGTCGCAAGCTGTTGAGAAATAAGCTCCTGGATTCGTTTCCCATGTCAGGTAAACTTTTATTGGGTTATTCTATCAGGGATTTCTCTGTAGGAGCCTGGAGTCTGGATTTGAGCCTGGTTGATGGCAACAGCCTCGCTCCCTATTACATGGACTTACAATAACTGGGAGTATGTCGGTGTGCTATAGGTACACTTCTGCTGAACCTTTCGAGCAAACAAGGCGTGAGGTTATGTTATTCGTAATATCGGTTTTCGGCACATCGTAAGAATTACAGCTGTATCCGACTTGACCTAGCATAAATATTTTGGAACTGGAACCACAACCACATTAATAATCTACTTCACTTAGCTTATTAGATCACGATCTCGCTAAATAAAACGTACTAAAACCTTTGTAACAGTTATAACACCAAACAGAAAGAAATTTCTTTTCCCACTTGCGTAACACACTTTTGAAGGAAATTCCTAATCTATTGTTTCATATGTTTGATAAATTAATCTGCTCAACTACTTTAATAACGTAATGAATGTTATTGAACTGTCAGAAGGAATGGCATTGTCTTTTGTAAGTACATTACGAAATTATCGCTGGTCGACACCACCTACTTTGCATAGACCTCATACGCCATGCTGCCATACATATTGCAATTGGACCCTCCAGGAGATTCCTGCACCGAACGTGTTAAGGTTTAGTACAGATAATTCAAAGAAAGGTGACATTCCTCATTCCCACAAAGACCAACAATACAGAATGGGCGACGAACGAAGATAAGATAGAAACAAAAATACTTTCATTCATTAAAGTGCCCGCCTACGTCAAGGCCTCCATAGCGTGGGTTGAAAAGTACCTCATTTAATCAACACCTTCCATTCTTTCAGTACATAAAATTCATGGGACTATTTATACTTCTACAGTGCCAAATACTTGAAGAAACTGCGGTCTGAGGAATTTCAAATGGTTCCGAATAGAAATTGTCTCGTTGTCCGCAACAAATCCACCAAATGGATTGAGGTATTTTTCTTTCTTTCTTTGTACCTGCTTTATCTTTATTTTGCCCTTCTCTACACCTACGCGTTTAATTCTGGTTTGTCCAGTGTTTCTTGGTCTGTGAATGTGAAAAAAGAAACCAGTTAAGATATTTTTAGCCCGATTACAGCGGGGTTTATGATTCTGACCGCTATGTATGTTTATCTGTTTTGTCATAACTTGGCGACGACGGCAGCCGCCACTGCTAGTGGAACTGCGCGCTCGGACCAACCTTGTAAGGGAGGCGCTGCTTATGCGTGTGTTAGATTATTAATTTTTAAAGGAAATTAACTGTTGTTTATTGATAATAAACCACAATATGAACTTGCGTAAATAGCAATGACACTGTCACTGTCATACGACAGGTGATGTTGATAATAGGTCTTTACCTATGAAATTGCCGTTTTGTATGAAAAAATTTAAACGAATTTTTTTCATGTATTTTTTATTTGTATTAATCGAAGTAATCACCCATGCAATCAATGCATCTTTGCCATCGCAGTGGCAGTTTATTGATGCCCTTCTTAAAGAAATCAGCTGGACGGGAGGCAACAAATTCTTCAAAGGCATTTTGTACTGCCTCTCGGGTATTGAATTTTTTTCCCGCCAAGAAGTTATCCAAATTCTGGAAAAAGTAGTAGTCTGTAGGCGCAAGGTCTGGTGAGTAGGGCGGATGACGGAGAGCTTCCAACCCCAGTTCTTGCAACTTGGAGACCGTCTGCTGTGCAGTATGAGGTCGCGCGTTGTCGTGCAGGAGCAGCGGAGACGAGCGATTGACCAATGCTGGTTGGAGATGTGCCAGCTTCTCCATCATTGTGTTCAGTTCTTCACAGTACACATCTGCAGTAATGCTCACCCCGTTTGGTAAGAAGCTGTGATGAATCACACCAGCGCTAGACCACCAAACAGTGACCATCACTTTTCTAGGGGTAAGTTTTCGTTTAGGGCATTGTTTAGGTGCTGAACCAGGATCCAACCAACTTGCTGAGCGCTTGCGGTTATCAAACAGAATCCATTTTTCATCGCAGGTAACAATGCGGTTCAAAATTCCTTCATTTGTGTGTCTGTTGAGCAGTGCAAGGCACGTCTCGACGCGTACTTCGCGCTGACGATCATTGAGTTCGTGGGGCACCCATTTGTAAAGCTTTTTGACCTTGCCAATTTGACGCAAATGGACCAATATTGTTTTGACGCTAACGTCGAAAGCTGCTGCTAATTCATCCGTAGATTGTGTATCATCAGCTTCCACAATCGCCTTTAATTCGTCATTGTCGACCAAAGTCTTCGGACGACCGCGAGGTTCATTTTTCAGGTCGAAATTTCCAGAACGGAAGCGAGCAAACCAATAACAGGTGGTGCGTTGGTTTGTAGTGTTAGCTCCGTAAACGTCGTTGATGTTGCGTGCCGCTTGTGCCGCGTTGCTGCCACGACGGTACTCATATTCCATAATTACTCGAATTTTTAACGTATCCATGATGACGAAAAAGATTGAAATGCGATGAAAATGTAACACTAATCAATAAACAAATGACTACTTTTGGAAAAAAAAATCCATGTTTTTAAAATAAAATTAATTTGAAATTAGAATTCTTACCCAAACAAAAATTATTTTGATTTGAAATGGCCAGTACTGCAAAACGGCAATTTCATAGGTAAAGACCTAATATATGCCGTTTCAACATTATTTAATCATTCTATTCTCACTGAAAATTATTATTTTGTGAAACAAGAGTTCTAAATAAAATACATGTAATTATTACTTCCTGAATTGATATTTTATGAACATTTAATTTATGTTAATAGTAAAGTCTAGATTCCAAAAACGAACGAACATTCCGTGGTTTTGTATAATCAAAATAAATGTTAATTAATTATAATATTGCAAATTGATAATGTAATAATGAATAATATATTATGATGCTTTAATGTTTTTTTAGATTTTACGTTGCAATTTCTATGTACCCAGTTATTTCTAAACGAGTTTAGGAACTTAGTCATATTAAAATTTTATAATTGTACTTAAAGATAAGATAACATATTACATACTTACATAATTTCTAAATTATCTTAATAAGTTTTAAAACAGTTCCACTATATATTAATTGTCTAATATTACTCGTGTAAGAAATTATTAAGCCAAAACTGTCAGAAGCCCTGTGATTGGTGGATACTAATATCTTATCAAACCTTGTTTAAAACATTATAAATATACTTTAACTATATTGCTAATCTATATCATTAAGTTTTAAAGTATTTTGAATACGTAAGTCTTGTTTATTAATAGCTATTATAATAGATATTCAGCCAAAATTGTATGACGCTGTGTGATTGGTCGAAAATGACAGTTTGAGTTTCACTTTTTTGCAGCTAGACACGCGTGTGAGGTGTCAAAACACGCGCCAGCGCGCGGCCTAACTAACGCCGCCGCCGGTGAAATGGAAGGTAGGTCCGGTACAAAATTTTGAATTTAAGGTAAAAAAACGTGATTTTGTACTATGAAAATACGAAAATCTATTATTTTGGCCCTCCAACCGGCAGAACAGAACGCGATAAACGGTCATATTTACCACTACATATTAGATATTTTCCCAATTTGCCTACTTCAATATTATTATATAAGGAAGAGAACAGAATAAACTTGAATACAACAAACAAATATGTTAATTATTCATCTAATCCATGTAAATAAAATTACAAACTAAAAATGTCAAGACCACGATAATTATGCTGTATCGTCTATAATAGGAAAATAAAATAAAGTGGCAATACTACCACGGCGTCATAATCTTTTAGAACGAAATAGTCAAATTACTTTTCATTAAATATAGTTTTTTCCGTCGGCTTTAGCTAGATACTATTATAGTTTTAAAAAACGTAGATTATTATTTGTATTTCTTTCGTATATGTGTCACTTTTAGACGCTCAAATTTGTCTCAAATAAGATTTCGCCATTGTTCTTTGTGAAGTTTATAAAAGGGCTTGTAAGCAACGCGGGGGCGGACTCTTTACGCTAGCTGTCGAAGGGTAAAGACCCTCTGGTGTCTGCCGTAATATTACGCTGCTAAAGAGTCCCACCGCCAAAGGGAGATACTACACCGTAAAGTGGAAACTCCGGCTGGTAGGCCAAAGAGAGACAGTACGCGGCAACGCGGAAGCTCTGGCCAAATCATCCAAGAACTTTCTGAGATAACTGTTCGACGGTACAGACTCTAACCAGATCCTATGTCCGCCAATATTATGTTGCCTTAAAGTTGAAAATAGAAAGTTGAATCTTGAAAATAAAGTAAATAGAGAAAGAGAAAATAGAGTTGTGAAGCAGAAGTTCTGCACCAATTGTTTAAAGATTAGTATTGTGTTATTCTAAACCATTTGTAACTTTTCTAAGTGTTCTTTCCATAAAAACCTAATTTAGACTAGGTTTTTATGGAAAGAACACGTAGAAAAGTTTCTCGGGATATTTTATAATTCGGGAAAAAATTAACGCTTTTATTCGTTAGGTTTTTCTAGGAACTCAAGACTTCAAGAGTCGTCTATTGGGTCAGCTAGTACTTGAATAAAATTGCTTTGTATTAGTATATTCTCGTTTAAAGTTAAGTTCGCATGCAACGCTCCTACATTTTCTTGCTACAAAAATATTATAAGCTTCGTTGACATGGTATTATCTAAAACATCACATACATCATTTGTATGCATATGAAAAGATAAAAAGAAAATAATGCTCTTTCTATCAGAATCTAAGCACATATACTATTACGAGAAAATCCACTCACATGCAACGTCTGCCTTCGTTCATAATCCTGCTTTTAAAACGGCATGTAATACTTGCAGGAGTTGGCATCGTGCCTACGATGTGTTTAAGGACTTTAAGGGAACGCTCTTGTCGGATATTCTGCAGAATCGGTTGCATTATCAGAATTTTGGGATGCATGAAGAAGCTTCCTCGTGTAGCGCAATTTGTTCCACCAGTAACTCGAATGAAACGAGCGCTCGGCGTATTCTGGACAGTCATACCCAATACCTTGATGACTGGCCAATTGTTCCCTTGCGGTGGTAGGGCTGACGCCCGCCTGGTTCGCGACCACCCTCCCACCGGAGTCAAGTCAAGCTGGTTGCTGTGTTTCGTCGATGCGAAAAAAGAACTATTAAATATATCATAATGAATTATAAATAATATTACATAAATAGGTTTTTAACTACTATAGGTTACTAATTCTCTTTAGTTAGTAAGTGATTGCGTAAGACTATACACCGTGACATTTTAGTCATCTTACAAAGGTGGTCCACTCGATGTATCCGACATAAAATAACACTAGGCGCGAATAAAAAATTGTTACCATTAATTAAAATTAAGTGTAAAGAAAAATAAACAATGATTTAGAATTATGAAACATCCTGTAAACAATGTTTATGTATCAAACGGTAGAAGATATTTATAAGATTCTATCTCCATTACAATCCATCATTACATCTCCATAACAGAGTGTTTCAAACTACGTCATGCGTCTTATTAGTATTATTTTAATTTCCTTTATTTTCAATATATACATATAAATTACATTTTTAAATATTAGTATAAAAATATAAAAACATTAAAAAAAAAAAAATGTATCCCACCGGTATCGGGACCAAGGTCCAAGCTACCGGCGGTCAGGGCTCCAGAGAGAGGAACCTCCTGACAATGCGAGCCGTGTCCAGGAGTACCGCTTTCTGGATCAAGCCCTTGACCCAGCTGCCCAACGAGAGCCTCCTCAGATGTTGGTCGAGGCTCTTGGCTATCAAGCCATTGGCTGTAACGACTATCGGTACAATGATCGCTGAGTCCACATCCCACATGTCGGCAACCTCGCGAGCCAAGTCAAGATACTTGATTTGTTTATCTTTCTCGGCTTTCACGAGGTTCCCGTCATGCGGGACTGTTATATCAACGATCATTGTACGCCTTTCTAGTCGATCCACCACCACTATATCAGGCTTATTGGCAACAATAGTCCTGTCAGTGATGATGGATCGATCCCAGTACAGTGTGAAATGTCCATTTTCGAGAACTATTTAATTATTCATAAGCTCATAAATATTTTTTTTAAATAAATGATTAGTAATCATTGGATACATGAAGTGTAAGACGATTAAAATTCCAAGGTGTATAACCTGGAGAGGGTTTATTTACACTTTTATCACATACTTTTGGAACAGATCATACCTACATCTTACACGTCCTACTACGACAACGGTAGAGGCAGACTGACATATTACCCCATTTATACTATTAGAATAAATATTATATGTAACGGGACTAGACAGAAGAGAGTGGGTAGTATTAACAGCCGTGACGCCCTGACGTAATATTACTGAAGTATACCCATTTGAGCACCAATCCATATTTTAACGTGGTGCCAAAGGGTAACTAAAAATGTATTTCGATTTTATTCCGCTTTGAGCACCTAAGGTGCGGTAGCTTGTAGTGATGGGGTGTATAATAAATCATATCGATAAAAATAAGCAGTTTCATTGCAGAATGTTTGAAGCATGGGAGTTGTTTGGTAAAGAAATCAAACTCACCGACACCTTCAACAAACTTAGCTAACTTTCATTAAGCGATAGGGACACGACAGGACATTCTAAGAGCAAATATTTAGAGGCAGCGTCTGATCTCATCACTTACTTATCAACCAATCATACTTTCTAAAAACTATACACCAGTATCTTCAACCATACTTTCCAGTATTTTCTGACTATTTCATATCATCGCGTTCTATCGCATTTGTATCTCATCTAGGACAGTGTGTGACGTAGCTCCTTGTTACATTTTCTCGACCCATAAGTGAGACGTAACAAATTACGTTTGGCGCCATTTATTTGGCTTGGGAACGCTAAAATGGCCCTTTTATGTGTTTTATTTATAAATGGTAAGGATAATTTATTACCCTGGTGATTCTCGTGACATGTGAAGGACAGGCCCTGACTTATACCGTTTAGGTTCTTCTTAAGGGCCTACGTCCCGTTTGGTAGCGTAACACGGTCACTTTATGAACCCTACTGCTCATTAACGGCTTGTCTTGAAGATTTGAAAAATATATGATTTTGCTATAGATTCATATAGATCATTTTGCCCGAAGTACTTTTTTTGTATGGTTAATACTTTTGCTGTAAAAAAATATTTTCCAACACGCAATATTTTGGCTTCTATTCCATATTCCTACTAAACGGCTTCGTTATTTGGAAAAAAAATACACTGAAAAATAAATAGTTAGAGGTACCACAAAATCGCCGAAGCACAATTGTAAATTAATCAAAGGAATATCCCCATTTTGAGATAAAGCCTCATAGGTGCCCTGCGCGGGCGTGGTCGGCAGTCGTGCTTTAGCATACAAACGGGAGATGGGAATACTATGGGCCTTAATTACTTACTCCATCACGTAGTCATTGCTTTTTTATGGTGATTATAGATGAAATTTAGAATTCATTCTCTTGTGACTGAGTTATAAAAACCGCATGGGTCGCTCGATCAGGAAAAACTACGCTTGCCGTGGTTGGTTGATGGTGATCATCTTTACATACTTAGACCTTTCCGTGCCTCGGAAAGCATGTTAAGCGATTGGTCTCGGCTGTCATTCGTGGATCTTTGACAGTCGTTACGGATCGTCAGAAGCCCGAAAGTCTGACAACCAGTCTTACCAAGGGGTACCGTATGACTCAGTAACTGGGTTGTGGAGGTCAGACAGGGAGTCGCTCTATGTGAAATACTGGTACTCAGCTAGACTGGAAGCGGACCCAAAAATAGTTGAAAAAATAATAGTTTAAAAAACTAAAAAACACGCTTTAAAAACCAAACTAAAAAAGGAGAAAATAATTTAATTCAATTAAAAAGCGTGGGGTGCTTTTTGAGGTATTTTTATAATCAATTAATGTCAAGCACCCCACGCTTTTTAATTGAATTAAATTATTTTCTCCTTTTTTAGTTTGGTTTTTAAAGCGTGTTTTTTAGTTTTTTAAACTATTATTTATTTTCTATTTTTTAGTTCTGCTAACTACAAAACGTGTTTTTTTTTCTCATTTTTTTTTCTCATTTTTTTTTTAAATTATTAAATTGTCATCGGTCCTCGACAAGTTTACAAAGTTTCAATGAAATCTGACCGTTTAAAGTGGGCAAAATCGTGCTCAAAGATTCCGTTACATACATACATACAACCCGAGCTAATATAAAGCATGTAATAAAAAGGCTAAACAGATGATGGTGGCTTTTTTTTTGAGGTTGGGAAATCATCAAATAACTTCTCCCGCTCTAGGTGGAGCAGGAGGGCGTGTCAGACTTTTACTGACTAAAACCCACCCGTATTCCCTCAGTTGCCTATATGCCAGGGGTGACGGTATCTCTTTCGAACAACCCGCACCCCTGGCAGGCATCGACCCTTGCGGACCCCACCGTTGGTGCTGACATCTCTAGATGATGATGGTTAGATGAATTGGGAGACGTGTTTAATTTTATAGTTTTTATGGGACTTTTTTTTACAAAATTAAATGTGCAATCATAAGTTTGTCTCCAAGCAGTTACTTCTTTAATTTTATAGGTTGTGACTTGAATTGGAAATGGGCTTTCTGCGTTTGAATTATTACGTTTTTTCAGATGTTTCTCGGTCTATTTTTTATTCAAATTATGCTGGCCGTAGATCATTTCTAATTATTACACTTAAGTTAATTTTGTGTTAGTGCTGGCATTTTCAATTATCGTCATTACATTTCATAATTATTCTATTATAGTTTTGGCAAGTCAAACATGGGTAAGAGCCAATTCACAAAATCATTATTTATGTGTGCCTAATGTTTGAATTTTTGAGTCTAAAGCAAATGAATTACCTAACCAAGTAGTAAATAAAAAAATAGCAATGCATATGAGTACAGTCGAATTAATGCTTAATTTACGAATTGATTTGTCCGTTTTTATCCTGTTTTTAAGGCCATATTTAAAAAAAAAACGATACCCAGACTAATCTCGATTTGAAACTGACAGATTTCACAATAACCACAGAATATTCTCCACTGAAATCCTACTAGTTAATATTATTAATGTAAAAGTTTGTGTGTGTCGCAGCAGGAGGTCATAGAATAAGAGAGTTCAAACATTTGTTACAAGATGGCGGTAGTGAGGTTATTCCGTCTGCCAGTTATCACTGTCAAGTAGTTCTGCTAACTACAAAAACGTGTTTTTTTATTAAAAAAAATCCTTTTTTTTTTCATTTTTCTCAATTTTTTTTTTAAATTATTGAATTGGCATCGGTCCTCGATAAGTTTACAACGTTTCAATGAAATCTGACCGTTTAATGTGGATCAAAATCGCGCTCTAAGGAGTCGGTTACATACAAACAAACAAACAAACATACAAGTGAAGCTAATATAAAGCGTGTAAAAATCACGAAGACGTCTCCAACTGCTATATTTAGCTCAATAATCAGCTTACTCCATTTCAGAGGTAACCCAAAAGGATTTTCTCCCTCAGGACTTTTTAGACTGTAACAGTAAAGTAAGATAATCAAGTCGTATTATAATCAATCATTCAGCGACGTCTGGACGATGACAAAGGAGCTTTTAAACTTTACACTGGGGGATGGTAACCAGGCTTTAGAAGGATAGATGAATTTTTGATACGAAGTTCTTTAAAGCAGCTTGCATTAGGAGTTAAATTGTAGAAATCGTCACGAATCGAAAAAGCGTTACGTTACTAAAAAGCGTTAGTACATCGGACTTTTTATTATATACAGGGTCAAATTAAATTAGCTGGCAATACTTCACCCACGTGTACCCAACACGATATCGATATCTAAACTATTGAAACAAAAAAAAATTAAGGTATTTGAGTCTGCGTCGCGTCGCCTGAAATAAATGGTTTATTTATTTATTGGTGAAATTGTCACATAACAAGCTAAGCGGACGATGGATTTCTAATCGGGAAAAATGACGAAGCTATACAAACTTTCATCCCCTATTAAAGCCCATTAGTGGATTTTTTTTCAATATTTTTTCTTGGTGCTCACATAAGAAATAATTAAAGAAAGGAACTCTTGTGTTTTTAGAGCCAGCGGTTTAGGTTGTGCGCTGTTTTAGAAAGTAAAACAAACTGCCTAATTGCGATTAGATTGAAACAGATTTACTTTTTAATATGGATACGGCATTACACATTGTCATGTAAGGAAAAAGGGAACGGAACAATTTAACTGTTTTCTTAGATTACTTTTATGACACTGACATTTGACACATGTCATTTGACACATGTCAATTTTGTTTACAAAGACAGAAACCAAATAGAACAATACTAATGCATTACAAATAACTTTTTGAAGAAATGTTTACAAGGAATGATATAGGTAGGTACATAGTTCCAATATGCTGTCTATCACTGAATGAATGAATTTGTGGTTTTATTATTTATTTATTTATACTTTATTGTACACCATATAATACATAATAAAAATACATTTATTTAACAGAATAATCTCTAGCTATAATAACGTCTGTGAGCGCAGAGGTTAGCTGAATTCTTTCTCCAATATATATCTGTTCAACAAACTTCATGTTTCTTAAATAATAAGTGGATACGAGTAATAAATCAGGCCTTATCGGAAGTCTGCCAATATTTTCGGGTCAAGTCCCTATTTCACGAGATGCAATGGTCACATTAATGGTTCCACCACAAAGTTTTGACATCGAAACTTATTTATTAGTTACCTCGACGCCTTTTTCCGAGTTCTCAATCCCAAGAAAGCAATATACGAAGTATTCTGAGAAATACTTGGAGAGAAATAGATCAGGGAACGGAATTATGTATGAGTGGATTTCTTTCTAACTTTTTGATGTAGGGAAGTGAATGACTTTTGTGATAATCAGAGATCGGATATTCGGATGCATATTTACCTAAAGATAATTTTTGCTATGAATATATGGAAGTGGCTTTATAAATTATTTGTAATATTTATTAAAAACCCCGGGATTCTTGGATTGCATAACCATTTAGATGTGTATTAATTTAAAATTAATGTTTAACCCGATACAAATATGTGTATGTACTGGAGAAGGGGTGGTTTGTATTAGTTAAAACAAAAAATAAACAAATTACTTACCTAAATTAAGACTTAATCGATACAAAAGCGCAATCCATGTTAGCCAACATCTCAACTTTAGGTGAATATGAATCCGAATATCCGATCTCTGGTGTTAATGTAAGATTAATCAGTGAGATGCTACATTATTTGCTGTAACCCAAGAGAGTATTTACAGTCTTTATGGCTAGTCAGAAGATCGAAGTCTGACAACTAGTCTTACTAAGTGGTATCCTCAGTAACTGGGTTGGAGAGTTCAGATAGACAGTCGCTCCGACGGCTAAGACGGCTTGTAGCGTCATCGTGCCTTGGTAACATCAAAAACAACAAACTCGTAATTATATCACTTCGCTTCGAGGCACAAACTACATTAAATAAACGAAACTCGGTTGGACTTTCATAAAATAAGGCTGCGTTCTCATTTCTCGTCTGGTATCGGTATCGGTACCGATACCGAAAATGTAGGTAATATAAGACTGCAAAATTTTAAAAAGCTTGTTTATTTAGGTTGTTGTCTCATTCGTTTCGGTGTCGGTATCGAAAATTTAAATGAAACGTCATCTTAATAAAACTATATCTTTTGCGATTTTTTAAGAAGTACTACTGATTTGAACAATTAAAAAAAACTATTTGGTGATTTTTTTATCTTTTGCCATTTTTGAAGAGGCTATAAGATCCTAGTGATTATAAAAACTAAAAAAAAATATTACTTAGTAAAATTGGTATCGAAAGAATTCCGGGAAACAATTCGGTTAACCGAAAAATATATGAGGGACTGGTCGTAGGAAGTCTCGACCACAAAGTTAGTTCACACAAGAGTTATAAATTTAATTAAAACCGTTATTTATTTCTCAACTTCCATAGTTTCGCGAAGTTTTTAAATCATTGATTACGGACCAGTGGGTCTCCTCTGAGTTTATTAGTTTAGTTGTGTTTATTAATTTTATTGCGGTTCAGTGGAGTGGAATTTATATGTTTTAAGATAATTGTTGTTTTATTTAGTTTTTGTTACTAGCAAAAAGTATTCAAATGGTTTTTACTGTGTTCATAATCGCATACTCATAAATTATAATTTATGATTATGCTTTAAAAGCAAAACTGTGACCAAACATCAAAAAAATCTTGTGTTTCATTGAAAAGTGCAATACCTACGTGGTCAAAATGTATGGAACAGTTCTTTTTTTAAATAACCGCCGATTTTTTTAACGCGAATCCTTCGTAATAGGTTGCGCGTTCATGTCCCTGACAACCTCCCTGTATAAGTTCTGTGATAATCACCACACAGCTGATTGAATGGTAGGCTGAAAAATACGCTGTAATAAGGTAAAGTTAATCAGCAAATGCGGCTTGTTCGAAAGAGATACCGCGGCCCCTGGCACACAGGTAACTGAGGGAACACGGGTGGGTTTTAGTCAGTAAAAGTCTGACACGCTCCACCCAGAGCGGGAGAAGTCTGCATGGGGCATTGAAGGTCTCAGTATGTAAATATGGTCACCCATCCACGGACCAACCGCAGCAGGCGTAGCTTAACCTAATTGATAGACTCTTGCGACTGTTAATACTTAGCTTCAAGCCGGTAGGCACACACTATTGTTGTTAAAAAATTACTGTCACTTAGCATAAGTATAATCGGCGTATATCGTTCCCAATGTGGGAACACAGGCATTCTCTCGGCGAGAGGGAGTGGGCCGTAATCCACCACGCGGGGCCAATGCGGGTTGGTAGACGTCAATGTCTTCGAAGCTGTCATTTAAATAAACGTTATTCTTTATTTATTTCTGCCTTTTTTTTTCCTACGGCAGAATCATCATCATCATCATTATCATCATTTCAGCCGAAAGACGTCCACTGCTGGACATAGGCCTCCCCCAAGCTCCGCCACTTCGACCGGTTCTATGCTTCCCGCATCCAGAATAATACGGCAGAATAACCATAGAAAATTCAAAACAAAACGATACTTCCAATTTCCATTGGCAAAAGGTCTAAAATATGCTACAATACCCCTAAATACTGACCAGGACAATTATCCGCAACCCCTTTAAAATCTTAAACGGAGTTAACTCTAAGTACAAAGGTCGCATCCACACAGATCGCGGCTAACGACCAATTTCCGGCCAACATGACGCTGGCCGGCCAATATCCGACAGTGCATTCAACGCCAGTCGCCTTTAAAAATAGTGTAAATTGTGTTTTCAGGGTGTGAACCTAGTGGAAGAAGGTTCTCATTGGAATATCTTGGCTTTTATGTAAGTAAGTATGTGTAGCTATTTAGGAGATTTGATGCGGAAAGTGGACTTAAGGAATAAAGGCACCCTTTTTAACCGACTTAAAAAAGAAGGACGTTCTCAATTCGTCGGAATCTTTTTTATTTTTTTATGTATGTTCCCCGATTACTTGAAGACGCCTGAATCGATTTGGAAAATTATTTTTTTGTTTGAAAGGGTATATTTGCCAGGTGGTCCCATGGCCATCAGGTCAGGATCGAATGGTGGAACCCCGGAAAAATCATATTTTATAGTCACACTTGTTTACATGGCAAGTAGTGGTATATGAATTGGTTTGGGGTAAGTGCCAGAAATAACACTTGTAAAATAAAAACTTTCTCCAAATAAAACAACTGAGTTCCAAAAAAAAACACTACAATACAGAAACTAAAATACAGATCCAAAGACACCGACTTCCGAAATTAAAGTTATTATTTTCAGATGTAATCTTTGAATCAACAGTCTTAGGCTGGTTTTAGACGGCACGGCTTCTTTACGGTACGGAACGAAAGCCGTACCGTAGAATAATCGTGTGAGCTTTAGACTTGAATGTGCCTTAGTGGCTGAGGGTACGTCATGTTCACTCAAATGTCTGGGTGGCGGTAGCGTGTGCATTCGGCGCGGATCATTGAGTTCCTTTCAAAGGGGTTGAGCTGAATGGTGCTGATCCAAACGCCATGTTCGTAACGGGTGCCGTCAGTAAAGACTGGTCATAGGACACATACAACATACATCCAAGACTCCGTGTCTCGGAAAGCACTTATTATATTATTTCGCATGGTATGTTGGCGCAGTGGTTAAGCGATTGACTGCTGCACTGCTTGTCGCGGGTTCGATTCCCGCACGGAACAAATATTTGTATGACCTACAAGTACTTGTTCCGGGTCTGGCTGTTTGTGTATGTGATTTTAAATGTTTGTAAACGCACCCACAATACAGGAGAAATTCCTAGTGTGGGGCAACGTTTTTAAAAAAAGAACGTGTTCAACTTTCACTAGCCCAGCCCTATTCTTCTTTTCTTCTTTCTTTCTCTAAAGAAAGAAAGAAGAAAAGAAGAATAGGGCTGCTATCATTCGGTAATAAATTCAGAATTTTAGACTCTGAGAATCTCGTAATGGAAAACCCAAAAACACTTAAGCTGACTTGAGTATCGAACTTTGGACCCTTTGCTATGCAGAATGCGTAGCTATTGAAAAGTCTAGGTTGATAATCAGCTTCAGAAAGTATTGCCAAAATTAGCACACTTTGGTAACGAATTTCTTTCGATCAGTGGCAGCAATGGTTATTACAAAAGAATTTACATTTTCAAACCAAGGTTTATTTAAAGTTTATTCGACTTTGACACTTAAAACGACAAAATTCATTTTCTTCAGCGTGATAACCATAAGACAGTGAATTTTTATAGCCCAGAACCTTAGTATAATAAACTGTGGAATGATAAAATCACCATCAAATTCGGGCCAATGGTTTCCAAGATTATTCTTAGGGGATAAGGAAGTTATAGACCCTCAATTTCACACCTAATCTGTGTAGGACAATATAACAGGATTGAATAATAGATTAGAGATAACCATGTTACGTCCGAGCGTCGGTATTGGATCAGATTAGATCGTGGTATAGGTACGAGGGATGTAAGATGGAGCGTTGGCAGACTAACGGCCACGTGGGTATGACTTACAGGAGATCACTGGGAACATCTGGATGAGACTCGCATAGACCAGGCAAGCTTGGCACAAAAGCGAGGAGTAAAAGAAGCGTTGGTAGACCAACGGCCACGTGGGTGGATGACTTACAAAAGATCGCAGGAAAGATCTGGACTGAGACTCGCACTGACCAGGGAAGCATGTCACAAAAGGGAGGAGGATATACAGGATGATAAGTAGATCTGAAAATAGTTTCAGGATGCGACGATGTGCCAAATAAATTCTACTTTGGTTCTATTCACCCCAAAAAGTATAAAGATCTTTACAATTAGAAATTTAATTAAATTTAAATATATTATCGTCAAAGTTATAGTACAATCACTTGTAGTTTTACCTGTAAAGTTTTCCGGGAGTTTTGAAAATGCGTCATTTTATAGATTTTGAGGTGCTCTTTTCGAATTTCCACTTTGCGTATTACGTAACACTTTGCGGCGCTCGTACGCCGAAACTATGGAATTTATGAAAAAAATGGTTAAGACATAAATCGTAGGAAATTTTCTCTAGTTTAATTTTGTGTAATGATGTTTTCCGCGTAAAATGACTCGGAAAGGAGATATCGTCAAAAAACTGCTTTTCAACGCCATTTTTCCGATATGACTGCACGAGCTGCAAAGATACGAGGTGGCAAAGTGGAAATTCGAAAAGAGAACATCTATAAAATCACCCATTTTCAAAACTCCCAGAAAACTTTCCAGGTAACCCCTTTTTTACCAAATGACTGTACTATGATGATTGCAGGGAAGATCTGGATTTGACCCGCACAGACCAGGGAACCATTGCACAGAAGGGAGGTGGCTTATACTCAGCAGTGGGTGGAGCAGAAGCTGCTAATAATGATGAGGATAGGTAGATCTAAAAATAGTACCCTAGGTATATGCTGTCTTGAAATGACTAGTGAAACGGGCGGAAAATACAGGGAGCGCCGATATGAACACGGTTCTTTTATTCTTCTTCTTGGTCGCATGCTTAATTACTGAAAGTCGTGACCCTGAAAAGCCTTCGTGGATTTATGAATGATTTTCTTCCACTTCGTTCGGCTCTCGACTTCTCTCAGGGCGGTCATAACAGAGAGTCCAGTGAGGGTTACTTGGTCTCATCAGCGATTAGGTGAGGTCCTTTCCCTTCCACCTTGCCCATCACTAATATATTTTACGACGGCTATGTGACCAAAGTAACCGAGACAAGTAGCTTCCTTGTCGGCGCGGTAGGACAGTTACCTATCTCAGAATGTTCTAACCATCATATTCTGACCTTCCAACAACGAACTGCTTGGATTACAATCAGTGCACCTCATACAGTTCCTTCCAATACAGAAGTACAGTCACGTTGTCTCGAATACTGATATCGAAGTTCCGATTTCTGTTATTTGGTTTATAACAGTTCGTTAATGAACAAAGTTGTGAGCTTCATACCGTGGCAAGGATTACACGCAACTTTCTCAATGCTGTGTTATTATCCTTTGTTTTACTTTCAATGTTCATTCAAAGTTTCTGTCCGATATATACAAAGTTTGTTAAGGAGAAATCTGCCTTCTTTATTTTATTATCTATACTTATTATTATAAAACGCAACGTCTTTCCATCCGATTTCGCTTTTTTGCAGGATACTAGTCATAGTATAGATGGACTAGACCAACGACTCATCGTTGGTCTAGTGTTCACAAGCGCTATTGTTGAGAATGAGGTTCTCGGTTCAATTCCCAGGTCGAGTCTTTACTTGACCTGGGAAAGGAAATCTACTGGGTATTTCTATTAGGAATTTCTCAGTAAGAGCCTGGAGTCGAGGGTATACCTAGATGTGGGTTCAGTTCTGCGTAATCCTGTCGGGAAACGAGTTTTATTTGATTAGATTACTGAGCAAGTTCATTGTTTTTAGACTGAAAACCAATACAAATAAACCTATGCAATTTGTAACAGACATACAAAAAATAATCATGTAAAGATTAAAATATTTTTAGGTTCTGTTAAATACACGGTTTGGTTGATATTTCCACATCTCACAACCCCGAAAATAAACTCAACAATAAACCAAACTCTAAAGTAACTCACAAAAATGAACTTTCCCGAAATTCGATCTCAATACAACATTCATCATACACAGCCGACAAAATCATAAACATTTACTACAAATCTGCGACATGCATACTTCCATAAAACTACTTTCGTAAATAAAATTCATAGGAAACTCAATCCGGTTCGCATTTCACGGTTCGCTAGACAACCGGTTATATTTTAACGGGACAATCCGGAGTCGGTGGACCGGAACTTACTGCTAGGATCTCTCTTATCCGGACCGGGTGGTCCCAGGGATTAGGAAAGGATTAAAATATATTGGTAGTTGTGGAGATTTGATAAACGATGTACGATGAAATACTTGCTATAGTTTTATATTATGTTAGGCAAAGCTACGATCAACGACACCAGATAGAGTATTGCGTTAAGCATAATACAATTACCAAATTTTTTTTTAAAGCAAACTATTATTATTTAGAAAATAGCGTAGACCCCATCAGTACATTGACTTATGAAATATAGGTCGTAGAAAAAAAAGAAAGAAAAACGTTTATTTGCGGAAAACATGACGCAAAAAGAAAAGGAACACAAAAAAATAAATAAGAACAGGTTGAGGGAAATATACGTCACATCCACGCAATCACTCAGTATTATGCTGCGACCCTATGCAAGACAGCCTCAGCGCTGGTTTTCAGCGACAGCCGGCTTTGACGTAATGACGTCACCCGGTGCATCAAACAATTATTAGGAAACTGTACTGGTACAGCGAACTTATAGAAAAATAATATAATTTAATGTATTTAATGTGATAGAATATACTAAAAAGGAATATAAAAAAAAGAAAAAGGAAATAGACATACATGCTACGAGAACATCATCCTCAATAAACATTTTATTCTTTATGTAGTGGCAACATTTCGAAGCGTCATCCATAGACAAAATGTGCGTGTGCGTAGGTTCAAACCCAGACAGGCGCTTTACTTGGTGTAAATTATTTCATCACCACTGCTCTGAAAACGGTTAAAGAAAACATGTGACATCTACCTACCCGCGCTGAGCCCGCGTGGTGGATTACGGCCTTTTAAGGCCCATAGTATCCTCATCTCCCGTTTGTATGCTAAAGCACGACTGCCGCCCGCGCCCGCGCAGGGCACCTATGAGCCTTTATCTCAAAATGGGGATATTCCTTTTGTAATAAAACTCACGTCAATATTGGAAGGTAGTTATATTTCTTCTTTATGCCGATCACACTTGTCGAACTCGTCCGCATTCGATGCTGTCCCCAGCCCAATACCCAGAATCCTGTGCCGTGATCGCAAACCGTCATTTTTTCATACCAGTGTTGCCAGTGTAACAAGTAAAATATCCCAATAATCGACTAAGATGGTTTAACGTTTTATTAAAATTATTTAAAACCTAACACTCGACCATCCTGACGTTGTGCATGTCCTCATGCACAAGCAAATTAATTATTTAGAACCTAACACTCGGCCATCACAGGTAACAGCATCGAATCCGGGCTCACAATTATTCACACGTTACAATTTCTAAGCCTTATATACTATTTGCAAACCATCCTTCTTGCAAGAATATGAAATAGAACACAAATGAAAGAAAGAAAAAAAAAATATTTATGAATATCCAATAACCATGATGGTTGTGAACCCTCCTTCTCACAAACCATGATGACATTACTTGTGAACCTTCCTTCTCACAAGCAATAAATACATAAATAGAATAAAATACATTATTTAAAAGTCACGGTGGTAGTGAACCCTCCTTCTCACAAACCATGCTGACATTACTTGTGAACCTTCCTTCTCACAAGCAATAAATACATAAATAGAATAAAATACATTATTTAAAAGTCACGGTGGTAGTGAACCCTCCTTCTCACAAACCATGATGACATTACTTGTGAACCTTCCTTCTCACAAGCAATGAATACATAAATAGAATAAAATACATTTTTTTTTAAGTCACGGTGGTAGTGAACCCTCCTTCTCACAAACCATGATGACATTACTTGTGAACCTTCCTTCTCACAAGCAATAAAATACATAAATAGAATAAAATACATTTTTTTTTTTAAAGTCACGGTGGTAGTGAACCCTCCTTCTCACAAACCATGATGACATTACTTGTGAACCTTCCTTCTCACAAGCAATAAAATACATAAATAGAATAAAATACATTTTTTTTTTAAGTCACGGTGGTAGTGAACCCTCCTTCTCACAAACCATGATGACATTACTTGTGAACCTTCCTTCTCACAAGCAATAAAATACATAAATAGAATAAAATACATTTTTTTTTTTAGTCACGGTGGTGGTGAACCCTCCTTCTCATAAACCATGGTGACAATTCTAAACTTGTGAACCCTCCTTCTCACAAGTAAAGTAAATAAAATAATGATTCATGAGAATTATACATTCCACATAGTTCAGGATATAATTTCAAATTTCATCCCAATCACTTTACATAAAAATCATAATTATCCAATAGTAATTGTAAACACACAATTTATTCATCATAAACATTTTGCGCAATTTATTTTCCATGTATTTAAATCAATAAAATATAGAGTATTAATCCCATACAGTATACAATTTTACTATCATTTATTTCTTTTAACTTTTAATATTCATTAATACCTAATTGTCTTACTTCTATCTGGTAATTACTATTAATTTATTAAATAGTTAATATTTAGTAACAATTTTAAATAAGTTTCAATTTGTATAATAGTCTATTTCCATCTTAGCCTGTGGGTAACAATGGTGATCTAATATTTATGTAAAATCAATAAATAATCATTAGAATGAATGAATTTACGCATCTGTATCTTCCTCATTAAAGCTATTCGTATCGTCATCATCATCATCATCATCATTATCCTCATCCACATCCAAGGCGGCTACGTGAACCTATGGTAACATGCGATCGGCAGCTACAGTGGTTTTGCGCTTATTTTTGGTACTAGACATCAATTGTTGTCGTTGGGACTCCTCGATTGTGGTACCTATTTTACTTGACTAATATCTATCATACCCGGCTCGACTACGGGAGAATCTGCTGATGTGTATATACGACTAATTACTCGGATCTTAGTGCCCCTTCCTATTGTGACCGCCTCTCGCAGTTGACAGAGCTTTGACAACGGCGTTATATAAACATAAAGTAAATTGTCTTTGACCCGGTACACTCCTCCATTAACAATAAACTGTTGTTTCGGTCTCCCTATAACTTTTCCACTTAGCATAATATCTCCATCTTTAATTGTTCTAACGCGAGCCTTAACTGCAGCTGGACCATAAATGTCAACATCAGAAGCGACTAATACGGTGGCAGACGTATTATCATCTATATCTAATCGTGGAAATGCGAATTCATTGTTACCATCAAAGAACTTTAATTCCTCCGCATTTTTATACACGATAACATGAGGCTGTTCCGTGAACGACTGTCCTACCAGCAAGGGTAAATCAAGAAGACTATTCTCTACTACTTGACACGTAACACGACCTCTAACACCATCAATACACAATTCCACATCCACACCACCCTTGGATTGTATTATGTCATTACCAAAACCTCTCATGGGTATGGGAGGACTAGTGTATATTAGACCTAACGTCAAAGCTGCGGACTGCGTAATGAGCGTGACCTCACTACCAAAATCTATGAAAGATTTCATCGGAACGTTATTTATCATACCTTCTTTAATAAACTTTGAATTTGATTCAGACGTTATTATACGCATTGTCTTTGGTATACCATCAGGCTGTGTGCAGTTTGCAATTTTAATCGCGCAATTTTCAGCTTTATGACCGAACCTACGACATTTCTCGCATTGAATTAAGGGCTTGGGACACTTAAGGTAAGGGTGCCCTTTCTCTTTGCAGTTAAAACAAAATAATTCGGTATGAGTGTTATAACTATTGGTCTTTAAATAATGATTTGTGTTATTTTTATTATTTGCCGACTCAGATACGGAGGAAGATTGTCCTTTAACACTGACGCGATCAGAAGATTGTGATATCTCCTTGTTACTCATGAGAAATGGTAATAATTGATCGGGTTGGGTACAACGTATAGCGTTAGCACTAGATCTCATTGTTTTGTCGCTCAAACCATAGATTATGCATTCCACTGCACGCTTGCCTTCGATGTCACAACGGTTCAAGAGCGCCATTTTTTCGTAATAATAAACCTCAAGGGGTTCATTAAACCTACTTCTTCGCCTAAGCATGTCCTCCAAGGATTGGCCATAATTTTGTTCAAACGGAAAAGCACTCGTCAATTTTTGTTGCCACTCGCTCCAACTAAATAGTATAGAGTTCAAACTCTCATACCACGTTTTGGCCAATCCTTGCAGTTTCTGCATGGCAAAGTGTATGATGGTCTTTTCGTCCCAACCGTAAACAGTGGCACACTCGTTAACCTTTTTAAGCCAAATATCGATGCGCTGACTCTTTGAAGAAGGGTCAAAATCAGGTAAAATATTTTTGTGGTTAATATTATTATTATAACTGCTGTTCTGTATCGGAGAAGCCACTGTTAACTGCCGAGATTTAGACTTAATGTCTTTAATTGAATTTATCAAGTTCACCATATCTTTAGAGGTAAAAGTTGGACTGTCTGACCGTTTATTCCGTAGTGTCGGCGGCGGCGTTGCGTTGTCAACCGTATCACGTACTTCACGGGATCTTAGCGCTGTAGGGCTGCGTTCTCGAGGTGAGCTTCTATCTCGAACCCGCAACTGCTCCAGTTCGTTGTTCTTCGGTGTAGACCGGCGTCGCCGCCGTCTAGGGCTGTGTTCCCGAGGTGAGCTTCTATCTCGAGCCCGCAACCGCTCCAGTTCGTTGTCCTTCGGTGTAGACCGGCGTCGCCGTCGTCTAGGGTTGTGTTCCCGAGGTGAGCTTCTATCTCGAGCCCGCAACTGCTCCAGTTCGTTGTCCTTCGGTGTAGACCGGCGTCGCCGCCGTCTAGGGCTGTGTTCCCGAGGTGAGCTTCTATCTCGAGCCCGCAACCGCTCCGGTTCCTTGTCCTTCGGTGTGGACCGACGTCGCCGCCGTCTAAGGCTGCGTTCCCTGCTGAGCTCACTCTCCAAAGCGCGGAGTCGCTCGCGATGATGTTCCAGATCATGTTCCAATTTTCGAACATTATCACGACCTTGCTTGGGATCCGGAATGCGCACGCGACTGCGACTGCGAAAGCTGTCGCCTTCTCGGCGTGTTCGACTGCGACTCCGTCTGCCCAAATCTTCACTCCGTACATCCTCTCTACTGGTGGGCGTCCTCAAACGCCGCTGTAGAGAAGATTCACTAGCACGTGGCATCGTTGTTCTGAAACTTGTAAAAGTACGCAATGTAACTACTCAATTTAACACATTAACGCACAAACTTATTATCATGGCGGTATTTATAATTTATGAAATATCTCTTAAACGATGCGTCGCAGCTCAAAAATAACGAAATTTTGGTCCCCCTTGCACCCAAACACGGGAGGGCATTACACCATATATCAACTAGTATAACCTTGAAGAATGACATTTTAAAGATTAACCTTGAAAATCAATAATTGTACACACACGTTTATTCTTTTAAATTAACTGATATAAAAACTAAGCTTTTACAAAATTTGAATAAGCAATAAGTAGGTTAATCCCACTTCTGAAATGTAATAAAACTCACGTCAATATTGGAAGGTAGTTATATTTCTTCTTTATGCCGATCACACTTGTCGAACTCGTCCGCATTCGATGCTGTCCCCAGCCCAATACCCAGAATCCTGTGCCGTGATCGCAAACCGTCATTTTTTCATACCAGTGTTGCCAGTGTAACAAGTAAAATATCCCAATAATCGACTAAGATGGTTTAACGTTTTATTAAAATTATTTAAAACCTAACACTTTGATTAATTTACAATTGTGCTTCGGCGATTCTGTGGTACCTCTAACTATCTATTTTTCAGTGTATTTTTTTTTCCAAATAACGAAGCCGTTTAGTAGGAGTATGGAATAGAAGCCAAAATATTGCGTGTTGGAAAATATTTTTTTACAGCAAAAGTATTAACCATACAAAAAAAGTACTTCGGGCAAAATGATCTATTTGAATCTATAGCAAAATTATATATTTTTCAAATCTTCAAGACAAGCCGTTAATGAGCAGTACAGTTCATAAAGTGACCGTGTTACGCTACCAAACGGGACGTAGGCCCTTAAAGACAGCAGGCCTGTGTACCAGTCGTCGTTGGAACATTACAGGATTATGAATATGATCATAAAAAGTACGCCTAAAACAACGATATACTTTTAAGAATAAGAATAGGCTCGTCATTTATTACATGCTATCTAAACTGTCTATGCTTTCGGGGCAAACAGGCTCAATATTTTGTTATGTTACATACTCGTATGTAAATAAAATACCTATATTTTGGGACACATAAAAATCTACTCTACGCTGTTCAAGAATAAATAAACATGGTACTGGATATCAAATTCTGTTGAAAATGTACTTGGTGACTAAATAAAAAAAAATACGGTTTGCTTACATTTATTTCACGTTGAATTTTGTTTTTTTTTTAATCCTACTAAAATATTATAAATGTAAAAGTTTGTTACTCTTTCACGCAAAAACGGCTGAACGGATTTGGATGAAATTTGGCACACAGATGGATTATAACCTATATTAACACATAGGATACTTTTTATCCCGGTAGTACGTCCCGCAGGATAATTTCCGACACCCACGCGGGTGAAGCCGCCGGCGGGAGCTCGTATCATAATAATTACATACATAGTTATTTGTACAAACAAAGATAATCATCATCTGCCCAGCCTTTTTTCACTACTTGGGGTCAGCTTCCAGTCTAACTAGATGCAGCTGAATACCATTTTTAACGGACTTTAAAAAGGAGGTTATCAATTCGGATAGTTTATATATTTTTGTTTTTACCATATTATTACATTGATACAAGGTTTACACAAACTTACTGCAGCCACTATTCTCTCACAAAGTTACGTCCTTGTTCATGTACTAATTATTGTGAAATATTAGCAGTAAGTACCAATATTTTACATGAAGCAACTGCCTGTCAGACCTCCACAACCCAGTTACTGGGTAACACGACATCTCTTAGTAAGGCTGACTACCCGCAAATACTGTCAAAGATCTACAAAAGAAAGCTACGACCTTGGCAAGTATTGCCTAACTTTGACGATCGACCCATGCACCTGTTTTTATTTAGCCACGAGCCAAAAGATAATCCAAAGTTAATACATACCTTTTTGCGGACTAAACCGAGGGTTTATTTTCTTTGTCACAATAGAAAATTTTGATAGGATAAATGTATTATGTCTGTCTTATCTATCTTTTGTCTAATAGGCTTTGTCTGTGGTCTGGTTATTTTTAGATTTAGTTCAGATTTAAAATATTTTAATTCGGTCACATTTTAGACATTGAACAGAAGTAATTTCGTGACACATCTGATTTCTCGTATTTTCAGTCAGATCAATAGACGATGTTAATATTTGTTACATTTCAAATGTATTTTTTTATATAATATTCACCTTTTTTGTTATTTTGAACAAACAATGCGCCCTCAGGCAAGGTGGAGCGACGATCTTCGCAGGGTGGGTAGTAGCAGCTGAATGAGATTTGCTGAGAATCGAGCTGAATGGCGTACAATTGGAGAGGTCTATGTCCAGCAGTGGACTGTTGTAGGCCGATGATGATTAATGATGTACAGTGGGCTGGAAATTACTATGTACCTACGGTGGGCTGCAAAAATTGGGTACCCCATTTGTATTAAAATTTTAATACAACTGGGGTACCCAATTGATGCAGCCCACCGTAGGTACATAGTAATTTTAAGATTTTGGCTACCTATCTCTGTACCCTCGACCCACGGTCGCGTCGCAGATTTCCCAGATCTCTCAGTTCCAAGCGCTGAATGAATGCTGAGCGTGGGGCCCTAGATTCGGCTCCCAAGTCGGTCAAAGTATTATTGGGTTTTCCATTAGGAATTTCTTAGTATTAGCCAAGAGTTTGGAAGTTGACGGTATGAAATACCCGAGTCTCGGAAAGCACGTTAAGCTGGAGGTCTTGCGCCCGATCTCTCTCTCCGGTCGTGTCGGATTGCTGTTCCATCGGACTATAAGAGTGAGAGACGAATGAGGGCACTGGTGTCTGCGCAAACGCTTATGCACTATAATATCTCACAATACTCAATCATTTATTGCATTCCACAATGTATATGCTTAGGTGGTAAGTAAACATTCCCTCGTGTCTAGTCTACGTTGACATTGGCCGCCATGGCCGAAATTCGGTCCGGGGGACTATTATTTATCTGTTTTAAGGAACGAAGTTTGCACAGCTGGTCGTAGGAGAGAAAGAGACAGAGAGAGATAGTTTTCTTGGTTTTCGCGGGTGCTGAAGCCCATAGTGAGGTCAAGATGAAAATCCAAGATAACGGCTGCAAATATTTAAAAATTTGCGTCATGGGTGTATCGTACCTATTCATAGTTTTTGAGAGTGCTGAAGCCAATAGTGAGGCTTACCATATCGAATTACATTCAAAGTTGAAGAAAACGCGGACTTAGATCCTGACGGGCCTCCGAACCCAAACCTTTTCTGTAGATTTTATAGTTACGAAATATTCATATAGGTACACCATGCTGTTATCAACTCACGACCAAACACCAACGGCTGCAAACAGCAAAACACACACCCACTAACTACATTAGAAATTCGCGTTTCGCACTGTCCTCAAACCGACACTGGTACCCGTTCTAGTGTACAGGCACACAACTACACATCCTGTTACCCGCTTGCATACAAATGCGATCTTCAACTGTAAGATATAGAGCACACTATGCGATAGGAGACCATGACAGCTCGACGACTAGACGCAACGAGAGGTAGCTGGCGAAATCTATACTATATACTACAAATAAATAAAATTGAAGTATCTGTTTAAAATGTCTAAATAACAGCGTTTTAGTGAATGCATAAGAATAGAGGACGACAATCGAATGCAAAGAAAAAAAAAAAAAAAAAAAAAAAAAAAAAAAAAAAAAAAAAAAAATGAAAAATGAAAATGAAATGAAAATGAAAAAAAAAAAAAAAAAAAAAATGAAAAAAAAAAAAAAAAAATGAAAAAAAAAATGAAAAAATGAAAAAATGAATGAATGAATGAATGTAAATGTATTTTCTTTCTTTCTTTCTTTTCTTTTCAAAGCAAAAGGATATGTGCTATGTGTGTCTTTGGAGAGTGTTGTGTGTTTGTGAGTGCAATATACTCGTAAGTTCTCACGCCCAGCGCCCGCTATGGGCTCTGGCCGTGGGCACCTACTTGCCCGAGAGTGTGTGTGTGTCTGTGTGTGTATAGCAAGTTGTAACGCGATCTGAGATTAATTTGATACGCGAAATTATTTTAGAATATTTCGTATATTTTCAGTCTCTGCATAATACAATTCAAGTAGCCATTTCGTAATAGTCCTTTTACATTTAGATCTGCACATAGAGTTTAGAATGTATAATATGTATACTGTACAATTAGCCAGAAAACTTTTATGTTTTTATCTGTATGTCTGTTAGAACCGGCTAATCTCCGAAACGGCTGCACCGATTTTGACGGCACTTTCACTGGTGCATAAGGAGTAACGTTATATGCTACTTTATGTCCTGGTAGTACGTTCCCGCTTAATAATTTGAAGTTTCGCATACTTGGCGTCGAGTAGAGAGTCGCAACGACAGGCTAGTCGAACGCTCTTGCTGCATGTGCTTTGTTACAGTTACAGTAACTAGACGCAGCGAGAAGACGCATTGTTTGCGCTGGCACTTAAAGCCTTGTTTGATTGATGTTTGGTTTTAATCCAATAGTACTTGTTTAAAGGGTACTTGTCTAAAGGAGTGGTTATTTGAATTCGAGGGTTAGATACCCGATCGTCTTGTTGTTGAATTGTGGGTACGTAATTGAATTCGGAAGGTGATGTCTGCTGTGGGAGTTGTTGACAAGAAAAACGGATTTTCAACCTTATTTTCACATCAGTAGGAGTCAGGTTAATTGATAGTATTGAATGGCATTGTGATAAGTAAATTGTCACCATAGAATACCATGACGTATTGTTCCTGGAAAGCAAAATCTAGTTATTTCTATGAAACTTATCACGCCTTTAAAAACCGTTGTTTTGGCTTCTGTTGCTCTAATAAAGACACCCTATACTATTTTTTCTTCAATATCTTTAATGTACAGACATCGGCCTGTTACAAATTTTATTATAATATGTATAGATATCTGCCGTGATCTGTAATTTATTTCTACCTTCGGTTGTTTGTTCTGCTTACGTACCGTGATCTATTCCACGATGCATCTTCGTAAGACTTAACCATATTTCTATCCGAAGTGTCAAAAACGAAGATAGTTAGTAAAGTTTTGCGTCCATTGTGACCGCGATTCGTCTACTAAACGTGGAAGTTAATACATGCCTTATTCTATAACGTGTTCGATAATAATCCGCATATCTAGTTTAGTGAATAAATACAGTAATAATCCTTTGGAATGTGCATTTTTGTGATCAGTAGTTAGTTCTTGCGCTTTAATCGAAAATGCTAATTGATGGTAGAAATAGTTGTGGTAAAAGAAAGTTTTAATAACTTGAATTACAAAAACCCCAACAGCATTTGTCAATCCGCCATCGTCAACGAGACGTCAACGAGAAACGAGATTATTCGAACCGAACGTGACGTCCCGCACCATTATTGCGTAACACGCGATCAATCACAATCTGAACCATTTTGAATGGAATTGCTAATCCATTGCTTCCTATGTTAAAAAAATGTGTTTGCTCAACAACATAAGTAACGTAATGAATGTTGTTTAACTGTAAAAATGGAACTCATTCTTACTATTAGTATGTTACATAATTACCCCGCCGGTGACGGTATTTGGTGGATATGCGGGTATATAGTGAATGTATGTATCGCTATACTACAATGCCGTCATATTGTTCTCGTTGACGTCCCGTTGACGGGGCGTTGGACAAACGGCCTACAGCCTGTCGTCCATGAAGCCATTCAAAAGTAGTCGCCAGAATGTTATAGCACTAGTATCTCAATGGTACATGACGCAACTTACTAACGCGTTATTAACTTGTTTGTGAGTGGTGAGCGTCATCGACGATAGGCCGTACTGCTGTAAGTGAAGTGGTAGTCAAAACAATACTATGTTCGTGTTTGTATTACTCTAGCAAAAAAACACACACAAAGAGCTGAAGTATTAAGTTATGTCAAAGTTGATATCTATGTGTAATTAACAAAAACTAAGTTTCAATTTTAGAAAACGTCAAAAAAAAAAAAAAACTGACCAAAGTTCGGTCATCCAGTTATTAATTAATTATACTGTCCAAATGTTGACGAAAATGAACTTTAATGAGTTTTTAAGGCCCAAATCGTGATATTCAGGTAATTAAGTCTGACATTTATAAATGAGTGCATGCAAATTCACGATGTTGATGTTAGATTTGAGAAGTGATTATTTGAGCAAACATTTATCATGACTGTTCTGTAAATATAATGTCTTTGTTTGCGTGATAGATCATGTACAATGATTATTTTTAACCGACTTCAAAAAGGAGGAGGTTATCAATTCGTCGGAACCTTTTTTTTTTTTTTTTTTTTTTTTTTATGTATGTTCCCCGATTACTCGAAGATGGCTGGACCGATTTGAATTTTGTTTTTTTTTGTTTGAAAGGGTATACTTCCCAGGTGGTCCCATGATCATCAAGTCAGGATCTGATGATGGGATCCTGGAGAAATAGAGAGAACTCTTCAAATTTTATAGGCACACAAAGCGATTTAGGTATTTTTTGGAAGAGTACTTTCTCAGAGTGGTTCCATTTCAATTTGGTGAAGATCTGATGAAGAACTTCGGAGATATGCAACGGAACTCCTCAATAAATGATAGCAAATGGACTGGGATTGCTGAAATCTCATCTCTGTCTATTGCTTACACCAGTTCATAACATAACATCACGCCAGTATGCTGTGAAGGTGTAAGCACATGTGAACCACTAAAAAGTGAAAAATAAAAACTTTTTCCAAAAAAAAACAACCGACTTCCAAAAAAACACTACAAAGTGAAAAATAACTTTAATTTCGGAAGGCGGTGACAAAATATTCAAATACAGCTCCAAAGACACCGACTTCCGAAATTAAAGTTATTTTTCACTTTGTAGTGTTTTTTTGGAAGTCGGTTGTTTTTTTTTTGGAAAAAGTTTTTTATATTTTGTCTAGTGGCAAAAATATTACACATTAATTTTCCACTAGCTTTTACCGAGAAAGTACTACCGATATTACTATGCTTGTGTGCCAAATTTCATCCAAATCCATTCAGTAGTTTTTGCGTGAAAGAGTAACAAACATTCATTCATCCATCCTCACAAACTTTCACATTTATAATATTATATAAAATATTAGCTTTTGCCCGTGGCTACCAAATTTCGTAACGATCGGTTCAGCGGTTTAGGCGTAAAAGCGTACCAGACAGACGGGGTTACTTTCGCATTTATAATATTAGTAGAGATAAATGGACTTCATGGAAATTGTTCTACAAGACGCGCGTCGCACTGTTGCTGAAGACTTTACGCCAATCTATTCTAGGACGTGCATATCGTACATTTAATAGGCACTCAAAGCACGTCAGACGTTCCCATAAGTACCTACCTAGGAGAGCCTATTAGGCGTGCTACATACGTACGGTACGGGAAGATTGGCACACTGCCCGAACTGCACGAACTGTCAGAGCCATTTATAATCTACGTCGCCGCGAATCCCTCAGGGAACTGTTTAAAAGGATTAATATTATGACGGTACCTTGCCAATTCATTTATGAAAATATTATGTATGTAAGAAAAAATCTACATCTTTTTAATAAAATAAGTGATAGACATAATTTTAATACTAGAAACAAAGACAAAATAGATCAACCATTTTTCAGATTAGCTAAAGTACATACATCTTTTATGGGGTACTGTGTTAAATGTTACAACAAAATACCTTGTGATATATTGCAATTAAATAAAAGGAAATTTAAAGCTCACATTAAAAGTAAACTTTGTAAACTAGCGTATTACAAATTAGAGGATTATATCCAAGATAAGAATGCTTGGAAACATGCTGGTCCTGCTCCATAGGACAATCTAGAGTCTAGACAAAATCAAACTGGTTGCTAATTGAATTGTACATATAATTAATTATATTTATGACATTGATTTACACTCAGTAATTATTTTAACTCACACACTGACTCATTACTTGTTAATATTGTAGGAAAATCATACCTATGCTTACTTTTACAATGTTTGTAAATGTGTGAACACCATGTGTCTATCACAGAATTAATTTATCTGATTGCTTCAATTTGATTCTTTTTACCCATTTTGGTATGGTAATTTTATTCTGGGTGCATCGTTTTCACACATAATCATATAGTGAATGTACTATGTTAAATATTGTACTTGAAACATTTTAAAAGAGTAACGGTGGAGTTTCTTGCCCATTCTTCTCCATACGAAACTACATTTTGGAAGGGGCGACTAGAATCAATTCTATTTTAATGTAAATGTTGACGTTCAAAAGTGCCTTTTAAGTGCCTATTTGAAATAAATGCTTTGACTTTGACTTTGACTTTGAACCTACTTAGAAAGTCCTCTAACGATTTAAAAATGGCTGAAAACCATTATCATATTGATTGGGTAATATCAAATGGCATGTGCCAAGCGTTGATCAATTTTCATAATCATTTGCCTAGCTTTTTCCCAACTATGATGGGGGTTGGCGTCTTGTCTAACCGGATGCAGCTTCATCATCATCATCATTTCAGCCGAAATACGTCCACTACTGGACATAGGCCTTCCTTAGGCTCCTCCACTTCGACCGGTGTCGTGCTTCCCACATCCAGCGGATTCCCGCGGCCTTCACAAAGTCATCGGTCCACCTTGTAGGAAGCTTCCCACTCTACGTCTTCCGGTACGCGGTCGCCACTCCAGAACCCTTCGGCCCCATCTGCCATGATGTTCTGCGAGCAATGTGCCCTGCCCACTGCCACTTAAGTTTGGCAAGTCTTCAGGCTATGTCGGTTGCCTTGGTTCTCCTGCGGATCTCTTCATGTCTGATTCGATCGCGTAGGGAAACTCTGAGCATAGCCCTCTCCATTGCTCTTTGGGTGACTTTAAGCCGGATGCAGCTTGGTTCCATTATTTTATTTGTAGCGACTGCCTATCTGACCTCCACAACTAGGTTACTGGGCAATACGATACTCCTTGGTAAGACTGGTTGTCAGACTTTTGGCGATTCTGACGACCCGTAACAACTGACAGCTGGGACCAACGACTTAACGTTCTTTCCGAGGCACGGAGGGGTCTTGATATGTAAAACAGTCTAACCACAGAAAGCGTTGCTTAACCTGGTTGATCGACCTGTGCAGCTTTTGCTACTTAGCTACACCCCAATTTTCATAGTAGAAATATTTAGAAATAACTAGATAAAAAAAAAAACCACAAAAGAGACTCGTTTAATTTTAAAGCAGCATGTTTCCACGAGTTCGTTATTTTAAAAGCTTAAAAAGGTTTTAAAAGCTATTCTATCCTACTAATATTCATCATCATAATCGGCTTATAACGTTCCCACTGCTGGAACACAGGCCTCCTCTCTGTGAGAGGGAGTGGGTCGTAATCCACCACGCGGGCCCAGTGCGGGTTGGTAGATGTCACATATCATCGAATTTTTGGTTCTAGGACATGCCGGTTTCCTCACGATGTTTTCCTTCACCGTTTTGAGAGCAGTGGTGATGAAATAATTTAAACAAAGTGAAGCGCCTGCCTAGGTTCGAACCTAGGACCTACAACTAGTAAGTCGCGTCAGTTACCACTGGGCCAACACTGCTCCTACTAATATTTTTGAAAGTTGGTGAGGATGGATGGATGTTTGCTATTCTTTAAACTACTGAACGGATTTGGATGAAATTTGGCACACAGATAGTTCATAACCTGGATTAACATAGGGTACTTTTTGTCCAGGTAGTATGTTCCCGCGGGATAATTCCCGACCTCCACGTCCACGACTCCCTCCACGTCTCCTCCACGTGGGCGTGGTAAGTAACCAACATAGCCCGAAGAATTTCCAAACCTAAGTGGCAGTGGGCAAGGCACATTGCTCGCAGAACAGATGGCCGATGGGGCCGGAAGATTCTGGAGTGGCAGCCGCGTACCGGAAGACGTAAAGTTGGTAGGCCTTGTGGGAACAAGGTGGACCGATGACCTTGTGAGGGCCGCAGGAGTCCGCTGGATGCGAGAAGCACAGAACCGGTCGAAGTGGCGGAGCTTGGGGGAGGCCTACGTCCAGCAGTGGACGTTTTTCGGCTGAAATGATGACGATGATGACGTGGGCGAAGCCGCTGGCAAAAGGTAGTTTTCATGTAAAGTTAAAATTAAAGCGAGTCTCCATACAAGGAACGCTTTTTGTAAATTTGTAGTATCTAATATTGTACGGGGGTACGCAAGCCTTCTTGTGCAAGTTCGAGTCGCACTTGGCCGGTTTTTTTATTAATTTGGTTCCCTCTAGGTTATATTATAGACCAGTAGCTAAGTGCAAGCAAAATAGACCCATCGAACTAAATTAGGTTTTAAAGACGTGCCAATTTTTATACGGTTTTTAACGGTGTAATTACGTTTAATTAATATTCTTTAGAATTTAACACAATCATTAATTATGCCTTCCATCTTAAATCAAAACACGAACACTGCCAAGATCTACTGAAGCTGAAACAAGAGCCAAGTATTAAACAAGTACTGTAAATGCATTAAGGCTCTGTTAGCGAGCTTAATCACTGGGCCATTGTCTTTCACTTTAAGCTAAGACACACTAATTGCGTCTGCTATCTGATACCAATTTGCATATACTAAGCGTATTGTTTTACTAACGAATGAATATTGAAGTATATTGAATTATATGAAACTAATTTCTGCTACTTTGGTAGGAGAGCGGGGGGCTAGTTGTAACAATTTTTAGTTTTTTCATTGAAAAAATCAAAAAATTGAGTGTTTTCATTCTGAAGCATTGCCTGTGCTTAGGTTCTAGGCCCCGTTATTAGAAGCAGGATTCAGTGTAAATTTAAAACAAAAGATTCGATACCTGCTGAGTAATTAAGCTGTTACTACTTACCCCTGTTACTACTAGCCCCCCGCTCCCGTACTTGTTGACAAGTCTACACTGTCCTCCCTTACCTATGAATGCTGTAATTTGAAAACATTGTAAAAGCCAATTATGTTTAAAAGAGCAACCGTAGAGTTTCTTACCAGCTCTTCGCCGTGGGAAACAACCAATTGGAACTGTGCGCCTAGCTTCTGCCGTTTTATTAGTGCCCATGTGCGTTTATTATTAGGTACTACTTGGTTAGACACACTAGCAGCTAGTAAGCTGATACATATGTGTCGAACCGCTTGAAGATATTTAATCTGGCTATTGGTTTCTTGAAGCATTGAGTGTGGGAGTCATCACAACATTTTCCGGGAGCCTATTCCATTATATTACAATCCGGTTGGAAAAGAAGTGTTTCTTTGATCAATTTATCCTATTATCCTACTTCATAATTTAATATTATAAACGCGAAAGTTTGTAAGTATGGATGGATGGATGGATGGATGTTTGTTACTCTTTCACGCAAAAACTACTGAAAGGATTTGTTTGAAATTTTGCAAACAGATAGTTTATAACCTTGGTTAACACACAGGATACTTTTCATCCCGGTAGTACCTTCCCGTGGGATTATCTACGAGATCAACGCGGGCGAAGCCGCGGGCAAAAGCTAGAGTGAAATTTAATATTTTTTTGATTTGATAGTAAATCTTTAAATTTTGTGCGTACATACTTATTTGCAATTTAGAATGTATGGGAGAACATGTTATTGACTATAATATCAAGTTTGTTGCAGACGAGCCCGCCACGTGGCCCGTGACTATAAAGAAAACGAACCGGGCTGATGATGACGGCTTCTTAACGGTGCAAAGGAGGAAGCGCCGACCGAGTAGCTGTAAGAACCGCTGCGGCAAGGCTCCTACGGAGCCCAACGAAAAACTGCGTGCTGCGAAGCCGAATACCCCGGTGTATAGTTCCCGTCTCCACTACACCACCAACACGGAAGACATCGTGAAGTACGTGCGCCAAAGGCTGAATTACGCGCCGAGAGTGTAGCTGCTGGAGTCGCATCGCAACGTCTACTTTAAGACATTTGTGGTGCGCGTACCAACATGCTACCTGCATCTGGTGATGGAAGAAAGTTTTTGGTCACAGGATGTGGTATTCCGCCGCTTTCGGGGACAAGTGCCACCGGAACGCACAAAGACTTAGTGCAAATAAGTGATACTAACATAATTTTAAGTTTTATTTACTAATACAAATTGTTATTATAATATGTATATTTAGGATAAGGCATTTATCTATGGGTCATTGTAACCTGACAATAAATGGTTTATTATCATTATTTTTTTATTATTATAAACTAAAACCAGGGGCACGACCTACTCTTTCTCGAAGTGTTTCGTCGTATTTTCATACCCTCATAGTTTCGGCGTAGATAATGCTGGAGAGCTCAAATTACCGTGATAAAATGTTGTTAGCAAACTTATTAAACACACTAAGTTTCATTTGTCTAGCTTTTATACTTTGGATTTTATTAATACCTAAAATACTGACTAAAATAGTCACTGACTGACTCACTCAACCCCTTTTATGCAGCAGTTTTATAAACTACTCATTATTTGTCTAGCCTTTTCCCAGCTTTGTCGGGTTTCTAGTCTAAGTAAATGCAGCTAAATACCAGTATTTTATATTAAGACACTGCCTATCTAACCTACAAAAACCGCTAATTATTTTTCAGTCTTCTGAAATGGCTATACGGCTAATAGTTGTGTGTCAATATGATCAACAATCGAGTATCCTAACTGTGCCTGCCCTTAAGGCCATGGTAACTTTAAATATTGTCGTTATGAGCAATAATAGTTCTTATTGCAATTGTACACTGCATTATGATAGCACGGTGGAGATAGACGGACGGTTTAGTGTTTGTACTGGAGTCTAGATTTATTATTTTAGGGTTAAAAGCTGTTGTAATAAATTCGAATAATAAATAAATGAGCAAGCATTGTCGTAAAAATGCAAATAAAATCGTATAAAATTAGATATTAACTATTATTTAATAATAAATAACCCATCCCATTTCTTCCAGTGGGTGTCGTAGAAGGCGACTAAGGAACTTACTAGAGAATGGGCAGCGGTGTTCTCTATGCATTTTACCACCATTCTGCGATCGCCAACCCGCCTGCCAAGCGTGGCGATTACGGCAAAACCCCCCAAAAAGGAGCCTGGGGGAGGCCTATGTCCAGCAGTGGACGTCTTTCGGCTGAAATGATGATGACGATGATGAACCCATCACTTGATGCAGTTTGGCATTTGGAATTTTATGGTGTATTTTTAATTATAATTATAATTTTTATTGAAGGGATAAACTGGTTAAAGATAATTAAGAGAAGACTTTGATGATTTTTTTGGTGCATTAAAGTATGTTCAATTATGTTTTGAGTTCCATCACACTATGCAAAAAATACTTGAAAATATCATATATATTTTTTTTCAAAATTATTTATGGATAAAGAAATACTCTGATTTAAAAAACCACCTTTTTGAGTGTTTTCAAGAAATCACCGCCTATTTTTGCGAAGCTATTTCATAGCGCTTCTGGAAACATTCTCAAGCTTCGTTAAAAACAGAAAACAATTTTCTGTGTATTTTTCGAAGTTTTAATACTTCCAAGTTTCACTTAGGAACATACGTATGGTTTTCGTACAGTTCAATAATTAATTTAGTTACTTTTAATTAAATTTGTTGGAGATCGTTTACAATATCATGAGTTTTGTTGTACTTAGTTGTTTCGAAATTACGGTGTTGAGGCGAACTTTGTCGTGATCGAAATATTATTTTAAGAGGAGTAATTTTCTTATATTTTCTTATACAAGACTTACTTTTGTCGTAGTTATGTGATGATTTCGTACAGGATAAAATTTTCATAAGTCCGCAAACTGTAGCATATTATTCTAGATCTCATATGCTATGAGGCCTAGAATAATACGTTTCATATATAAAATTTTCGTCATTTTTCAAAAAAATAACAGCTGTCTCAAAAACAATTAAGGGACAGCATTTTTTTTAAATAATTTACATTATTAAAAAATTATCATAATTATGTTGAATTCATGGTTGCAATCTGCGCACTGGTTAAACTTTTATTCTGTATACCAGCAACCCGCAGTGGGTGTGGAGTGGATTACGGCCCAGTCCGTCTCACAGAGAGGGGGCTTTTGTTCAAAAATAAAAAAAAAAACATTTAATCAAATTAAGCTGAGAATCAGCACTTTATGAACGTCAAAATTACATAAGACGTGGATCCGTCTTACGTCCACTTCCTGGATAGCTAGGAAGAAGAATTGGCGCAACAAACTCAGTAGCACAGCTGTCTGCTAAGTTAGACGAACTTGAAAAATAAAAAGAATGGCAAAAAATAATGTTCTAATAATAAATAAATAAAATAATAACGGCCAAAAATAAAACCATCAAATCCCGTTACCGATCAATCCAAACATTCTGAAGTATTTATGAGCAATAGACAACTCATAAATTTTTCTGATCAAATTCTACCAACTTTGACATCTACGTGTATTGGCAAAATATGAAGGGCGGAGTTACGACAACTTATGACGCACCTCAACCGAAATATAAATTCTCATACTCAAAACATGTTCACACAAGAATCAATTTTAATACTCTCTAGTAAGGTATAAAGTTTTATGACAGTACATTCGTGAATGGCAATGAAAGTTGTTCAACAATAGCTTAGTTTGGAATATTGCCAGAGTGAACATGAAAAATTCAGACAAGAATATTGTAGGAGCTTCAATATCTAGGTAGAGGAAATATTTTTCAGTTTTCAGACTTTTGTGTGCTGGCCATGTATAAATTTACACTTTACTTTTCATAATAACTGTAACTATGTTGCTTCTCTCCAATAGTCAACAAATGTGAAATAATTATAATACTAAACAATGGTAAAATGAATGCTCAATGTTTGTTTTTATTTTATCATTTATTTTATCTTATTTTTATCCTGCTTACACTTAGTTATATGTGCATGCTGTGGTACGCTAGAATTGGAGGAGCACACGTAACATCTTGCGCATATCCTCGAATCAAAAATTTTAAACCATGCAACGTCTACCAAACCGAAATAAGCTCACGCGGTGAATTACGGCCCACTCCGTGTTACAAAGAGGCGGTCTGTGTCCCAGAATAGGGAACATTACAGTCAGATTATGCATGTTATGCAATAAAAAGAAGGTGTGTGCTTATGACCAATAGAAGTGAAAACTTACTTAGCCGAGAATATGCGATTCTACGTCAGCGACCCGGTTCAGTTTCGTTCACTGGTCAGAAAGAGCGCTAAGTGAGCCCAAAGAAGTATTTCTTCAAAAATATTGGACTCATATCTTATTTGCATTATTATGAGGTTAAAATTTTCACCATATATATGTTACCGGCCAAACCCGATTTCAGGCCAAACTAGTTTGTCCTAGGCCAAACTGGTTTCTAGCATAATTAGCCATTTCGTTAACAGCCTTTGGAAGTAACGCTCGCCGGCCGCTGGTGCGGCGCCGCTCGCTTCGCTCGCTTGGCTCGCGCGCTTTTGGTCACAGTTCTAACCTAACCTAGCCTAACCCATTTAATCGGTGTGCCCCGGCTTAATAAACCAGTTTGGCATAGGACAAACTAGTTTGGCCTGAAATCGGGTTTGGCCGGTAACATATATACCGCCAAAGGGAACTTGATTTAAACTTCGTGTTAATCTTTCATTATTTCGATCATATCTTTCTGAAATTAAAGACAAAGTTTGATTGCGTTTCATTGGTCCCCGTTGCCCAAATTAATAGGTAAACTGGGGTGTTTATTGACACTGGTGGTATTATGTATCTAAGGCTGTTGAATTCTGAGACTGAAATTCCAAAGTTGATCCAAAACAAAACTTTTATCAATTAATTGGTAAGATGTACTAGTAATAAAACATTTAATTGTGAACGTAATCGAAATAATTACATCATAATGTTTTGAATACGATCAACATATTTCAAACACTGCAAATGAGAAATGATTTAATTTCTGTAAGTTGGTTTGTACAAACACTTTTCAATCATATTTTAAAAACTAGGTAAGATCAAACAAGCTAAGAAACAAACTCAGAGGACACAGTTTTTTTAAAGTCAAGACATAATCTAGGTCAGATAATGTGAAGACCTTATAGAGGTGTTTTGAAGAAAGAACTACACAGATTGAGTGGAAATGTACAGTCAGTGCATGCATTTGTTAGTTATCATGCAGCCCAACTCGGAACTTAAGGCAAGCCTGCCACATACGTAATTCCTTCACAAAACCGCAAAAAAACAATATGTAAGTCAATAGTAGGTAACATAAATTCATGTCACTCAAAACACCCCACCATAAATAAATCCCTGCTCCATTTAATTTATGGCTTGTAACTGTTTACACACAGATTAAAAACCTGATTGATACATATACCATGTGTAAAGCGAAAGCGCTCACGGAGCGAAAAATCGGCCACAGGCTAGAAAATTTATAGCCTACGAGCAAAACGGTTTTACTATGCTTGTAGACAGTTTTATAACCCTGTAGTTATTCTGTTTTGAACGTCTAGGTTAGTTTGATTATTTTACTAGGAAACTAGCGACCGCCCCTTGCTTTGCACCGTTTTTACGACTTGGAAAAACATCGAGATTTCCTTAATGTAAAAATATTATGTTAGATGCTTTTGCAAGTGTTTTTATTTTATAATTTTTATGCATTAATTATTTTAAAATATCAGATGACTCAAAAGATTAGTCTTTTAATACCTAAGTATACAATTATATAAAAAAGAATAGAATAATTGAGCATCTAAAAATTTGTGTTTAGATTTCAATTTTGGTTTTTCAAAAACTTTTTGGTAACAGCGAAATTATATTATTATGTTGGTTTCTATGTAAAAACTATACAGTAGGTATGTTATTGGTGTAAGCCGTAGAAATCCAATGGATGCGAATAGCAAAGAATCGCTCGAGGTGGCGGTGTTTGTGTGAGGGCTATGTCCAGCAGTGGACGTCATTCGGCTGAAATGATGATGATGTTATCGGCATGATTGAAACCGAAATAATACTTAATTTGGCAGTAGTTACGACTGGCTATCTCTTATAGTCACTCAGATACAATGTCTTGATGATTATCATGTAAGCTTATAGATAAGTAGGTACGAAATCTAAAAAAACGATTTGTTTTTTTTTAATAAAACCTTTATACAGTACGACTATCTCAAACATAGTAAAAATGTAGAAAATATAATCAAGAAACAAGAAAATTGTTCATAACATTTTAAAATTAGCAATATACCTTGTAGAGAGAAACGTTTTTTCCTTCATAAGCGGTGTGTAATAAGGGAAGCGCAGTACGATAATGAAGTTATGGCCTGCTCTGTGGCCCCGGTTGCGCTTAGCCTTATTTGTTTCCGCGGCCATTTTTGTTCGCTATACTACTGGGAAAATGTTTTTTACTTGTTTTAAAAAGGAAAGTCGTTTTTGTGTTTATTGTATTGCAAGTGGCATTTATGGACTACGAGAAAGTCTTCGACTCCACCCAAATATGGACAGTTCTGGCGTCTCTGCAACAATGTCGAAAAGTGTTGAGACGTTTGTATGACGCTGCTACGATGACTGTCCAGATCCAGGATAAGGAAACAAGCTCCATCCAACTGCTCAGAGGGGTGCGACAGGGAGATGTTATATCCCCGAAACTGTTCACCAATGCGTTGGAGGACGTCTTTAAGGCGTTGGACTGGACTGGACTGGGTATCAATATTAACGGCGCATACATCTCACACTTTCGCTTTGTCGATGACATCGTCATAATGGCAGGGACACCGGAACACTTAGACCAGATGCTGCACAGCCTAAACGGAGCCTCTCGGCGAGTTAGCCTCGGCATGAATTTGGACAAGACGAAAGTCTTGTGCAATTCTCACGTCTTGCCGAGTCCATCCGCATCGAAGGGTCGTTTCTCAGCAACCAACGGCAAGTCTTCCAGCTCAGTAGGAACAACTTCGGACCCAACCGACAGGAGGATCCGGTTGGGTCCAAAGAAAAGAGCTTCGGGAATCATCGTCTTTGTACGGACGAATTTGAACGCGCGATGATGAGATCTTATGTAAAGCTGTTACAACCATGGAAGTAGACCTTGTCCATGTCCATGTCCAGCTGCGTTCGGCTTGACTGGAAGCTGAACCCATCATAGTTGGGAAAAGGGCTAGGCAGGTGATGAGTTGTGATCCAGTGTAGTTGTGCGTTTGACCAAGATATAATATTGACGTGATATATGCGTGTTAATATAAGCTTACGTTAATGAAAAGGGATTTTAAGACGTATTTCTTGCGTGCTCATAATTGAATTTTCTCGTAATAAAAAATACATATTAATAACTTTAAGCTATAGTCTACAGCCTGACCAAACTTAAAGATTCTTTGCAAAATTTAAACAAATTCTATCAGGTATGTAGTTTTTGCGTGATGTTGGAACACACATAAAGACAGACAAAAAATAAAAATAAACGTAGGTATTTACGGTATTAGAATTCCGTATTAATTATTCAATGTACAGTTTTGATTCTGCAACGATTTTTATAAAATGGTTTTTATATAAGTGGTATTTTTTCCTTGATGCATGTGATAACCATGATGGGTATTTTATTTTTAAAACTATCAATGGTTGTTTTTATAACAAAACCTGTCAATTAAAACAACCAGTAATTATTTTAATAAGCTATGGTAACTGTATGGTTTAATTAATGTATTATTAATAACTACGGAACAGTGATTTATAGCGTCGTTATTAAAACCGACAACAATATTTCGTCGCCCTGAATACAACTTAGGAATTTTGAATTTAGATTTTAATAATTAGCAAACCACTAATTGTAATATAAATAATACCGGCTGTTGGAATTAAAATGTCGCTGAGTCCAGTGTTATTAAAATCCTATTTTGGAAATTAGAGGATGTCAATAAAATTAGGAAATATTGGAAGATTGGATGGAATTAAATTGTATTTATGTGTTTTTTGCACATTGCATGAAAAAAATACATTTATTTAGCGTAGACTAAAAAGGCACACAACATACAGCAAAAAAAAAAAACAACAAAAAGTGTATGTGACGTGTGTGCGATGTCAGAAACTAGGATAAAAAAAAATGTGCTGAAGCACAATTTTTTTGCAGCTGCGCTAGAAAAAGTCCAGTTCAGCAATAATGCTAGACAACTAGTGCCTGACACTGGTTTTCAACTGGATCTGACGTGTAAGCTGACGGATGTAAATCAGCTTTATACCAATACTACAACGTGACGTGTGTATGCATACTTAATTTAAATAGTGTGAGTTACAAACCAATAAATATGAATGAGTACCACATAAATAGAGAGATGTTGAAAGTGATATATGAAAGATAATATGGTTAGAATGTGCGAGCATAAGTAGATTATGCTACGGTATTATCAATTATTTGGTTAATACATGCACAACATTACATACATAAATCCCAGTTGCACGGTAGTTATATTTCAACTACTGTTAGAGTATTTCGTTTCAAATTGAATTTGATGTTCGATATTATCCTAAGATTTAACGACTTAGTTATCTTTTTTTTCAATTTTCTCTTTTTTCTCTAATGCAATGTCGGAAAAGTCATTTGTAAGTGTTAAACAGTTTTATTTGGTTAACCCTCACTGTAATTTAATTGGTTTTGAAGCATGGTTCACTTGCTCGACGACTGAGATATTTAACCAACACAAGCATAAACTTTATAGTTACAATGTCAGTCGTCATCTATTTTTCTATGTTAGTATAAAAATGAAATGCTGTTTGTTGGTTTGGCATTATTTGAAAACGGCTGAACCGACTTGGCTATTTTTTGTTCCGAAAATAAGATTTTTGTTTTAAAATTTTCGGGATTTCCAGTTCCGTTCAGTTTCCGTGAAAATTTCGGAATAAAAACCTTATGTCGTAATTCAGATCATGATCTACCCATGTGCCTAATTTCATTCAAATCCGTTCAGCCATTTTGGTGTGAAAGCGTAACTATCAAATCTTTTCTCTAAAGAGAAATATTAGCTTAGCTTCTCCTGATCGATCGACCCGTGAGGCTCTTAGTGCTTAGCCACAAGCCCCTTTTGTTTTTCTGTTTTTATACTACACTCGTCTCTAAAATAGATATTCGGAAATGATATGTAGGTACCATGGTAGGGTCGGTATGTCAGGATCTTCATTTTGAATGCTCTCACGTATCATCCAGTATTTTGGTCCTCTCTGAATAGGTACCTACGAGTACTACGTGGGTTTCTTTCATTCCTTATTGGTAAGGGTCGATCGCTGTTTAAGGCGGTCAACTTCTGGAATTCTACGGAAAGAAAATTTTTTTTTTTTTTTGTTGGGCATCTCGCAGTTGGCCTTGAGAGGCCGTGACTGCTCAACCGGGCTTTCCTGGGGCTGCCATTAAGAAATTAATCTTAACGCCTCCAGCCAGGGCTTACAAACTAAAATTTAAAAACTAAGCGACTGCACGCTGAGGGCACCCCCTGTGGGGTACGGACCTCGGCTCAGGGCGTCACTGATAGGGGGACAGCTATCACTATTGGGGACAGGCTGGATCGAAATATTGGCATTATTATTATTAGGGGAATTTAAAGCTACTGGCTCAGCTGCGGCGCGGGCTGGCGCTTCAACGAGCAAGGGTCGGTCGGGACGGAAAGAAAAGGATGGCTGATAAGTTTTATACAGGATTATTTTAAACTAAATAGTGAAACTGCAAGGGTCACACGATATTTTATATTTCTTGTAGGTATGGTCATTTTTATGACATCGAGTTTAAAGCCCTCCAGAAACGGTGATTGACACTAATTGATGTGAACATTGAGCGTCTACAAAGTGAAATTGAGGCGATTGATAAATATTACAACCCTTCATTGTGCGTGGTCCGACGCGCGTTTTGACAGTTTTTGTTTTATTTCGGGGCGTGCGCAAATGATGCACCATCAATCGGAGTTTTTTTCTTCCATCATATCGATTCTACTTCAAGTAAACATTGACAAAATTGCATTTGACCGTTTTGGGGACCCTTTAGTTATTTTTTTAATAGCCCCGCCAGAGGAGATAAGTTTATAAGGTAAAATTGATATATACTGGGTGAAATTGAAAACATGCGACAAACCGAAATGGGAGATTGTACTCATCATTATGAACAACTTTTACTAAGGGACCAAAGATGCAATCGCGAAAAAAAAAAACATCTGTTCCCTACATTTATGTTCGCATGACTCGTCAAAATGTAGGGAACAGCTGTTTTTTTTTTTGCGATTGCATCTTTGGTCCCTTAGTAAAAGTTGTTCATAATGATGAGTACAATCTCCCATTTCGGTTTGTCGCATGTTTTCAATTTCAACCTGTATATACATACATTTAAACTAAAACAAACCCTATCACAAGCCGTCAACTATGCAATCTGTATATCAAAATATAACATTGCCCAAAAATTATTTTTGGGAGCAATTATTAATTGGTGTGCAAAGTCGCTGTTTATGTTAGCGCTCAATATAACGTACGCAAGACATTGGGCCGTTATTCGAGGCGATTTCCAGTTAACTTATAACCAGAGATCGGATATTCGGATGCATATTCACCAAAAGTTGAGATGTTGGCTAACATGGAATGCGCTTTTGTATCGAAAAAGTCTTAATTTAGGTAAGTAATTTGTTTATTTTTTGTTTTAACTAATACAAACCACCCCTCCTCCAGTACATACACATATTTGTATCGGGTTAAACATAAATTAATACACATCTGAATAGTTATGCAATGCAAGAATCCCAGGGTTTTTAATAAATATTACAAATAATTTATAAAACCGCTTCCATACTTTCATAGCTAAAAATGATCTTTAGGTAAATATGCATCTGAATATCCGATCTCTGCTTATAACATTAACACATTACAGCATTACCTATGTACGTATGTTTCTGTTTCCTTTGTTCTTGTCTGTTTATGTGTGTGCATAAATAGTTAAATAAAATAACAAATAGTTATTATAAAAAAAAAAACGTCAGCAAAAGTCGGAAGTTTGTCCTTCAATATCTCCGAAACCAGAAGGTACCCAGAAAGCATAGTCTAGTACAAAAAAAATATGATTACTGGTGACGGGCTGCGTTAACCCTCTTCTTACACATCACATCACACCACACACACATCACACACACACACACATCTCATCTCATTATCATCTTCTTTCTTTCTTCTTCTTCTTCTTAAAAGAAGGATCCTCCGACCAGACGGGTCTTGTGTCTGGAGGGCTACTTATTGCCCGACGATATATGTCGAGATGTTGTAGCAGCGAGGTAAACACTGCTTGAGCGATGCAAGTTTTAGTGTGACTATGTAGATACCGCCACAACATTTTAAAAATAATTCAGTGCATGTTATTCATGAGCAGTCTTTCATAATAACTAAAGTATCTTCCGTCGGAAAAAACTTTGAACTCATAGTACTTTTTCAGTGAGAAAATATTACGCTTCGTCACGTTCTCGGTAATGGCGGCAACGATACCACGCTGTCATTTGTGCATTAAAATTATGTGACAGAAATGAAAGAAAATTTGAGAGATCTTGCACTACGTAGAAGAAAAAAATATTATAAAAGACTTTTTGTTCTAGATATATTATACTTAATTTTAAATAAAATGTACTCCCCGAACGGTTAGGCAGAGTTGTAACGATAGGTTCCATGGGGGGCAAGCCTATTGCTATTAGCCGAGAAATTCCAGATGGACAAATCCCATACCATATTGCCCGACCCGGGAATCAACCCCATGATCGCATACTCAGCAGTATAGCTTGTGACCACTAGACCAATGACGTAGTCTCTTATCTACGTATAAGCAATCATAGAACCTAGGTATACCTACTGCGTATTGTCGGTACTAGATGCCCGGCCGTAGTCGGATGCTCCACGGTCTCCGGGGGGGAGCGATGTATCGCCACTACAGAAAATACTTCGCTACAAAAATCTTGAAAACACAAAAAGAGAAGTGGCGCCATCTACAATGCCACATGCGAACTACGCAAGACTCACGTCAGACAAAATCCTGCATCGCGCAAATAGAGTTTACCGCGCGACTCGCATAGGTACAACATCCCGACATCAACCGTAGGGCAGTTGCCCACCAGACACGACACCCGTCTAGTCGGAGGATCCTCCCTTTTCTATAGAGTATGAGTGAACTTTACACCCTGTTCCTCATACCTCTATAGATTAGTCGTAGTGGGCAAAAAGTTTCAGGAATAGGAAACTTTCTTCTCCAGGAAGAAGGATTGAAAAAACGTCATCATTAAAATATCTACCTGAAGACCAATTCTAGTAATTAAAAACGTTCAAAATCTAGTCGCAATCCCATCTCGGCGACAATCAAATGTCAAAAACTTGTCAAAAGTGTAATACTTGAGGTATTTTTGACAGATTGAGACTGAGATCAGACTGTGCACGTTCTTAAAAAAAAACACGCTATAAAAACCAAACTAAAAAAGGAGAAAATAATTTAATTCAATTAAAAAGCGTGGGGTGCTTTTAGAGGTATTTTTATAATCAATTAATGTCAAGCACGCCACGCTTTTTAATTGAATTAAATTATTTTCTCCTGTTTTAGTTTGGTTTTTAAAGCGTGTTTTTTAGTTTTTTAAACTATTATTTATTTTCTATTTTTTAGTTCTGCTAACTACAAAACGTGTTTTTTTTTTCTCAATTTTTTTTAAAATTATTAAATTGTCATCGGTCCTCGACAAGTTTACAAAGTTTCAATGAAATCTGACCGTTTAAAGTGGGTCAAAATCGCGCTCAAAGATTCCGTTACATACATACAACCCGAGCTAATAAAAGCGTGTTAACTACGAGAATTTCCCACATCCAGTCAAGCTGGATGCAGCTGAACTCCATTATTTTACATGGAGCTTCTGCCCATCTGACCTCCATAACTAAGTAACTGGGTAGCAACGGAAACGCAACTTGTTTATTTTTATTTAGTTCTTGAAAACTTTGTCCATATTAATGCCTCTTTTATAAAACTTAGAACGACCATTATCTTTGTAAATGTATTTAAATTTTTCACTCCGCTGAATTTTCCAGGTTTTCTTTGAAACTTTTGTTTGAATATTATTTTAAAACACCTTCCGTGTTCTTTTCCGATTCTAACTAAAACTTGTCGAGTGAGTTTGTTTTTTCGTATGAAAATGGTTTATTTTGGCCCATCTTTAATCCTTAACAACATTCGTTGCATCATTTACCTTGTCGATAAAACAAATTTTTCAAACATTTGAAGCAATGGATTACGCAATGTTAAATGTCACGCAATGTCAAAGGATAGAAGGCGCCGAAAGTAGTTCGAAAAGGTGACTTTTGGGAAAATTTATTTGTTTGAAGTTGGCTTATAATTTTTCTCCTGAACCATACAGTATAGTGGTCCTTTTTCATGAACAGACAGCTTCTAACAGTTTATACAGTGTACCTGTTTAAATTTTGACAGAACTATACAAATAAATAAAGTTTATTTCTACAAGTGAAAACACAGACAACAACTAGTATGATAAAATAGTCTTCGGCCAGCCCCAGACGCGCCACAAAGGCTGTAATCTGCATCCCACAATTGCCACTGCCCGTGTTCACTTCCATATTAGCATATGAACAGCTCTCCGCTCAAGTCTTGTCGCAGTACATACGCTTTTATTGAATGTTGAGGGAGAAACGTTAGTGGTACGGTGTTTTAAAAGTGTGTTTGAAGGTTTGAAGGATTATTTTAGGAAAGAAATGAAAATTGATTCTGAGTTATACTTAACTATCTGCTTCGGTATATCGTAATTTTACCGGCAATCCTAACTTATGTACTGTGAAGTGAATTTTCCCGGAAAAATTCGACCTTATGTTGTGCAGGCTAGCTGATAAGTAACTCTGGTTGCATTAGCACATACAAGCGAATTTAGAATAAGCTTTCAAATTATTTCTAATAGGTTTTGTTTGACCAATGATAGAACAAGCGCGTTGACGTAAACACGTTCCTATGAAATAAACGTAATGTTTATAACGTTGTACCATTTAATAGTCCTACAAATGGTGGAGGCACCGTATTTTTAACGTTATCATGGTAAGACGCAGCGTGCATAAAGCTTTATTTTGTGTGAAGAAGAAGGGTACTCCCCGTATTAAATACGATAAGGCGAAGCCTGTCGCAAGCCATGAATGGGAAAAAACAGACGGAGGTAGATAAGCTAACAAGCTGATGGCAGAAGACAAAAACATCAAACGTAGAGCCATTATCTAACATTAATGGTTCTTCAAACAAGCGCGATGCAACACTTTTAGAACAATTACCATGAAGTTTTCATATATTTTTTTCTACGAGAGTCGCGTCGCGCTGTCCCGATGCGCCTGTTCGAAGATGCCTTTATTCACCGTATATATATTTATAAGTACGCAACGAAGAAGTATACATTTGACGTATAATCATCGTACAGCAGCGGCGAGGTGTCAATTTTTCTAAGAGGGAAGCCGAAGCGAAGTCGGCTTTAACTTACTGACTTATCAATACAGAATACTTAATTACTTACTACCATTCTAAAATCAATATAGGAATGTAAAGAACTAAATACAATAAAATTGAACAGCTGAAAACCAAATAAAATGTGCAATATTCCTCCATATCGTTCTCGCTGAGGCATTTCCTAAATCTGTCTCTGTCATAACCCGATTTATAGCGGCTTGCTCTCGTTCGTATCAAGTGGTGCCACGTGACCTAAAGTGACATCATTACGGGATCGTTGTTGTTTGAATTTTTAGATCGCGATTATGACGTTTTGGCTCCGGGTTAATTTAGAACATTTTTATTTGTTGTAGCACAAAGCTAAAAATAACCGTTTTTGTTGTTTGAATGTTAGGGTGACTTAAATACCCGTGGTGTAACTTTTCACAATGGTAGTCACTATTGACGTGCCATTTTTTTATAGAGTTGGCGATGCGAATCCCCGAAGGGAAGCCGGTAAGAATCGTGTTATATGATGCTTTTGCCACTGTCGTACAGCCAACATACGAGTACAATGCATACAGTTGAATGTGCTAATGACAGCTTTAAATATCCCTTATGCATACATTCTTAATGACATACATAGTTACATACATAGCTATTGCGTCAAAGACGCCAGACGCAGGTACGTAATTCAAATGTGAGAACAGTAAATGACGAAGATTAAACATTTTCAAAGCGTTTATAACAAGATTTAGGTTTGTGTTGTATTAATTTATTTTATTCCATAAAGGAATTCCTTTCTTTTCTTAAAGGTAAATAATGAAAACGAGAGTCAGAGAGAGCAGATACAAGTTACATCTGCTTTCCGAGTCTTATCCTTACTAATATTATAAATGCGAAAGTAACTCTGTCTGTCTGTCTGTCGCGCTTTCACGCCCAAACTACTGAACCGATTTAAATGAAATTTGATACACAGATAGTCTACAGCCTGAGAAAGGACGTAGGCTACTTTTTAATGCGAAAAAAGGGTGGTAAGGAGTTAAAAGGGGGGGATGAAAAGTTGTATTGATGTATCGTAATTTTTAGAGCTAGAAGCTAGAAACTGATGTTTAGGCTGTTGATTCGATATAAATAAATATGACATTCAAAGATTGTAAATTGTTTACTCTCAAGGGTGTAAAATAACAATGGGGAATAGGGGATGAAATTTTGTATGGCAATATGTAAGGTTTATGTGAATGTTTTATAAGTTTGCGACAAGAGACAAAGACCCAAAGACACTATTCCACGCGGACGAAGTCGCGGGCACAGCTAGTAGTTTCATAAAAATGCATCTGAGGACGGCGTTATTTAATTGGTTGGTAAGGTAGTTTTAAGGGTTTTCTAGTTATATTAAAAACAAAAAAGAAACTTCTAAAAAAACAAATTTTTCGCGAATAAATAATGTGCTAGTCTTTGAACTCCGTAGTGCATTGTAGGTAGATCTATAAAAAACAGGCATATCGTGGAATAATAGAAAGTCAGATCATAATTTTCCCATCGACCAATTCTTTAACCACATTGATAATTCAAATAACTTCTCTTTGTTATTCTTAGAATTAAGTTACCACCAAAAAACATTTATAAATACTTTTGACAGCTGTCAGAACCGTGTTTTTTCCCCCAGAGGCATCACAACACCAACTAAAGATGTATAAAAAGGTTGCCAGAGTAATTAATAATCCGTTGATTTAGGCGTGATACTGGAAAAAAGAGTTTTTCCTCTTCCTTTTAACCTTTATTTACATTGTATTAAATAATATTTATGAGTTTAAGCGGTTTTACCTTTCTGAAAATCAGTTATGCTTTGTGAATTCAACTTGATAAAAAATCATTGGATTTATTGCGATAAATGACAGGGCTTGAAGTTAAAAGAAAATAAAATGAATTCTCTGTGAAAAATACTTAATCAACATTCAAATCAAAACAAAATATTTTATTTCACATAAACCTGCATGGGCACTTATGAAACGTCAGAAGCTAGGTGCACGGTTCCAATTTGTTGCTTCCTATGAAGAAAGCCGGCTTGAAACTCCACGGTTACTCTTTTAAAAATAATTGGCTTTTACAATGTTTTCAAATTACAGTGATAATAGGTATGGGAGGACAGTGCAGGCCAGTCAATAAGTACCAGGTACTTAGAGGAATGAAAAAAACAGAATAGAAAATCGTCTACAAATCGAGTCTGTAAGGCCTACAACGTTCTCTCATTCACAAAATGTAAAAGAATCTACCTGTATAAAATGAACCTATTTAAACCAAGTGACATGATTTCCTTGACAATCACTAATAAATAGTCGAAATTAAAATTGATGTATAGTGTCAAATAATGATGAGAATATATCAGACATTGTAAAAAATAAAAAAAATAAAAATTAACATTGTAATTTGAGAGCAGTTAATAGAATTTCACATAGTTATGCTGTTAATGAGGTACCAGGGAAGCCACATGTGCAGAAGGAATTAATGCCAAACTTCCCTGTCTTCAAAGTAGTCCTTTATCTTAAAATAAGCTTTTTTGATAAGGACACGTTTGATGTGAGCTTTAAACTTTCCATCACTAAGTTCTGTAACCGACTTTGGCTTTGGCAACTTGTTATTGAAGCGGATACTGTTTATTAGAAATGACTTGCTAGTTTTAGTTAATCTAAATTTTGGAATCACAATTTCACCTTTACTACGTTTATTTAGATTATGGAAATCGCATCTTTTTTTTTAAAGACCTAAGTTTTTGCGAACATACAAGATATTTTCTAAGACATAAAGAGAAGGCAGAGTTAGTATATCTAATTTCGTTGAATATGTTTCTAAGTCACTCGCGAGGCCCCATTTTATAAATTCTTTGTACAGGGATTGATAAAAAACAAAGTAATTATAAAGTAGTAAATAGGGGCTCATACCTTAGTGATAACAGCCAGACGGGTCGATAGAATGTTACGCTTGCCGCGGTCGGTTCGTCGATGGGTGACTATCTATTACATATCGTGACCTTTTCGTGCCTCGGAAAGCACGCTGCAATGACAACCGGGATCAACGGGAACCTTACTTTTATTCGTAGATCTTTGAGAATCGTTACAGTTAGGCAGAAATTTAAAACACTGACAACAAGTCCTTACCAAGGGATATCGTGTATAGAGTAGTTGTAGAGGTCAGCTGGTAGTCTTTACACGCTTTATATTAGCTCGGGTTGTATGTATGTATGTAACTTTGTAAACTTGTCGAGGACCGATGACAATTAAATAATTTAAAAAAAATTGAGAAAAAAAAAACACGTTTTGTAGTTAGCAGAACTAAAAAATAGAAAATAAATAATAGTTTAAAAAACTAAAAAACACGCTTTAAAAACCAAACTAAAAAAGGAGAAAATAATTTAATTCAATTAAAAAGCGTGGGGTGCTTGACATTAACTGATTATAAAAATACCTTAAAAAGCACACCACTCTTTTTAATTGAATTAAATTATTTTCTTCTTTTTTAGTTTGGTTTTTAAAGCGTGTTTTTTAGTTTTTTAAACTATTATTTTTTATGTATAAAACTGGTATTCAGCTGCACCCGGTTGGACTGGAATCAGACTCCAACATAGTTAAAAAAAAACAGTTATAAAGTATATATTTAAACTAGCAAATTCACTTAACAAATATGGTGACTGGCAATTCTTCGCCATAGCGTGAGCCATTTACGTAATTATAGTTCGTGGGACACGTGGGAAAAGGGACACCTCACAATTAACATTAAACGTTAACTTGGTATGTTTATTGTCTTTATTCCATCAAATAATAGCACAAAAGAATCAGCATATCAATTTCTTTCCCTATAATAAAACCTTACAACCAAAATATCGGAAACCATTTAACGTGAACCGAATCCGGTCTCACGATATGTCAAAACAAACAATTTGTGCTCAATCGTGTGACGATCCCTACTGAATGACAAACATCAATCAAACGACGAACACAATCCCGAAGATTTCCGGAGATTGTCGAACCATTTTGAGCAATAGGGATCTTCCATTTTCGAATAAAACCGGTATGAACAGTGAATACGTCATGCACAAAATTCATTTCGCCGGTTTGAGGACGTGGAGAGATAGCGTAAGGACTTGTACACAATTTTCAATTGGTTGCTCGCTTTTTTATGAGGTTGGTAGAAATGCAAAGCTTTGGAGTTGTGTTCATTAAAATGGTCGAAACTTTCTTCGAATTTTGATTAGAAGTAGTTTACTAGCCTAGCGTAGTAGATTCGTAGCAGTTCGTAGCGAGCGGTCGTAGCAAAACACGTAGCGAATTTTGTAGCACTCGTAGCTGCGTAGCAACCGCGTAAAGGTTCCTTCTTTAGTCACACCTCTAATTACATAGTGACACCAACAATTTTTGCGAGTTCTCGTAAACAAATTAAATGTTAATTAATTAAAAGGTCTCGCAAAAAGGTCAAAACTGATACAAAATCCCCTTTCAGTCCCACGTGTAATAAAGAACCAACTGAAACTTTCTATTTCAGTAAATACGGGTATTTGGTTACTGCTGGAGAGGTACTCACACGTACCTTATGTAAACAGGGCCTTAGGCAAGAATCGCTATTTTATCTGTCTGACCCGATTACACAAATCCTTCGTGAACAAAATACTGAAACGACGGAATAACGATGTACAGCCGGCAAAAACGTTCAGTAGACAGGGATACTATAATTAACTTTTGATGCGGAAAACCTCAAACGGCGAGAATATTTCAATGTTATTGGGAGTTATATATTCGAGCCGTTAGGGTTTAAAACACTTAGTCCGCGTCTGTACGGTTCTTTGCTTGAAGTATTAAATGAATAAGGCGTGTCGATGGCAAAAAGTTTGAACATTTTTGACCCTTTCAGCTGAGCGAACTCCGCTCATTGACGCAGTCATACGATCGTCAAATGCACAAGTAACAGGGCATTCGGACATAAATACACATTAACGCACACACGCATACGCACACACAAACATAAACACACACACAATCTCACTTTTGCACAATTTTATTTCACACATGCACATACAATTACACACTACACAGAGCTGATAATTATTTTATAGGTCATTGTTTATTTTTGTTTTGTTTAAAGATGTTCTTATTATTATTATTTTTTTGTTTTTTGTTTTATATAGTCTCAATTATATTTAACATTATGGGATGGAGCGAGAACCCCAACACAAGTATGTATTATTAATTACTTACTGGGGCTATTTCATTTAAAATTTGAGACCCAATAAACAATTTTATTTATTTTATTTTTATTTATGCGGCCCAGAATAGAAGGTGAGCCATTGTCTGTAGGGAGGTGCCGCATACGCACTTCAGATTCTAATATAACCAAGGCCATAAGGTTGACTGTCGACCCGCTTTTTCGAAAAATCGCCAAGCGGTTGCTCAACTCTACACGTGACTAGAGAGCTGGCCTGTTTATTGGCCAAAGAATCAGCATTGCCATACAACGTGGCAATTTTGCCAGCCTTTTGGGCACTTTTCCTGTTGACAGCGATGGAGCCTATTCTTTTCCATCTTTTTAAATATACATTTGTAGATACTATGAATATTGTTTGTCTGTAAGCTTGTATATTTTGTTAACAGATATTATTCTCAGGCTCAGAACAGACGCAGACTTCTCAGAAGTCTTTGACGACACTCGTGTGCTATGTTTAAGAAAGTTATTTCGCAGCGTATGTGTATAATGCGCCAACTTTTTTATTCTAGTGAATTTCATTGAGTTTTTAATTTATTTATGGTTTAAAAAAAAGTAATTCGTCACTTCAACAGCAATTAATTTTACGAGCGCAATCGTGGGGGTGTTTATGTGTAACCGGGAAAACCCAATTTCAGGCCAAACTAAGTCAAAGTCAAAGTCAAAGCATTTATTTCAAATAGGCACTTAAAAGGCACTTTTGAACGTCAACATTTACATTAAAATAGAATTGATTCTAGTCGCCCCTTCCAAAATGTAGTTTCGTATGGAGAAGAATGGGCAAGAAACTCCACCGTTACTCTTTTAAAATGTTTCAAGTACAATATTTAACATAGTACATTCACTATATGATTATGTGTGAAAACGATGCACCCAGAATAAAATTACCATACCAAAATAGGTAAACAGAATCAAATTGAAGCAATACAGATAAATTAATTCTGTGATAGATACATGGTGTTCACACATTTACAAACATTGTAAAAGTAAGTATAGGTACGATTTTCCTACAATATTAACAAGTAATGAGTCAGTGTGTGAGTTAAAGTAATCACTGAGTGTAAATCAATGCCATAAATATAATTAATTATACAATTCAATTAGCAACCAGTTTGATTTTGTCTAGACTCTAAATTGTCCTATGGAGCAGGACCAGCATGTTTCCAAGCATTCTTATCTTGGATATAATCCTCTAATTTGTAATACGCTAGTTTACAAAGTTTACTTTTAATGTGAGCTTTAAATTTCCTTTCATTTAATTGCAATATACTAGATTGTCTTAGGCCACACCGATTTATCCTAAGCATGTCAGAATATACTGGTTTAGCCCAGGACAATCTAGTAAAAAGGAGTGATGGAGGACAAACGCCGCGCTACCTGGTCTATGCTGTATAATCTCACCGTGAAACAGCGACCTTAACACAGTGATATTTTTACAAAATAGATCGGTAGGTTCCGTGTTTATTTTGAAACTTGCAGCGATTCAATCAGTTTAGCCTAGGCCAAACTATTGCGTCCTGGGCTAAACTAGGATATCCTAACACGCGTAGGATAATTGGATTGGCCTAGGACACCCGAGGCCCAAGTTTGACCTGAAATCAAGTTTGGCCGGTAACATAATTAAGTTATTTTTTTTCCTCGCCAAACTATTTTGCTGACTGTACAATATCGAGAACATTAGGCCAGACGTGGAATATACGTAGTTTCTTGATAACGAACCGTTTTATTGCCTCGTAAATTAATAAATGGACGGTATATCTTTATTTGTTGCACAGTTAATGATAAGGAATTTTTATGGTATAGAAATAAAAGTAAATCAAGGCATTGATCGTTCTCCAAATTTTATCTTAATGTTCTAGATGGCGAAGTAGAAGGTTTCAAAAACTGAAATACTCTAAGGCCTAATGGCACCACAAATCTGTGTACTACCATCTACGAGTATATCTCTATTAATAATAAAGCTGAGTGTGTATTCAATTTCATCACTACTGCTCGCAAAACGATGGAGGAAAATTCGTGAGGAAACCGGCATTTCTAGGCAAGACATATTATTATGTGACGTTCACCAACGCGTACTATGCTCGCGTGGTGGAATATGGCCCACTCGCTCTCATTGAGAGACCCGTGTCTCGGCAGTGAGAAAGTTATGGGTTGATTGAAGGTCAAGAGCATCCCCGATATTGTTTTAAAAAAAAACATTCTATCTCCAAAAAATCAAAATCAAAATATTTTATTTCTCATAAACCTGCATGGGCACTTATGAAACGTCAGAAGCTAGGTGCACGGTTCCAATTTGTCGTTTCCTATGGAGAAGAGCCGGCAAGAAACTCCACGGTTACTCTTTTAAAAATAATTGGCTTTTACAATATTTTCAAATTACAGTGATAATAGAGATGGGCCGAGTGATGATTTTTCTATCAGATTTTTCTTAAGTTCTCTGAATGACAAAAAAAAATTATCAATGACGGGAACAATGACAAAATCATCAATTATTTTTAGTTGAGTATAATACAAAATCACTTCAACTAAGAGTACTGAAATTATCGTGGAAGGGCTTACTGAAATTATTATCATTAGTTATTTAATAGGCATGGGTTGTATTTGTCTACCTTAAGGCGAATGTGCAGTGGTAGAGCGCGAAATTCAAATTTTGTTACGTTTTTTGCAATTTTCAGGTGAGTGTCAGCTTGTTACTTGATCAAAATATGATTTGCGACTATAACATGTACGTATTTACAGATTTATAATCATTAGAATCAATAATACATCTTTCTAAGTTAGATTTGTTCCATAAGAACAAATTTCTTATGGAAAAGTGCTTGTGGAAGAAATCTAACTCAGAAAGATGTATTATTGATTCTAATGATTATAAATCTGTAAATACGTACATGTTATAGTCGCAAATCATATTTTGATCAAGTAACAAGCTGATACTCACCTGAAAATTGCAAAAAACGTAACAAAATTTGAATTTCGCGCTCTACCACTGCGCATTCACCTTAAGGGCTATCCTCTAAGTTAGCCTGTTTAACACATTCAGGGCAGTGTATTTTGGCATTGATGGTTTTGTCGTTATCATTGCACGATGAAATGATTTTGAGATATCGATGACTTTTGAATGTGACAAGATAACGGAGTCATCTCTAATGATTATCCTATTTCCTTGTGCCCTTGACCTTCTAGTATGACTGAAACAGGTCCCCCTTGTCCCCCTTATTTATTTTTTATTTTATTTATTTATTTATTTAAAGGCCTTAAAACTATCCTTACAGGTACTTAACCTAATGCGATAGTCAAGTCACACACGCAAAATTAAAATTATAGCACACATCAAAGATCATTATTTGTAACATAATATAAACAATAGTACTTTTGCGAATTCACTCCAGTAACATGTAAATATATCCAATTCGACCTGAATGTAATTTATAGTGCGAATTGCTCGAGTCAGTCATAAACGCTGCTTAAAGTTAAGTAATGATTCGCGACTGATTAACCAAAAATTGTTCACGTTTAAACATCACTTAACTTTAATCATCGTTTATGAATACACCCCTGTATGACATATTATCATTTCCACCTAGCCTGTTCCTAACTATGCAGCTGAATACCAGTATTTTACATGGAACGACTGCCTATCTGACCTCCATACCCCATTTAGAGCCATCCATAAATGACGTCACAATTTTTTTATGTTTTTGTGATGCCCCCACCCGTCCTTGTCACATGTGGTCACACTTGTGAAACCCCTTCCCCCTTTGTGTGACATCACATATTTTTCAATTTTGTATTTAGAAGTACTAAATTAAATGATAATAGCAGCTTTTCCATTAAAAAAAAAATTAAAATTAAAAATAATCTTTAATAAAATAAAGTCAAATATTTTAGACACTTATTGGTGATTTTAACATGTGACGTCACAAAGCTTTTGATCCCCCTTGGCCCTTGTCACACAATGTCACATTTCGTTGACCCCCTCCCACACCCTCAACTTGTGACGTAATTTATGGATGGCCCCTTACTGGGTATCCCGATACCCTTTGGTAAGACTGGTTGTCAGATTTTCAGGTTTCTAAAACCTTTAACGACTGTCAAAGATCCATGAACGACAGCCGGGACTAAAGGGGTTCTTGGTGTGTAAAGATAGTCACTCATCCACAAACCAACCGTGGCAAACGTAGCTTAACCTAATCGATCGAACCATGTGGCTGATATCACTTAGCCACAAGCCCCGATATTACATGACAAGTATCCCCACGATACATTGTTTGATCATTGTTCATTGCAATCCATTTAAATTGTATTTTTATACTCGTCATATTTAGTAAGCAAACTATGGCGTGCAGAGATATCGTTATGGTATAATTCATACCGTATTATGGGCGTTGCCACACGATGGCCCAGGGGGCATGTTGATGTATGAAGGGTGGGAAAAGCATGAATTATAGGTACAGTCAAGATCACATTAAGCTTTACACCTTGTCGTGCGAGTCTTACTACTCTGGCGATTGTAATAAGCACGGTACTAAGTCTAATTAATTTGCTTCACGAGTTCTTTAAACTTGTAAACAAAGTTGTGATACTTATTAGAAATAGAATAAAAAAGCTTTTACAAGAACTTGGGACTAAATTGCCCTAAATGGTCTAGCCATGATGATTATGTGTAGTTTGTGTTTTGGAAATAACAAGAGTTTAATAATAAAGAGGTCGACCAAGACCCTTTTTACACGCTATACATTAGCTTCACTTGTATGTTTGTTTGTATGTAACCGACTCCTTAGAGCGCGATTTTGACCCACTTTAAACGGTCAGATTTCATTGAAACTTTGTAAAGTTATCGAGGACCGATGACAATTCAGAAAATAAATAAAAAACATGTTTTTGTAGTTAGCAGAACTAAAAAATAAAAAATAAAATAATAGTTTAAAAAACTAAAAACACGCTTTAAAAACCAAACTGAAAAAGCGTAGGGTGCTTTTTGAGGTATTTTTATAATCAATTAATGTCAAGCACCCCACGCTTTTTAATTGAATTAAATTATTTTCTCCTTTTTTAGTTTGGGTTTTAAAGCGTGTTTTTTAGTTTTTTAAACTATTATTTTTACAAGTTTTTATTTAACTTGGCTCGTCAGTTGGTTAGTCTAAAAACAAAATTTGAGTACTAATTTAATACATAGAACAAATACATTTTCTATTATATTATGAATATTTTGTTCTTTGTGAATTATGCAATGGTCGAGGAAATTAAAATTAACAACGTTTTTTACATTCTCCAAAATATCTGTCTTGAGATCAGTAACATGGCTTTTTCATTCAAGCACTGATTAATTACAGTAGCGCAACATTCAACACATGTAACTATTTCTAAAGTGGCATAGTTTAATGATTTTTTTACTTCGGAGTACTCCCGACACTCTACAAACTGATGATGTTTATCAATATTATCTGATACAAACATAGGTTTACAATTATCGCAACTATTTTTCATTCGGTTAATTAAAAACCCACGCACATACGCACATGCCTGTATCTCTGCACTGTCTTCATTTACCAATTCTTCAATATTATTGGGTAATTGATTTTTTTCTGATGCAATTTCATTTCTAGGCTCTGTGCTTATGTTTTTGGGTTGCGACACAGACAATAAAGTATTGAAACTATTCATAATTATTTCATTATTGTCTACTTCACAATTTCCCCCTGTTCCAATATGGGCTAAATTTTATATAATGGCAGTTTTTAAACCAGCCACAAATTGCGCGCATGTTGGGTTAATATTTGAACCGCAGTGACCCCTAATGCACCCAAAAAGATTTTCTAAGGGATCTTGCTGCAGCCTTCGTGTAGATAGGTTTTTTATATTATAAGTGGACGATAGTTTTCTCCACAAACGAACTATCCCATTAATTGTCCATATCCAACCTTCTATTGATGGTGGTGTACGTGAACTTTTTTTTTAACCAGTTGTTTATTTTTATAAAGCTTGGGATGCCTCTAGCTGGTATAATATTAAATATCTATTTTTACATAAGTTTCGTTTAGTACTTTTTAGTTCATAATAAGTTTGTTTAAGCGATAGGCCACCCATTGTAATTTTGTAGTGTACCCTGTTTTTATGTTATATATTTTAGTGGTGTACAATAAAATAAACTAATAACTACCAAAAAAACAAAATATACTAACTATTGTAATAGGGTATTACACTCATTTTTGAAAAGTATCTTAATTAGATTCTAGAGTGCTAATAAACCACTAAAAAAAAACACAACATTTTTATTTAATCGATTAGTGCCATATATAAATGCATTTAAATTTTACATTTTCAAATTTCGAGCGTAATTTGAAGAAAACGCTGGACGCAGTAGACGCCATATTGCTCTGTGGGTATGAGATCAGTTTGTTAAAAACAAATGCGGTGATATTTTGTATGGCAATTGTTTATAATTTAAAAAATGAGTTATTTTTCTACTTATCGTTGGTTTGCTGTTCCTGAATGCAAAATATTATTTAAATAAAAATTACTTTATTTACAAAAATTATAAAAGTACAAAGATGCTCAGTTGACATAATAACATGGCGGCTACTATTTCATGGTGTTCAAAAACAGATTAAAAAAACTGAAATCTTTAAATTGTATTTTAAAATTTATTTTGATGTTTCATGAACTAAAACTAACATTTTCCGACTGCATTCGGCCTCAGCTATCTCAATAATATATTTTTAGATTTTTTCACGTATAGAGTAAAATACCCTATTCTGTAATGTAACTCTGATTTCTATGTAACTGTTGTATGTCTTGAGGGCGGGACGTAGCTGATCACAATTGACTATTTAAGACCTGTATTATGTACCTACCTTCATAGGTAGGTACATAATACAGGTCATGGTGGATCATTCCACAATAAAGAATTTAACTGAAGGTTTTTACTTAAATTTTGTTTGAATCGTCTTAGCGACGCCTTTGTACCGTATGTGTTACTTACAACGTTCAACACATTTATCCCGCGCGGGCTGGCAACGACGCATTTGGAGTGGTTTTTCGTGATTATTTTATTAGTTTTGAATCAAAGTACTATTTGTTTCAGCTAAGCGCTACGTACTGGTAAAACAGTTTGATTTTAAAATTGAAAATACTCGTTTCAACTATAATATTTATTTAGTTTCAAGACTGGTATTCATATCTATAAATGACATAAATTGTGCTTGCCACATAAATTTAAACTGACATTTTGTAGGAGAACCTCATACAGCATTTTTATTCAAAAATCGTTCGAAATTTACGTTACGTATACTTCGCACGGTCGTGCGGCCTCCGAGGCCATGTTAGATTGACTGGCAGCCTGGGAGCAGCTGTCAGATTTATAGTATCGCCTGGCTGCACAGCTATTGTGCCTTCGTCATTTACTATCCTGCTTTATGTTTGAATTGTAATATCTTGGTTTTGTTTTTGAGATTAAAAACGTTTAAGTTATGCAAGAACTATTTTTAACCAACTTCAAAAACTAGAAGGTTCTCAATTTGTCTGTAAACGTCAAAAAACTGAAATAGGTACATATTCAAAGACAAAGACTTCCATTTAAATTATTTTTTACTTTGTAGTGTTTTTTTGGAAGACGGTTGTTTTTTTTTTGTTAATGTTTTTGGGTAGTACAAGACGACACAATCCAGGCAGAAGAATTGACAGCTGAGCAGAAAGGTACAAAACGTTAAAAATACCCCACAAAAAGTATATTAAACCGTATTTTAACCCAACATAACAAAGTTTACTTCCCGTCAAAACCTGCACAGCCAACGCAAATCATAAATATAGTTACAGAAATGTTTCCATTCGAGCCACGTAGTCGCAACTGAATTCCTGACTACCCTCCAATATAGGGCTCGGCACGGGATTGAATCCCGATTGTATCGCACGGAGCAAAGCCTCTAGTCGATATACTTTCATTGTGTAGCGATAGGTCGCGATATGTGAGATTACAGATCAAGTTAGGGGAGGCGGTTTGTTATCGTTCTATTTTCGAATATTTTTCTTCTATTTTTTTTTTCTGGTGGTGTTGTAAGCGGTTGTTGTGTAAAGTTGGTTTGAGCTGTAAAAATCTTTGAAAGAATAGGGTATTACACCCAATCTTGAAAAATGTAATAATGAGATTCTAGAGTAGCAATAAACCACTGAAAAAAACTCATTTTTATTTAATCGATTAGTGCCATAAAAATGCATTTAAATACATTTCAAATTTCGCGCGTAATTTGACGAAAACGCTGGACGCAGTGGACGCCATATTGCTCTGTGGGTGTGACGTCAGTTTGCTATTTAAACAAATGCGTTCATATTTTATAGGATAATTGTTTACAATTAAAAAAAAATAGTTATTTTTCTACTTATCGTTGGTTTGCTGTTCCTGAATGCAAAATATTATTTAACTAAAAATTACTATGGTTACGAAAATAATAAAATTACAAAGTTGCGTAAATATGACGTAATAACATGGCGGCTACTATTTCATGGTGTTCAAAAACAGATTAAAAAAGCTGAAATTTTTTAATGGTATTTTAAAATTTATTTTGTTATTTTATGAACTAAAACTAACATTTTCCGACTGCATTTTGCCTAAGCTATCTCAATAATATAGTTGGGTTTTTTCTCATAAAAAGTAAAATACCCTATTGAATACATTATTCGCTTATAATGACCCCACCGCTGGTATACAGGCCTTCTATTTTTTAAAGAGAGTAGGCTATTATCTACTACAGGGGCCCTGTGAGGGTTGGTAGATGTCACATCATTTTGGTTCAATTTCCTCATGATATTTTCCTTTATCATTTTGAGAGCAGATGTGATGAAATTATTTATACAAAGTAGAGAACCTGCCTGGGTTTGAAACCAGGTTTGAAGTCGGGTGGATACCACTGGGGCAGCGCTGCTCTCTTGGAAAGAATTCAATAGATAGTATAAATACCATGATCATCATAGAAGTCCAAACATGTCCGTTACTGGATGTAATTATTTCCCTAGCATCGCAACAGTCAAATGGCTGTCACACACAGTTTGATGTACGTTGACTTGAAAAAGCGTGGCAGTTGAGAGTATGTCATGCTCACTTAAATGTCTCGCTGATGGTGGCGCGTGTGTTGGATCATTCGGTTCCCTACAAAATGGTTGAGCTGGATGGTGCTGATCCACGCGTCAAGTTCGTGAACGGGCGCCGTCGGTTGAGACTGGTCATCTCCTAACTTCCATGGCTAATTTTAAATTTTATATTTAGAATTGTTTTTTTTATTTTTATTACATTGTCTCACATATAGAAGCAACAAGAATAATGTTCCCAAGTTTTTGTAATACATAACATGATTAAAAAGAGTGTCCATGGAGTTTCTTGCCCGTTCTTCTCCATAGAGATCTACGTTTTGGAATGGGCAACTAGCTTCAACTTTTCAACTGGTCGACTTTTTGACAATTCAAAAGTGCCTGTAAATGGTTTAATTGAAATAAATGCTTTGAGTTTGAGTGAGTAATGTTTCCTTTGATTCATTTACTAATATTCATCACGATGGCATCCTTATCAGTTATCGGTAAGTAGTACAAGTTCTCTTATACTTCCAAAAATATCAGGCGCGTTTTCTTATTAAGTTGTGTAAAACTAAAAAGATTTAAAAGATAGGAGCAACAGACTGCTGTCCGCTGTGCAGTGCCTGCATGGAAGACGACGAGACAGCGGCTCATGTGCTGTTAAACTGCCCGGTGGTCGCTAATTACAGAGAAAAATACTTCGGTAACCCAGGTACCCTACGTGAGATTATCAGCAACACCAAGGCGTTGCAGGCCTTTCTCGAGGAGCTGAGGTGGATCGAATAACCGATCTCCCACCCGTACGCAAAATACGCGCTTTGACGTGGAGTTGCGGACAACAGCCCGTTTTACCTATTACCTATAACTAAAAAGATTTTACTTGTACACACCAAAACTTGTAATTAATAATATTTCAGTTTTATACATTTTTTGTTTAATTATTATTTAACACGATCTTACATAGCATAGTTTTACTATTGGCATTACGAACAGTTGGAACACGATTACCAACTTCAATCTTACAGTTAAGACGTTAGTCATTAGGGAATGTCCATGTATTTTTATTCGATTGTTTACATACCCATATAATGGAAAAAAATCAACTCCAAAAACAATAGAAAGTACTTTAAAAGAAAGTTAAATAGCCAACCAACACGGGCACCTTAAACGCTCTTTATTTTGGCGCGCTTGATGTGACTTCCTAATGTAAGATATTGAAAACGGACTGAATCGCAAAAATTCACTATAAAACACTTTATTGTTGTCATTGAGTTTTATATTACATTCGCTCTGACCATTGACGTCGCTTTTAATATCCTCTAGCTTTATTGCACTTTTTAAACTTTAATTTCTTGCTTAAAATGAAATTACAATTAAAAATATTGATGAAGGCAACAGTTCTGAAGTAATACAGATAATAAAAATAAAAAAAATTACTCTTATTTCAATTACATGCCTATTGATAACCTATAATCGTAGCAAAATAACATTACGAACTTCCATTTGCGGACTAACGTCCAAATAACTATCATTTCTTAATAATAAACGTAATTTTATTAACATATTAAAATAGAGTAAGTAAATAAGATTTTTTAGAAAAGCTTTTACCTTCATTTCCATTCCTCATCGTTTAGAAAGTTTTCCCCGAAATTACGTCTCAGAACTCAATCTGAACCCGAACTTTATAGCAAGGATCGAAGTCTTGTCCCCGCCTTCAACCATTGTCTTAAACCACATCCAAAACTGCAAACAGCTGCTTTTATCGCGTCTTCTCCCGCCTAAACCTTTATTGTGAAGCTCTTGACCCACCCAATGTCTCATAAATCGAGTAAACTTTTATCTTAACGGCTCGACAGCGGTTTTTATACATTTTTATACCCCTACAAGATGTTCCCGGGAATTTTAATGAAAAAGTTTTTGTTGAATTTTGGAACGGAATGTTGATTTGAATTAGGAATGTTTTCAAGCTGTGACGTATTTTTTTAATTTGTTGTTTGTGTTTTTGAGCGTTTTTGGTAAATTGTGATCTTATTTTTTGACTCTTTACATTGTATTAATTATGTGTGACATGATAAGTTTATATTAATTGAATTGTAAGTAAAAAACAAATTGATACTTGTTTTGAAATAGACAAAATGGTGGATGGGAATTGCTTGTATTAAGCACGCTTAAGAATGAACTTTTAGACATACTGCGACGTGTGTCTGCAACAGCTCGGCGATTAGACGCAACGGCAGGCTGCGGCCGACAATTTTCTTATAGGTATGTTGTTCAAAGCTCCGTACATTTGTCGTCGAGTTATGGAGTCGCAACGACTAGATGCACGGAGCCCGAGACGCGCTTATCTTCGCATGATAAGCACCATGGCAAATTTCTCTAGATCTAGAATAGTAGAAAATGATCGATTCCTGCACGAGGTCTGTCGTAACAACTAGTCTTACACGCAAAACACAGTTCTACGTCCTAGCAACGACAAAACGCAGATATTGTAATGAGTTTAAAACATCGTTACATTGCTTCTCGCCAGTTAGTCGATTTCGGAACGTTGTTTTTGCTGTCATTGGTTGTCTGTGACGGTGCGGTCGGCGGCTGTCAATTTGACGTCTGGCACTTTGCGATCGGAATTCTTCCAGGAGTGGTAACGCTCCAACTTAATTTTGTAATCCGGATAAATCCCGGCTAGTGTCGCCCTATTGATGCAGTAAACTGCAAAAACGGGATCCCAGGACGAGGTGACAAAGGAATAATCTTAATTTCTTTGGTAAGATTTAATTCTTTCGGACTGATAATTGGTCAGCGTTCCACGTGTGCGTTACGATTCCAAACTATTGTTTTAGGCTTCCATGTGGAATCCCATTGCCTTAAGTGGTTGATCGCCCGCCTGAATTTCGTGGCACACTTAAGGAAAATTACCATTTAGTGGAAAAGGGGGTAAGTTACTCCTCGTGGAACGCCACGCGCCCCACGTGTGGGAATCCCAAACGACTCGTGTATTTACTCTTTTAAAATTTTGTTGCAGCTGGAGTAAGGCATGTTTTTTACAGGATTCTTTTTCCTGAGAGATCTTTTTCAACCTTCGACGCCACGATCCTGGAGGTTTAATTTAACCTATTTTTTTTCTTTTCTATAAAACCAAAGATCATCATCAAAATCATTTGACCCATTAATAATCATTAAACTTAATAATAATCATTTAACTTTTTTAATAGTAATAGTAACGATAATCCTTAAAATCGTTTACAATTATTAATCTGAATCTACTGGCTAATAAACGAGGTATAATTAAGGGTATTTCCATTGTTTTATTATCTTTGTTTTCAGCTACCTCCGGCAGATTAAAAGTCTGACTCTCCGAAGTGTTCTATCTGGCAAGTTTTGTTTATTTATAACATACAGTGTGCTCCAAGGCGCCCGAAATTCTTTTATTTGTATTTTTTAAATAGGGGATCACACAATTTTCACACATTTTACATTAGGTACATTGGAAAAGCTTTCTTTACATTTGACACACTACGTTACAATATGTACATCCGATAACTCTGAATCTTGATCCAGCGACTAGATGCACCGACAATATGTACAGTTGGTGCTGGTACTGCAGCTAATCATATCAGTTCATTTGGTGTTCATACTGAAATCATTTTTCGAATTCTTCCCTACTCACCCCATTTGGCAGAAGTGTTCTCAATATGTTAACATGGCACTTTACTGCTTGTGATTTATCCACCCATTGTTTCCATGAGTCTTTAGTTTTCTTTTTTATATCGGAGGACAAGTAAAAAACCGTTACTCCAAGATTTAGAAAGCATTTCCTGAAAAAGTTTCATTTTACCTAACATTCAAAACAATTTCAATTGTACGTTTTTTTTTAAGCTAGATAGTCCATTTAGTGCCTTATTTTGCATAATAAAGTAATGTAGATAAACTTTTCAGTAAGCTCTCTCATTTACGCTGAAAATATACTGATACTCCGAAGGCGTTATTCGTGTAATAAGATTTATTTAATTTCAGCACTTTATATTGAGCTTTTAGGAAAAAGATGATTATTTTCTTTATATATAATTTAAGATGGTTGATGATTGATGCTATGAAAAATGTAACTGTTTTTGTTTTAAATAAATAAAAATAAAATACATTTATTTCAGGCAAAACCCATTTTACAAAACAACAAAAAAAAATCACAAAGCTGCCACAGATAATAATAAATTATCAGCATAAAAATTTAAAATAAATAGTCACAAAATTGTAATAAAATACATTCCATTTGTTTCCATTTTCAGTAGCTAGGTAGTGGGTGGGCCCACTACATGGTTTTGGCCCACTCCCTCTCACAGAGAGGCGCCTGTGTTCTAGCAATGGGAACATTTTAGGCTTATTATGCTTACTCGTACATATGCTATGCTTTAATAAAACATTGAGACGAAATTATAACGTAAGTAGGAATTACTTATGAAGTAGAACGCACGTCATTTCATCGTTTCCTCAAGATGTTTCCCTTCACCGTTTTGAGAGCAATAGTTTTTTTTTTTGGTGGAAAATCATCAAATAACTTCTCCCACTCTGGGTGGAGTGGGAGGACGTGTCAGCCTTTTACTGACTAAAACCCACCCGTGTTCCTTTAGTTGCCTGTGTCTCTTTCGAACAACTCGCATCCCTGGCAGGATTGAGAGCAATGGTGATGCAATAATTCACACACAGTAAAGCGCCTTTCTGGGTTCGAACCTTACACTTACAACTAGTAATTAGCGGCTGATAGCACTAGACCACCACTGCTCTAAGTGAGTGTTATTTTATTTATTACTAGATTCCGCCCGCAGCTTCGCCCGCGTGGAGGTCGGAAATTATCCCGCGGGAACGTACTACCGGGATAAAAAGTATCCTATGTGTTAATCTAGGTTATAATCTATCTGTGTGCCGAATTTCATACAAATCCGTTAAGCCGTTTTTGCGTGAATGAGTAACAAACATCCATCCATCCATACTTACAAACTTTCGCGTTTATAATATTAGTAGTGTGCGTAGTCCCAGCGGAAAAGTGTCGAATTTCGTAATTTCAGTTTAGCAGATATTTAGTGTATGACGTCGTGTAATTGTGTATGGTAAATAAAAATTTGTGCATCCAGCCATTGAGGAGCTATTCAACAAAAACTGATTCCGCTGGGACTACGTCATCGCAGCGGCACTTTTTTGAAAAAATGGTCGTACAAGAAAATAAATTCATTCAATAATTAGTGTGTAACGAGAGGTAAATGTGTATGTTTAAATGAAATTTGTGTGTCAATACACTGCGGAGATAATCAAGTTGCCGCTGCGCTGACGTTTGGCTATTTGATGAAAACCATATAAAGCAGTTTAGTGTACAGTTGTAATTTTTTACACACGTTGCTTTGAATTTGTGTATAAAGTGTGTGAAAACAGAATTTGGAAAAAATATACCGTTCAGAAGATATACACGTAAAAGTAAAATAAGGTTATTAGGTCCAAGTACTTAAAATAGGAAGTCTAGAGCCTAACTTATAACGTTTATTTGTACCTTGTAGGGGTCTACAATGTCTTGCCAAGTTTCATTTATGTGCTCTTTGTAATTAATGAGCAATGGCATAATTTACTACGACTGGACCGCTATATTTTTGACATCCGATTGTAGGATTTTTTATTGGAAAAGAAGAATACAAAATATGCAGATATTTAGTGTATTAATGCAACTATTCACGCGTAAAATTTCAGCTCATTACACTAAATAATTAAAGAGATATAATCAAAATGCTAGAACAACCGCAAAACGTGGATAAACCGACCAAGTTTGAGAGGCTACGAAAAAGCGGGCCTGCAGTATATAGAGCTAACGTTCTACATTTTCCAGTGTTATGTGACCATGTGACCATTATTGAATCGGTACAGGTGGGCACACAATTCTTGAACAAGTAACTAATAACTTTCGTGATTAAACTAGTAAGTCACTTGTTTTTTCCTTAACTTACGAAATGGTTACAATAATAATTACATCTGTATTAACAAATGCATTTATTTGTCAGAATATTACAAAAATTTGTAACAGTAGGTAATTATTATGTCCTTAATATTCTGCTGCTTCCAGCGTACACATATTTTGATGTTACACGGTACAATAGAAATACTAATAATAATTAGTAAAAAAACATTATTTTTTATTACTAAATGGGCCTGCTCTTGACCTCGCTCACACCTGTTGGAAAGCGATTGACGAGGTCTATGACGGATCAAAAAAATATTAACACCAGTAGTCTTTTCAAACGTCAAACGGTATAAATCTACCTTCATAATTGAGTCAATTATTACTGATCTGCGATTGTATGATATATTTGTTGCTGTAAACGCTCGAACGAGACGACCAACTCCCGAAAATGTACTAGTAAAACCTAAGAGTTACCTACTTACCTACAAAGGTACATATTATGGCTTTTACAGTAGGCAATATATTTGTTATTTATATTTCATAAAAGAACTGATTCTTTGTATCAATGTTATTATTACTTTCTCTAATGTTGTTTTATTTTATTAGTCATTGGTGCCGATTCTGGTGGCACAAAATTCTCTAAACTAAACTAAAAATCACCAAAATTTTGTTTATTCCTGTCAAACGACGATTTCCCATTCTGAAATTGACTAAAGTGACACAACTTAACTATATTTTAGTTTGACAGCACTAAGATTGCACTGAATTATTAATTTAGTGAAGATGGTAATTTTGCTATTCTGAGTTTGTCGTTTTTCACCAAAAATGTTGACTATATTAATTTTTCTAAATAAATCTGACTATTTTTAATCGTGATTAAAAAAGTGTGGAATAAAACTAGTGGTCATGAACTAAAATTTACACCAACACTTCGACTGCAAAAACAGTACTGATCTTTGTTTTCTTTTCGTTTGCTTATATCTCGAAAATGGTGTGTCCGATCGCAAAAATGATGATAATTTCGACCCCCATAAACCCGTAAGCCCCATAATCCCAACATGTAGGTAATATTTTTTTTTTCCATACTAAAAGTGAAAAATTCCATATAAAAAAACGTCGAGGCTGCCCCCCTGCGCACTCTTCATTCAGCTCTTAAAAAAATCATTGCGTAGGGCACACAAGTACCACTTTGCGAAGTCAAAAGAAAAAAAATATCACCTGCAGGCTTGGTACGACAACCGTAGAGAAGCGTTTTGTCGACGGAAAACAAGACAAAAATGACGTTTCCGTGTAGACAGTTGTCAGTTTTTCACCGAGAAATGTAGACAAGCGATTTCTATTCTACAGTAGAGTAGAAATAGAAAGCGTCATGCGTGTGTGTAATATTTTGCGTACTAACATTAGTTTTTAAGACTGTAATACTAAGAAAATGGAACCTGATTTCCGAAATAAACGATTATTTATTTATTTAAGCCTGCTGGAGTCGCGATTGTCAAATTCGATTTTAGTTGTGTCAAAATTATTTTTAAGTTTAGAGATTTTTTTTTTGCAGAATAGCTTTAAGATTCTCATAGCCAAAAGTAAGGAATTTTAGTGATAGTTTAGTTCGATGTACAAGAGAATCGGCACCATTAGCTAACTAATAAATATTTTTAATAGCACAAAGTTAATACAGTGTTTTATTTTCTGCTAAACTATTATGTACGCACCTGTACGAAACTATTAAATATATTAACGATACTATACTGGAAAATGTAGAACGTTAGCTCTATATACTGCAGGCCCGCTTTTTCGTAGCCTCTCAAACTTGGTCGGTTTATTCACGTTTTGCGGTTGTTCTAGCATTTTGATTATATCTCTTTAATTATTTAGTGTAATGAGCTGAAATTTTACGCGTGAATAGTTGCATTAATACACTAAATATCTGCATATTTTGTATTCTTCTTTTCCAATAAAAAATCCTACAATCGGATGTCAAAAATATAGCGGTCCAGTCGTAGTAAATTATGCCATTGCTCATTAATTACAAAGAGCACATAAATGAAACTTGGCAAGACATTGTAGACCCTTACAAGAAACAAATAAACGTTATAAGTTAGGCTCTAGACTTCCTATTTTAAGTACTTGGACCTAAAAACCTTATTTTACTTTTACGTGTATATCTTCTGAACGGTATATTTTTTCCAAATTCTGTTTTCACACACTATATACACAAATTCAAAGCAACGTGTGTAAAAAATTACAACTGTACACTAAACTGCTTTATATGGTTTTCATCATATAGCAAAACGTCAGCGCAGCGGCAACTTGATTATCTCCGCAGTCTATTGACACACAAATTTCATTTAAACATACACATTTACCTCTCGTTACACACTAATTATTGAATGATTTTTTTTTCTTCTACGTCCATTTAAAAAAAAAAAGTGCCGCTGGGATGACGTAGTCCCAGCGGAATCAGTTTTTGTTGAATAGCTCCTCAATGGCTGGATGCACAAATTTTTATTTACCATACACAATTACACGACGTCATACACTAAATATCTGCTAAACTGAAATTACGAAATTCGACACTTTTCCGCTGGGACTACGCACACATATTAGTAAGATATTTCGACGGTATTCCACATCATGTTTTTTTGTCAGTTTCCTTATTACAGTTCCACATTTGGCTTTATTATTCAATTCTACCTACATCCAGGACACGAAAAATAAAACTTCAATAAGTACCAATGTCGGGACCTACTTTTATGCCCGCCTATGTTTACGTTCGGTCGTATGAAAGGGGACGTAAAAGGTCTTAAAACGTCGAATGTGTTTCGGCTGGATGCCAGGAGAGACAATTTATGTATTTTAGTTTTTAGTTATGTTGCTAGGAAAGGAAAATAACTTTACAGACTGTGTAGGGCCTTTTTTTTTGGATGGGAAATCATCAAATTACTTCTCCCGCTCTGGGCGGAGCGGAAGGGCGTGTCAGAGTTTTTAAAACCCACCCGTGTTCCCTCAGTTGCCTGCGCCAGGGCTACGGTAAGTCTTATGAAAAAATCCGCGACCCTGGCAGGTATCGGTCCCAGAGGACCCCTTCAGTTATTATTGACAGTGTGTAGACCCTTGGGTTTTTATTCTGCCCTAATTGCGTAACACACTTATCAACTACCATCATCTGCTTAACCTATTCCCAATAATATTGGCGTCAGCTTCCAGTCTAACCGGATACAGCTAAATACCAGTATTTTACATGGAGCGACTGCCTATCTGACCTCCACAACCCAGTTACTGGGTAATACGATACCCCTTGGTGAGACTGGTTGTCAGACTTTCGGGCTTCGGACCTGTAACGACTGTCAAAGATCCACAAATGACAGCCGGGACCAACGCCTTAACATGCTTTCTGAGGCACGGAGGGGTCTTTGTATGTAAAGATAGTCACCCATCCATGGACCAGCCGCGGCAAGCGTAGCTTAACCTGATCGATCGACCCGTGCGGCTAATGTTACTTAGCCACAAGCGTAACACACTATTAATCAGAATCTGAATAATTTTTAAGGTTATTGTTAATCCATTCTTTCATTTATGACAAGTGAAAATGGTCTGCTTATCTACGTCATTAGCGCCATGATTGTTGTAGAACTGTCAAAATGAAATCGATTTCTACTGATAGTGCAATCACATAATTACCCCTCTATCATAAAATATCAAATGTAGTTTTACTAAGATTGTCGGTGTGTTTTACTAAGTTATGTTCAAGTTTAAGAGCTCAACTGTCAAGTAATTAAAGTGACTCTAGAAATACACACTCTGTCTGTCTTAAGAGCGTTCATCCTGCGCGGGCTGGCAACGTTGCACTTCAAGTGGTTTTTCGTGATTTTCTTACTAAGTTTAAATCAAAGAACTATTATTTTTTTATAGACACGCAATCGTACTAGATCTTTGGTATTTATAAGTTTCTGTACTCGTATGCAATTTTTTTAAACAGTTATTTTCGTATTTACTTTAAAAATCAAATATTGTCCCCTTCTTTCTATTTGCATTACTTCTTACGATTAAATGTTTTTATTTAAGAGTGTTAAAAATTGTTATAAATACCAAGTATCTAGTGTTTGGCTGAAAAAAAATGTACTTTCATTTATATACAACGTAAGTAGGTACTATTTTTATTCACAACAGTAAAATATTTACGTAAATCCACTAGAAATGCGACGTTACCAGCCCCCGCTGGATGAAAGCTCTAAATACGGTATTTGTTTAGCAAATTGATCCTTACGTGCACGTCTATCAATATTTAATCATTGGCCGTAATCTAATAGAGCATACGTGGGAGGTTGGTCCAATATTGAATGTAAAGGTTGGTTAACACTAACATGCAGTCAGGCGCCTAGAAATCAAAAGGCACATGTATGGCGAGTTGTGTTGGCACAGTGGTAACGGCTGCTACTTTAGACTTGTAGGTCGTAGGTTTCGAACTCAGACAGGCGCTTTCATCATCATCATTTCAGCCAAAAGACGTCCACTGCTGGACATAGGCCTCCCTAAAGCTACTCGTCATTTTTGGGCGCGTTTTGGCATAATCGCCACGCTTGGCAGATTGCAGTATGGTGGTAAAATGCATAGAGAACGCTGCTGCCCATTCTCTAGTAAGTCCCTTAGTCACCTTCTACGACACCCACGAGAAGAAATGGGATGGTGCTATTCTGTGTACGTCCGGCACCACACGGAACATGCCGCGGACAGGCCGTTTACTCTGAGTAAATTATTTCATCACCACTGCTCTCAAAACGGTGAAGGAAAACAGCGTGAGGAAACCGGTATGTCACAGAAATAAAAATTCGCAGACATGTGACATCTAACGACCCGCACTGGGCCCGCGTGGTAAATTACAGCCCACTCCCTCTCACCATGAGGATGCCAGAGTCCCAGCAATGTCAACATTACAGGCTAATTATAGTTATGAAAATATCTGTTTAACAGTCAAGAATATTGTATCAGTCAATACCTTACTACCTATTATTTATTTACTCGTCTGTTTGTGGCAAATAAACTATAGAAGTGAAACTTTTTAGGTGGCGATTCGATAATAATTGGACGAGAATTGAGAGTAAATGTACAAGGACGCGTCACATTTTGTTACATGGGAGAGAAAAAAGATATAGCTAACGATATAGTTTCTCAGTTCTCTCACACCAAATCGCTGTTTTTTTTTTTTACTTTTCACTTCTATCGCAATTTTTTATTCTTTCTTTTAGTAGTAATTGTTGCTGTAAAATAAAACTCAGCTGTCCAGCCTCAAGACAATTTCTTAGCACCCATTAAAAGACATGGGGGTTCATTTAAGAAGGTCTACTGAAGTGATAGCTGATAAAGAAGTATGGAACTAGAAGAGATGCTGCGCCTACCTCAAATAAATCGGAATTAAGGCAGTAGAGTGATGACTCCACCATATTTTCTCGAATAAAAACAATAACCACGTTCACAAGAACAAAACCGAATAACAACACATGATGAATGTAAACACATTACTCGAGTCACTTCATGGAGACGTGACTATCGAATCGTGCCCGATCATTCCCGAGTGTGCCCGATCATTCCCGAACGTGGCCGAAATGACAATAGCACTATTGTCACTCTAGGTGCCGGTCTCAGAGGTTATCGGGACACACACGGCTAGAATGTGTTATTAGCATACCTATGGGTTTTGAGGATAAATTTGAATGTAAATTGCATATGCTTGGGACTGGTAATAGTATTTGCAGGCCCTGTAAACTACCTCGTTGGTGTCGTGGTCACAAGCGCGACTGCTGAGCTTGTGGTCCTAGGTTGGATTCCCAAGTCGCGCAACGTGTTAGTGGAAATTTACCATTGCTATTGACAACCGTCCATATTTTTGGCAATCTAATAGTAATCTTACCACAGCTTGACTAAGTTTATTTTTAATTTTCTTTTGTTCCTGGTTCTGCATCCTCTAGGTCTAGGGGACAATCTAAAACCTAAGAGATCACATATTATCATCATAATTATCACACATACTAAGTTCTCACCGTCAACACATCTCCAGTGTAAACACGACCTTATCCTGCCAATCATAACTATTGGAATACCTTTCCAATGAATGTAATTATGTGAAGCTGACGCTACAGTGGCGCCCTCGTGTAGCTGCGAATATTAAGCACATGTGAGACCTGTGAATAGCGTATTCCTGCTAACTATGACGTGGCACAGGTGTTGCAATAGGTTTATGATTATTTATCCGCTTCAGCGGCTTTATAAAGCGCTAAACAAATTATCACACATCATCAGAAATCGGATATTCGGATGCATACCTGAAGATAATTTTTAGCTATGAAAGTATGTAAGCGGCTTTATAAATTATTTGTAATATTTATTAAAAACCCCGGGATTCTTGGATTGCATAACTATTCAGATGTGTATTAATTTAAAATTAATGTTTAACCCGATACGAATATGTATATTATGTACCGGAGGAGGGGTGGTTTGTATTAGTTAAAACAAAAAATAAACAAATTACTTACCTAAATTAAGACTTTTTCGAAACAAAAGCGCATTCCATGTTAGCCAACATCTCAACTTTGGGTGAGTATGCATCCGAATATCCGATCTTTGATTATTACACACGTTGTCTACATCTCTATTATCTTCTCTCCTATCGCAGGTGTGCTGGAAGAGATTTCTGTAGAAATAAGCATTACCTTTGTACGTATTTTTCTGTTTCTTTAGTCTTGTCTGTTTATATGTATGTACTCGTACATAAAGGGTTAAATAAATAAAACGAAATAAATAGTACTACGTTTTTACATAAGGTTGAAATCTACATAATTAAAGCCATAATACCGCAGTCAGTGCAACTAATCTCAGGAGACGAGCAGGGACGAGATGGTTCCCTCTCACAAAGGAAACGCTGTAGTAATAAGCTGCTTCAGTAAAATATACGTTTTAGAATAAATATAAATGTGGTGCATTTCCCTAGGAACTTGAAGTAGTTGGTATTTTTATGGGCTTCGTTTGTTATTCTGCATTCTTAAGGGGCTCATACTAATGGACCGATGATCGTCACTAGTCCCTAAAGGTGTATCTAGAAATTTGTAATTGTAAGTTACAAATGCATAAAGAAAAGTACTTAATAATTAAAACTACGATATACAAAATAAATACAAAAAACAAAAGGACACTTAGGCGTCGAAGTATCCCCCCGCATCGCTGTCATCAGGAAACGTGCCCAGAAGACTGACAGCATTGCCACGTTGAATGGCAATGCTAATTCTTTGGCCAAAGAACGACCCAGCCCTCTGGTCACATGAAGTGTCGACCAGCCGGCGAGAAATTTCCTTAAAGAGGAGACGTGCACTCAGGCCCCATGACCCGAGCGTTTCGACCCCAAACGGCTCAAAACTGTAGTTACATAAGGTTACAGTATTTACGCCTAAAGGTTCATTAGTAAACCAACGTCAAAAGGAATCTCTCTCGCACATTGATTTACAAAAAACCAAAGATGCACAGTCTCAAACAAAAGTAACATTAAAACTGTTCACAATTATGTGTCAGTGGCTATAGTTATGATTAAACACATTTGTTTTTGCAAATTCAACCTTACATACATGACTTAAAGTGGGTTTTATAAAGCAATGTCCAAAAAGGTTGACTGAAAGATGACTGACGATACTATTTGACACCTGCGCACATTGCGCCCTATTTATGCGGATGTTTTTGAGACGCTGATTGTGTATCTTGAAAATCAAAATCAAAATCAAAAGTCATTTATTCAAACTAGGCTGAGAGTCAGCTCTTTTTGAACGGCAAAATTACATAAGACAGTCCCCCAAAAACGCCCACCCTTCACCACTTCCTAGTGCTTTAGCTGGGAAGAAGAAGTAGCGCAACAAAGTCCCCAGCAGCACAGCTGTCTATTAAGTTAGAAGAACTTGATTCTATACAATAATAGGTAATTAAAATTACGAAACACAAAAAAAAAACATTAAATTTGCCATATATGTCAGCTAGCACACGCCAATATACCATAAAAAATTGAAAACTAAAAAATTATAAAAACTTAAAATAAAAACGTAAACAGAACTTACAATCTAAATAAAAGCCTCCAGGCATAAAGGGCATGCCCGCTTACATATGCAATTCTGCATTATGCAAATATAGCTATAACTTAAAGTAACAAAAGTTAAACTAGGACCTCTGGACTAAAATTAATAAAAACTTAATACAATTAACAATAACAAAACCATGGTCAGCAAGACGACCAGTCACCACGAGCAGCACCCGTTCACGAGCATAACGCTTGGGTTTTTTGTACATCAATGGTCTGGTATTCATGCTGAAATTAATGTCTTTTTCTCACACTATTATTGTTAAAACATTATTTTCACTTATTAATTATGTACTTAATTAAGCAACAGGTTCTTGTATCAAATATTCTGAGCCAAGCATTATTGCACCAGTTTCAAACAAGATGATCAACTTCAGAAGTTAACTGAGCTCCTAGTTCGAAATAACTTGCCTAGAACTAACCATAATAGGTGTATAATTGAACCTAACTGAGATTTAACGAGGTACTACTGTAGGTAACTAATTCTGAAGCTAAAACAATGGGGAGTAGAAAGAGGATATCTTAATGACTCTTATTAGTTTGACTGGCTGTTTTACCGTTTTGTCTCGTTCAAAAAGAATCTTGTTTTCTTCACTCCTTTGAAGAAAACAAGAGAACAGTGGTGGCCAAGTGCTAACGGCCGCCAATTACGATTTCTAGGTAGCAGGTTTGAACCCTGGCGTTTTAATTTTCCACCTCTACTCTTAAACCTGTTAAGTAAAACATCGTGAGGGAACCCGCATATGGTAAAACAAAAAAGAACAAAATAACGCAGAAATGTGACATCTACCAACCAGCACTAGGCCCGCATAGCGGATTACCGCCCAGTCCCTAAACTGTGTATACCAGTAGATACTCTTAAGAAATTAACTCACCAATAGTTATTCTTCTAAATTACCCCTTCTTAATATTTTCAGACGAAAGACGTCCACAGCTGCACTTAGACCTCCCCCAATCATCGCCACTTCGACCAGTTCTGTGCTGTTCGCACCTTGCGGATTTCTGCGGCCTTCACAAGGTCATCAGCCCACATTTTGGAAACCCTTCCTACGCTGTCTTCCGGTCTGCGGTCACCATTCCTTTAGGCCCCATCGGCAATTTGTTCTGCGAGCAATGTGCCTGCCAACTACCACTTAATTTTATTATTTCTTTGGGCTGGTTACCTTGGTTCTCCTAAATGACCCCTATTCACCTGGTTATCTGACCTCTGCTTCATTAGCCTTCTATTAATAACCTTAACACTAAATTAAGCCATTCTCACCTGGTTCCAGTACGTATTAATTGAATTGTCCGGGCGTGGCGCGTGATTAATTAGTGGTAATTGCCACGCATGGGTACTTACGTATTAAATATTAGTTAGTTATTATGGTTGGTTGGTTGGTGGGCACTGGGCCCGCGTGGTAGATAACAACACCCTTTCATACAGAGGTGTGTTCTCCAGCAGTGGGGACATTCTAAGCTGATAAAAAATAATCTACTATTTATTCATTGTTAGCTACATAGTAACTTTAGTAAATAAGTTTAGCTAGCTATCTATTGTTAAGTTCATTAACCTATCTTGTTTTAATTTATTCCTTTAAACATTTTAGTGGTTATTTAACAGTGTTTTATAGTATAAGCTATACTACCTACATGTACAAATACTATTGTGTAGTGTAGACCATATTAGTACGCCTTGCAAGGCAGCGCATAGTGATACAATTTTTATTTTATTTCATAATAAACATCATGTACCACAACATTTTACCTATGTGTCACAAATAAATAAATTTGATTTCGGTTTGGTTATAAAGCGCAATTTTTCTAACCGACTTAAAAAAGGAGGGTTTCACAATTCGTCCGAATCCTTTTTTCATATTCAGCGATAATTATTTACTACATCATTGGATTCCGATTTTCCTTTTTTATTTTAAATTTGGTCAAGTTCTGAGAAGTGATTTTGAGTTAGCTTCAAAAACCGGTTTTTTCAACTACATCTGTGGTGATGTTATAATACTTGCTGTGTTAAATAAATACATGGCAAGAATTTGTGTATGCGAAACGGACTAAAAAACAGCAGTTTTACTTTAATGGAAAACGACGAGTCACTGGATTCACAGTGAATAAACTATAATTACTTAGATGTGCAGAGGTGCTTTTTAATTTGATTAGCAGAAGTCAATTTATCAACGTGCAATAATGAGAATTATTAATGATCTAGCAGAACAAAGGGGTGTCTGTCTATGATAATTTTAGTTATTGCGTTTTAGCACGGCAATAACGGTCACTGACCCATCACTGAACGTTAGCATTTGTCATTCTTAGTACATGTAATTGAGAAGGACAAATGCTAACGTTCACATGTTTCAGAAACTAAAATCCTCAATCCCAAGAAGAGGTGGCAAGATAACCTAGACTTTTTTTTTGTGGGTGGGAAATCATCAAACAACTTCTCCCGCGCAGGAGGGCGTGTCAGACTTTTATTGACTAAAACCCACCCGTGTTTCTTCAGTTACCTGTGTGCCAGGAGCCACGGTATCTCTTTCGAACAACCCGCACCCCTGGTGGTTTGTACTGATGATTTTAATGATAACAATTCTGTAAATACATATTTGTTGCGGTCGTGAATTATATTTTGTTGAAGACGCTGGGGAGTTTGTTGCGCCACTTCTTCTTCCCAGCGAAAGCACTAGGAAGTGGTACCGTGGCTCCTGGCACACAGGCAACTGAAGTAACACGCTTCAGTTGCCTGTGTGCCAGGAGCCACGATATCTCTTTCGGACAACCCGCACCCCTGGTAGGCATCGGCCCTTGCGGACCCCACCAGTTGGTGCTGACGTCTCTATATTGCAAGGGTTGGATCGAAGTGGCCCTGGAAAAGGATGCCTGGAGGGATTTGAGGGAGGCCTTTGATCAGCAGTGGGCCAGTGTAGTCTAATAAAAAAAATCGTCAACATTATGTTCTAATTGATAGTATCGTATCGTATAGTATTGTTCGGGTCCCTACGAAAAGATATTAGAGAAAGGGCAATGACCGCTATTATCATTCTAAAACACAACAACTATAGGCCAGTGGCGAAAGCATCATATAACACGATTCCTACCGGCTTCCCTTCGGGGAGTCGCATCGGCAACTCTATAAAAACATGGCACGTCAATAGTGACTACTATTGTCAAAAGTTACACCACAGGTATTTAAGTCACCATAACATTCAAACAACAAATACGGTTATTTTTAGCTTTGTGTTACAACAAATAACAATGTTCTAAATTAACCCGGAGCCAAAACGTCATAATCGGGAACTAAAAAATCATACAACAGCGATCCCGTAATGATGTCACTTTAGGTCACGAGGCACCACTTGTTACGTGCAAGAGCAAGCCGCTGTACAACGGGTTATGACAGAGACAGATATAGAAAATGCGTCAGCGAGAACGAGATGGAGGAATGTTGGACAGTTTTATTTGGGTTTCAGCTGTTAAATTTTATTGTATTTAATTCTTGACATTACTATATTAATTTTAGAATGGTAGTAAGTAATTACGTTGTATTAAGTATTCCTAATGTGGGCCAAAGTTTAAAAAAAAAAGGATTCTGTATTGATAAGTCAGTAAGTTAAAGCCGACTCCGCTTCGGCTTCCCTCTTCGAAAAATAGACACCTCGCCGCTGCTATAGGCACTTTTCAACACCACCACTTTCAAATTCTCTTCGCGACATCAGAATACATCAGTATTGTGCTTTTGTCTTAACAAGTTGTCGGCAAATACCCAACTAACATAGACAAAGCAAGTCAAATAGCTCAATGACTAAGTTTGTCGGGGCATACAAAGTCATATTGTCCAACTGTACAGAGTACACAACGCAACAGTGCACTCACAACGCTCTTCATTGACTACGTTGCCGTTTACAAGAAGATACGCAACTTTTAACAAGAGATGAGTAGATTGGAAATTTTAACCGATGCTACGGCGTAGTTCCTGCTACGCCGTAGCATCATTGATGTTTTGTTTGAGTCATCACACTTCTGCTTTAAATCCTACAAAGCACTGGACATGTTACAGGTTCTTAAAAGCACATTAACCTGTGCAAATTTTTTAAACCTGCTCCGTGAATAAAAATATGTATAACTGAAGTCCTGTTTGATTTACTTACGTGGCAAAACATAATGGAATTTTTCAGATATTTGTTCACCACGTTTTAAAAGAACTTCATCGAAGACAATTTCTCCTCTTATCTTCCACATCACATGAAGCGATCAGAACTTTTCACGTGAAATCGCGTTTGCTATCAAAGAAAATTGATATTCGGTACCATATCGCTCTAAGTGTGCAGTCTCGACAGAATTCTTTTAAATTATGACCTCTTAGTTCAATGTTCTGTATTTTATAGTCACCTGAACGTCTTTGCAATTTTATACATAAGAGATTTCTTTTATAAAAGAAATTCAGCAGAAGGTCTAATTCGTACAATGTAATGTTGCTATCATATAAGTAGCTCGTAAGTAGTAGTAAGTAAGTATAGGTACATACCATATCATCATCATTTCAGCCGAAAGACGTCCACTGCTGGACATAGGCCTTCCCCAAAATGGGGGTTTTTCCATAATCACCACGCTTGGCAGGCGGGCGGAGGTTGGCGATCGCAGTATGGTGGTAAAATGCATAGAGAACGCTGCAGCCCATTCTCTAGTAAATCCCTTAGTGGCCTTCTACGACACCCACGGGAAGAAATGGGATGGTGCTATTCTTTTACGTCCGGCACCACACGGAACATACCATATGCGTAAAGAGTATTTGTAATCCAATAAATGCAAGCGTTCACAATGTCCTGTGGTAAGCATTTTGCTGAACATGGATAAACAACTCGGGCCGTGCGGTCCAAGTGCTCGGAACCCACGTCCCGTTTGTTTAACGAAATCTTCAAACGGCTGGTTGACACTTCCCGTGACCCTAAGGGCTGGCTTTTACCATGGCCAGCGGCTAAGCATTGCTATAAAACGTGGCAATGCCGCCAGTCTCTTGGGTACATTACCAGTCGACAGCAATGCAGAGGATATTTTCGACGTCATAATTTAGTCTGTTTATAGTTTTAGTAAGGTCACGATATTATATTTGTATTCTAATAGCTTGTTAGTTAATTAAGTATAAGAAGTTTATCCAATGTATATATTTTTATCTTCTTTAATAAATGTATTCTGGCGTTCTTTTGTCATTAGTGATATTTTAGAACGTTTTAAGCTGACACGGTACGGTCGAGCTTCTAAATGCATTATGTCTCATATTCGTCAGTAACCTTTAAATCTTAAGTAGGAATTGACTGTCAATTGCTTATCAAGACTTAACCTAACTTTTTATAGACGTAACAGTTTGTGTATTGTTGTAGGTATGTCCCAAGGTAGCTTCGTACGGCGCGTCATTTTACGGACGAGTATAGACATTTCAATAGCAAAATTTTAGCGGTTTTGCTATCCTCATAAATATCAAAATCAAAGTTGGGTAGGCAGCTGTGTTTTTAAGTCCCACATCAATCAAGCTATCATAATTTGTATGATTTTGGCAATTCGCTTTTTAAAAGGGCGTGCGCTTCTGTGGAATCACACACCGTCGGAACCCAGCTATCGCGGTTGATTTGCTGTCATTTTTTGAAGAGATCCGTTGTCTGTCTCCGAAACGCAGCATCAGATCTATATGAAATTTAAATGGGACTATTTCAGAATAAACTCCTTTCGAACAAAAAGAGAATTTTGCAAATCCGTATATATATGACGGAGTTATGCCCGAACATACATAAAAAATATACAGGGAGTCCCGAAACTCAACGTCAAGCAGGTACGGAGCAATAAGCTGGGTTGTACCAGTTTTAGCAAAAATAAAAGAATACAGTATTTTTTTTTTAAAGACAAGGCGTCAATGTTTCGTGATAAAACGTTTTTAACCATGACTTAATTAAACTTTATTTTTTTGTACTAGACTCACAATATTAATTATTGGTTTTGTGACTGCAATCAATAGCATAGTTATTTAGGATTACATAAAAAAAAAAACACTGAATAATTTAGAAATTTGTGATCACAGTACCTAAATATCTGATCTAGGGTGTTGATTTTCAACATTTTCAAAAGAATACCTATTATCACTTAACCAAGTAACATTGATTTTTTATTTTTGCTAGAACTGGTACAACCTAGTTTATTGCCTCGTACCCGCTTGAAGTTGAGTTTCGGAACACCCTGTATATAAACATGTCGAATTGATAACCTTCTTCTTTTTGAAGCCGGTTAAAAATCATGTGATCATAAAAAGTATTATTCTGTGCGAGAATTTTTTTTTTTTTTTAATCTAAAAAAAAACAGTTTTACGTTTGTTTTATTCTTTTGTGATTAATAAAAAGTATTATTCTGTGCGAGAAGAAAACAGTGAACGAAAACATCGTGAGGAAACCGGTATGTCATAGAACCAGAAATTCGGAGATGTGATACAGACCACTTATGCATATGCTTATGAGAAGTAAACCTGCGATTCCTTAAGGAAGATAGATAAATGCTCAACCAAATATATTTTTTACAAATGAGACTTTTGTATTTTTTTCCCTTTTTCAGGCTAAAGCAATATTAGCTCCAAAAGCTAAAGTGTTTGTCTATGGCTGAATTTAGCGCTTTTCAAACGATATTATTCTTTTGGCAAAACCATTTGGCGTGATATGATTTTTGCTTAAATCTTCTGAAATAAAACTGTTGGCTGTTTGTGTTTTTAAGATATTTCGTGAGAGGGAATACTTCTTATATAGGGGTATATAAGTCACGCCTGAAGAGGAAAATATTTGGATAAAAAGAAATTGCCGCGCGCACGAGTTTTTGGATATATTGTTACCTATATTTTATCCTTCGCAGTTATAAAATATTGACGTCAATAAATCGAGGGGATTTTTTTTCGCTTTCGCCATTTTCTTTTCAATAAAGGAGGGCTTAGATTTTGAACAAGGATAATAATATGCCTAATAATAATTTGCCTCGTCATTTCTCAACTAGGTTAGGCTCGACTTCCAGTCTAACCGGATGAAGCAGAACCAGTATTTTACATAGAGCGATTGCCTATCAGACCTGCACAACCCAGTTACTGTATAAAACTGGTTGTCAGACTTTTGAACTTCTGACCTGGAGTAAGTCTATCAAAGATCTACAAAAGAAAGCTCGGACGAAAAGCTTAACGTGTTTTCTGACTAACCCTCTATGCCTCAGAAAGCACATTAAGCCATTGGTCTCGATAAGTAATGGATGGTCACCCATCAAAAAATCAACCGCCGCAAGCATACCTTAACCAATCATTTAGTTCCGAGCTCACAAATATTTATATTGGCTTGCTAACATCTCTTAATATGGGAATCTAAAAAAAAACAGTTTTACGTTTGTTTTATTCTTTTGTAATTAATTTAACCACCGTACGGAGCTGATCAGGTATGAGTATATGAGTATATCATAGCTGATAGCGCGCGCGCGATCCATTGTTGAATTAATGAAAGAATGAATAATGCAAGGTAAATGTGTTTTTTTTTATTTGTAGGTAACTAAATTAAATTACAGCTGATGGTGTATTATTCTTGTTAGGTACTCAATATTCTATTGGGGTAATAAAATTGGGGCCAATAAGACCTACATACATTGAATTATGTAACTAACTAAAAACTAGGATTTTCAGATTCCTTATCTGTACTTTTCACAGATAAACGTCATAAAATAATCTCTGTTTTATTTATTGGCCTCTCTAAAACACTTCCATTAATTGAGTAAAAGGTCAAATATTAGAACAAAAATACAAAGATATCTTTTGAATTTATCTTTCTTTGAAGTTTTCTTACACTCAGCGCTTCTACCTTATTTACTGCTATTATTCGATTCTAAATAAAAGCAGCCATATTAGGTGTTTGTTTTCCATATAACAACCAAAATATGTGCTGTAATCACTTTACAAACTACCTACCTCATGATAAAATTGTAATACGATAAATATTGCATCATGGCCCACAAAATTGCCCCTTAAAACCATGGTGGTAAGATTGAGATTCGAATTAAGGAGGTTATGATAAGAAGTCTGGTCGAAAGCATGTTTTGAGAGTCGATGATTGATGACTTTGGAAGCAAGTTTGATGCCAGAAAACCCCATGTTATGGGGAAATATTAATGATGGGGTGAATACAAAAATATACAGGAGGGGGTAGATAGGGACGGGGTAAAGGATAATGGACTTGAGCTCAAGGTCGTGGTCGGTTACTGTCTTTCATGTGGTTTGGAGTGTCTTTTACACGTGCCCGGTTTTTAGTTGAATTTGTGACCGTTTATATGGCCTTTTAGACACTTTTTTGGCTTATTAGTCGACACGCACAAATTACAGCGCTTGAACTGGGCGAATAGAAAGAGAAATAAAGAAAGTAAAAGTATTTATTGTGACTCCCACAGGAAGATCACATACTGAACTAAACACACAATCGTACAAAAATTATAAAAATCCAAATTTCTTGGAAGTAAAAACTAAAAATAAATAAATTCCTTTACGAGGCCAAAAGGCTCCTACCTCAGCATGATGCTGCGACATTATAAAAAGTGTCGTGGCGCTGGAATCGTCTCTTTCATTTAATGTAATATTACCTATAGGCGATTTGCACGAAGTTACAATTGATTGTGGGCGAATCGACCATTCCAGAAATGCGTATTAAGCGAATGGCACGTTTTGAATAAAACCTTAAGGAAACAATAAAAAGTTACGGAAAACCTATTTACACTAACTTTAAAACATAAAAAAATAATAGTTTAAAAAACTAAAAACACGCTTTAAAAACCAAACTAAAAAAGGAAAAAATAATTTAATTCAATTAAAAAGCGTGGGGTGCTTTTTGAGGTATTTTTATAATCAATTAATGTCAAGCACCCCACGCTTTTTAATTGAATTAAATTATTTTCTCCTTTTTTAGTTTGGTTTTTAAAGCGTGTTTTTTAGTGTTTTAAACTATTATTTATTTTCCATTTTTTAGTTCTGCTAACTACAAAAACGTGATTTTTTTTTAAATTATTGAATTGTCATCGGTCCTCGACAAGTTTACAAAGTTTCAATGAAATCTGACCGTTTAAAGTGGGTCAAAATCGCGCTCAAGGAGTCGGTTACATACAAACGAACAAACATACAAGTGAAGCTAATATAAAGCGTGTAAAAAACAACCGGTTGCCTAAACCGCATTTCTGGATTTACCTTGGGTTGTGGAGATCACTCAGGTAGGCAGTCGGTCCATGTATAATACTGGTATTCAGCTACATCCGGTTATACTGGATGCTGACCCCAACATGGAAGGGAAAGCGATAGGCAGATGACGTCCTGACCAATATTAAATTTTACCAATACCCTATCCAAAATAAGCCAAGTACAAATTTCTAAAGCAAATCTAGAAAAAAGCCTACAAAAGGCCCATTCATAAGCAACAATGACAGTACAAATTGTATTGTAAAGATAATTCGAAGATGTCTCACCTAGACATGACCCACAAACGCCTGTCAAAACTCGTTGCACTTGATAAGGGTAAGACGCAAGGAGGGAAGATTTAATATAAAGGGATTTCCGAAAAATTGTGGTTAATGTGTTGTAGATAACTATTACAAAGAGGTTCTAGCAGACTTTTTATGTACGATCAGTAGGTACACGAGGAGCTTGTGTCAATGTAATACCAGCGATCGATCAGGTTAAGTTACGCTTGCCACGGTTTGTCCGTGGATGGGTGACTACCTTTAGATACCAAGACCTCTCCGTGCGTCAGAAAGCACGTTAAGCGGTCGGTTGGTTCTGGGTTTTATTCGTGGATCTTTGACAGTCGTTACGAATCATAAGAAGCCCGAAAGTAAGACTGGTTGTCAGGTATAAAAAGGGGTATAATATCACCCAGTAAATAGGTTGTGGAGGTCAGCTGCATTTTGACTGGAAGCCGACCAGCATAGTGGCGACCCCACGATCTTGAGAAAACAATGATCTCCGTTGGGACATACCTTCACTGATTGTGCGGTGAAGCTACTTCAAATGTTGCGTTGACCACATTGTTGCGCCTATACAAATATTTGGTCCAATAATTATGTGGTGCCGCATTAGCACTTAATACCGCTTAGTAATTAATTTGTTAAAATTTTGTGATTTAATTTTATAAGCCTGTTTCCGTGTGATAAAATGTGGATTTTGTAAAATAGTGTGTAATTAATAGTTTATTAACTATCAATGGCTGAGTAATTTTCATGCCAAAATTGTGTTTGAAATGAATTAGTTTTCAATGCAAAATAACTTTTATCTGGTGTGGTTGATGATTATGAGTTTGGTATTTATTTTTCGAATATCAGTTTTTTTTTAATGTAATTAAAACAAGGACCAACAATTGTAAGGATTTCAAATGAAATACAATGCACGCCATACCGCGTTTACGCTCTCGTATCAAACAATTGTAGAGAACTACAATTGGCTGGGTACCCAATTTCAGCCGGTTAAAACAACCTGGTTCTACAATTCAGAAAGCACCTGAATCTTTAATCTCCGGCTGGCGTTGAACTAATCTCCATTTTCAAAATGAAATTTTAACCGAAACATTTGATGTAACAAATGCAAATTAAGTCGAGTAATTCATCTATTTGGTTTGATTTTAATTCAAATACCGCTGGCTGTGGGCTTTACATAATTCTGGTTATTAATTCCTGTGGGAAGACTCACTTATGGACTTGACATTTCGACTACATTTAAATAATTATTCGATCCCCAAATAATTCCTATTTTGGGTTTCTAAAAACGTGAATCGAAAATTGTATGAAATGTCACTTGAAATGTATTCAAATAAATAAGATGGCGGCGTAAATGTTTAGCCTCCAACCAAATAACCTTTTAATCGCTATGACTGAATCCAACATTAAGAGCACAGACAGTTTTCAGTTAAAAAGAAAAACAAGAAAGTTTAGAGACGATCAGTGAGTGAAAAACTTGAAAAAAAAGAGGATCAAATCAACATTCCCCTAAATTAAGACTGCCTTATTATGTTTTGTCTATCTATCTTCGTTTAATATTACATTCATAGAATGCTAATACTAAGCATAATTATTACTTTAAAACTACGATATACAAAATAAATACAAAAAACAAAAGGACACTTAGGCGTCGAAGTATTCCTCCGCATCGCTGTCATCAGGAAACGTGCCCAGAAGACTGGCAGCATTGCCACGTTGAATGGCAATGCTAATTCTTTGGCCAAAGAACGAACCAGCCCTCTGGTCACGTGAAGTGTCGACCAGCCGGCGAGAAATTTCCTTAAAGAGGAGACGTGCACTCGGGCCCCATGACCCGAGCGCACTATCTTCTTATGTATCAGTCTTTGTATAGTTATCGACGAAAAAAGATTTAAAAAAAAATTGAGTATCAATTCAAATATTCCCCCAAAATAAAGAGTGTCTTATTATATTTTGTGTATCTTGAGCATCAATCCTCTACTGTTATCGACAGTGCAGTTCTCAACGAGTCAACTACTGTCTAAAAGTATTCACCTACAGTTTGTGGGCCTTATTAAAAGGCTAAATATGCATATTAATAATATGCTCCCAAAGGGCAATGGAGAGGTTTATGATTGGAATTTCACTACGTGATCGAATCAGGAATGAAGAGATCCGCAAGAGAACCAAGGTAACTGACATAGCCCGAAGGACTGGCAAATTTAAGTGGCAGCGGGCAGGGCACATTGCTCGCAGAACAGATGGCCGATGGGGCTGAAAAGTTCTGTAGTGGCGACCGCGTACCGGAAGACGTGGAGTTGGAAGGCATCCCACAAGGTGGACCGATGCAAGGAGGCCTATGTCCAGCAGTTGACGTCTTTCGGCTGAAATGATGATGATGACAGTTTGTGAAAAGGGTAATAAGTATCAATGTGTGCATGTCCTAATTAATTTGTAATTTCTAAATTAATTTTATCTTGGCAGTTAAGTACACGCGAGACACAACGGCTTTTTAATTGTTTCTGTAATTACCGGCGTTCTACCGGTTAAAGGAAAATTGTTAAATGTGCTGAATATGATTTTAAATGGGATAGTTTATTTATTTTGATAACATGTATGTGCTTATATCAAACAAAATATTATAATAATCTGAGTCCTTCCCACACCACATGCTAAGAATTTCATTTTATTTTGTTTTAAGTAACCAAACGCAGCGGAACGGTAACGTAAACGTTAACACTGCAAGTTCGGTCATGCATATGCAACGTTACAACCAGAACAATACCGCAGCTTCAAAGCTGTAGAGAAAAGCAGTGACCCATGAAACGTCATCCAACGCATGGTGGGAATTCACCTCAATTACAAACCATCACGCCAGTCTACCCCGAACGGTTTGGCAAAGGTATGCATATAGTAACACCCACATATGTTTAATATATGTTTAAGCCACATATAATAAGGGGCTATTGCCATCTACCAGGAAAAAATCAGACTCCGGGCTATTTCTGAAAAATGCCATTAGGTAAACCCCAATAACACTTTGCCTAACTTATGCTCAGTAGTGCTTGCGATCACTAGACCATCGAAGCAGTCGCCTTAATATGAGCAACAAATTATGAAGACAACCTGTATCTGGAGAGTCATAATAAACATTAGGATGTTTATTTGTAGAATATGTTGTTTTAGCCTTATCGTCTGCCTTGTCTTCTCCTAAATATGTTGGGGTCAGCGTCCAGCCTAACCAGATGCAGCTGATTACCAGTATTTTACATGGCGCGTCTACCTATCCGATCTCCACAACCCAGGAACTGGGTAATACGATACCCCTTGGTAAGACTGATAGTCAGCCATTCGGGTTTCTGACGGCTCGTAACGACTGTCAAAGATCAGGGAATGACAGCCGGGACCAACGGCTTAACGTGCTATCCGAGGCATGGTGGGGTCAATCAAGCAAGCAAGTATATAAAAAAAAATAACAAAAAAAATTGCTTTTCTGTTTTTTCGGCGGTTTAATTTTTTTGTTAAAAAATTTTTATTTTATAATTTTTTGTGGCTGTAATCTACTAATTACTAATTGCTTAATTTTTGATTACTTTTTGTAATACACAACTCAGCATTAAAATCTGTGAGTGAATAATCAATCATCCCCTGTTTTACTACCCTTAAGGTTGGATTTTATTTTCCAAATTTTATATGAGACCAATTTCGGGGTATACCCTTTCCAAAGAGTTATCAAAACCTGTAAAAAGTTATGCGTGGTCATACATAAAAAAAAAATATACGCGTCGACTTGAGAACCTATTCTGTTTTTTCATCGGTTAAAAAAGAAAATAATCATATGGCATAAAAAATGTAAGCAGTCGAATTCCGAGTAAACAGTAGGTACATCCAATTGCAGTCATAGGAATCTCAGGATATGATATTTGAGACCGACGACTTAAACTTCGTTTCACGGTTATGTATGGATGGGCATCTGTATAATACAGGAAAAGTTTTTATCCAATGCGCAAACTGTAACCATGACTTGAGCATACCATGAAGTGCTCCTACGCGGTCAAAATGTATGGAACAGCTGTTTTTTTTTGTATAACCGACGAAAAATTTCTGCGCTGTGGGTCTAGAATGTTAATTATGCTGAATTCATGGTTAAAGTTTGCGTGCTGAATAAAAACTTTTCCTATAGAGTTGAAGGAAAAGCTTCTGACTCCTAAATTCATAACTCAGGCAAAGTGTTTGTATAAATCTACTTACAGAAATAAATTAAATTAATCGTAGAAATGGAAATATACTGTTGATAAGAGCTTGTTAGTGCCAGTAGAATCTTTAAGATCAAGAGCTTTGTCAGTTTTGCGTAGTTTAAAGAGGTTAATTGTCAAGATTAAGACGAAAATAATGAATCTTAAGGCGTTTTCCAAGAAGTTTAAATAGTTAGTATGATGAGAATTCCATATTTTGAAACTAAGATCTTTTGAAGCAAGATCTTTATGTCTTCATAAAGATGCAAAATTTAGAAAGATTTCTTTAGCAATTGCAGGAATTCTCAAAAATAATGAGAAAAATAATAAGGCTAGTTATATAGATTTTAGACACATAAATTCCACTGGCTTTAATATATTCTTATTTTACCAATACATCGGATAGCAGGTGTGATCTACTTTCGAACGAAACAATCTTACAGTAGACAGAATTGAAAATCTCTGAAATACACCTGGGTCGATTGTCTAGAGAATTTATTTGTGTCACACTGTGTTAAAAGTTAACCGTGATACAAAGAAATCACTAAATAAGGAATATTTTTGATTTAGAATCTCCATTACATGTGTGAGATTTATATGACAATGTTCTCTTTACTTTTTCAATGTATGAGTAAATTATGAACGGCCAAACTTCAGATATTTGTGCAGAAAAGCTGATTTTCAGTCGCCTTTACTGAATTTGTTTCTAATTTTTTTTTATTACATAGAAACCTAGATATAAACCACAATATACCTGTGTCGTCAAAATATCGGAGGGACATGAGTTATAATGCCATAATCACGTAATTAGGTTTGTTTGGTAACGTATGAGAATTAAGAGGGGTTGGCCACTCTAAAAATACGGGATTAAAAGGATTCTACACAAAATATGAATCAATCGTAAATATAATTTTGTAAAGTGTTATAAAAACTGCTCAAAGTTTCACAGCCATATGAAATATTGGTAAATACTTACCTATAAGTACTTTCTCTATCGTCGTGGACAATAATTTTGAGACTTGAATGGAGTCCCTGATTGCAGGCGTGTGCAGTTTTGGAATGAATGCCGTACAGTCATTGTAATGTGGGCCTGTAACGTGAGTTGTGTGCGGCCTAAATGTGTTGCGTGGCCTTTACAATACGCGCAACCTTTTACCTTGAATACTTGTACCTACTTACCTACATAATTCTGAACCCCCTTTGTAGAATGGTTTCGTCGGTTATTTAAAAATAAAGCTGTTCCGTAGACTTTGATCGCATAGGTATTAGGTATACACTTTTCTTTCAAATAGCAAAACGTTTTTTCGATATCCAACGAACAATTTCTGCGTTACAGGGTTTAAAATATTGTGCTGAATTCATTGTTGCAGTGTAGTCGGGTAGTCTGTACCTACATATATACTCGTACAGTATTTTTTTTTTGTCGGGCATCTCGCAGTTGGCCTTGAGAGGCCGTGACTGCTTAAATGTTATTTCCTGGGGCTGCCATTAAGAATAAACTTAACGCCTCCAGCCAGGGCTTTAAAACTACTTAAATTACTAGGCGACTGCACGCTGAGGGCACCCCCTGTGGGGTACGGGCCTCGGCTCAGGGTGTCACTGGTGGGGGGACAGCAAGTGGGGATAGGCTGGATCAAAATATTTGCATTATTATTATTAATCGGGGAATTTAACTCTCCTGGCTCAGCTGCGGCGCGGGCTGGCGCTTCAACGAGCAAGGGTCGGTCGCGACTCGTACAGTCAGGAAAATTAACGTTAAATAAATTGACAACCTAGATCAAGTCGCTGTGTTATAGCTATCGAATAGAACTGTCATAAAATAACAGTAATGTTTTGAATATAACATCATTTAAGTTGGAAATCAATTTACTTACCGACTAATTTCCCTGACTTTATATAGGTAGTGCATGAAGGACATGTTTTGTATGTACAGTCATCATCATCATTTCAGCCGAAAGACGTCCACTGCTGGACATAGGCCTCCCCCAAGCTCCGCCACTTCGACCGGTTCTGTGCTTCCCGCATCCAGCGGACTCCTGTGGCCCTCACAAGGTCATCGGTCCACCTTGTGGGAGGCCTCCCAACTTTGCGTCTTCCGGTGCGCGGTGTATGTACAGTAAACTTTAAAAATGTAAGACAAATTTTGGTCGCACTGGTTATTAATTAAACCTTGATTTAAACGCGAAATTAGAAATCCTGGAGGATTGTTCAGTTTGTATGTGTAGGTAAGATAATAATAATTGGCAAGACATATTAGACGAAAAGGTGAGGTATAGAGTTCCTAATTATCTGATCTAAGCTAATTAATGTGTGAAACGTGGCTTTTCGAAGTTCCTGCCTAGGCACAAAGGGAACAATTTTCAACAATTTTCTGCTAATACTAACCATCATATATTCATCAATATTTTACATAGACCGACTGCCTATCTGCCGTCCATAAGCTCGTTAACTCGCATATGGTCGATTTTCGTTTTTTGATGCCACCATTATCAGAAAAAAATCTCTATCTTTCTGTCTAAGCAGTATTTTTCTACAATTTATGGATGCCGAGATAAAAAAAAAATGGCGATAACTTGCCTTGTTTGATATGTTTACTACGCTAAAACGCAGGTAAGCAACATTACTAAACTAAAAACTGACTAAGGGCTTTATAATTTACATTTTTACTAGAATTTTTACCATCCGTTGCATAACTATATAGAATGCATTTCATATTTTTCTGTGCTTTTTTTGTAACATAACTCGAAATATGATTTTGTTGGTTAACGGCATTATATCTTGTGGACGGCAGCTATCTGATTTCCACAACTCAGTTACTGTGTAATACGATACCCCATGGTTAGGACTTGTTGTCAGACTTTCGGGCTTCTGACGACCGTAACGACAGCCAGGACCAACCCACCCATCCATGGACCAACCGCGGCAAGCGTTGCTTGACCTGATCATTACTTAGCCACAAGCTCAACCAAGGACAAGACTAACCAAAAAACAATAAATAAAGAAAGATTGCTAGCAATGTGAGTAATATAAATCTAAAAAGAAAGATTTCTCTTACCCTGACATTAAATATTAATTTTCTTCTTCATCCAAAAAAGCCTTAAGGGTGATAATTTAAGGCGAGTACTTCAGAGTACCTTCATTTTATTTCATATCGCGATCAAACGTCAGAATTGTACAAACCTATCTAAATTACGCCTTTGTATTAAGCTTAGGAGAATGGGAGACTTTTATTTGTTCTGAAATAAGGTTCGTTTTAGCTCGCATGATACTAATCTTCATGGGAAGGTACCGAATGAAATATCCGAGGCTTTTCCTTCTGTTATTCGGTTTTATGTATTTCTATAGGATATCCTTTTCATGTTTTAGAGCAAAATGGCTGACTATCTATGAGATTTTTTTTAGGAAACCAAGCTTTTAGTAGAACGAAGAACGGTTTTAATACTCGTTTTTTTTTTTTTTTTTTTTGGGTGGGAAATCATCAAATAACTTCTCCCGCTCTGGGTGGAGCGGGAGGGCGTGTCAGACTTTTACTGACTAAAACCCACCCGTGTTCCCTCAGTTGCCTGTGTGCCAGGGGCCGCGGTATCTCTTTCGAACAACCCGCACCCCTGGCAGGCATCGGTCCTTGCGAACCCCACCTATTGGTGCTGACAACTCTTTGAGGCGCGCGTGGAACACAACGCGCCGTCGACCCGGGCTTGGTCCTTACCGGACAGCGAGCTACCCATTACTCGCCGTCCGCAAGCCCGCGCCTACGGTGGCCGGGAATCAGCCTGGGATTCCCGACGCCCAGGGCTTCTCCCGCGGCGACTACGGCCGTGAGGGCGCATATACTGCCTCTCCCTCACGTGCGCCGCCTCCCTCTTTGCGAGCATTACTGCTTCGCAGAAGGAGGTGACGGCTAACCATTCACTCTCGCTCCGTACCATGGCCTGCACCAGGGCCGGACGCGAGAGATCGCCGCCGCCGATCGCCTCCACGAGGACACGGCGGTGCTCCGCCCAAGCCGGGCAGACCGCCACCGTATGCTCCACCGTGTCCTCAGGGCGATCTTCGCAATGGAAGCACCCGGGCGTTTCCTCCCGCCTTATACGAAACAGGAACCTCCCGAAACAACCGTGTCCGGTGAGGACCTGCGTCAGGCGGAAGGTGAGGACGCCATGCCGCCTCTCAAGCCACTCCTCAAAGAGGGGACTTACCGCCGCTATCGTGGTTTTAATACTCGTAAAGTGGTATTTATAAATCAAGATTCCAGAAACTATAGGTATTAACAATGATGTATAAAACTAGGTATTAATGTTTACTTTGAAGCAATAATGAAGTTGTGATACTTATTTTGGGTGTATTTATAAACGTTGATTATAGTTAAGAGATGTGTGACCTGTCAATCCCGGCTAATGAGATAACAATTAATTTTCTATTGTGTGGGCACGCATGCGTGCCCCCGGGACGTTACATCAAAAATGTGTGGTTATACAGTCACTAACCATTACTTAACTTTAAGCAATGTTAATAAACAAAGGGAGTTGTCTACCAAACATGTACAGTCACAAAAAGAGATAAGTAACTGGGGTCGTCAGACATAATTGATGTCTAGTAAGAAACCAATTGAAGTTTTCGAACGAAATTTTATTTGATATTTTAACTGTTTGTTTTGTATTAATTAAATTTAATTTTACTCCAAAAAAAAAAGCCATTGGTTTCTTCCTAACTTCAACTATATTACGACCCTGATTACTTAATATTTCCTTTGATGACGGTTAAAAAAATGTGTTAATGTTGTTTCGGACGTGGATTTTATCAACTATTTTGTTCACATTTTTTTTGTTATTTTTAACCATTTTTGCTACAAGTTGAGTCTTTAATACATATTTTAGGTATGTAATATCAACAAAAACAGTAAAGTTACTGATTACTTATTATAAATAATAAGTACAGTTTGCACGTATTTCTGTGACAAACAAACCTGTTTTTTCTTTCTGCTTTCTTTCTTTTGGACAGAACACGTGGATACATACCTAAGTATGTTTTATACTTTTGTGTAAAAACAATTGCAATACCTTTAATTTGGACATTTTGACATATTCACTAAGTTATAGTCGCTATCGAGCTGGCGAGTTTTCTAAACATGAAGCAATGGATAATTAACTTCAAAATCCTACGAAATGTGAATATGTGTTTCGTAGTTGGGGTGCTGATAGCTAACTTTTTGCCAACATTCATAAAATAATCCGTTATGATTGCTATCCTTACTCAATTACTCGGCAAACAATAATAACAACGCAATATTTCCTTATTTGTTCAGCGTCTATATTGCTCCTTATTTCTTACAATAAATAATGTAAAAGCCGAGCCTGCTCAGCGGTGCATCTCATCGTGAAAACAAATTGTATTAGATGCGCGTCAGCGGTCAAAGTGAAGACGGTTTTACCATAAAGTAGAAAGTACAGAAGGTTGGCTCTATAGCACGAGCGAAAAACGGACCACGCACACATAGACGCGTACGTACGGTGCGGTGACCTGAGCCCCAGCTCGAACGCGTGATGTAAAATGTAAATTTGAACGATTTTTAATTCCAGAATACTACTACCCTATAGTATTTTGGTTAAAATGTTTGAGAAACAAGCAAAATACTTACGTATCAGCTATAGAAGTGATTTACAGTTCGGTCGTCGGGAATATGCGTTATTGACACCCGTCAGTTTTATGCAAACGAATACGTGTTTTGCGAATTTGATCTTTATTAGTTACTAAAATTATCGCACTGACAAGAGTCAAACATGTATTATCTCGACGGCCGGAATAAATCTAAAAATAAGGAAATGTCATGTAAGAAGTATTATTAATTTTAAAATCGTTCGAATTTACGTTACGATTAAGTTATGGGCTCTAGGCTGGGGTCTGTCTGAACAAACGCCGACCGCGACTGACGCTGTGTGACGGTCTGTCACCCATGACAGCCGAATGCTATTTTCATAAATACACGAATGTGGTCTCGCACGCATGACGCCCGCGACCGACAATTGCAAAAAGTGGCAACAAACGTTTTGGCAACCGACCGTCGCAAGTCCACTTACACTCACTGTACGTGAAGTGTGTGTATGTGTGTGTTTTTGCTCGTTGTTTGGAGTCCATCTTCTGTACTTATCTATGTTGTGGTCAAAGTGAAGATGCTTTTACTGAGCGAACGTGGTCGCTTTGTTTTTGAGTGCTATATTGCCCAGTTGATGGCAAAAGGGTGATGTAATGTTAACCCATATTTCGCCAGTTATATTTAAGTATCATGAAATAAGGGCTAGTATAAGCAATAATCAATTGGGCACAAATCCAGATTCTGAGCTGATGCTGAGAAATTCCAAATAAAACCCAGTAACACTTTGCTTGACCTAGGAATCAAAGCCAGGAGACCTCAAGCTCAGCAGTATCGTAGGCGTGATGTTATGTAAGTGAATATCAATCAGTGGGATTTATGAACTTAGGGGGTTCTTTTTTTCTTTTTGAGAGTGGGAAATCATCCAATAACTTCTCCCGCTCTGGGTGGAGCAGGAGGGCGTGTCAGACTTTTACTGACTAAAACCCACCCGTGCTCCCTCAGTTGCCTGTGTGCCAGGGGCCGCGGTATCTCTTTCGAACAACCCGCACCCCTGGCGGTTTGTACTGATGATTTTAATGATAAGTATTCTGTAAAAACAGACTTGTTGTGGTCGTGAATTATATCTGAAATTGACCTGTAAATTAGGATTTACAGGTCAATGTCAGGTTGTGTCTAATAAAAACTTTTCCTGTATAATATAATAATATAGTAGGCTTTATTATCGCGTCGCGGGCACAGCTAGTCCTTACTGATTTATAAACACGAAAGTTTGTATGTATGGATGTTTGTTACTCAATTACGCTACAACGGCTGAAAGGATTTGGATGAAATTTGGCACACTGCTAGATTATAACCTGGATTAACACATATAATACTTTTTATCCCGGTAATATGTTCCCGTGGGATAATTTTTGTACCCCACGCGGGCGAAGCTGCTGGAAAAAGCTAGTTAATTATATTTCGGGCTACCCTGTCGCTTGCCCCTTTATGAATTAAAATATTATTGGCATCGTCTTCTGGTTTCCATTAAAAGTTATCCTTTCACAGTTAATATTATACATTGCTTTAAGAGAATTTTATTAAACAATTTTTCTTTTTCCTTATAGATTATTCAACTAATAACACGTTATTTTTTTTTATCAAAGATCATCAAATCCCTATTATTATCAAGTACGTAATTCTGTTTGAATTGTTATTTGATTAATACTAAGGTTTTATATTTTATTTAAGGACAATATATACAAAACTGACGTAAAAATATTGTATCTACAGTCTTTTCACAGTTATTTTGCCTAAGACAGCATAGCAAACCAACAGCAACTTTATCGTAATCAAAATAAAGACCAATGTGATTTTTACATACGTACTCATCAGTGGAAGCAGCCCAATAGCAACTTTAAAACATCGAAAAATAAAGATCACTGTGATTTTGGCAGTAACGCAAAATCAAAGTAAAATAACTGCAAAGAGACACTTAGTTAAGGAGGATGTACAGACGCCAGCAGATCAAGCTACCTACTGTTAATATTTCCCAATTGAACATGAACCTTATTCTTATGGATTAAAGTTGAAAATCTATCAAATAAATTTGACTGCTTGGGGTAGCTCGCGAAATTAAATTTTTATACGTTTTTTTTCCAATTTGTGGATCAGTATTAGGTTGTAATGTTGATTATAAGATGATTCGTGACAGTAACAAATATAGGTTTATAGAATTATCAGCATTACAACCCTTTAAATCAATTTAATCCCATTGAATGAGCAGGAGACGCCCTGGGCGTCGGGAATCCCAGGCTGATTCCCGGCCACCGTAGGCGCGGGCTTGCGGACGGTGAGTGATGGGTAGCTAGCTGTTCGGTAAGGACCAAGCCGGGGTTGACGGCGCCTTATGTACCATGCGCTCCTCAACGAGATGTCAGCAGCAACTGGTGGGGACCGCAAGGGCCGATGCCTGCCAAGGGTGCGAGTTGTTCGAAAGAGATACCGTGGCCCCTGGCACCCAGGCAACTGAAGGAACACGGGTGGGTTTTAGTCACTAAAAGTCTGACACGCTCTCCTTCTCCACCCAGAGCGGGAGAAGTTATTTGATGATTTCCCACCCCAAAAAAAAAACACTGAATGACGTTTTCATTAAATACACCTAATGTAGAAGTAGTAGTCTAGAGCAGAGGTGACCCAGTAGTAACGGCAGTGACTTACTACTTGTGGGTCGTAGGTTCGATCTCAGACAGGCACTTGACTTTGTACGAAATAATTTCATCACCCCTGCTCTTAAAACGGCGAAGGAAAACATTGTGAGGAAACCGGCATGTCCTAGAACCAACAATTCTAAGACATGCCACATCTACCAACCCGCACTGGGCCCGCGTGGTAGATTACGGCCCACTCCCTCTCACCGGAAGGCCTGTGTCCCAGCAGTGGGAAGATTATTTTATTTATTTTTTATTTTTATTTCTTTGGGACAGCAAACAATTGCGTAATAATGCTTAATACTACTACATAGATTATTATATAACATTTAGGTAATAACGCAACCAGCACCGTTATCCACAAAATAATATAGTAAAAAAATTAATTAGGTAGGTACAAGCAAACTTAAGCAAACAAAAGATTTAACTAATAAAATGTGATTTACACAACACTTAGTAAAAAGTGAGACAAACTTTTAACAACCGACTTCGAAACCTATAAGATATAAACAAAATTTAAATGCGTCCATTTCGGAGTAAACCTCATATGAACAGAAAACTTTCGAAGTCGGTTAAAAATAAACAAATTGATAGATTAGTTAGATTGTTAGATTAGAGGCTGATTATAATAATATCTAGTAAAAAAATCTTCGGCATCACTACTTGCAAGCACAAACTGTCGGCGACTATGCCAAGGACTTGGAGATTCTGCGAAGTCTTTAGGCATTATCAATGAAATTTGAATTGTATTGTCATACTATTAAGTTATATATCTTTATATAATCAGGGCATTAAAAAGCATTGCGGTGGAAGCATTGGACGTGTCGACAGTGGGCACAGGCCCTAGCTATTAACTTATTCGTGTTGAGGAGTTGCAATTAACAGTAAATGAGTATTTTTTTTTTTTATAAATTTATGTAGGTATCATAAGAGCATTTTCCGTTGGATTTAATCAAAGAAGCAATATAGCCTTAAGCAAACAATAAAATAATGTATCCGTAGGTAATATGATAATACACGGCTGTCAAAAATCTTGACGGAATCATGTGCTATTATATTAATTTAATGAATGATCACAGGATCAAGAAAGTTCAGTCATGGGAACTGTAGTATGTTTTTATAATGAATACCTGTATATACTTTTAGGGTAGCGCCACATTGGAAACCAGGGTTAGTTAAATCAATTCAATTCAAATTCAATTCAATTTATTTCAGGAACAATTCACATTGTATTTGAAAACATACATAATAAATAAAGAAACAAGCTCATTAAAATTCTAACTTTTTCTTTCTTTTTTCTGAAAACACTTGTTATTATTTCTGGCAACATTATCCAAAATTGAGAACATAGAAAGCAGCTGTGGTAGTCCAGTTAGACTAGTGGTAACGGCCGCGACTTATAGCTTGTAGATCGTAGGTTCGAAGCCAGACAGGGGATTTACTTTGTGATAATTATTTTATCACCATTGCTCTCAAAACGGTGAAGGAAAACATCGTGAGGAAACCGGCTTGTCCTAGAACCAAAAATTCGAAGACATGTGACGTCTTCGAAATCGCACTGGGCCCGCGAGGTGGACTGTGGTCCACTCCCTCTCACCAAGAGGTGTCTATCAGTGGGAACACAAAAGCTGGTTTTTTTTGCCGATACTGTCCCACTCCTGGGCAAAGGCCTCCCCCAAATCCTTCCAGGAAGTCTTTTCCCACGCCACCTCGGACCAGCCCTCGCGGTACGCGTCCAGGTCGTCTCGCCACCGCTTTCTGTCGTCCATCTTCAGGCATACATTGTGTAGAGACATTTGTCCAGCGGTCATCCCGCATGCGGCTGATGTGACCAGCCCAATCCCATTGAGCTTAGCAGCCTTCTTGCCTACGTCTTTTATACCCGTTCTGGAACGCAGCGTGGTGTTCCGAATTTTGTCCTGTCTTTTTACACCCAGAATGCTGCGTTCGATCGCTCTTTGGCAAACTCCAAGGCAGAACTTTAGCGGCTCGGTGAGCGACCAGGTCTTAGCACCGTAGGTTAGGACAGGAAGGATGCACGTGTCGACAAGTTTGCGCTTCAGGGAGATCGGCAGATCCCCCTTCATTAGCGTCTTCATGGACCAGGAAAGAGAAGTCGATCGTCGAATTAAAAACGCCTGGAAAAGCTACTGGTCCATGAAAGCTGATTATGAATACAAAATTAGAAAAAAATATGTGGTCGTCAGGAGCTAGATACCTTTTTCAGAGGTATTGAAAACTGCAAAACATAACCCGTAGAATCTTCGCGTGGACTAAAGTATCCAACGTGTTTCAAAAGGCAAATAAGGGTTAACAAGTAGATAGGAAGCAGGATTTTTGAGTTAAATGATAAATGATTTTATCATTTAAGTAAGTAGGTTTGAACAAAAACTTTTACACGTCGGCATTATTCGTATCTGACTACTCTGAGCAGAAAGGCCGAAACAAACTCAGAGGTCACAGTCTGTTTAACAGTCCAGACATATTTTGGTACGATCATGTGAATATCGTGTAAATTGGTGTCTGGAATGGTCTTTTGAGGAAAGAACCACACAGATTCAGTGGACCTGTCCAGTCATTGCACGTATTTGTCAGTAACCATGCAGCTCAACTCAGAATTTAAAGAGCTCAACAAGTCAAGTTTAAAAAAAAAAACAACGACAAAGTGATCTTATACAGGTTCAGCTTCTCCTCTTAAGATCAACTTCCTAAAAAGATAACAATCACCAGTCTATCAAGCGTGGTGCTGTTTTATTGCAAGTGCTAACTTCAATTAGTGTGTGACTGAAACCTTATGAAATAGTTATCGGATTTCAGTCAAAGTATATAAGCTCAAAGTTTCTTGTGTTCGTTTTCATACAGTTGCAGGCAGTTAAGATCTCATCCATTGGTTTCCATGAGGAGAGATCGAGGTCAAGAGCAGGCCCCTAAGCAAAGAAAAAACCGTTTTCGTAGCGAAAATGCCTACAAGTTTACGTGATTTTTTCTTTGACTATGAGGCCCAAGAGTAAGTTTTATTGTATGTTTTTTTTTTTTTTTGCTTACGTTTTTATGTGAGCTAGATAAAAGCAAAGCCAAGCTAATCTAGCTAAAGTGTATCATCTGTAGTGTATTATCTGGGTATCATCGACCCTTTCCAAATCCAGTGCCAGGATGAAACCCCCTCACAGGACATATTTCAGCTATTTTCCTGCCGTCAAGCAAAACCATATGCAGGTTTCAGCAGGCTTAGCACAAGCACCGATATGTCGACGGAAGAATAGACATGAATATTTACTAAATGATGTACAATATGAGAAGAAAGCTATGTTTTTCTCTTAATTATCACAGTTATGCGTTCTGAACGAATCTTAATTTTGTAGCTAATCGTACATATTTTTTAGATAATAATCGTATATAGGTACGTTATGGCCGTCGAGTAGAAAGTTTGTTGTCAGTGTGATTTTGACAGTTTGGGAAGAAATATTCTTCTGAAATAGTCTACATTTATAAGTACCTAGACAAAGATCGTTAGAAACAAAAGACAAAATGACAGATTGTAGAAGGATATCTACGGTGCGATGTCAAAAATAGAGAAACGAAATATCACTTTGTATTGAAAAAGCACTGTCTATTCTTCGTAGAAATAGAAAACGTCATGCTAAGCCTGCAGGATCTACTGGTCAATTGCTGCTCGGACAAAATTTGGAAGAAAAGAAAGAAAAAATGTTTGTGACAAAAAACATGCTTATGAAAAGATAATTAAATGAAAACGCCTTCAAAGCCGTCGAGTTTCTCAAATCAAATCAAATCATAAATATTTATTTGCTAGAATATGGTACATAAGGTGTTACAGTATTTTTTTTCAGTATATCCTGCCATAACATGGCGTACAAATGTATTAACAATCAGCAATTAATCTAATTTACAAATCTAATTTTCTGTCCCTCATTTGTGTAGTAATGCGGGTAAACGGTGACACGCTAGATTTGGCGTTGACAATGCGTACTCTGCAGCTAATCGTAATGTAGACCTAATATTATTTCGATAATTTACTTTTCAGTGGGGTCAACACACCAGCCGAGTATGCCTACGTTCTAATGCTACGTTACTTGTTATCAGCGATAAACTGTTGGCCCCTCAAGATACTCGACCCGCTTGACACTGGAGCTATAAGGAAAAGAAAGATCTGGGTGACCATCCTGAGGATTTGGTTCATGTGTCTATATGTGGGAGGCGCTGCTGGCGCGGCCTTGTATGTACTATTACACCAGAAATCGATGAGTTTCTTTGAACTTGGACATTTGTATATATCTCTTCTTATGATCGTTGTTATTTTTGTAAGTATAATAAATTATGACTTTTACACATCCATCATCGAAATCGACAATATGGCTAGTCACAGCCCTAACATAACCTAACCTATTCGGTCGGTAAGCAGTATGGTGCAGTTCACAATTTATCGACAGTTTATAATACGTACTAAAATAATTTTAATAAATAAATCTCGATGTTTTGTCAAATCGTAAATGGCTAGTTTTATGATATAATAATGAAGAGTTAAAATGCTTTCAATTTTAATGTTGTCCCGATTTTAATCAAATATATCTATCATCACTATTTGCAACCGGCGAGCATGTATGACCAGATCATACGAACGATGAATAAGTATGAACGTACACGAGGCATAAGGAGCATGTAAGGGTCGTAGCAAGTGGCGTTATGTAGTTTTTGCCTACCCCCTTGGGATATAGGCGTGATTTTATGTGTGTATCATTTTAGCCGAAAGACGTCCACTGCTGGACATAGGCCTCCCCCAAGCACGGCCACCTCGACTGGTTGTTGGGGGGTATGCCATAAGCGCCACGCTTGGCAGGCGGGTTGGCGATCGCAGTATGGTGGTAAAATACATAGAGAACGCTGCTGCCCATTCTTTAGTAAGTCCCTCAGTCGCCTCCTACGACATCCATGGGAAGAAATGGGTTGGTGCTATTCTTTACGTCCGGCACCACACGGAACTATGTATGTGTGTATATAATTATGATTTACAAAATTGAAATGTTCATTGATTTGACTCGCTGACATTTTTATCTGAATAATATTTAAATCACGGCTATGGAGAAGGCTATGCTGGGAGTTTACCTACGTGATCGAAACAGGAATGAAGAGATCCTCAGGATGACCAAGGCAAGCGACATAGCCCGAAGAATTGCCAAACTAAAGTGGCAGTGGGCAGATGGCCGATGGGGCCGAAACGTTCTGGCGTGGCGACCGCGTGCGGTAAGACGGTTGGAAGGCCTGCCTCATGGTGGACCGATGACCTTGTGAAGGCCGCAGGGATCCGCTGGATGCGGGAAGCACAAGACCGGTTGAATTGGCGGAGCTTGGGGGAGCCCTATACTGGCAAACTTAAGTGGCAGCGGGCAGGGCACATTGCTCGCAGAACAGATGGCCGATGGGGCTGAATGGATCTGAAATGGCTACCGCGTACCGGAAGACGTGGGGCTTCCCACAAGGTAGACCGATGCAAGGATGCCTACGTCCAGCAGTGGACGTCTTTCGGCTGAAATGATGATGATTTTGATAAATATTTTAATGAAAGTATGTGAGGAATAAGGGAAGTGTGTCGTGAAACAGTTTAGAGTATGGATGTGATTAATGTCAAAAGCTATTAGAACAGATGAAGAACGATGGATGGATGTCTGAGACACCATAATGGCTCGAAAATACTGAGATTACTGCCGATAGAGTTTTGAAAATAAAAACTATAGAATAGAATATAATAGAATAATTATTTATTTGCATAGAAAGTGGGTACAAAAAAAATGCAGATGGTTTTATAATTAAGAGATCCTTATATATTCTACCTTAAATTAGGCATGCAAATATTTAGCACAAGTGCTTAATAGTCTACAATAAGGTCGATATGAAAATTCTTATAATATGGTCAGTAAAATAAAATAAAGAATTCAAGATGTCAGGGTTAATTAGGTAAATATAAGTAGGTACTATAAGTCGATTCTAAGGGTGGTCGCAGATCTATGGGTGTTTCTTACTGCGTACTGCCTACCGACATAAGATTAGCTTGAAACCCGATCCAATAATGTATGACAGCACAATTTAACAGTTGTCCCTACTCCCGATATGATTTTGACCGTCCGAAAAATTGTATTTGCCGACACTTGCTTTGAGGCATCAACTACTTTCGAATAGACCCGTTCCTTCGTTGACGGACTTAGAAAGTATACCCCCTGAAAGAAGATGGGTCGGGCGTAACTGCGTTAATTTCGTTAATTTACAGTTAGTGCGCCCGACGCACTAACTCATCATGAAGTCAAAAAACTCAAACTCAAACTCAACTCAAACTCAAAGCATTTATTTCAATTAGACCATTTAAAGGTACTTTTGAATTGTCAAAAAGTCGACCAGTTGGAAAGTTGAAGCTAGTTGCCCATTCCAAAACGTAGATCTCTATGGAGAAGAACGGGCAAGAAACTCCATGGACACTCTTTTTAATCATGTTAAGTATTACAAAAACTTGGGAACAATATTCTTGTTGCTTCTATATGTGAGAACCATGTAAAAAAAAAAATCTAAATATAAGATTTAAATAAGCCATGGAAGTTAGGAGATGACCAGTCTCAACCGACGGCGCCCGTTCACGAACTTGACGCGTGGATCAGCACCATCCAGCTCAACCATTTTGTAGGGAACCGAATGATCCAACACACGCGCCACCATCAGCGAGACATTTAAGTGAGCATGACATCCTACTCTCAACTGCCACGCTTTTTCAAGTCAACGTACATCAAAACAACATAATTATTATACGGATGGTACTCACATTTACAAAGTTTAAACAAAATGCTTCTAAATTATATAAAATTATAGTTTGCAATGTATTTGAGAAATTAATAAAATTTGATTTCCAAAAAGAAAGAAAAATATTTAACATCTTTTGAAATTTTAATAGTCAGCATGAAAGTCAAATTAGGTACAAAACAATGATTTGGGGCCCATATACACCAACCTCTACGCGGGCAAAGCCGCTGGTAAAAACTAGTATTATATATAAGAATAAAAATAAATAAAATTTCTAAAATATAAGTAGCCTAAGTTACTCCTTATTACATCAGCTATCTGCCAGTGAACTTCCCGTCAAAATCGGTCCAGCCGTTACAGAGATTAGCCGGAACAAACAGATAAACAGACAGATAAAACTTGTAAAAAATATATTTTGGTATATGTACCGTGTATACATCCTTATGCATTTAGTAAAAAGCGGTTATTTTAATATTACAAACAGATACTTAAATTTTATATAGCTGTATGTATGCATGATGTTTAGAGAGATGGACATGGGGCCCACTGGAGGCCGCAAAAGTTAATGTTTTTTGTATTATATTAAGCAAATATTTAATAAATTCATTCTTTGCAGTCTAGATACACTACAATATGTTTATCTGAAAGATACGTAGACGTTGCCAGGGAATTTTTGGAAAAAATCCATCTGTTCTTTTACAAAGGCCGTTCTGAATATTCTATGAAGGTAAGACAGTTATTAACTAATCTGTAGATGTAAGACAAGTTACACATTGAAAAATATCACTGATTGAGGTTATTTTATTGTTGGCATGACCTTTATGAGAATATAAGCTTATTACGTCGTAAAATGATAAACCAGTCAGCAGGTTGGTACCGTGGCGGCCCAGAGGCGGGAGTACGATCGTTGGTTGCATGGCGGCCCAGAGGCCTTGATACGAACGTTGATAACGTGGCAGGCCAGAGGCCTCAGTACGAACGTTAATAGCGTGGCCGCCCAGAGGCCTCAGTACGAACTTTAATAGCGTGGCGGCCCAGAGGCCTCAGTACGAACGTTAATAGCGTGGCGGCCCAGAGGCCTCGGTACGAACGTTGATAGCGTGGCAGCCCAGAGGCCTCGGCACGAACGTTGGTAGCGTGGCGGTCCAGAGTCCTCTGTACGAACTTTGATAGCGTGGCGGCCAAGAAGCCTCGGTACGGACATTGGTACCGTGGCGGCCCAGAAGCGTCAGTGCGAACGTTGATAGCGTGGTGACCTAGAAGCCTCGGTACGAACGTTGATAGCATGGCGGCCCAGAGGCCTCAGTACGAACGTTGATAGCGTGTCGGCCCAAAGGCCTCAGTACGAACGTTGATAACGTGTCAGCCCAGAGGCCTCGTTACGAACGATGATAGCGTGACGGCCCAGGGGCCTCAGTACGAACATTGGTAGCGTGGCGGCCTAGAGGCCTCGGTACGAACGTTGATAGCGTGGCGGCCAAGAAGCCTCGGTACGGACATTGGTACCGTGGCGGCCCAGAAGCGACAGTGCGAACGTTGATAGCGTGGTGACCTAGAAGCCTCGGTACGAACGTTGATAGCATGGCGGCCCAGAGGCCTCAGTACGAACGTTGATAGCGTGTCGGCCCAAAGGCCTCAGTACGAACGTTGATAACGTGTCAGCCCAGAGGCCTCGGTACGAACGTTGATAGCATGGCGTCCCAGAGGCCTCAGTACAAACGTTGATAGCATGGCGGTCCAGAGGCCTCAGTACGAACGTTGGTAGCGCGTCGGCCCAGAGGCCTCAGTACGAACATTAGGTAGTACAAAAATGCCTAAACCAGTACTATTTTTATGTGCCTCTCGACAATAACAATCCATGAGTAATATGTAATAAGCTTTTCACCATCTGGTAATACCACCCATGGACTCCACGAGACAGGCTTGACTCAGTGTGGAGTTCATAAGCAAAATGTGTTCTTTGCGTCATAATCCTGTTTTTCTTTTCCTTGTTAACGTAGGTACTAATGTAGATTTTAAGGAATTGTAAAGCACTGTTTTTTGGTAAAATAAACATTATCTAATGTTATCTTATTTGCTATGTAAACAAATGTGACAGAAAGTTGTATAAAGTTATCAGAACGTGTTCACGTTAGGCCCACAGGGTGCGCTGAATGAACATGTGTTGTGCCCATACCTGGTCAGTTCAATTCTACTTTCAAAGCAGATCATGCCACCACAACCTCCTTCAGTTTCCATTCTACATTTTCCTGCCTACTAACTCAAAGTTAAGACAAAGACAGCCCACACAGTAGTTATTGTCATTACTGTCAATCTTTCTGTTCCAGATTCACAAGCAAGTTCATCGGATCTCCCACTTATTCACATTATACCTCGCTGCACAAATGCTGGCTGGCCTCTTTCTCTTCAACGTTACGCCCATGTTCAATAATTATTCCGCCGGGAACTACGCTAAAGGTGGATTGAAGGGAAACGCCACATATGAACACGCTCTATATTTCGCTTATCCTTTCCCTTCGTCGACAGATTTGAAATGGTATATTTTTTCTAATATTTTGCATTGGTAAGTAAACTGAAAAATACAACACGACAAAACCCAACCCGTTCCTTTCAAATGTTCCTACCTGCCGGCTAATAGGTTCGATACATGCTAAAGAGGCTCGTGGCTAAATACTAACCGCCACACGGTTCGATCGATGGCTAAGCTACGTCTGCAGTGGTTGGTTCATGGGCGGGTGGCCTGGGTGCTTCGGAAGGCACGTTAAACCGCTGGTCCCGGCTGACATTTGTAGAACTTTAACAGTCGTTACGGAATATCACAAGCCCGAAATACTGACCATCGGTCTTAAAAAACGGTATTATATTTCGCAGTATCTGGGTTTGGAGGTCATACAGGCAGTCGCCTCATATTAAATAATGATAATAATCAGATGCATCTGGTTAAACTGGAAGGTGACTCCAACATAGTTGAAGCAAGGCTAGCAATATTGAAATACCGTCATTTGTTTTTATTGCAGGGTCATGTCATACTTGTGTGCGACTTGGTTCTGCATCCTGGATTGCTTCTTGTCTGTCATGGTGTTTCACATCTGGGGTCATTTCAAGGTTTTACTTTATAATCTTGAAAACTTCCCGAGGCCCTCTTCTAAGATAAGCTTCATGATAGCTGACAGCAATGCAACTCTAACTAGTGAAATGTATTCTCCGAATGAGCTGAAAGGTGTCAGTACTCAGCTAAATGACCTGATTGATTACCATCGAAATACTGTAAAGTAAGTTTAGATTTTTTAACAGACATGCATAACTTAATTCTGATTTATAAATAATAAATAAAATAAAAATATAAATAGTAAATATTATAATTTACTAGTAACTGATTGATTACCATCGAAATACTGTAAAGTAAGTTTAGATTTTTTAACAGACATGCATAACTTAATTCCCGAAGTGTGAGACAGAGTTGGACTTTTGTACACCCACATTTCGCCAGTAAGTCCCACGTAATATAGGCTGAAATTATTGCTAGTCTAGCATGCTACTTAGAAATTCGATAGCGACCACTAGAGGAACGAGGCACCATACCCAAATAGTTGACAAAGCCCACATAGTATGCAAGACAAGCAAGCGAGACGAGTGAGACCTCAAAGCGGAAAATCTAGTGTTGGTGATTTTTGGCTTGGTTGAAGAGTCACTGGCTGGTGAATGAGAATGGCCGAGGATCGATTTGAGTGACGTGCAATTGGAGAGGCCAATGTCCAGCAATGGACTGCTAAAGGCTGTGGATAATGATAACAATCTGGATGATAATGATAGGTACTCTCTTGAACCGTTCATAGACTCTCATAAACACCAATATCTAAGAGGAGAAGTTTGGTAGTAGATGATTTCGTAGATCACATAGGGCACGTTCCAAAGTTGATAAAACACCTTACGGTCGTGTCAGATTACCGTCCCACCAGACTATAAGAATGAGGGAAGAAAGAGTGCATCTATGTAACACTTGTGCACTTTAATATCTCCCGCGTCGATGTTTAGTCTCCGCTGAGATTGACCGAAATGCGGTCTGGAGTACTATAGTACTCAGTAGTAGTTAATGTATACATTTAAAACACCTTGTATATCTGTCAAAACATCATGTTATACTATCATCATCATCATTTCAGTCAAAAGACGTCCACTACTAGACATAGACCTCCCCCAAGCTCCGCCACTTCGACCGGTTCTGTACTTCCCGCATCCAGTGGACTCCTGCGGCCCTCACAAGGTCATCGGTCCACCTTGTGGGAGGCTTTCCAACTTTACATCTTCCGGTGCGCGGTCGCCACTCCAGAACTTTTCGGCCCCATCGGCCATCTGTTCTGCGAGCAATGTGCCCTGCCCACTGCCACTTAAGTTTGGCAATTCTTCAGGCTATGTCGGTTACCTTGGTTCTCCTGCGGATCTTTTCATTCCTGATTCGATCACGCAGGGAAACTCCAAGCATAGCCCTCTCCATTGCCTTTTGGGTGACATTAAGCCTTCTTATGAGGCCCATTGTGTGTGACCACGTTTCGGTTCCATATGTCATCACTGGCAACACACACTGGTCGAAGACTTTCGTCTTGAGACACTGCGGTATGTGAGACGAGAAGATATTGCGAAGCTTCCCGAACACTGCCCAACCAAGTCGGATTCGACGATTGACCTCTTTCTCGAAGTTGGACCTACCTAACTGGACAGTTTGTCCCAGTTAAACGTACTCGTCCAAAACTTCGAGTGCAGCGCCTCCAACCGTCATGAGAGTGGGGGCATTGGACATGACCTTTGTCTTGTCCATGTTCATTTTAAGACCCACTCTTTCGGAAGCTCTACTGAAGTCATCGAGCGTTCGTCGTTATACTATAAATCTTAATTTTTATATACTGTATAAAAGAAATACACTCTTCGTGTTTGTTCATGGTTGATGCGGTTTTAGATTTACTTTGACAAACGACTACTCATTAATTTCTATTTTTTCAAAATAACATTTAACTTTTCTTTGACTTTAGTTTTACAGACAAAATGTCCGATGTGTTTGGGCCAATGTTGTTCGTTTATTACGGGTTCCATCAAGCAAGTGGATGCTTACTGCTCTTGGAGTGCTCACAAATGGTCAGTAACTTGTACTTATCTAATTTTGTAACTTTATGTATGAGTATATTTACTCGACAACCTAAAATGAAGATAATATTTTTGTAGTAATTTTAGGGTGATTTTACATATGTTTTCACTAAACTTTTTTTAAGACCGGTTACGAATTTGTACACGATATTCATGAATAGTCTCAATAATGCAATACTTCCTAACTTTTAGACAGTTTAATTGAGTCAAATTTTGATTTCAATGAACTTAGAATGACCTTTTACAATAATCTTCAAAAAGATGTTTATACAAGAATTCATTTGGTTGATTACATTTTTTTGTGTTCATTAAACTGTGAACCTACAATGTTATGTTAGTTGTAACGATATACGAATATTTTTTGTGACCACACATTGACCCAATACTTACGTTGTAGTAAAAATTATGGAGAATAAAAACTATATAATAAACATTGACTTTTCGCTTCCGTCAATAATAATGTTTTTAACTTAAAAGTTTATTTCACACTTTACACTTCATCATCATCATCATTTCAGTCGAAAGACGTCCACTGCTGGACATAGGCCTCTCCCAAGCTCCGCCACTTCGACCGGTACAGTGCTTCCCGCATCCAGAGGATGCTTGCGGCCTTCACAAGGTCATCGTTCCACCTTGTGGGAGGTCTTCCAACACGACGTCTTTCGGTACACCGCTTTCAATATACTAATACAAAACGTATTTTTGTTTCAGACGGCTGAAGCTCTGATCCGCTACCTCCCGCTAACAATTATCCTTTTTCAACAACTTATTCAGCTATCGATCATTTTCGAACTTACTGGCAGTATTGTAAGAAAAATTATCATTATAAACCTATTTTTTTTTATTACAAGGTATGCAGGTAGCATACGCTTGACGATGACCGATGAACATGAGGGCAGCAGGAATCCGCTGGATGCCGGAGGCACAGAACCAGTTGAAGTGGTGGAGCTTGGGGGAGGTCTGTATCCAGCAGTGGACGTCTTTCGGCTAAAATGATGATGATCATAAGCTTAAGAAAACATCACATCGATATACACCAACCCGAACTCACGTGGTGCAAAATCAATCAAAATCAAAAGTAATTTATTCAAATTAGGCTAAGAAACAGCACTTTTCGAACGTCAAAATACATAAGAAAGTTCCCCCAAAAACGCCCACCCGTCTCCACTTCCTAGTGCTTTAGCTGGGAAGAAGAAGTAGTGGAACAAACTCCCCAGCAGCACAGCTGTCTGTTTAGCCAGATAGACTTGATTCTATACATACATAGACAAAGTAATATAAACATTACGAGACACGGAACATTAATTAAATAATTAGTCATACATATGTCAGCCAGCGATGCCAAAATAGGTACCAAATATATGCACTATGGCCCACCCCCTTTCACAGAGAGTGTGCCTGTGTCCTAGAAGTAGAAACGCTGTAGACAGATTATGTTAGGCCCGTTATCTAGACTGGACTAAGCCATTCAGTAAGGTATCCTAACTTGAGGATATGGCTAAAGTGTAAGAGACAAAGAATAATGCAAGAATGATGTAACCAATTCGAGCCGTGTCTAGCAAGTGAAATACCGTAGTTTCTGATATTATTCGCAGAGTGGCAGGTTGAAGGACGCAGTCTACGGTTTACCCTGGGAGTGCATGGACACGAAGAACAGGCGCGCAGTGTCCTTCTTCCTCATGAATGTACAGGAACCTGTACATGTCAAGGCATTAGGAATTGCTGATGTTGGCGTTACATCCATGACAACGGTAAGGTTATTATTCAATTTTATCCAAAGCTTTTCGCGTTCAGCTGATTCTTGCGACTTACACCAGGTCATCACCAAGTTATAGTTTAGTTCTTAGTTACCAGCAGGCTTAGCATGACGCTTTCTATTTCTATTCTACCGTAGAATAGAAATCGCTTGTCGCTTCCGTCGACAAAACGCTTCTCTACGGTTCTCGTGCTAAGCCTGCAGGTCATCAGTCGCTGTGGCGACGCTTGAGGGACACATATTATTGAGTGTAATGTAAAGCTAAATGGTGATGATGATGATGATCAAAACATTGCTTGATTTGACAAATCATTTATGCCCGGAAGGGGTTGTCTATAGTAATATACCCACATTTGGTAAGTCATGTTTGTCACATGTTAAGGCACCAACCTCTTGCTAACAAAGGGGCAAAAATCCAGACTATGAGTTGATATTTAAAATGCTGTAATAAAAAACACTATACTAACAAGACAGCATTCAGTGATTGAATATTTTAGGAGTAATTGTATTTCTATTCTTTTCAGATCTTGAAAACTTCGATATCTTACTTCACCTTTCTGAACAGCATGTGAATAATGTGCGGCAGTTTATATTTAATCACATAATTTAAGCAAATATTTTGTCTTTTAAATAATAATGTGTACGATTAATTAATCCATCAACTATGTGTACTATTCTTCGTTTTAAATAAATTGTATTTTTTCGGAAGTCTCCAAAATGAAACATGTGTTTTATTTTTATTCGTGTAATGAAAAAGAGATTCAGGTATATATTTTAACACCGATCTTGGTTGTTATTATGTTTGTACTGCAGACTGCTCGTCAGAGGTAACAAATCCAGTATAAGATTGCCAACAGGCCAGCTACAACCTCACTCCAGCTCAAGGTAAAAGTGGCAAGTGACACGCGGTCGACTTCGTGCTGTACCACACGGGAAGCACCAGCTTTCAAATAAATAAAGAATCATCTAAATCAGTTCACCCAGTCGAAAGTTCTGAGCTAACAAACATAAAAAAATACAGTCGAATTGCGAACCTCCTCCTTTTTTTGAAGTTGGTTAAAATAGGATCACGTTGGTAACCCGTTGGGTACGAAACCCTAAAAAGAAAAAAAAATGCTAACATTTTAGCGTTAAGACCGTCGTATCTACTATACAATAAAGAATTTCCTTTCTACCTATCCCTGTCGTGAATCATACGTATAACTACAACATCCATAGACCCACGTCCAACGGCCCCAAATACTGCGTCAATGAATCATTACTTTGTCCTTTATCCGCCATAATCCGGTAGCCATATTTTTCGCACAAAAGTATCGGCTTTTTTGAGCAGCCTATTTGTATTCTGTCCGGTTTGCGGCCGCTTCAGAAGTTGAGGGTCGAGGGTTGACCTTAGACTACTGATCTTTTGGATGGGCAACCCTTTTGAGTTTATTAGTTATTTAGTAAAGATTGATGAGGAGATATGAATAAGGGTAGTAAAAATAAAAGGTAACAGAATAATTAAATAGCTCAGCTTACGCAGCCGTTTTGTATGAGCAAAATTGTGACGTTTTCCTATGAAAACTAGGCTAGAATGAATGTAAAAGTCGCTTAATATTTTTAAAAGCTAGAGCATCTCAGCTTATTAGTCGATTAGCAAGAATTTACTCGCCCGTATCGGGCAAATCGTAACTTTTAAAATAATATAATATTTTCTTTAGGCGTCATAACAAGCTCCCCGCTTATTTCTAAGTGGTTATCATCCGCACAGGAAGATCAAAGGATAAGGTTCTCGGAAAGCACGCTGTAAAGTGAGCCGTTGGTCCCGGTGGCCATTCGTAGATTTTTGACAGTCGTTACGGGTATTCAGAGGCCCTGTTTGGTATTAACCGGCCGGACGACGGAGGGGTACGAAGAAGACGAAGGGGGAGGGGCGACCACTGAGACGAGCGGCGCTGACGGCGACGCACCGATCGGGACGATCGAAAGGAACGACCATTCAACACACGATCACTGTACGCGTCGCGACCTACCTATTGTTGTTTATATAATTACTGTGATTATTATACTGGTTCATCTACAGTCCGAGTATTATTTCCAGAGGCTCCTTACACACGTAGATAGGGTCCTGGGAACCAACAGCCCTAACATCTGACAACCCGTCTTACCAACGGGTAGCGTGTTACCTAGTTACTTGGTTATGGAAGTAACTAGGTAACACGCTACCCTAGTCGCTCCATGTGAAATGCTGGTAGTCAGCGGCATTTGGTTAGACTGGAAGCTGAACCCAAAATAGTTGTGAAAAGGGTAGGCTAGATGTTTTGTAATAAATCCTGAAATGAGTTTCCATATATTAATATTCAAAGAAATAAAATACAACGTAGTACTACAGAGTTCATTCACTCGCCCAAATCCAACAGATAAATAATAATATCATCTAAGAAAATATCAGAGAGATGTAATAAGTAGACACAAACCACCCTCAAGAAGACGTGAACCATATTATTAATATGTTATATACTATAAATAACATAGTATAATATAATAAAGCTGCTGAGCTTTTATGTTTGTTTGTTTGTTTGAACGCGCTGGACTACCTGTCGGATTTGAAACAGTCGGTTAGCGGCTAGTCAACTGAATAGTTATAGACTATACACACATAATTATATAATGAATGTATGTTAAATATTGTACTTAAAACATTTTAAAAGAGTAACGGTGGAGTTTCTTGCATACGAAACTAAATTTTGGAAGGGGCGACTAGAATCAATTCTATTTTAATGTAAATGTTGACGTTCAAAAATGCCTTTTAAGTGCCTATTTGAAATAAATGCTTTGACTTTGACTACTAGATTCTGCACGCGGCTTCTCCTGAGTGGATGTCGGTTATCATCCTACGGAAACTATATAAATACTTTTTGTCCCGGTAGCAATACCGGGACAAAAAGTATTTATTAAATCCAGTCAAACAGCTGACAACCTCCTAGGTTGACCTGCGAGATGCATGAAGAAGCCTCCTCGTGTAGCGCAATTTGTTCCACCAGTAACTCGAATGAAGCGAGCGCTCGGCGCATCCTGGACAGTCACACCCAATACCATGATGACTGGCCAATTCTTCCCTCGCAGTGGTAGGGCTAGCGCCTGCTTGGTTCGCGACCACCCTCCCACTAGAGTCAAGCAGCTTGCTGTGTTTCGTCGATGCGTGGGAGTACCAGTGCCTTGAACAAGAGTGAACAGGCATTTTCTAGGCACGCTCGATCCATCTTAGACCTCATCAATCGCTTTCCAGGCGTGATCGAAGTCAAGAGCGGGCCCATTTAGTAATAAAAAAAGAGATGTCATATAAAAACACAAAAGTACGGGTGGGTCATTTGACGCTATCTTTTATGTTCAAACAAGAAATTCCACGCGGACGAAGTCGCGAGCAAATGCTGGCAGTTAAGGTGAACCTAGTCCACATTTTTTGCATACAAACTTCGGGAGTGTTTTACTCCACTGTCTGACATGGCACATCCAAAGTAAAATATAATCCAAAGTATAATATCTGTACGGAAACAGAAAACTAAAGAAAAACCCATTAAAAAGTTAGGAACCAACAAAGATAAATTTTTCTTGCTAATTGTAATTAACTTTGGGCGTGTTAATGTAATAAAAGAAGTGTAAAATCTGCAAAAACAAGTCGGTACCGACAAAGTTCAATTATCGAAAAGTTTAATAAAATTTATTGATCATTGATAAATGCATTGGCTTTTTATAAAACCCGATCTTCCAAAGGACTTTTCTTAATTTTTTCCGCGAATTTTTACTATAAATGATCCTGCATCTCACTCAATAACTTTGTGCGTGTAGACTAGGATCTAACTGCTCATCACTGATACTATCTCTATCGGATACGAAGCCTGGTGAGACAGCGTGATTTTTAGCCAGGCCCACAAGTGAGTTCAAGCCCGCGACTAGGTTCACCTTAATAAGTCGATTGGCGGATATTGCTTGTTCGGATAATAATGAGATTTTTGTCTATTGGGCATATCTTTATTGTCTATTTTCATGTTCTTTTATCTCATTATAGCCAAAGGCTTTTATTGATTGCTATTACTTGTTTTGTAGGAATATTGTTATCTATTAATGAAGGGTGGCAACATAGACGGGCTAACGGAAACCATGAGTTCAGGACTTGATTCTAGACACAGCGTACAATATTTTTTGTCGGTTACCAAAAAAAACACAGCATTTTCAGAGAAAAATTCAATACCTACGCGGTCAAAATTTAAGGACGAGCATTTTTTTTAAATAATTGATTTCAACTCCTCTGCGCTGAAATTTTACAGAATCATCTACTGAAACCATGGTAACAGATTGCGAGTCGATGTCACTGCCACCCTCACCATCATCATTTCAGCCGATAGCCTGTTACGACAGCCGATTCTCGTAATTTTAAGAACGTTCACAGTCTGATCTCGGTCTCAATCTGTCAAAAATACCTCTAGTTTCCGTACATTTTTGACAAGTTTTTGACATTTGATTGTCGCTGAGATGAGACTGCGACTAGATTGTGAACGTTTTTAATTACGAGAATTGGCCTTCTGGTCAGACACGCACGTTGGTTACGAAAACTACGTACAGACCTGACCATTCTGAGAACATGGAGTACCTATGTAAAGATTGTAGCAGGTCGCGTTCTGTTGTTTCGCCTATCGTCATGGGAGGGAGCCGTTAAATTACGTATGTATGTAAGTAGGTATCCAAGTGTGTTTGTATTTTAGAATTAATTCGAAGTACCTATCTTTTACTGTGAACAGTAAGTACAATAAAACTGAATGAAAGTCGTTCAACGTTGCGTGAGAACACGGCAATACGCGAAACATGGTAAACGACAAAGAATTCAATTTGGCTGCGTGTTGTACGAAATTGGACATTTGTATGTTATGCCATACTGTGCGGTTATGTACGGCGTTTTAGTTGTATGGTATGGTCAGTGGACGAAGTGGATAATTAAAAAACAGGTTTTAAGTGCGATGCGTGATGATAGGATATTTTGATCAGCCCATAATTAATTTGGCTCCTAATAGATTGCTGATATAAAATGTATGATTATCTTTTCAATGAACCCTTTGGAGCGATGAAAGATAAAATGAAGAAAGTTAGGGCGTGATCGGTATGATGGCGCAAAAACGTCTAAACGGATTTGGATGAAATTTGGCTCACAGTCTATAACCTGGATTCACACGTAGGATACTTTTGTCCCGGTAGTACGTTCTCATAGGATGATTGCGGAAATTGATTTATTTTGACGCAGCTTTGAAACGATATCAATATCAACGCAATTTAGTTTATTCAAAAAAACATAGGTATAACTTGGGGGTCAGCTAGACCATAAACTTTGGGGTTAAGAAGGGTTTTAAAGTCAAAGTCAAAGCATTTATTTCAAATAGGCACTTAAAAGGCACTTTTGAACGTCAACATTTACATTAAAATAGAATTTAATCTAGTCGCCCCTTCCAAAATGTAGTTTCGTATGGAGAAGAATGTGCAAGAAACTCCACCGTTACTCTTATAAAATGTTTCAAGTACAATATTTAACATAGTACATTCACTATATGATTATGTGTGAAAACGATGCTCCCAGAATAAAATTACCATACCAAAATAGGTAAACAGAATCAAATTGAAGCAATACAGATAAAATAATTCATTAATTCATGGTGTTCACACATTTACAAACATTGTAAAAGTAAGTATAGGTACAATTTTCCTACAGTATTAACAAGTAATGAGTCAGTGTGTGAGTTAAAGTAATCACTGAGTGTAAATCAATGTCATAAATATAATTAATTATACAATTCAATTAGCAACCAGTTTGATTTTGTCTAGACTCTACATTGTCCTATGGAGCAGGACCAGCATGTTTCCAAGCACTCTTATCTTGGATATAATCCTCTAATTTGTAATACGCTAGTTTACAAAGTTTACTAGTACGTACGCTAGTTTTAATTTTTAATTACGTTGTTGAGCAGTCAAATTTTTCGATCATATGAAGCAGTGGATTAACAAGATCCTTCAAAATGATTCCGATTTTGATTAAATAGTGTGTTAGGCAATTAGGGTGCTGTTTTGGTTTAAATGAATATTTACGAAGATCCGACTTAAGTGTTGTGATAAAAGTTTTGAGTGTGAATCTGGCTATGAGTTAGAGGGAAGATCACAGAAATGATGGATTGAATGCGTGAAAGATGATCTGGCTAGAAAGGGGTGACCGAGAAGAAGATTATTAGAGAAGTATGGAAGAAAAAACACGTAGCGGCGGCCCCAAATAAATTAGGATAAGGGCAAATTAATTATGGGACTAGTACCTAATCATTGGTATAGTTGAAAGTCAGGGTCATCGACGAACAAAATTTTACCTTGCATTCAGTACATCGGTCTAGACTTGAGTACTGAATTCGTGGTAGGTAATAGTTTGCGCATCGTCTATTAACTCAGATTGCCTCGCTTAGCTAGGGCCACAGACCTTGAAAGCAGCAACTTACATTGATGCGGTGGTTATAAGGTATGATTTGCGCGTACACCCTGTAGGTATATCAAAAATCAACTAAAATATTAACACACAATGCCTTTCAGCGAGAGCGCGAGACCTTGAAAACAGCAAACTTAACGTTGGGGTAGGTAGGTACAATACCTTTGCAAAAACTTGAATTTTACCAAAACCCTCGCCCATTTTTGCCAACCTTACTTATTCTCATTTTCATAAAGTCGGTCCCCAAATTCATTATTCAGTACGTTGGTAGAAGCTTGCATCTAAATAGTTCAATGTCATTTTATTTCATTTGGAACAACATTGGGTCGATCTGTTTTGTTTTTCAATTAGATTCTTGTTTTCAATTTCGTATTCAATTTGTTTTTGAGCCACTTTACTGATGAAATTATTTTTATTGGCTTGGAATTAATTAAATTGGATTCTTGGGAAATATTTTTAAAAATAAAATTCTTTATCAATTACTTTGTTTTTATTCACTTATGATATGACTTGCTGATCACAGAATTTATTAATTTAAATCGCATAAATCTGAACTGTTTTGTTTAAACTGTATTCTAATTGTCTTCGCCTGCGTGGAGGTAAACCTGTAGGATACTTTTTATCCTGGAACAATTACAAGGATCAAAAGGATCGATGTGTAAGTGTCCTGGTTATAAACCAGCTGTGTCCCAAGTTTCATCCAAATTCGTTCGGCCGTTTTTGCGTGATTGTGTAACAAAAATCCAAACATCCGAACATATAAACTTATAATTATATTACACATATATAGTAGAATTATGTTTCATAGCACCCACATTATATAATAAGCTTTCACGGTAATTAACAGTACAGTGGATAAAACTGATAAGTATTCAGATAGCAAACAATATCTGGCCGTGGAGGGGTCTCATCCTTTTCCTGGTTTTGAAAAGCCTAATCTAATCTCTTATCCGTGACTCTGTTGTTAGAGCCCATGACAAATAGGTATGGAAGTCAGCGAATCACATCATAACTGTTTGACTACACAATTTCTAAAATCGGAACTCACGCCGCCATCTTGTTTTTCCCAAACATTTCACAAATCATTTGTGAAATTGACAAATGTTTACCAACAGCGGTGCCCTGTTAACGTCATTCCATCGCCAAAAGATCCTTGTAGAAAATCAACACTCAAATGAATGATATTTGCATCCATAACACGACGTTGTTACCGAGCATACCTAACTCTTTTGACATTTGTACAGTAGAAGCCTGACCCTGAAAAATTGCTACTCATAAGACAAGAACTACAAATAAAGATTTATGGGACTCTGTTGATCCCATTATAGACAGTCGTCTTTATCAAGATAGATTACAGTTGAAACCATTTTATAGAGAAAATAGGTCGAAGAAAAAGTCCCATTAGCTATCAAAGTTGGAGAAAATACAATGAATGGTTTTACTGGAACTATATAAGATTTAAAGATTAATATTGTGGAGGCATGTGATCGTTCTTCAATGTCTACGAATTTGAGTAGTTTAGTTTTTGTAAAGAGTTTCGTTTTAAAAACTTTTGTTGTACATTTTAATAATGTAAGTAGTTTATAAAGGAGAGGCAGTAGGGTCAGTGGTAATGCTCGAAACTTACGAGTTGTAGGTCGTGGGTTCGATCCCAGACAGGCGCTTGATGATGATGATGATGGGGACTCCCTTTTCCGCACTTAGACTCCCATTCGGTCCGTTTTGCGTGGGGGTTGTGGCTAACAGAGCCAGCCTAGCTCCGCCCAAAAGCACAGAAGCTTCCTGGGAGCTTCACAGGCTTCGCGGAGCGACCTCACTGTTCCGAGGATTTCTTTACGTTGGCTTCGCATTTCAGGATGACGTGGGCAGCTGATTCCTCGGCGTCAAGGCAGCCCCTGCAAAGCGGGCTGTCGGTCGCGCCTATGTTAACAAGATGTTTGTTAAGGGAGTCATGGCCCGTAATTGTTCCTATTATTATTCTAAGGTTATTTCTACCCAGGTTGAGAAGTTTTTTGGTTAATCGCGGGTGTACAGTTGGTAAAGCCAATTTTGACTGTCTACAGTCTGTTGCCCGTGACCATCTGTTGTTATGGAGTTCAGTCGACCTTTGGCGAATCCACGCTCAAAATTGTGACAGGCGCTTTACGGTAACGGTGAAGGAAAACATCGTGAGGAAACTGGCATGTCCAAGAACCAAAAGTTCGAAGACATGGAAGATCTACGAACCCACTCTATGCTGGCGTGGTGGATTACAGCCTTCGCTCTCTCACAGAGAAGCAATAGTAGTGGGTAATAATTAAATTCTCAATTTGATCAAATTGCGTGTTATTTATTTCAAAACAATTTCCATAAAACAAATCGAAACTTATGCCAATACAAATAAATGGAATATTTAGAAATATACATCCTTATTCCCATTTGTAATTTATAAATATTTAGATGCCCAAAGCCTCTCAAACAGAAGTTTACCTGGATCCGATAAAATATTAATAACATGCTGATTTAACTTCAAACTTAAATTAAAAACAATTTCGTTGGGCCTTATCGCTTGGCCTTATAATACTTTGTGAGTTTTTATCAGTGTCGTATTTAAATATTGTGCTCTTCTTTTTTAAGCTGTACGAGGATATTAATAGCACCATAAGTTCTGACTTGAGCTGCATGATTTTTGTTAACTGCGTCCACTGCAAGGGCGCAGTCTCCATACAACCCGATTCCTATCGGCTGCCCTTTGGAAGACACACTCTTCTTAGTGTCTGCTATTGCCAAACAATATGTTACACATGTGTGTGTATCAATCATATTACATATATTTCATACTAGCTTGAAAAATCATTTATGATTACAAAACAGTACAAAAATGACATTTTTTATGTCTAAACCAAGAATTCCGGCCATAGCTGCCATTAAATTTAGAAAAAGTAAAGGAATTGTTGAACTTTGATGTTATCTAGAGTTTATGAAAACTGAATAATGTTTTCTTTGGCTTCCCTCTAATAAAAATTGTAGCTTCGCCACTGGTACACTGACTGGACAGGTCCACTCAATCCGTGTGGTTCTTTTCTCTAAATACCATTTCAGACACGGAATCCCCATGGTCTTCATATGATCTGACTAAGCCACCTGCAACACAGTTAGAAAAAGGCAGGTGATGTGGTGGCAAACGCAGTTTTAACAAGACCTAGCTGTAGCCGTAAATCTTTATACCGTAAACCATCTTCTCATAGACAAAGTCGAAGTCACAGACCAGTTACTGGGTAACACGATCATCATTTCAGCCGTAAGACGTCTACTGCTGGACATAGGCCTCCCCGAAAAGGGGGGTTTTGCCATAATCGGTACGCTTGGCAGGCGGGGTGGCGATCGCAGTATGGTAGTAAAATGCATAGAGAACGGTGCTACCCATTCTCTAGTAAGTCCCTTAGTCGCCTTCTACGACACCCACGGGAAGAAATGGGATGTCGCTATTCTTTTACATCTGACACCACATGTACCTATAGATACGCTTTAGTAAAACCGGTTGTCAGACTTTCGGGCTTCTGACGACCCGTAACGACTGTCAAAAGTCCACTAATGACAGCCCGGACCAACGTCTTAACGTGCTTTCCGAGGCACGGAGGGGACTTGGTATGTAAAGATGGTCACCCAGCCGCGGAAAACCACGGCAAGCGTATCTTAACCTGATCGATCGAACGGTGTGGCTGTTTTTTTCTTAACTACAAGACACTCTTGAACCAGATAGCTTCCGCAATTTACAGTCAAATGACGTCAGTGAATCCCTAGAGAGCATTTTTTTATACCTTGAAGTCAAATTCCGCAGCTTATTTTCATGACACCGTCACTGCAGCTGTAATGTGGCAGCCACCACTGTCTCTAGTCATAAATCGTAGCTTTAAGCTGTGATTTAAATGCTGGTGTTTTGATTTAAATAATTCCTGAAGCTCTCACAAAGGAATAAAGGAAGTTCTATAAGACTTTACCATAAACACAGAAAGATTGATTACCTATTTTTAGCTTCCATAAACAAAACAAGGGCCTTACGATTTAATATAAACGAAGCAGATCAAACAAACGACCACCATCTTTTATTTCACCCATTAAATGGAACAGACGAATCGCGCAAAACAAATGACGATATTACAATTAAATAAATAACATTAAAGCCTTATGATGGACAGCAATCAATCTCGTTGATTGTGACTTCTTTGCTTTGGTTTTGTTTGTTTTTTTGTTTATTGCCAAATTGTTACTGACTTCCTAAACTAAAATTATTTTTCCCTGTGTGTTTTGTTTTTAAGTCGGTGTTTTTTTACACGGTTTATATTAGCCTCACCTGTATGTTTGTAACCGACTCTTTTGGACTTGATTTTGACCCACTTCAAACGGTCAGATTTGATTTAAACTTTGTAGACTTATCGAGGACCGATGACAATTCAATAATTAAAAAAAAAAAAGTAAACTGAAAAATCACGCTTTTGTAGTTAGCAGAACTAAAAAATTTCAAATAAATAATACTTTAAAAAACTAAAAAAAACACGCTTTAAAAACCAAACTAAAAAAGTAGAAAATATTATTTAATTCTATTAAAAAGCGTGGGGTGCTTGATATTAATTGATTATAAAAAAAAAACCTCAAAAAGCACCCCACGCTTTTTAATAGAATTAAATAATTTTCTACTTTTCTAGTTTGGTTTTTAAAGCGTGTTTTTAATTTTTTTAAATATTATTTTTTGTGTAGAACTTTTAGCTGAAACAATCAGCCTGTAATTTTTCCACTGCTGGAACATGGGCTTTATTTCTGTGAGAGAGAGTCTATCACGCGGGCCCAGTGCGGGTTGTCACATGTCTTCGAATTGTCAGTTCTATGACATGTCAGTTTCCTTACAATGTTTTCCTTCACCGTTTTAAGACCAGTGGTAATGAAGTTAAATAATTATACTAAGTGTGTGTGTTGTTAGTCGGGATAGATACCACTTGGCCATCACTGCTTCCCACGTAAATTAATTGGCACACTTACAGAGGAAATCAACATCATTAACATAGACGAACTGGATTGAAACTGAAAGGATGTTTACTCATCCTTACTAATATAATTATAAAGGCGAAAAAAAAAAAAAAGTTTGGATCTAAGGATGCTTGTTACTCTTTCACGCAAAAACTGCTGAATGGATTTGGATGAAATTTGGCACACATTTGGTATGTTGTTAGGGGTGTGTAGGCAGAGTTATAAAGGAAAATCAATCCGCTTCCGTACTCACAGTTATATTGAGATACACAACACACACACAACACAGTCAACAGTCAGAAGGAGAAAAGTTACAATATAATAGGCACACACAGTCACAATAGTCACAACACAATAATAACAGTTAGCGTTGATCGCGTGGACAATAAACGGAATTAAAAAGTATTACAAGAGATTTGCGTAGCCGAGAGGCGCGTGGGCAAGTACCGACTAAAGGTCGCAGCAAGGTGATCGGACACGCGCTCCCACCGCGGCGCTCGCCGGCTACGTCACGATGACGTAGTTCGGCGTGCGCGAGTCCAGTGAATAGAATATTGGTAGTCCGACATTATCCGTGTATGTGAATATAATAAATACATGTTAATAAATATTATGTTTGTGTGCTATGTTAATAATATAAATAAATTAATGGTAAATATAATGTGAGTCACCTACATCACTCCCCTCCAGAGACCGTGCTACGGGCGATAGTAGTCCGGAAAGTGGACTCTTCTGCCGGAACGAGTGGTTTTAATTGTTGGACTGGAAGGTGGTGGCTCGGGATCAGGTTTATTTGGGATATGGGTGTCATTGGTGTCGGACAGTACGTAGGCTGGTTTTAATCGGTCTAAAGATACTGTGACGGATTTACCCTTTACTTTAATTTTATAAACTTTGGGACCTCTCTCGATCACCTCATAGGGACCAGTGTATGCTGGCTGAAGTGCACCCCTCAACGCGTCGTCCCGAAGAAAGACATGGGAACAAGATGACAGATCTTTGTGGACGAAGACTTTTTCGTTTTTCGAGTGGTGCGACGTGGGTACTGGCTGTAAATTGTTGGCAAATGATCTGATACGGGCCGTAAAGTCCGTTATATCAGTGGTACATTTGTCAACCTTATGACCAAAGAATTCACCCGGCAGCCTTAAAGGTTCGCCGTAAACTAGCTCGGCGGAAGACGATTGGAGGTCTTCTTTAATAGAACTTCTTATGCCGAGCAGTACAAATGGCAAGGATTCGGTCCAGCTGTTGTCGGCGTGGCACTTGATTGCTGCTTTAAGCTGCCGGTGGAATCTTTCGACTAAACCGTTGCACTGCGGGTGGTATGCAGTGGTCTTGCGATGCCTAAACCCAATGGACTTTGCGAGGTGTTGGAAAATACCAGACTCGAATTGTCTACCACGATCAGTGAGGGACAAGGTCATCTGCGATGCTATGATCGTCTGCAGGTTACTTGGCAAACGACTCGTCCAGATGGTGCGGAGGAAATCCTCGGGAATCGTTGGTCCCGCCAGATGTTGTAGATGCCGCAAGAACTGAGACGGTTTGCGGTCACCTAGTTCCTCTGACTGAAGAAGCTGCTTCACCTTCTTTTCTTTTGATACTGACAGGCGCTTGATCAGCTCACTCTTCAGCTTCTCATACGCGCCAGTAGCAGGAGGCGCAACGATAATATCTTCCACTTCCACGGAGTACTGCCGATCCAAGTGAGCGATGACGTAATGGAATTTGGTGTAGTCGTCGGTTATTCTGGCCAGCTTGAACTGTCCTTCGATTTGGCAAAACCATATGGTGGGCTTTTCAGGCCAAAATGGTGGCATACGAACGCCTACGCGAAATAATTCCAATGACGGATGTTCGGGTTCTGGGTCAGTGGAGACGCGCGCACATTTACTCGGCCGGCGGCCGGGGTGCTGGCCGCGCTGCGATGTTTCTGTATCGCTACCGTCGCTGCTCATATTAACTCCTAACTCTCACTGCACTCACTATTCTCAAATGTTCTGAGCGGGGTCACCAGTTTGGTATGTTGTTAGGGGTGTGTAGGCAGAGTTATAAAGGAAAATCAATCCGCTTCCGTACTCACAGTTATATTGAGATACACAACACACACACAACACAGTCAACAGTCAGAAGGAGAAAAGTTACAATATAATAGGCACACACAGTCACAATAGTCACAACACAATAATAACAGTTAGCGTTGATCGCGTGGACAATAAACGGAATTAAAAAGTATTACAAGAGATTTGCGTAGCCGAGAGGCGCGTGGGCAAGTACCGACTAAAGGTCGCAGCAAGGTGATCGGACACGCGCTCCCACCGCGGCGCTCGCCGGCTACGTCACGATGACGTAGTTCGGCGTGCGCGAGTCCAGTGAATAGAATATTGGTAGTCCGACATTATCCGTGTATGTGAATATAATAAATACATGTTAATAAATATTATGTTTGTGTGCTATGTTAATAATATAAATAAATTAATGGTAAATATAATGTGAGTCACCTACACACAGATAGATTATAACCTAGATTAACACATAGGATACATTTTATCCCGGTAGTACGTTCCCGCGGGATAATTTCTGACTTCCACGCGGGCGAAGTTGCGGGTGGAAGCTAGTAACTACATAAATTAGGTTAAAATAATAGAATATACCATCGCGCGGAAAGATAGGTATACACTTGTACATACATGAAAAAAACTCGTCGAACGCAACCTCCTTTTTTTCGAGTCGGTTAGTGACGATATTACCTAAAGTAAATTATACAGGGTTATTGGAAGATGGGTGCAAAGCTTTAAGGTGAAGATAGTATAGACAATTTAGAACCATTTAAGCCATGGTTGTCTTAGACGAAGTCTTACCAATTTTTTTTTTTTAATAAGGTTTAAAAGACTATTGTACAAATTTTTTATTTTTTCTGAGCTTTAAATGTCTGTAAAAAAAATGTCTAATGACACAGAAGCCTAAAACATGTTTTGCTTGATTGCTTACACATTACTTTAATTAAATAAATAAAAAATGAATTCATTTATCATTCAATTTGGCCATAATTATGCAGTTTACATTAAATTTTGAGAATTTCCGAAAAAAAACTTAAAAATTTGGTTAAAAATATTTGGTAAGACTTCGTCTAAGACAATCATGGCTTAAATGGTTCTAAATTGTCTGTACTATCTTCGCCTTAAAGCTTTGCACCCATCTTCCAATCACCCTGTATAATAGTAAATCCTTATGATGATGACTATTAATCTCAGTTGATTGTGACTTCAGTCGAATTAATCCATCTTCATGAATAATTGGGCGTTTTGGAAATAACTCCGAACATTTGTATCCACCAGTTCGTAAGAATAACTTCACTTCAAAGATGAATTATTCAACTTTTTTATTTGATAGCTAAATAATTCTTATGATTCGATCATTTGATTTTTGAGATTTAGGGGCAACACTGTCCTCTCATTGTAACATGTTATTAAACAGAGTGTCCGGTAATTAATGGATAACCTTTGACATAGTAGAACTAATGGCCATTCAGAAGAAAACACTTTCATTTGTATTTAATCTGCAAAAAATAAAATTAAAAAAAAACAACCGACTTTCGAAAAAACACTACTTTCATTTCAGAAGGCGGTGACAAAAAAATTAAATACATATCCAAAGACACAGACTTCCTAAATTAAAGTTATTTTTCACTTTGTAGTTTTTCGGAAGTCGGTTGTTTTTTTTTAATTTTTATTTACAGAATTAAAAAAAAATCTGTATGGCCATTAGTTCTACCATAACCCATTTCAAGGTTATCCATTAAATACCGGACACCCTGTATATGATATATTATTTTATGTATATTAACACTGGCCTCCTTAAGGCTTAACTCAATTCTATTTAAAATATTGTAACTACCTTTCGGCCTATTTTTATTTGAACCTGTTTCTCTATGTTATTTTTTAAGGTGCAAATAAACATTTTTATTATTATTATTAATTACTTACTCACTTGCTAGAGTACTGAGTTAAGGAGGCCAGATAGGAAGTCGCTCCATGTAAAATATTGGTATGCAGCTGCATCTGGATAGACTTTGGAGGACTTTTGAGGACTATGGAGGCCAGATAGGAAGACATAATACCCCTGATACTGGTTGTCAGACTTTTGGGCTTCTGATGACCATAACGACTGTCAAAGATCAACAAAAGACAGCCGGGACCAACGGCTTAACATGCTTTCTGAGACACGGAGGGGTCCCATCCACAAACCGACCGCTGCAAGCATAGTTTAACCTTCGATCGCCCCGTGCGGTGACTTTTGGGCTTCTTCCCTTATCAACTGCCGACTAAGTTATTTTCCAAAAAATATTTTAACTGGACTAGAACTACTTCTAAATAATGCATTATTCCAACAAAAAAAATAAACCAACACTAAACATCATTCATCGTAAACTAAATTCGAGCCATGTTGTCAGCAAAACGTAATTTATTTAGTCGCCGGCTACTACAAAATTGACAACGCGGGTGGCAGATAAAATATTCAGGACGGCCAACTATGAGCGCACCGGCCCAATATAAGGTATGGCCAGTACAACTTGAATAATGTAGTAGTGCTGATACCTCTCCTGTAGTGGTAGAAAAAAGCGAGGCAATGACGTAAAAAAAAATATTTTTTTTTTTTGGTAAAAAGCCTAGTAGAAAACTCAAAAGTTTCCAGAGAGAGGCCTTTTAAACTTTTATTAAGAACACAGCCAAAGTCTGGAACTCTTTGCCAGGGTCTGTGTTCTCTTCCACAATTAACCCGTCGATTTTCAAAGCAAGAGTGAATAGATCTTCTGGGCACGCTCGTTCCATCATAGAAATTATCCATCGTTTTCAGTCAACCGTGATCGAGGTCAAGAACAGGCCCATTAAGCTATAAAAAAAATTGAAATCTGACAGAATATGGAGCGAATAAAATAGATAAATTATTTTGTGTTCGTCATTATTTGTAACGCATACTTTATCTTATGTGTCACTTCATGTCTCTCTTTAGTGTAATTGGCTTTACGTCATTCTGGTTGCATAAATAAGTAATGGGATCATTTTTTAAAATTATGTGAGTGTCATCCATATTTGTTGTTGGTTACAACGATTTTAAAACCACAACAATATGCACATAACAGAAGGACTATATCACTATACCATAATTAAAAATGATCAAAATCTCAGCAACAAAAATATTAATGTGAAAAATCCAATACAATTTTTGATTGATTGTGACTGATATAACAATGTCACCGTTCTTTGAAAAATACAGGAATCGCCCGTCAGATACCATACTGTAATTATGTTACAATGTTTTGTTTTACAATGTTTTGTTATTTAATTTTGACCGAAAATATTATTTTGCTGACGGTATTACTTTTAGAGATGTCTATAAGAATTTAGTCCGGTGTTGTTTGTCCCCAAAATTATTTGCACTGCCATTTATTTGGGCCGAGTGCCGAATAGGGAATTTTCGGCTTTAACGTAATGGTTTCAGCCGAACCTATGAACGAATGAAAATAAATGTCCTCCTAGAGGAATTTTGTAAGCCACGCAGTTTTTGTTGTTCAATATTTATGTTGTGGTGCTATTTCTGTGCGGGAATGGATTTACTGCATCAGTAGTTTTTGTGAGGAAGCCTTGGTTATTGTTGTTTCGATTGGAACATGAAGTTGTTGGTAACTAATTTATCATGTATTAGAAAGGTGTAGTCAAATTAAGGGTTTGGAGTAGGCCATCAAAACTGAACGTCTTTCTCCACGGAACCAACATCGTCATCAAGAAAACAAAAACCTTTTTATAACACGCTTTAAATTAGCTTCACTTGTATTTTTGTATGTAACCGACTCCTTAGGGCGCGATTTTGACCCACTTCAAACGGTCAGATTTCATTTAAACTTTGTAGACTTATCGAAGACCGATGACAATTCAATAATTGAAAAAAAAAACAAAAAGGAAACTGAAAAATCACGCTTTTGTAGTTAGCAGAACTAAAAAATTTAAAATAAATAATAGTTAAAAAAAACTAAAAAACACGCTTTAAAAACCAAACTAAAACAGGAGAAAATTTTTTCTCCTTTTTAGTTTGGTTTTTAAAGCGTGTTTTTTAGTTTTTTAAACATTTTTTTTTATTTGACCACATCTTTGAGATACATGCTGTAAAGATTTGGGCAACTATCTCTTACTCTTATCCCAGACATCGTCTGTGATCTAAGCTGAAAAGTAGACTATGTATTTACCCAAGACAAGGTCTAGCATAAGCATAATTAGCCTATAATGTTCCCACTGCTAATACAGGCGTAATCTCTTCGAGAGGGTGTGTGTGTGTATACTAGCACGGGCCCAGTGCGGTTTGGTAGATATTGGCATCTGTCTCCGAATTTTTGGTTCTAGGATATGCCGGTTTCCCCACCCTTTTACCGTTTTGTAAGCAGTGTTGATCAAATTATGTATTCTAAGTAAAGTACTTGCCTCCCGGGTCAACGGCGCGTTGTGTTCCACGCGCGCCTCAAAGAGATGTCAGCACCAACTGGTGGGGTCCGCAAGGACCGATGACTGCTAGGGGTGCGGGTTGTTCGAAAGATATACCGCGGCCCCTGGCACACAGGCAACTGAGGGAACACGGGTGGGTTTTAGTCAGTAAAAGTCTGACACGCCCTCCCGCTCCACCCAGAGCGGGAGAAGTTATTTGATTTCCCACCCAAAGAAAAAAAAGTACCTGCCTGGGTTCGAGCCCACTACCTTATGACTCGTAAATTGGGGCTATTACCACTGGGTACCACTGCTCTCCATAGACATGGCCCATCTTTGTGCCAAATTTCATCCAAAACCGTTTGACCGATTTAGCGGGAATGCGTGACAATTCTACTTTCACATTTATAATAGTAGTAACGACGCAAAAAGAGGGGTATTATCTTTAAGGGTCACTAGTTTATGCCAGCGGCTTCACCCACGTTTTATACACTTAAACATTTCTCGTGAATCACTTTGTCTATTGGTGAACACAGTTGAGTTTAACAAGAACAGAGAGACAGACAGACGCGCGGGGACTCTGTTTTATAAAAAGTAGTGAAGTGATTTCAATACGAAAAATCTCAATTCGCTACAAATTCCAAACCATTAAGTAAAAGTTGTTGTAATGAACATTTTCTCCAAGTTCTTGTTTATTAAACTATATTTTTTGCTTTTACTTAACTGTGCAGTTAAAAAAGAAGATAAAAGTTTTTTAGTTTTCAAAGAAAAAGCCAGCTGGGGCATAAGCTGGGGGTGTTATAGTATCTATAGTTATAGTATCTATAGTTATAGTATCTATAGTTATTACAATCTCGCCTTGGCTGCATTCTTGGAAGCAACTACAGTAAGATTAGAAAGAAAATATGTTTTTCTTTTATCATTATTACGCGAAGAAATTTTCTTGGGTATAAAATGAAGAATATTATTATTATAGCTGATTCTCAAAACCATTTGTTGACTATATTGCTAAGATTAGATATTGGATGAGGAATATAGAGTAATATTTCCATTTGACTCATTTTTAGTGAAACTGTGAAATAGTAGGTTGGTGTTAATTGAACATGTAAAGTGGAATTGTTATTTAAATGGCATTGATTTATATGTGCGTATTGACTCTAAAATGTTCATTGTTAACACGCTTTTATTAGCTTCATACGTATGTTAGTATGTGCAACGGAAACTTTGAACAAGATTTTGACCTCCTTCAAAACGTCGGATTAAATTGAAATTTTGCATACTTATCAAAGACTGATGACAATTCAATAATATAAAAAATATAACTGAGAAAATCACGTTTTTTTAGTTAGCAGAGCTAAAAAATAGAAAATAACTAAAAGTTTAAAAAAGTGAAAAACACGCTTTAAGAACCAAACTAAAAAAGGTGCTTGATATTAATTGATTATAAAAATACCTCAAAAAGCACCCCACGCTTCTTAATAGAATTAAATTATTATTATTATTTTTTGCATAACGCCGTTGACCCGGGCTTGGTCCTTACCGGACAGCGAGCTACCCAATACTCGCCATCCGTAAACCCGCGCCTACGGTGGCCGGGAATCAGCCTGGGATTCCCGGCGCCCACGGCGTCTCCTGCGGCGACTAGGGCCGTGAGGCAGCATATACTGCCTATACCTACGCAGTCAAAATGTATTGAACAGCATTTGTGTTTTTAATATCCGACGAAAAATGACAACGCAGTGCACAACGATAATGTTTTCCCATTGTTTGTCTTATTTGCTTTATTATATTTATGTGTATTTAAGTATGTTTATTTTTGTATATATTTAATTAAGTATTTATATCATATGTATAAGTATAATAATATTAGTACCTATATTTACTTATATTTGAATAAATATTAAAAACACGAGTTACATAATTGCACCTACCACTGTTTGTCTCTGTATCACCCAAAGGTCGACTGGTAGAAAATGCCTTTGGCATTAAGTCCGCCTCTGTACATTTCTGTGCGTGAAGTATTAAATAAATAAATAAACTAGAATTCATGTAGGTACTGAATCAATGGTACCAGGTTTCGTGACCATGTCCCTGCCACTGTGTTTATATTATTTCAAAATAATAATTTATTATTCGCAGCTCATTATTTTCTTCTTCCAAAAACATTCTACATCAAATTGAAAATTTTCTGGCGCCTCAAACTTTATCAAGTAAAGTTAACCACAAAGAGGGCAAACAATATTACACGGGACATCAGTTTACAACACCTAAAGTCCAAACAACAGTCCTTCAGGGGTTTAGGTCCGATATTCCCGCCTTTCATCTAGCACTTAATTTACCGCCTGAAGAGATCAAAATGAAAATTTTACGGACTTTAAACCCACGTAATATAAAATATTTTGCACCTTATTTGCGTATATTTTACAGAATATTCTCGGAGTGTTAGAAAAGGTACTAAATTGTATATGTTCGCCAGTTTGTTATGTTGTGAAAATTATGCTGTGTGATTACCATAAAGATAGGTACTATACGGCTTACCTTAAGGTCTCCCTGTATCTATCGAGTATTAAAGCATGTTTGCTGCGTGAGATTCGTAAGTAAATATTACTATAGGATCATTCTACTAATATATTTTAATCTTCTTCCTTCTAATTGTCAGCCAAATCTCAAGCCTACTGTTTATTCTATCTTTAAAATAAGTTGACTGTTCGAATGTTGTTACAGATAATCTACTACAAAGAACTGGTCGAACGTACCAACTTGACTTGGAGTGTGGTCTTTCTTCATATTTTAGTTTCAATTACTAAATAAAATAAAATAAACACAAAACAGCTAAACTAAATGTTAATATAAATCTCGCAAATAAAAAAATAACAGCTCTTCACAGATCAAACAAGACGTTCAGACTTTTCTATTACATGTACTTGAGCAGAAATCGAGCATCTGACAAAGCCTCAAACAAATTGTTTTCTGTACAATCTAAGGGTCCATAGAGAGGTAACTTTATTTTTTAGGGTTCTGTACCCAAAGGGACCCAAAATCACTCCCTACGTCACCGTTTGTCTATCTTTCGAACTTATGTTTATATCTTTGGACCGTAATAGCGCAAAATAAATCCATCTATATAAAAAAATACTCGAAAATAAATGTATTTCTCAACGTTTCCTACTTCTTCTAAACGTCAAAGGTCGGATGGTAATATAATAACAAAACTAACTAGCTGAACTATGTATATTATTGTAATAGTGTGGTCAATTTTTTTTTGTATTTTAATATAGAGTATGCACTAGATTATTTTGCAGTAATGGCCCATTGGTAACGGCTCCGACTTGCCAGCTACCCAGGTAAGCGTTTTACTTTGTGTAAACAATTTCATCACCACTGCTTTCAAAATCATGAAGTACATAGTAAGGAAACCGGCCTGTCCTAGAACCAAAAATTCGAAGACCTGTGACATTTACCAACTCGCACTGAGCCCGCGTGGTGGGTTATAATAACCCACTCTCTCTGGAAAAGAGGGGCCATTATTGTTTTAATTATTGTGCCCCTGCAGTGGGAACATTCCGGGAAAAGATCGGGTGAAAAATACCGAAATACAGAGACGAACGAAACTCACGGAAAGTGGAAGTGGGCGGGCCACATATGCCGAAGACTGGATGGAAGATGGGGTAAGAAAATGCTGGAGTGGAGAGTACGGACGGGACGGAGGAATGTGGGAATACAACCGATTAGGTGGACAGACAATCTTATTAAAAGTGGCCGGAAGAAACTGGATAGCCGTGGCACAAAACCGCCAAAAGTGAAGAGATTTGGAAGAGACTACACGAAGAGAGAGAGAGAGAGATTAAGAATATTATAGACTGATTATACCAAGCTACAATATTAGTTTTGGTGGTACGAAACCCTAAGTACGTGAGTCCGACTCGCACATGACCGGTTTTTTTTCCAATAAAGTTGAAGGCGGCGGTGCTAAGGAAACTGTCAAAATTGTAATAACGACACGGGGTGTTTCCTTTTTCCGAAGGTTGAACGCCCCTTTCACGGTTGAGTACTCCAAAAATGAAGTTAGTTTCGTCAAAAAAACCCGACTCTATTTGGGATGGTGGAATGGACCACGGATGCCGAACATTTTTGTTATAGAATGTAGCCTGATTTAATTTTAATTTCATTTATCAGGAATGCCCTTTTTTGTGACGATTTGTGATAAAATGAATGTGGGAATTATAGCACTCTGGGGCTCGTGACGATATGCAAATGCTCTTATCGTCGAAATGCGTCATTGTATCGAACAACTTAAATGAGTTTTTAATACATTAACAATTTGTTAATTATTAACATGAAGAAATATTTAAAGATACCTGTATAACTGTTTCAGTTAGTACAGTTTGATATCTTTTATTTTGAATATTTTGATAGTTTTTATTAACAAATGATGATATGACCTGGCAGTTTAGAAGTCAGCGCTACTGCTGAAGTCCTGGGTTCGATTCCCAGGTCGAGAAAGTTGGGTTTCAACATCTAGAATTTCTCAGTAGCAGCCTGGAGTTTGGATTTATTTCCGATTGATGGCTCGGGCCCCTATCCCATGGGACATCTAAACATAACTGGCTAAATGTGTGTTTACTAAAAGAAATACTTCAGCAAAACCTTTGGGTATTTTTTTTGAGGTTGGTAAATCATCAAATAACTTCTCCCGCTCTGGGTGCAGCGGGACGGCGTGTCAGACTTTTACTGCCTAAAATCCACCCGTGGTCCTTCAGTTGCCTGTGTGCCAGGGGCCACGGTATCTCTTTCAAACAACCCGCATTCCTTGCAGATCCCACCAGTTGGTGCTGACATCTCTTTGAGGCGCGCGTGGAACACAACGCGCTGTCGACCCAGGCTTGGTCCTTACAGGACAGCGAGCTACCCATTACTCGCCGTCCGCAAGCCCGCGCCTACGGTGGCCGGGTATTAGCCTGGGATTCCCGACGCCCAGTGCGTCTCCTGCGGCGACTAGGGCCGTGAAGGCGATCTAAGCAGTGGAAACACCCGGGCGTTTCCTCCCGGCTTACCCGAAACAGGAACCTCCCGACACAGTCGTGTCCGGTGAGGACCTGCGTCAGGCGGAAGGTGAGGACGCAGTGGCGCTCGTCAATGCACTCCTCAAAGAGGGGCTTACCCCCGCAATCGTGGCGTGCCCAACCTTTGGGTTAATATAGGCGTGATGTTATGCAGTGTGATTAGGTAAGTACGTAATTACCCTTTGCCAAACATTCTGATAAAAAACATCCGCACGTTCTGTTATCTATGTCCACTTCAAGTTCATCCAATCGGAAAAAATCGAAACAAGTTAATAATAGATTGTTTTCAAACCATCGTCGACGAAGTTATTCAGCATCACTCGACCATTCGGAATTATTCAAACGGATTTGAGCAAACCTTTAAAAAAATGTTATGAACGCGAACGGACTTTGTAGTTCATTATTTTGAGATTAGTGCCATTTCGTTTAACGATACATTTATTCGCAGTACTTTTATAATTAAATTAACGGAAACCAATTTATGGAATCAATTGAAATTGTTTATTTTTATTTTATTCACTTCGTTCCTCTAAATTGCAAAATTGTGAATGAAATGTTAAAATCAGTGGAAAGGTCTACATTTTGGGGACTTTTTTTGTACATTTAGTACTTTCTAATTTATACTTTTTGTAAAAGCAGGGAAATTAATAAACAGGACATAACATTACGCCTCATATCCCCGAAGGGTTTGGCAGAGCTGTACCTTTAGTACACCTACATTTCGCCAGTTACGTTTGAGTCCTACGTGATGAAAAAGAATCTAACTAATTGGAAAAAACCACTTACTTATGATGACACGGAGACGCTGCTGGAATAAATATAACCGTATCCCTAATGCCTGTACTATTGTTCACTTCATGCATACGCTCTGATTCATAATGTACTCCCACACATTCACACCCTCTCACTTTCACACACCCTCACTCTCACTCACCCTCACTCTCTTTATTTTTTATTACCACTTTTTCCTTTACCTATATTTACATAAAACAAGTAAAATATTTTTTTGAATTATGAAAGAGCGGAGTCTCCTAACACAGGCTTTTTTTTTTGTTTTTGAGGGTGGGAACTAACTTCTCCCGCTCTGGGTGGAGCAGGAGAAGTTAGGAGACTAAAACCCAACCGTGTTCTCACAGTTGCCTGTGTGCCAGGGGCGATGGTATCTCTTTCGAACCACCCGCACCCCTGGCAGACATCGGCCCTTGCGGACCCCACCAGTTCGGCGTACCAGGACACATGGTACGTCGTGACCACCCCAGGAACCAAGTAGCGTAAGGGCCCCAGACGACCCCGTGTCTGGCACCCTTGGTCTCCCTGCAACGGGTCAGCGCAGTGGCCCCGCCGCCTACCACTTTTCAGCCGCAGGGGATAGGGAGAACGGCCAACGCTATACCGACACTCCTCTTCCCATACGGCCCCAACGCGTCCACCATCAAACGGTGGCAGCCCCGTCCAGGCCACGGAAGGGAAGAGCACTACTCAGAAGTACCGGCACTCCTCCGCCGCAGCCTGCAACCCTCAGCCGCAATGCGTCCCATTCGACATCGCGGCCCGCCTCAGTTGCGATGCACCTCACCGCAACCTACTTTTTGGCCACTACGTCGTCGGCTTGGAGGCAATAGGCCTGACAAGCGGTTCCTCTTCGCTTAACCGTGGGCTACTGAGCCCCCGCGCAACGACAATGCGGGAACCCACTGGGGGGGTCGAGGCTCCAATCACTAGTGGTTTAGTTTTACTTGTTAAAATACTAAAGCATTATTATTTCCATTTTCATGTGATAGGGGGGAGTGGGGAGCCTATTGCCATCAATCGGGCACAAATCCAGAAATTAATTGTTTAAGGAAAGTCACTACCAACTGAATTAGTTCATATATTCAAAGTTATAATACGGCAAATTGTCAAAGGCTGTCAACTGGATTAACTACCCCTTCACAGTACTTTCTTCACCCACTGCGTTGTTGTTAAGGGGTAAATAAATCAATTGACTAAATTGCCTTTGAATCTAGAATTTCTATCCGTAAAGAGCACACTAACTCAAGAACAAGATACGTATCGACCTAAATCATAAAATATGCCATAAACTAAATATTTTACTAATCGTAAATAGCAATTCCAGTTTATGGTATCTGTCGTAAAGTGGATGCCATAAATGTTGTCATCACCTTCAAATACGATAACCTGATAGTAAGCTCGGCGGAAAAAAGAGCTTCTATTTTCCTATCTTGCAGATATTTATATTGTGGCTTATAATTAACTAGCGACCCGCCCTTGCTCCTGGGTTTACTACTTGTCAAAATATTGAGACTTTTTTATTATAATTAAGTTAGTTTAACATTAATGTTTTACACTTATACAAGTTGGCGCAAAATTAATTACTCTATCGGAAGATGTTATAATTTTTGCAAATGGCGTCGTACGTCAATCATATTTGACAGTTGTGAACTAGACAGCTGCAGTATACTACAAGTAATGGAGCGCTATACTCCGCAAGAGCACGAGCCACAATGGATATTATGATGGAAGCGTTTCCTGGTCGCGTAATCTCCCGTTTTGGCGATTTGGCATGGCCAGCACGATCGCACGATTTAACCGTCCCATACTTCTTTCTTTGGGGCTACTTGAAGTCGCGGGTTTATGCCAACAAGCTTCAGACAATCGCAGCCCTTAAGGAGAATATTCGACAGGAATGCGAACAGTTATCACCGGAAATCTTATGGAAAGTCATGGAAAATGCGATAAAACGGGCATCACGCAGCAGCCACTTGCGCAGACATAGGAAACGGGGAAGTAAAACATTATGAGGAAACATACATGTTCTACAACCAAAACATCGAATTCAACGTGAGTGTACTATAGGTACATCTCTGTCTAACCCTTCAGTGATTAAAGGCGTGATGTTATGTGTGCCGGACGTAAAAGTATAGCACCATCCCATCTCTTACCGTGGGTGTCGTAGAAGGCGACTAAGGGACTTCCTAGAGAATGGGCAGCAGCGTTCTCTATGCATTTGACCACCATACTGCGATCGCCAACCAGCCTGTCAAGCGTGGCGATTATGGCAAAACCCCCCTTTTGGGGGAGGTCTATGTCCAGCAGTGAACGTCTTTCGGCTGAAATGATGATGATGATGATGAAATCAAAAATGGATTCAGACTGTTACGGTGAATTCCAAACATTGTAAAGAAATAGATTTTTTTTTTAAATCATTTAAAAAGATCGTGAGGAAACCGCGATGTATTAAAGCTAAAAAATCTGATACGTGACATCTACTACCAACCCGTACTGGGCCCGCGTGGTGGATTACGGCCCGCTCCTTCTCACGTAGGCCTGTCCCAGCAGTGGGAAAATTATAGGCTGATTATGCTTTATTCCTTGTGGAAGTAATTCTTTAAATGATGACGAACACCGGATCAAAGTGCCATTGTATACACGAAGAACTAATCAATGACAGAGATGTACACGAAAAATAACTTTAATTTATACAGGTATAGATATAGATGAACTAGTACTTTTATCAAGGCGAAAGTTCCTATTATTTGAATCTATGTTACAGAACACAACTTAAACATATATATTATAGGTAAGTAATGCAAACATGGCATCAATAAAATTCACTTTATTTGTTTAATTTTGAACACTCTCTCGCCACACTACGGCGCTACGCGCTACGGCGTAGCTACTCGTAGCACTCGTAGCAACATATCCAAGTTTTCCGAAAAACAAAATGGGTGATGAAACCCGGGTCTACATGCCAGTATGACAAAATTAAATTATTTAATTAATGTTCCCTGTCTCGTAATGTTAATTACTTTGCCTAAATACTCGTATGTATAGAATCAAGTTCTTCTAACTAAACAGACAGCTGTGCTGCTGGGGAGTTAGTTGCGCCACTTCTTCTTTACAGCGAAAGCACTAGGAAGTGGTGAAGGGCAGGCGTTTTAGGGGATGGTTGAATAAATGACTTCTGATTTAGTAACTAGCACAAAAGTATGCTAGTAACTTACATGCTATTATGCCATTACAACTTCTGATTGGTGATAACATAATAATGTAGGTATGTCGTAATAGCATCCAATCTCATTGCATAATTTTGTAGAAGTTGCTGGCATATATTATTATTTTACATTCTAAAATATTTCTATTATAAAAATAAAACGGAACTGTTGGGTTGCGCCCCAGTTCTCGACAAAAAGGTTTTATTATTAATCATACTATCTATATGTCTAGTTTTTCCCAACTATGTCGAGGTCGAGTTTCAGTTTGACTGGAGGCAGCCGAATATTAGCATTTTATATCGAGCGACAGCTTATCTGAAGGCCAATTCTCGTAATTCAAACGTTCAAAATGAAGTCACAGTCTCATTGCGGCGACAATCAAATATCAAAAACTTGTCAAAACTGTATGGAAACTCAAGGTATTTTTGACAAATGACTAAAATCAGACTGTGGACGTTCTTAAAACTACGAGAAATACCTCTCAGATCTTAGGTACGACTAAGATACACATTATGGTATACAACAGTTGACAAAGAACCAAATTATGTCGGCCATATTGCTTTTATTTATCCACTTTATCACGCGTTACGTACTCAAAATGGATCCTCTATTACTATGCGATATCACGCCTTGTCGTTTTGTAAGGCACTCTTACACGGGCAATTTATTGAGCAATTATTTCTCGGCAACACTAATGGATCAATCTGGATCAATTAAGTGGAGAAACCTGGAGCAACAACAATAAAATGCAGAAAATGTTTCTGGAATATTACTTCTGATTACTCCATATATTTCACATTTCTCAATGTTGCCGATATGAGTTGCCGAATATCCATTCGGTTTGGAAATTTTTAGTCAATTTTCTTTCTTTCTGGTCTGTACATATAACTACGTCTCATTTTTGCGAGAGGAAACGACCGGCGGCGGAGGTGGCGGGGCCTGGCCGTATTGCCTAGTTTTTTAAGTTGCTCCATATTGCATGGTATTGTGTGGCCGTATCTCTGGCAACAGGTTGCTACATGTTGCCATTGCTCTAAATTGCTGGATGTAGTCGTGACGTCATAGTTGACGAGAATTGACCAGAATGGAGAAATTTTAGTTGCTCGTGTAAGCAAACCTTTAGTTATAGTGTCAATTTTTTCCCACGTAACAGGAACAAGAATATAGCAATATAGAATGTTTGATAAGTTTTGGGATAAAACCATCACCTTAATTGTTTAATTAACATAGGTACTATTTAACAGTATCTGAAACATGTAATACATCATTACAGCCGGAAGACGTCCACTGCTGGACATAGGCCTCCCTCAATTTGGGGGCGGCTTGCCATAATCGCCACGCTTGGCAGGCGGGTTGGCGATCACAGTATGGTGGTAAAATGCATAGAAAACGCTGCTGCCCATTCTCTAGTAAGTCCCTTAGTCGCCTTCTACGACACCCATGGGAAAAGATGGGATGGTGCTATTCTGTACGTCCGGCACCACACGGAACAATCTATAAATTGCTAATACAATCATTCATAATTATGTTTGAAAAAGTTTTCTGCTTAGCAACGTAGACAACGCCATGAATGTTGTGGAACTTTCAAAATGAAAGCGATTCCTACCAGGGGCGTACCACCAGAAAATGGCGTCTAGGGCACGTATCATATTTGCAACCCTTTGTAAATGATGTTCTCGGTCTACACTGAGCAAAGCTAGGTCGCATAACCTTTCTTGACCAATTATAGCCTTCATTAATGAAGGTATTAATTTTAACTTGCTAAAAAATCGCTTGCAATGCTGCAAGTTTCAGAGAATTTGAATAGAAATATGCAGATTCGGAAATACGCTTTCAATATATTCGCTGTTCAGATTACTTAGATATTAGGTAATAGTTTAAAACGGTTTATTGATTTGTTTTATTTTTACACGCTTTATATTAGCTTCGCTTGTATGTTTGTAACCGACTCCTTAGGGCGCGATTTTGACCCACTTTAAACGGTCAGATTTCATTTAAACTTTGTAAACTTATCGAGGACCGATGACAGTTCAATAATTTAAAAAAAAATTGAGAAAAATAGAAAAAAATAAAGGAAAAGAACACGCTTTTGTAGTTAGCAGAACTAAAAAATAGAAAATAAATAATAGTTTAAAAAACTAAAAACACGCTTTAAAAACCGAACTAAAAAAGTAGAAAATAATTTAAAAAAATTATTTTCTACTTTTTTAGTTTGGTTTTTAAAGTGTGTTTTTAGTTTTTTAAACTATTATTTTTTAATTAATAATTGGCGACTTTTTGCGCCCTCTTTCGATAGACGCCCAGGGCTCGTGCCCTGCCTGCCCGACTCTAGTTAGCCTCTGATTCCTACTGATAAGTGTATTACGCAATTATTCCCTGTTTTTGTTTTACCTCAAAAGTAGAGGAATGAAATAAAAACAAATATTTTTTGTGTGTAATCTGAAGAGATACTTGAAAGACTTTGGGGAAGGTTTTTCACTGTGGACGGTCAGAGTCGGTAAACTCAAAGAATATTATCTGCCTAGCCTTGTCCCAACTATGTTGTGGTTGGCTTCCAGTCTAACCAGATGTAGTTGAAAACAAGTATTTTATATGGTGCGACTGCCTATCTGACCTCCACAACCCAGAGACTGGGTAATACGATATCCTTTTTTATGGGTGGGAAATCATCAAATAACTTCTCCCGCTCTGGGTGGAGCGGGAGGGCGTGTCAGACTTTTACTGACTAAAACCCACCCGTGTTCCCTCAGTTGCCTGTGTGTCAAGGGCCGCGGTATCTCTTTCGAACAACCCGCTCCCCTGGCAGGATACGATATCCTTTGGTAAGACTGGTTGGTTATTTTATTTATGTAGATTCTTTTACATATTGTGAATGAGAGAACGTTGTAGGCCTTACATAGACGATTTTCTATTCTTTATTTTCATTCCTCTAAGTACCTGGTACTCCCATACTTATTATCACTGTAATTTGAAGACATTGGAAAGGCCAATTATTTTTAAAAGAGTAACCGTGGAGTTTCTTGCCGGCTCTTGCGAAGCGACAAATTGGAACCGTGCATCTAGCTTCTGACGTTTCATAAGTGCCCATGCAGGTATATGTGAAAAATGTTTTTTTTTTTCATTTATTTGTTTTGTCCGAATTTCGTGCTCCTGACAATCCGTAACGGCTATCAAATATCCACGACCAACAGCTTAATGTGCTTTTCAAGGCACGGCGGTGTCTTGGTATGTAAAGATGGTCACCCATCCACAGACCAACCATGGGACGCGTAGCTTTACCTGATCGATCAACCCGTGCGTCTATTATTACTTAGCCACGAACCCCTCAACTTAATAAAAACACTATTTTAATGGTTGTTTGTTCTCAATAGCACACTTTTAATTTAATTAAACAAAAAACTCGATAAAATGGGTATGATGTGAGTTTATTCTGTTTTAATTAAATTATTTTTAATCTTAACATGTTTAAAAACCAATAAGAGAGGAACCGGGGGATGTCCAATTACCGTCTAATGTAGTGAGGGAGCTAGTGAGCTGTAAAGGCTTTGTAGTGCAACTCAGCCTTTTGATCCGACGCTTGCTTTCAACATCCCTTGCTCTTTAAGTACGTTTAAAGGCTAATTACCACAGTTCTTCCTGTCTGATAAATTGAATTTAATGCAAGCATTTTAATAAAATAATTTTGTTAAGTCACAAAATGTAATTGATCGTCCAATTACCGTGTCCTTTTATTTAAATCATAATTGCAATTATTTGACAAATGTATACATATAATGGCATATAATACGGAAATTTTAAGTAGCGTGGTAATTTTATTTAAAACGTCCTTGACACAGAGGGTTTCTTTTTTGGGTGGGTTCTTATCAAATAACTTCTACCGCTCTAGGGTGGAGCAGGAGGGTGTGTCAGACTTTTGCTGACTAAAACCCACCCATCTTCCTTCAGTTGCCTTTGTGCCAGGGGCCACGGAAACTCTTTTGAACAACCCGCACCCCTGGCAGGACTTAGAGGGTTACAGCATTATGCTAAGCAATAGCCGTATTGCATCGATATGACAATTTTTTGTGTCTGTGTCTTATTTGCGTCATGTTTTCCGCAAATAAACGTTTTTTATTATCTTCGTTTATTTCTCTTTATGTATTTACTCTCTAAATAAAGTTTTATTGATCTAGATTTTAGGTATCTTTCTTGACACATACAATCCAAAACTGAAATAAGAAATCTAGAAAACAAAAGAAGAAACTAAATAAACCTAGATCAACCAGTATATAAAGAACAACAAAACCAATAACACAATCTTGGGAAGGGACCAAATGTCTAGTTTCTCCATATATTTTAATACCAGTGGCCATGTATTTCACTCACCACCACCCTTACAACTTTTGTGTCCTGTCCCTTAGGCAATGTACGCAGGGGTGTCAAAGATGTCTTTAGACGAAAATTTTGAAATATGTTTTTCGATTTCTTAGGTGATGGCTATTTTTAGGGTTCTATGGAGAGCAGTCTGGGCTAATGGTGGTACCAGCCGCGACTTACGAGCTGTAGATCATAGGGTACAACCCTGACAAATGCCGTAATTATTTCATCACCTCTGCTCTAAAAACGGTAATGGAATAATACATCGTAAGGAAACCGGCATGTCCCAGAACCAAAAATTCGAAGACATGACTGTGACATGTGACAATTGCATAATAAGCGGGCATGCCCTTTATGCCTGGAGGCTTTTGTTTAGATTGGAAGTTCTGTTTACGTTTTAATTGAATTTTCTATTATTTTTAGTTTTAAATTTTTGATGATATATTAGCATGTGCTAGCTGACATATGGCAAATTAAATGTTTTTTTTTTGTGTTTCGTAATTTTAATTACCTATTATTGTATTGAATCAAGTTCTTCTAACTTAACAGACAGCTGTGCTGCTGGGGAGTTTGTTGCGCTACTTCTTCTTCCCAGCTAAAGTACTAGGAAGTGGTGAAGGGCGGGCGTTTTGGGGGGACTGTCTTATGTAATTATATTTTTGACGTTCAAAAAGAGCTGACTCTCAGCCTAGTTTGAATAAATGACTTTTGATTTTGATTTTTTGATTTTGACATCCACTTCAACTTCAAAGCGTTTTCATTTTGTAAATATTTTATTTTTTTAAGATGGACCTCAAAACTTTTCTGTTTTATAAAGTACACATAAGCTTGTATTGTGACATTGGTCAAGTATGTTTTAGATCTGAATTGGACGAAATAATTCCATCTAGGTACCACTCAAATATCTAGAGAAAGAAAAGACATTCCTCACTCAGTAAAGAGATACATTAATGAAAAAAGGTACAATAAAAATCTTCTAGGTATCTTTTCAAATAAATGATAGGTGCCTACTTGCTGTCAAGGTCAAGTCACTTTAACAAAAACGTCTGGCTCACAACTGTCAGATCACTGATTAAACTGAAATCCACAAACTATTTTATTACGGATAATCCGTTGAAATCACTTCAACAACAGTACAATATCATGTTTCAATAAGAACAAAAAGGGATAGTTCAACCGTTCAACAGGAAGAGACTAGACATGACGTTTGAACTTCTGACAATCATAAAAACAAACAAACGAATAGACAGACAAAAGCATTAAAAACTTAGTTAAAAATAATCTTCATGCATCGTTGTTAACTTTTCATAAATTAATTGTGGAAACTATTATCGTACTATTTTGTAACAATGGCAAAAAATATTAATCTATATACAATACATGTTACCAGCTGAATAAATTAATATTTTAACAGTGCATAAATTACAGTGCCACTACAAATCAAAATTAAAATAAACCAGATTTGTGATTGTTTGATATTCTATTCTATTTTTTAAAAGTCAAGAAAAACCGATGTCGACCATTCTGCCATTGTCAAAATTGTTTTGTGTTATTTGACACAGTTTGTGACGCGCCAGCCCTAGGAGACGAGTTAGTAGGACTTATCAGTGCGTTTCCACGATACGGTCCGATGACGTAGAGGCCGTTTGTGAGAGAATGAATGATAAGGGTAGCTTCGAGTATGTGGATAAAGAACAGTTGGATGTTTGTGTGTTAAGGCCAGGGGTAGGCAGAAAAGATCAGTCATGTACGACTTTAAGGTTCTGCTTAAAAGTGCCCTGATATGCACCGTCTATATCTTTTATTTATCTATATGTCTAAACATATTCTTAATAAATAGTAATGAAGTCAATTACTAATTACTTTTTTCGTAGAACCTAAAATTCGAAGAAGTGTGACATCTACCAACCCGCACTGGGCCCACGTCGTGGATTACAGCCCACTCCCTCTTGAAGAGAGGAGGCCTGTGTCCCAGCAGTGGGAACATTATAAGCTTATTGTGTTGTGAGGCTGAGTCTGATGCCCATAAAAATATTTTTAGAATTTTTGTCAATCTGGATTAGTGTGATCTGATCAGTTAAAATGTAGATCCGCAGGTACGGATCCGGATACGAATAATTAGCGTCAAGATCCGACAAATCAATAAATGACTTATGACTTATTAGCAGAGATCGGATATTCGGATGCATATTTACCTAAAGATAATTTTTAGCTATGAAAGTATGGAAGCGGCTTTTTAAATTATTTGTAATATTTATTAAGAACCCCGGGATTCTTGGATTGCATAACTATTCAGATGTGTATTAATTGAAAAATTAATGTTTAACCCGATACAAATATGTGTATGTACTGGAGGAGGGGTGGTTTGTATTAGTTAAAACAAAAAATAAACAAATTACTTACCTAAATAAGACTTTTTCGATACAAAAGCGCATTCCATGTTAGCCAACATCTCAACTTTAGGTGAATATGCATCCGAATATCCGATCTCTGCTTATTACACTCAACAAAAAAAAAAAAACAGAAGTCACCTAAGCATAAGCAGTATTGGGCACGCCACGATAGCGGCGGTAAGTCCCCTCTTTGAGGAGTGGCTTGAGAGGCGGCATGGCGTCCTCACCTTCCGCCTGACGCAGGTCCTCACCGGAAACGGTTGTTTCGGGAGGTTCCTGTTTCGTATAAGGCGGGAGGAAACGCCCGGGTGTTTCCATTGCGAAGATCGCCCTGAGGACACGGTGGAGCATACGGTGGCGGTCTGCCCAGCTTGGGCGGAGCACCGCCGTGTCCTCGTGGAGGCGATCGGCGGCAGCGATCTCTCGCGTCCGGCCCTGGTGCAGGCCATGGTACGGAGCGAGAGTGAATGGTTAGCCGTCACCTCCTTCTGCGAAGCAGTAATGCTCGCGAAGAGGGAGGCGGCGCACGTGAGAGAAAGGCAGTATATGCGCCCTCACGGCCGTAGTCGCCGCGGGAGAAGCCCTGGGCGACGGGAATCCCAGGCTGATTCCCGCCCACCGTAGGCGCGGGGTTGCGGACGGCGAGTAATGGGTAGCTCGCTGTCCGGTAAGGACCAAGCCCGGGTCGACGGCGCGTTGTGTTCCACGCGCGCCTCAAAGAGATGTCAGCACCAAAGGGTGGGGTCCGCAAGGGCCGATGCCTGCCAGGGGTGCGGGTTGTTCGAAAGAGATACCGTCGCCCCTGGCACACAGGCAACTGAGGGAACACGGGTGGGTTTTAGTCAGTAAAAGTCTGACACGCCCTCCTGCTCCACCCAGAGCGGGAGAAGTTATTTGATAATTTCCCATCCTCAAAAAAAAAAAAAAGCATAATCAGTATTGTTCGTCGGATCATTGAGGTCATCAAGTTCTAAGTTGAGCTGCATGATTACTGATAAATGCGTGCACTGATTGGACAGGTCCACTCAATCTGTGTGGTTCTTTCCTCAAAAGACCATTTCAGACACCAATCCACATGGTCTTCACATGATCTGACCAAGATTATGTCTGGACTTTAAAAGAGACTGTGACCTCTGAGTTTGTTTCGGCCTTTCTTCTCAGAGTAGTCAGATAGGAAACGCCGGCCTCATCTAGTTTAAAAAAATATGTTTGACGTGTAAAAGTGTTTGTACAAACCTACTTACAGAAATAAAATCATTTATCATTTAACGTTCCGACTGCTAGAACATAGACCTCGTCTCTGTGAGAGGGAGTGGGCCGTAATCCACCACGCGGGCCCAGTGCGGGTTGGTAGATGTCACATGTCCTCAAAATTTTGGTTCTAGGACATTTCGGTTTCCTCAAGATGTTTCCAAATGATTTTAAATTGTTTTATTTCTTCAATGATTTTTTTCACGGTATTTTGAAATCACCATTTCAGCCTGAATTCATAGTTGGTTTATAATAGTTAAAAGGCCTACCAACATAACATCAAGTCTGTAATCACTGCAGGGTTAGGTTGAGGTGTACACCCGCATCTCGTCAACAAACGCTTTAACCAACCAACATCATACCAATATAAATAATTGAATTCTCATTATATTATGAGGCTCGATAAAAATGAAGCATCTCAATTTTGTCGTTTATAATTTGATTTTTGGAGTTAATAAATGTCTATCAAAGCGACAATTCTTAGAAAATTTACGAAAATTAATATCGACGTTGTTCCCTCAAAAGCAAATTGATACGTAAATATTATCAAAGATATTTTTTTCATGAAAGCCAAAAGTTTATTAATTTTATTATTCATAGCTTTATAAAATAGTTTTAGAACGTTTGATTTTTGTTTACTCGTGTCCATAGAGAAAAGGTTAAGGGCAACTTTTTATTAATATTTGGTTAGTTATTTTATTTTATCATGAAAAGGTTACAATAAATAATGAACCTATAGGTACGCTCAAAATAAGACAAGGCGGGGGGGGGGGGAAGCTCATTGAACTCATTGGCTGTCGGCAAAGCAATTTCAACTTGATAAATTTAACTACATTATTCTGATGAAAGGGTTTGTGACTAAGTAAGAACAGGCGCATGGGTCGATCGATCTTAAAGCTAAGTTCGTTAAGCTACGCATACCGCGGTTAGTCCGCCGATGGGTGACCATGTTTATATACCAAGACGTGTCTTGGTATGTAAACATGGTCCGTGCCTCGGAAAGCACAAAGCCCGAAAGTCTAACGGTATCGTATTACCCCAGTAACTTGGTTGTGAAGGTCAGATAGGCAGTAGCTCCATTTAAAATACTTGTATTCAGCCGCATCTGGTTGGATTGGTAGCCGACCCCAATATAAAAAAACTTTTTCCAAAAAAAAACAACCGACTTCCAAAAAAACACTACAAAGTGAAAAATAACTTTAATTTCGGAAGTCGGTGTCTTTGGAGCTGTATTTGAATTTTTTGTCACCGCCTTCCGAAATTAAGAAACTCCACAGACACTGTTTTGAGTGTCTGCGGAGTTTCTTGCCCGTTCTTCTTCATTCAGATCTACGTTTTGGAATGGGCAACTAGCTTCAACTTTCCAACTGATCAACTTTTTGACAGTTCAAAAGTGCCTGTAAATGGTTTAATTGAAATAAATGCTTTGAATTTGAGTTTATAATTGCGAAAAGGCTAGGCAGATTGAAACTACTTATTCTGATTATAACTTTTTAGAAAACTAGCTAGAGAAACCCACTCACAAAAAAACAACTACACAGTCACCGAACTGAAAACATTCGGAACGGAAATTCATAAACCAAATTGCAGATTTCAAAGGAAAACTCGTTTGAAAAACAAAACAGCCAAATCTCGTGAAGCTGAGATAAAACTGGGATGCAAATGGGAACATAAATAGCGATGAATTTATAGCCAGAAACGGATGTGGCAGACTGATGGATAATTGCACAATGACTCGACGATAAAAAAAAGTAGCGCCGTAAATTTCCGAACATTACCGATGGTTGCCGAGTCTTGATTAAACTGTTCCATGTAGGGTTTTGGGGATGTCTGATTTGGTTGAAGAGGAATGTTTGAAATGAGTGGAAAATATGTTTTTTTGTTGATATGGTAAGTTTTGGTATGAATAATATTTAATTGCTCAAGTGGAGATTCACAGATGACTCCGCCTTGGAGTGTTAAGTGGTGCTGTCCTACAAACAATGGGGCACTTAATATCTTGTCCAGAGTGTCCTGTAGTTTGGACGCAACAGGAGTTGATGGACGCTGGTAAAAGTGCCAAGCTCGTAGCCCAATTCTGGGCTGATTGTATTTAGAATGCTTTTGATACACTACGATATTAAATTTATAAAGGAATAGAAAACGACACTCTTAAAATTATTTTTCTTTGATTGGAATTTGGAAAGTATCTGCTTCGGAAATTCATGATTTTTAAAATTATTTTATTAATCCAGAGTTTAAAAAAATAATTGCATATCAATTATATTTTGTTAATCTACAACAGCTTTACATTAAAAAACCTTTTACTAAAACTGGACTAATATCATTTAAAGAGGCTCAAATTAACATCACTATAACAAAACACCAACCGTTCCAGTTGCTTATCATAGATCCAGAGTCTCTAAATCTATTCTAAGATCTTAAGCCTAAGTTAAAGCTTAATACTGAGTAACTATCTGTATTCTGTATATCTAATTCTAGATAGCATTGAATCAACTAACCAATTCAGCTTATAATTTAATACTTGAGAAATCGAAAATTATAATCTCGTAAAACTTTGATATTTGGGATGGATTTTAGCACCGAATGATAAAAGCAAAGAAAAATAAATAAAGAAAATTTTTAGATCTAAGAGAAATATTGTTTAGAAATGATTTGATCTTAAATAATTCTCTTGCAACTTCTGAAGATTTTCCAATTTTAGACAACCAAAAAAAAAACTCACTGTCAAAGCATTTATCACAATTAAACCCTTTACTGGCACTTTTGAGTTGTCAAAGAATTGAGCAGTTAGTTAGAAAGCTGAAGTCAGTTGCCCATTTCAAAACATAGATCTCTATGGAGAAAAATGGGCAGGAAACTCCAAGGACACTCTTAAATCAAGATAATTAAATTTACAAAATTCTGAATTCATTATTCTGGTTGCGTCTAAATGTGAGAACAATGTAAAAACAAAAAAAAGAAACAATTTAAAATATAACATTAAAAATAAACCAACTTAAGATCATTGTCAACGAACAGCTCCTGTTCATGAACATGACCCGTGGTTCAGCACCATCCAGCTCGACCATTTTGTAGAGAACCGAATGATCCAACACACGCGCCACCATCAGCGAGACATTTAAGTGAGCATGAGATACTCTCAACTGCCATGCTGTGTCAAGTTAACATACATCGACTGACGAGTCCTCAAACTCTCTACAGAATAACGAAGTACCTACCTACAAATATATTTAAGTACCTACCCTTTTAAAGTTACCCTAAGTTAAAACTGGTGCAATAAAAGTTAAACGTACAAAAACCTTTTTATACGAAATCTGCTTAAAGCCATGTCTAAAAATCGTTGGCCTCCATTATTTGGGATTAGGGGGCAACCCCTAGAATCTCTTTTGAATGGTATACAAGATAAGCAGTAATTTATTAGCTCCTGAGCCTCCGGCGAATTAGGGCGCCCACACACAACCGACTGTTCACCGACATAAGTTGTCATGTTTATGAGAAGGTGCGACACCAACGTTTATGATGGCTTCTGACGTTTGCATTATTTTAAAATTTTTTGTTAATATTGACCGCTAAACGTCATGAAACAGATACCATGCTAAATTGTTGTATAAGCTGCAATATCATCATTATCTGCCTACTTTTACAAAATATGTTAGGGTCTGCTTTTAGTCTAACCGGGTGCAGCTAAGTCCCAATATTTTAGATGGAGCAACTGTCTATATGACATACATTACCCAGTTACTGGGTAATAGGATGCCCCTTGATAATACTGGCCGCAATAATTATATAAATATATATATATATATACAGGGTGATTGGAAGATGGGTGCAAAGCTTTAAGGTGAAGATAGTATAGACAATTTAGAACCATTTAAGCCATGGTTGTCTTAGACGAAGTCTTACCAATTTTTTTTTTTTTAATAACGTTTAAAAGACGTATTGTACAAATTTTTTATTTTTTCTGAGCTTTAAATGTCTGTAAAAAAATGTCTAATGACACAGAAGCCTAGAACATGTTTTGCTTGATTGCTTACACATTACTTTAATTAAATAAATAAAAAATGAATTCATTTATCATTCAATTTGGCCATAATTATGCAGTTTACATTAAATTTTGAGAATTTCCGAAAAAAAACTTAAAAATTTGGTTAAAAATATTTGGTAAGACTTCGTCTAAGACAACCATGGCTTAAATGGTTCTAAATTGTCTGTACTATCTTCGCCTTAAAGCTTTGCACCCATCTTCCAATCACCCTGTATATTAATAATAACGTACTTCGAATCAATAAACTGTAATTTTATCATTATTTTGTAAGCTGACACAGGTGCCACCTTAAAGTGCCGTTGGTTTAAGGGCGCGCGCTCTGAAGACCTTGTTGGTCGATAGCTGATCGGTTTCAGCATAATCAGTTCATAATTTTCCCACTGTTGGGACACAGGGTTCTCCCAGAGGAAGTGGGCTGTAATTGACCACGCGGGTCCAGGGCAGATTGCTAGATCACTGCCACGTCTTCGAATTTTTGGTTCTAGGATATGCCGGTTTCCTCACGATTATTCCTTCACCGTTTTGAGAGCTGTGGTGATGAAATATTTTACAACAAGTAAAACGCCTGATTTGAACCCACCTCCACCTCGTATGTTGGGGCTGTTACCACTGGGCTATCACTGCTTTTTCTCTGTTTCATTAATAGAGTAAAGTTTATGGTTCGAAAAGTGTTGATTCTCAGCCAGATTTGAATAAATGACTTTTGATTTTGATTCGACTCATTAGTTTCGTCAGCTACGCAATCGGCTGTCTGTGGGAACCTTTATAGGTGCTGAAATGTTTGAAGAACATTCTGTTATATGCCCGAAGATTCAAAGGTAAGTTTAAGGAAGCAAAGTTTTCCAAAGTCTTTGGTGAAGTAAGTTCGTTCTTATCTGATTTTTAGGGAAGAGAGGTTGAAACGGGTGTTGAAGCGTTAGTCAGTAAAAGCCTGACACATCCTCCCGCTCCGCCTAGAGCGGGAGAAGTCATTTGATGATTTCCCATCTAATGTAAAAAACAACTATGATCAAAGTATCTGGAAGAATGCTATTTTTTTTTCTTGTTGGCAAGAACTGAGAATGAATATACTTTTTTATACGCGCGATTTGAAAATATCTCGCAAGCTGGATCTGGCTGCATCTAGCCTGCGGGCCGGGCGTTGCCCATAAATGGGCTAGAGATAGGTGTCAGGATAGGCAGAAGTGTCGTCTTTAGTGCTAATAATAGGTCTTTACCTATGAAATTGCCGTTTTGTATGAAAAAATTTAAACGAATTTTTTTCATGTATTTTTTATTTGTATTAATCGAAGTAATCACCCATGCAATCAATGCATCTTTGCCATCGCAGTGGCAGTTTATTGATGCCCTTCTTAAAGAAATCAGCTGGACGGGAGGCAACAAATTCTTCAAAGGCATTTTGTACTGCCTCTCGGGTATTGAATTTTCTTCCCGCCAAGAAGTTATCCAAATTCTGGAAAAAGTAGTAGTCTGTAGGCGCAAGGTCTGGTGAGTAGGGCGGATGACGGAGAGCTTCCAACCCCAGTTCTTGCAACTTGGAGACCGTCTGCTGTGCAGTATGAGGTCGCGCGTTGTCGTGCAGGAGCAGCGGAGACGAGCGATTGACCAATGCTGGTTGGAGATGTGCCAGCTTCTCCATCATTGTGTTCAGTTCTTCACAGTACACATCTGCAGTAATGCTCACCCCGTTTGGTAAGAAGCTGTGATGAATCACACCGGCGCTAGACCACCAAACAGTGACCATCACTTTTCTAGGGGTAAGTTTTCGTTTAGGGCATTGTTTAGGTGCTGAACCAGGATCCAACCAACTTGCTGAGCGCTTGCGGTTATCAAACAGAATCCATTTTTCATCGCAGGTAACAATGCGGTTCAAAATTCCTTCATTTGTGTGTCTGTTGAGCAGTGCAAGGCACGTCTCGACGCGTACTTCGCGCTGACGATCATTGAGTTCGTGGGGCACCCATTTGTCAAGCTTTTTTACCTTGCCAATTTGACGCAAATGGACCAATATTGTTTTGACGCTAACATCGAAAGCTGCTGCTAATTCAGCCGTAGATTGTGTATCATCAGCTTCCACAATCGCCTTTAATTCGTCATTGTCGACCAAAGTCTTCGGACGACCGCGAGGTTCATTTTTCAGGTCGAAATTTCCAGAACGGAAGCGAGCAAACCAATAACAGGTGGTGCGTTGGTTTGTAGTGTTAGCTCCGTAAACGTCGTTGATGTTGCGTGCCGCTTGTGCCGCGTTGCTGCCACGACGGTACTCATATTCCATAATTACTCGAATTTTTAACGTATCCATGATGACGAAAAAGATTGAAATGCGATGAAAATGTAACACTAATCAATAAACAAATGACTACTTTTGGAAAAAAAAATCCATGTTTTTAAAATAAAATTAATTTGAAATTAGAATTCTTACCCAAACAAAAATTATTTTGATTTGAAATGGCCAGTACTGCAAAACGGCAATTTCATAGGTAAAGACCTAATATTAAGATTATGTAATCACCAATTTGTTCACCATTTGTGGTGATTATGGGTGATTATTTACTACAATGTATAGTTTTTTGCATTTTTTTTTGCAAGGCAGTACACAGTTGGAGGAACTTTTAATTCCGTGTAAAATACTTTTAGTAATGACCGTTAATTACTACTGCCTTAGCGATCATAATGACTTAATCTAAGTCTTTAGTTATAACTATCTGTGCCCGAGGCTTCACCTTCGAAGATGTAGGAAATTATCCCACGCGAACGTACTCAAAATCGGTCCAGTCGTTACGAAGATTAACCAGAACAGACATAAGAAATTAAAAAAAAATGGTTTTATGTTATATTTAGGTACCGAATACCCATACTTTCACATGCATTATGTCAAATGCTGTTATTTTGACATTACAAACAGACACTTCAATTTAATTTATTTGGATAGATACAGCAGCATGGTGCCTTATCAAAAAGTATAAAATAAAAATTATAAGATTCGTTTTGATACAGATTCCGTCGTTTGTTCTCAAAGCGATTAAGCAAAATCTTTTAAATTAGATCAAGAATTATCTTCTTCTTAAAATATAACAACTTGTAAACATACGGAAACTTCTCCCTAAAAACTTTGTCGAACTTTGATGAAAAACCTTGCCCATATTTAAGGTACGAATTTTACGTACTTAAGGGGCCTTTCCAATAAAACTTTTTTAATAACGTTTTCTCATTTTATCTCACTTATCCATCAATACGGTAAGGTGAGATTAGTCAAGACCTTTGTCAAAAATGTGGTGCTTGTGACAAATTTTGTCACTCGTGACAGTGATTAGGATCGTCAATGATTTATTCGCTACGTGTTTGAACTGTGAGATGCGTCACTTTATCCCTTTTGCGACTGCAGTGTAAAAGGGTTGAGGAACTGAATAAATTGAGTGAAAAAGATGTGAGTGAAATTCTGTTCCTACATACACATATACAGGGTGATTGGAAGATGGGTGCAAAGCTTTAAGGCGAAGATAGTACAGACAATTTAGAACCATTTAAGCCATGGTTGTCTTAGACGAAGTCTTACCAAATATTTTTAACCAAATTTTTAAGTTTTTTTTCGGAAATTCTCAAAATTTAATGTAAACTGCATAATTATGGCCAAATTGAATGATAAATGAATTCATTTTTTATTTATTTAATTAAAGTAATGTGTAAGCAATCAAGCAAAACATGTTTTAGGCTTCTGTGTCATTAGACATTTTTTTTACAGACATTTAAAGCTCAGAAAAAATAAAAAATTTGTACAATACGTCTTTTAAAGCTTTGCACCCATCTTCCAATCACCCTGTATATTGCAAAGTAAAATGTAATTATCAGAAATTTTTCATATAATAGATACAAAAAAAAACAGAAGTACTTTCACTTAGGTCATTTAAATAAAATTATTTCTAGTGTTTAATGATGTTGGTCATACAGGGAAGAACTTGTAAAAACGATATAGGACCTCTTTTGAAAAGATATAATACTTAGGCAGTGTAGAACTTCTCATAGTAAAAATCGTTTTTTTCAAGAAAAAGTCAGAAAATTTAGTCTCAAAGCAACCGGGCCCTGTGGCGCAATGGATAACGCGTCTGACTACGGATCAGAAGATTCCAGGTTCGAATCCTGGCAGGGTCGAAAAACTTATTTTGGTTTACTTAGAATTTTATTATAAACCGCCCATGGTGTAAAATTTCTACATTTTAATCGGTAATTTATATGGTGTTGGTACATCATAAAGAGTTTATATTCAATTCTATTTTATTCTATAAAAAAAAAACATTTTTCTTAGTCAAAATTTCGATTTTTTGTGTATTTCTGTAGCCTTGAAAACAACCACTTTTACTTTATCGTTCCCACTGCTGGGAAACAGGCTTCCTTTCGGTGAGATGGAGTAGGCCGTAATCTACCGCGGGCCTTGAATGCCTTCGAATGTTTATATCTAGGACATGCCATTTTCTTCACGACGTTTCCTTCACCGTTTTGATAATATTGGTGATGAAATAATTTATATAAAGAAAAGTGACTACCTTTGTTCAAACCCACGGCCGCCGAAGGCCTCGTAAGGTGGGGCCACTACCACAGGGTCAACACTGCTAGATGAAAAAAAAAACAAATATTAAGTACTGACTGTCCAGTCCAAGGTTGCCTGGAAGGAATCGCAGAAAGCGATAAGGCCGCCCATTGTAAACACGGTGTAAAAACACATCACATAGCCGTCAAATAAGGGGCCATCCAAAAATTATGTCCCACGTTGAAGGGGGTGGGATGGGGGTCAACGAAATGTGACATTCTGTGACAAGGGCCAGGGGGATCAAAAGCTTTATGACGTCACATGTTTATTAAATCACCATTAAGTGTCTAAATTATTTGACTTTAAGTTAATTTTATTAAAGATTGTTTTTAATTTAAATAAAAAAAAATGGAAAAATACTGTTTTCATTTAGTTATGTACTTCTAAATACAAAACTGAAAAATATGTGACGTCACACTATCATTGCACAAAAAATAATTGCTGGGAAACGGTTTTTATTTTTGGTGCCAAAATTTATTGTTTGCGGGTAGTGCGCAATATAACGCATGCAAAACACTGCGCTTATGGGTGCATGTAACGGTACAGGGGTCAAGGGGTATTTAATGTTGTGTTTTATGATTAAAAACTTGTTTTCGTAAAAAAAACAGTAAAAGTTGTAATTTTGACCTTCAATATCTTCGTAACGAGACGTTTTCCAGGAGTTGTCCAGTACAATAAAGTAATGTACTGACGGGGAGTACATGTGTCTCTCGGCTTCGTTAACTGTCTTTGTACCCACGATCTTTAGTAATGTTCACTGTTTTTTATTATGTATTTTTGTGGTGTACAAAAGAGTATACATATTTAAATAAATAAATGATGTACTAACATATTGATGTGCTATTTAACGTATTCCAGACGATCCTGAAAGCATGGGTATGTGTGAAAGGACACACAATAACTGTGGGCTTGAGGCACGTAAATATAATGATTTATGATGGTCGTAATAAGAGAATCTGCCATTGGTATGAAAAAAAAAAAACATGAACGAAGCGCGACCAGAATTAACCTGGATGGGTCGTCGTTATATCGTCCCATAGATAAATATGACCTGTCTCTCTACTAGTTCGATGCCTACTCTAGAACTAATACCTGGTATGGCTCGCAATCCTTCACTACCCTATTGGCACGTGTTTCCTATCATTGCGGCGCCCCCCGCGCTACTCCTTGATATCGCTACATAAGGCATCAGGGCCTAGAGCAAATCTTGGGGTTCAACCGATTAATCAAGTCTGGTCAAACCACGCTGTGGTTGGTGCATTCATTCATTGATGTACATATGTTGAAAAAGAGTGTGTAACTTTGAAACTACATTTTTTTTTGTTTCTGGAGGATGAAAAGTCGAATCTAACACATAACATCACGCCTATAACGACCCAAGGGGTAAGCAGGGCTAGGTGTACCTTTAGTACATCCACATTTCGCCAGATATATGACGTCAAATGAAAGTTAAAAAATATCTTAATGTATTCGTAATCTAGTACACGCTTTATATTAGCTTCACTTGTATGTTTCTTTGTTTGTATATTTGTAACGGACTCCTTAGGGCGCGATTTTGACCCACTTTAAACGGTCAGATTTCATTTAAACTTTGTAAACTTATCGAGGACCGATGACAATTCAATAATAAAAAAAAAATAGAGAAAAATAGAAAAAAATAAAGGAAAAAAACAAAAAAAAACTGGAAAAATCACGCTTTTGTAGTTAGCAGAACTAAAAAATAGAAAATAAATTATAGTTTAAAAAAATACGCTTTAAAACCAAACTAAAAAAGCAGAAAATAATATAATTCAATTAAAAAGCGTGGGGTGCTTGACATTATCTAATTGATTATAAAAACTTAAAAATCACCCCACACTTTTAATTGAATTAAATTATTTTCTACTCTTTTAGTTTGGTTTTTAAAGCGTGTTTTTTTAGTTTTTTAAACTATTATTTATTTTACAAACAGACATGCGAGGTAGCTGTTTAGGTGTATGTTTATTGCCCCATAATATCTCTTGACAAGTTTCTTTTTTATATGCAATACAGACAGTTAGATCAACTTTTCTTTGATTATTTTATCCATAAAAGTTCATCAACATCTGCTTAGCCTTTTCTCAACTTTGTTGGGGTCTGTTTCCAGTCTAACCCGATCCAGCTGAGTACCATAGTATTTTACATCGAGTGACTGACTTTTTGCCGTCCACAGTACAGTAACTGGGTAATGCGATGCCAAAATCAAAAGCAAAAGTCATTTATTCAAACTAGGCTGAGAGTCAGCTCTTTTTGAACGTCAAAATAAAATTACATAAGACAGTACCCCCAAAACGCCCGCCCTTCACCACTTCCTAGTGCTTTAGCTGGGAAGAAGAAGTAGCGCAACAAACTCCCCAGCAGCACAGCTGTCTGTTAAGTTAGAAGAACTTGATTCTATACAATAATAGGTAATTAAAATTACGAAACACAAAAAAAAGAACATTAAATTTGCCATATGTCAGCTAGCACACGCCAATATACCATCAAAAATTTAAAACTAAAAATAATAAAAAAATTAAATAAAAGCCTCTAGGTATAAAGGGCATGTAACCCCTTGGTAAGACTGGTATTCAGACTATCCAGCTTCTGACGACCAGTAACGACAGTCAAAGATCAACGGCTTAACGTGCTTTCCGAGGTGCCGTGGGATCTTGATATGTAAACATGGTCACTCATCCGTAGATCAACCGCGGCAAGCGTAGCTTAACCTGATCGATAGCCCCGTGCGGGTTTTATTACCAGCCCCTCTTCTTTTAGAATCAAAACAAAGTTATGGCCCTGGTAAGTTTAAATATTGTCGTTATGAGCGATAATAGTTCTTATTGCAATCCGATACGGGTTAAAATCTGTTGTAATAAATTCGAATAATTAATGAGCAAGCATTGTCGTAAAAATGCAAATAAAATGAGATATTTACTATTTAATAATAAATAATACATCACTGGATGCAGTTTGGAATTTGGAATTTTATGGTATATTTTTAATTATACGAGTAATAACTGGTTTTAAAGATAATTAAGAGGTTACTTTGATGATTTTTTTTATGCATTAAAGTATGTATAATTATGTTTTGAGATTCATCACTCTATGCAAAAAAGACTTGAAAATATCATATATATTTTGTTTTGCTTTCAAAATTATTTGCGGTTAAAGAGACACACCTGTTTAAAAAACCACCATTTTAAGCGTTTTCAAGAAATCACCGCCCTAAGTATGTATCTATAATGCTATTAATTATATTGATTGCTATATAAGTTACAATCAGCAGCAGGCAAGAAAAAGCGTGTATTTATGTACTTTCTTTCGCCCAAATAAACACAAAAATCACAAATGCCACTTTCCTTATTATTCTCATATCCTTCCTCTCTGCCTCCAAAATACAACAGAATCATAAAAAATCACACACTAGAAGAATATCTTTCGTCATAAAACCCCATCGTACGACGATAACTTTGACACGTGAACTTTGCATCAATACTGGGGTTAGCATCGGCAATAAAACCGTAACGACGGAGAACATGGTTCCGTATAACGCAATAAACGATTCTTTATCGGTACACATATTATATTATTAGAGAAATGTAAACAGGCCACGTCCTTGGAGAGAAGGGGATCAGGAAATGGTAACTGCGGAAAATTCCTTTGTTTTTGGGGAAGGAAAATACATGAAGTATTTTTTTGTTTAAATGTAGTATTATGTTTAGTCAGTTTAGAGTCTGCTAAATAGATTACCTTGCCATGTTCAGAAAAAAAAAAAACTATAATTTTCTATCTCAGTCTTCTTTTATGTAGACTAGCCCACTAAGGGTTTCTTGGATGGAGTTAGTTACGTCATAGTGGCAATAGAAATACAGACTCTGTGAAAATATCAACTGTCTACCTATTACGGTCCATGAGACAGATGGACCAACGGACGGACAACGGAGGCTTTATAATAGGGTCCCGTTGGACCCATTAGATACGGACCCTTATGAAACCCATACAAGAAACGGGTTTTTACACGCTTAATATTAGCTTCACTTGTATGTTTGTAACCGACTCCTTAGAGCGCACTTTTGACCCACTTTAAACGGTCAGATTTCATTTGAACTTTGTAAACTAATCGAGGACCGATGACAATTCAATAATTTAAAAAAAATAGGAAAAAATAAAGGAAAAAAAAAAACTGAAAATATCACGCTTTTGTAGTTAGCAGAACTAAAAAATAGAAAATAAATAATAGTTAAAAAAACTAAAAAACGCTTAAAAAACCAAACTAAAAAGTAGATAATAATTTAATTCAATTAAAAAGCGTGGGGTGTTTGACATTAATTGACTATAAAAATACCTCAAAAAGCACCCCACGCTTTTTAATTGAATTAAATTATTTTTTAGTTTGATTTTTAAAGCGTGTTTTTTTTAACTATTATTTTAATATGTAATGTTAAACATTGTACGGTGGTAAGGAACCCTTCGTGTGCGGGTCCAACTGGAGCTTGGCCGTTTTTTTTTCGAATAATTGTGGTGGCTAACTTTTTAATATTGATATTCCTTTAAATAAAACTTCTGAGTGCCTATCTCCGAAAAATCGTCCCCAAATCAAACGTAAAAAAGACAAAAGCCAATCGAAGATTCCAATATATTTTTATTCGTTTCTTGAGAGGTAAGAAAAGTGATTACGCTAAGGCCACATTACTGTCAGGCCATTTTACAAGGTCAGGGTCTGGCCACAAAAAAGGGACGCGTTATAAGGAAGAGGATGGCCATCGGGCCATAAATCAGCGTCTTTTAGTACAAAGAAATTGGACTAGGGTGTTTATTTTTTGTACTCGTATGTATTTGTAAGTGCTGATATGTTGAAATTGATGAAACGTACCCTACTCATATGAAATCAGTGTTATTCACATTATACAGTATGGCAGGGAATTTATTTTTGCTTTGTTTATATGGGAATTGATAGGCGTACCAATACCTGGTGCGGCCTGTCAGTTAACGGGTGGTGGGAACGCTCAGCACGGGCTGCCACAGGCCTCGATAATCGTAGCAACGCCTGGCGCGGACCGTTGGATAACGGGCCGTGAGACCGCGGCATTAAAACATTATTTTCCTTTTAGGCTTCGCCGCAGTTGGGTAATAATCTGAAAGAAGCATTAGTGCATTTCTAAAACACGATGAAACATAAATGCACTTTTGAAAGATGTTTTCATTTGGATGATTCAACAAGTTGTTAAGATTATAAGCCTATTGATGACCTATGGTACTGAAACGATGTCGCTCAAAATGAGTCTTATTAGAAAGCTTAAAGTCACCCAAAGGGCAAGGGAGAGGGCTATGCTTGGAGTTTCCACACGTTGTCGAATCGAATTGAAGAGATCCCCAGGAGAACCAAGGCTACCGACATAGCCTGAAGAATTGCCAAACTTAAGTGGCAGTGGGCAGGGTACATTTGCTCGCAGAACAGATGGCCAATGGGGCCGAAAGGTTCTGGAGCTACGACAGCGTATCCACAAGGTGGACCGATGACCTTAGGAAAGCCGCAGGAATCCGCTGGATGCGGGAAGCACAGAACCGATCGATGTGGCGGAGCTTGAGAAGGCATATGTCTTGCAGTGGACGTATTTCGGCTGAAATGATGATGATGATGATAAGCCTATCCATGACACTTAATAAGAAGAAATCAAATAATAATAATCAAAAGTTTTTTCACACCACAAGCCATAAAATACAGACAATATTTACACACAAGAAATAGCTAACGATATTTAGTTGTTGATTGCTGGTGCCTGTGGTTGGTAGTAACACCTGTAATACAGGTCACCAGGTCCCCACCAGATCAAAGTTACATATTTGATAGCTGGCACATGATATCACAGCAAGTAACAAAAATTTCAAACAATAGTGAGCTTATTACAGAGAGAGACAGTAGAGTTTTAGTGTAAAATAAATAACTAAAACGAATGTTCGTTTTAGTTATTTATTTTTATTTATTATTTATTTATATTTATATATTTTTATTTATAGTTTCAACATACTTTTACAAAAAGTAAAAGTATGTTGGGAGGTTTTTTATGAGTGTAAGTTTGTGTGTGTGCATGTGTGTTTTTACACGCTTTATATTAGCTTCACTTGTATGTCAGTATGTCAGTATGTCAGTATGTAACTCTCCGTGGGTAATTTGTTATTAGCTTCACTTGTATGTTTGTTTGTTTGTTTGTATGTAACCGACTCCTTAGAGCGCGATTTTGACCCACCCTAAACTGTCAGATTTCATTGAAACTTTGTAAACTTATCGAGGACCGATGACAATTCAATAATTTAATAAAAAAAGAAAAAAATATATAAAAAAACACGTTTTTGTAGTTAGCAGAACTAAAAAATTGAAAATAAATAATAGTTTAAAATACTAAAAACACGCTTTAAAAACCAAACTAAAAAGAAGAAAATAATTTAATTCAATTAAAAAGCGTGGGGTGCTTGACATTAATTGATAATAAAAATACTTCAAAAAGCACCCCACGCTTTTTAATTGAATAAAATTATTTTCTTCTTTTTAGTTTGGTTTTTAAAGCGTGTTTTTAGTTTTTTAAACTATTATTTTGTGAATGATGAACGAATAGGAACCGTTTCTTTGCCATGTTCTAAAAGAAACGTTTTCGAACGCCGACTTGTAATCGGTCTATTAGTTCTAATAGCTCCACGTACATTTACTACCATATCGTATGTCCGAATGAGAACGAGAATGACAGCGACTGATTTGACTGATACGATTTCAATGAGACTTTTTTGCTCTGTGATCTATGGAAGTACTGACTGAGAGCGAAGACCGAATAGAATGAACTAGTTCACTGACCGAAATGAACTAGTACGGAGCGATCTTAAAAACGACCGAGCAGTCACAAGACTAATAGTGGATGAGTCTGAGGGGCAATTCTCGTAATTTTAAGAAAGTTCACAGTCTGATCTCAGTCTCAATCTGTCAAAAAAAACCGCGAGTTTCCATACATTTTTGATAAGTTTTTGACATTTGATTGTCGCTGAGACGAGACTGCGACTAGATTGTGAACGTTTTTAATTACGAGAATTGGCTTTCAGATTAGACTTATAGACGTATGAGGAACAGGGTGTAAAGTTCACTCATACTCTATAGAAAAGGGAGGATCCTCTGACCAGACGGGTGTTGTGTCTGGTGGGCAACTGCCCGACGGTTGATGTCGGGATGTTGTACCTATCCAAATCGCGCGGTAAACTTTAACTGCGCGATCTAGGCTTTCTATGACATGCATCTTTGCATAGTTCGCCTGTGGCGTTGTAGATGGCACCACTTCTCTTTTTGTATTTCTACATATTGTTGCGAATTATTTTTCTGTAGTGTCGCTACAGACTAATACGTCAAAGAGAGCTTTTGTGACAGTATAGGTTTGGCTTTGTAGAGCGATTAACCGACTCCAAAAGAAGTCAAATCCCATTATCGGTTATCACAATTCACTAATAGTAGCTTCTAGTCTACCATACTATCGCAATCTTATATCTGTTACCATAAATAACGAAATGTAATATTTCCTCTTTTCTTATCTATTGCTTCCATTGTCTCGGAAATTATTGGATTGTATCGTCGCCAGGTGCTTGTAAGGGTTATTAATGGTTCCTTGTGGGTGGTTGCGGTTTCCTTTTTAAGGAAGGAGAATTTTCGGTTTTATGTTCGGTTGTAAGTTAAATACCCGCATTAAATTTAGAGCAAGCAGAACCGAACCGATCAATTTTCTTTCAGTTTATAATTTGCAATTGGGTCCTGTCTGCTACTCAACTTGGATTAAGTTTAGTAGGAGGCAGGATGCAGTCGGATAAAAAAAGGCAAAAACTAAGTTATTGAAATGTAGGTAGTCTACAACAAGTAGTACGACCGTCAAAATGAAGACCATAAAACGCAATACTTAACTTGCAGACTTAACTTCTATGAATTTAACAGACTGATAAATAATAGATTTTTTTTCCGCCCACTCATTTGTTAAAATCGAAATCTTTCCGCATAAAAACATATTTATTTACAATATCGAGTGTTTTAATACACCCTGTATGTTGGTGCAGGGGGTTGGTGTTTTCAATATACCGAATAACATGAATCATAACAATAATAAATGCTTTCTTACTATAACTCAAGACAATGTTGAGCAGTCACCACAATTAATGACAAGGGAAGATGTGAGTTATTTGGACGTAACGACTTTAAATAGTAATTATTAGAGTATTAATTGGTTGAAAGACTCAAAACTGCAGCCGCGCCTTGCTGCGGTTGGCCCCTGGATGGGTAACTATCGTTACATACCAAGACTGCTCCGTGGCTCGTCATTCGTGGATCTTTGACAGCCGTTACGGTTGTCAGAAGCACTAAAGGCTGACAAACCAGTCTTACCAAAGAGGTATCGTATTACCGGTATTGTCTTGTTTTTCATAAAATAATTTGTTTTCCATTATTGTCCTCCCTCATAATATTTACTTGCACTATTATCATTTAAACTAATAACGTTTGTCATTTCAACATATTTGCCATAAAATAAGTTTCCATAATAACATGTGTTATAATCATTAGTTTCTATAAGTAACACATTACATAATCTATACTTGACATGGGCAATATTTAATATAATTCAGAAACGTTTATTATTTTGTGCAAAAAATAATGTAATTAAGGCATTTGGTCTGTAATCAAATGATTTATTACAGCAAACAATATTTAGACAGTAAACAGTTTGTCAAATTCGAAACGGCGTTCGTTGTGGGGTCACAGATCTAACCTAACCTAACCAGGTTAGGTTAGATCTGTGACCCCACAACGAGCGAAGACGAGCGAACGATGCGAGCGAGCGTGCTGCGGTAGCGGACGCCGAACGCTAGATTTCTTCTTTTGCAAAGCAAGCATACAACATGATCATAACATCAAAATTGCAGGCGTTTGTAATGAACTAGCATTGTTGTGCTAGTATAGACAAATGAATAATACGGTGAATATTTTTTTTTTTGGAAAACGACATTATTGAAAATGAAAAATATAGCAAATAAATTTATGGATTAAAATTCATATGACACTTGATCAATTATGACCGATGAAATTAGTGAAGCATTATTTCTAATGAAATTATAGCAAATACAAGTATGGTTTATAAAATTATTGCATTTTTAATTATGGCATACATTAGTAAACCCGTAACCCTGAGTTCAGATAGTCAGCCGCTCATGTAAAATACTGGTATTCAGCTGTATCCGGTTAGACTGGAAGCCGACCCCAACATGGTTGGGAAGCCCGCCGGTTGAAGGCATCCCATATGGTCATGGCCATCCGAATGGTCTGGGGATTTCGCACGATCTCCGGTAAGGCGGCGGGCCTCCTTGCCAGATTGCCGCCATAAAATTAATAAATAATAGTTTAAAAAACTAAAAAACACGCTTTAAAAACCAAACTAAAAAAGGAGAAAATAATTTAATTCAATTAAAAGCGTGGGGTGCTTTTTGAGTTATTTTTATAATCAATGTCAAGCACTCCACGCTTTTTAATTGAATTAAATTATTTTCTTCTTTTTTAGTTTGGTTTTTAAAGCGTGTTTTTTTAGTTTTTTAAACTATTATTTACTTTCAATTTTTTAGATCTGCTAACTACAAAAACGTGTTTTTTTTTCTCATTTTTTAAAATTATTGAATTGTCATCGGTCCTCGACAAGTTTACAAAGTTTCAATGAAATCTGACCGTTTAAAGTGGGTTAAAATCGCGCTCTAAGGAGTCGGTTACAAACAAACATACAAGTGAAGCTAATATAAAGCGTGTAAAATAGGTCGGACTCGGTAGGGCCGAATAGGTTAGGTTAGGTAAGAACTGCAAATAGGAATCGCGAATCAACCGCACGCCACCCAAGCGAGCGCTACTTCCAAGTTAGTGGCAGTTACTTGACTATTTAGTAATAGCGCAAGGTACTATCTACTATGTCTTGATACCAGTTCACAATTTGGCGGACAAATTATAAACTATCGAAAAATAGTGCGATCAATTGTAAATGGTTTTTGCAGTTCACAATTTAGCGACAGTTTATAAATTTCGCAAGATAGATAGATCGCCGATACCAATAACCTTTCGCCTTAAATTGGGTATTTTGCAAAAAATTCAAACGTTTGACGCTTCTGTAATGTTTCTACTTATTTTATTTTAGCGGCGATTTACAAAGTATGCCTAAACCTTAAGTCGCCGTCTGAACTTGGGGTCGAGCGCGGTAATGCGTGAGCCTATCAGTTGATTTGAATTTTTGAATACATTGCTTGCTAGAGTTGTAAAAAAAACTGTTTTGAAATGTGTTTTATTTCAAATAATGGTTCATTTAATTCTCATAATGGATATGCATAGTAATATATACAGGTTGAAATTGAAAACATGCGACAAACCGTAATGGGAGATTGTAGTCATCATTATGAACAACTTTTACTAAGGGACCAATGATGCAATCGCAAAAAAAAAAACAGCTGTTCCCTACATTTTGACGAGTTATGCGAACATAAATGTAGGGAACAGATGTTTTTTTTTTCGCGATTGCATCATTGGTCCCTTAGTAAAAGTTGTTCATAATGATGAGTACAATCTCCCATTTCGGTTTGTCGCATGTTTTCAATTTCAACCTGTATATAAAAAAGTTTTTTTTATGGTACTGTATCGAGAATCACTAGCCCTATCACCTGTCTTCGTGTTTGGAAGCGTTTCCCTTACAGCCTGTATAACAGAAATGGCCAAACCATAATGACCGAAAGATATTATCGTTTTAATAACGTTTCACTGTCGTTAGTGGTTCGGTAATCGTAATTACTGCCCCAGTGAACGAAATGTATGGTCTGTTCGCACGGCCACTTGGCTTTGTTCGAGCTACTTGCCTTCCATTTGTTTGTTCCAGTGACTGATTATTATTTATGTTGATTTTGAAGAATAATGAATGTCGTGCCAGTTGATCATTAATCAAGCAAGTCACTAAATAAAATAGGATGTTGTATATTGTGGAGTATTATAGTATAAGTACCTACTATATTTATTTTCTTCACGATCTATATTATAAAACAAGGTAATGCCTTGTTCAAACTAGGTTAACCGTAGGTTAATTTAGCTATAGACATTGGAAAAGATGAACTTGAGGAGTCCGTATTTACCTTCATTAATTTTTTTTTATGATAAATCATGCTATATTTAAGCTATTTATGTACAGTAAAATTAAGGTTTATTCTATTCCTACTTCCTAGTGTAAAAGACTGTTATCATAAAAATAAATAAATGTATAAGCAAAGGGCTTGTAGCTAAGTTATTCGAATTAATTTATCTAATTTAATTTATCAAATATAATTATCTAATAATAATTTCTAATAATGTATAAACGTATTAATTTAATTTAATTTAATCTATAATTTGTAATACCTAAAACACCTACTTAATATAACTTAGTAATAACAATATATCTGCTTATTTATGACATGTAGTCACTATGGGTGAAATGTATTTGTGTGCACTTATACAATGCCTGAAATAAAAATGATTTCATTTTTTTTTTATCACAGCTGCACGGGTCCATCGATCTGGTTAAACTATACTTGCTTGATGGTCCGTGGATGGGGGACCATCTTTACATATCAAGACCCCTTCGTGCCTCGGAAAGCACGTTAAGCCGTTGGTCCCAGCTGTCATTCGTGGATCTTTGACAGTAGTAACGAGTCGTCAGAAGCCCAAAAGTCTGACAAACAGTCTTACTATGGTTTCTGTGTTGTTCTGTAACTGGATCGTGGAGGTCCTTGCTACATGTAAAATTCTGGTATACAGCTGCAACTATTTTGATAGGAAACCGACCCAAACATAGTTAGGAAAAGGCTAGGCAGATCAATTTTTAACTGACTTCAAAAAGAAGGAGGTTATCAATTCGACATGTTTATACAGGGTGATTGGAAGATGGGTGCAAAGCTTTAAGGTGAAGATAGTATAGACAATTTAGAACCATTTAAGCCATGGTTGTCTTAGACGAAGTCTCACCAATTTTTTTTTTTTAATAAGGTTTAAAAGACGTATTGTATAATTTTTTTATTTTTTCTGAGCTTTAAATGTCTGTAAAAAAAATGTCTAATGACACAGAAGCCTAAAACATGTTTTGCTTGATTGCTTACACATTACTTTAATTAAATAAATAAAAAATGAATTCATTTATCATTCAATTTGGCCATAATTATGCAGTTTACATTAAATTTTGAGAATTTCCGAAAAAAAACTTAAAAATTTGGTTAAAAATATTTGGTAAGACTTCGTCTAAGACAACCATGGCTTAAATGGTTCTAAATTGTCTGTACTATCTTCGCCTTAAAGCTTTGCATCCATCTTCCAATCACCCTGTATATATATTTAATGTATGTTTCTGGCATAACTCCGTCATATATAGACGGATTTGCAAAATTCTTTTTTTGTTCGAAAGGGGTTTATTCCGAAATGGTCCCATTTAAATTTCATAAATATCTGATTATGTGTTTTGGAGACAGATAACGGAACTCTTCAAAAAATCACGGCAAATCAACCGCGATTGCTGCTATCGCATAAATATGCATTGTTTTGACCCCTAGGATGATGAAATTTCGCTGAACACCTTGTAGTGTTTTTCCGGAAGTTGGTTGTTTGTTTTTTGTATTTTTTTTTAAATGTAAGTATTCTCGTCTTACGAGTAGTCTACGCAATATACTCGTAACAAGTAATTAACACACAAGAGGCGTACTGAATACAGCATAGCTCAAAATCAGGCCAGTCATGTCACATAATATGGTTAGTTTGGAAAATGCACAGTGACAGTAAAAAATGACACAGGTTATTTTAAAATAGTGCTCAAAAATACTTACGTTATTTTATTATTAATCGTTTATTTCAGGCATTAGCACCCATAAAATTAAAATTGAAAACTTATTCTAAAACAAAAGATAAACTAAAGATAAAATAAACAAACGAACATAAATACAAACAGTAAAGAAAAGAAAAATAACAATAAAACTACCCACCATGTCACACCAAGGAAGCCAAAACAAATATACCCCGTAACAATGCTGAGTACATTTATTTTGTCTCCCTCGTTAAATGTACAGTATGAAAAACAGCTTTTACAACAGTATTTTGACTTGCCACCACACGCAAAAAGAACGACGCCCTGAGCTTCCCCATGAGCGCAAAGAAGTCGGTTACTCTGCTCTCAGCCAACATCTCAGTCGCACTACACCGCCAGGGCAGGTTGAGCATGACCCGAAACGCGTTATTATATTGTACACGAAGAGTGTTGTATGCACTCTTCGTGTACTTGTACCAAAGTTGACTGGTGTAGAACGACTGACAGTAGGCCTGGAACAGAGTTATTTTTACTTGCTTCGAGCAATGGAAGAAACGTCTATTTAGCATGTTACTTCTACATGCAATGCTACGTCTTTGCCTCTCCAGGTCATCGTCATCTTTTAAATTTTCCATTATGATGTGTCCGAGATACTTAAACTGACTAACTATTTTTAATTTTGAACCACACAAAGTAATTGGCAATATCTTATTAGGGCCATTGCCGTGTTTGAAAATCATTACTTCTGTCTTTTTAACATTATAGGTTAATTGGTGTCGAGCTGCATAATTCTCACAAAGGGATATGAGTTTTCTGAGGCCGTTGGCCGAGGGGCTGAGCAGAACCATGTCATCTGCATAACTGAGGTTATTTAAACATTCACCGCCAATATGGCATCCGACTCTGGTGTTGCTCAGCTCCTCGAGCAGGTCGTTGACATATAGGTTAAATAGAACGGGGGAAGTTAGATATTCTTGCATAACATTTGTACTTGATAAAGTAGTGTTTTCTTAGATTAACGAGACTATTAGTATACTGTATTTTTGCCTATGACTGATTTTCCAGTTTGAAAAAGCTTCAGAAAGCGGACAGCGAAAGATAGACGTATCGCACTGTCGCGTCGCGCCTGTCAGTGGGAGCTCTGATGGACTTCTACTTCAGAATCAGGCCTTCTATGCTATAAAAAGAGAAAATGCGTTTTATAAACGGAAAACTGTTATAGACAGTTTTCCGTTTATAAAACGCATTTTCTATAGGAAAATGGTATTAAAAAACACATTATTTCGCAGTTGTTTGGGTAATGTCGTTTTAGGACCCCAAAAATGTTTTTGATTGACGTTCACAAAAACGGACGCAATCGTTATTTTACAGTTTTTAATCAGATTTTTGGGAGCGCAAAATGGGAATATTTGAGGTTTGATTAAAAACAAGCCTATTCAAAAAGCACACCTGCTTCCAGAAAATTTAATATGAAACACGAGTGCACAGTGGCGGAGCAATTGCTTCTTGCTCCTCGGAATACGGTGTTGATTCGAAATATGTCATTATTCCAGAAGAACATATTTCGTGAATGCAATTGAATCCGCTTTTCCTAGCTAAATGTTAATGACAACTTAATTGAGTTAGTAAACTTAGTAACAGAAATTAATTAAAATTAACTTTAGAATCAGTTATCAAATTAAACTTGCACAGTTTATCAAAACAGTCTACAACCCGCCCGAGTTCCTTCAGATGCCTGTGCCAGGGCCACGGTAACTCTTGCGAACAAATTCACGACACTGGCAAGAGATTGCGGTGTCTACAAGCAATAAATAACAAAATGTAAGTTATCTATAATATTTTATTTGGGATCACCAGCTATACAAAAAAGCAAGGTCATTTCTAAAACTTAGTTAAAACTTTTATGTAACCTTAGCATGAGATTTGTACTTTAATATACTTTATGAAATGTATAAAAATAAAATAACCTATGTATTTTCCCAACTCGTCTATTATCTACCTCTTATATAGTTAAGGCTATGGCCTAGCCTATAACACCAAACAGCAATGCTGGCTGATGTATTTCTCCAACAATTTTGAACACCAAAACAATAATCTTTAACATACGATTAACTACAAAGGCACACGTGTTGAAAGACATTTGTATAGCGGGCGTTATCTAGAGGCATTGTTTTAAGCCGAGTATAATATCCGGGGCTGACCCGGTAGAATTGTGATAGCTTACAAATCTAATTCCGGGTATCTCGCGGGGTCACCGCTGCACACGGCGTCTGTCGAGCGAGTAGGGATGGGACATTTAACGATGAAATGGGATTATAATTATTTATGTGATTTTTTTGTCGATAAATTGGTCTGTGTCACTGCGTTTAAGTAGATAGCGAAGCTACGAGATGAAGTAAAGTGAGGACTTACCTTGATGATGTGACCCAGAAAGAATGAATATAAAAAAATAACACATTAAATTTTAGTGACAAAAAATGAAATGCTCTATCGGTACCTTTTATGATGAGGTGGTTTAATTTAACTATCCTACAAGATTACCAATAATCATGGTACTATGACGGGAAAAAATATATATTAATAATAAAGCAGAATGTTTTGTTTGTTTGAACGCGCTAATCTCTAGAACTACCAGTCAGAAATTTAATATATTTATATATTTTTATTTTGGATAATCCAATTTTCGAGAAAGGCTATTTTACATTACGCTAGGATTCTTACGAACCGAGATTTTTTTTAAAAAAAAGACAGAAAGAACGCTAAGCTAAAATAAAGTCATAGCATGCGATGCGATGCGATAGGATGGGTTGTGAGTATATGGAGGGGTATGGACAGAAGCTAGTTCACATATAAAATCAAGTTATATTCTTTGTAAAATCGCAAACAATGTGCAAGGGTATTGAAATACGTCATTTCAATTGATACCTAACAAAACATTACAATTCAATTCAATTGCGATGGCCAGATAAGTACCTACATTCATTAAAAGAGTCTCTCTTTATTATTTAACTGAAAGAAATCCTCTACATTAAAAGAGATACTTGCACAATCAGTACAAATTGTCGTCGTTACTCTCTTGTGGACTGTAACAATACGACCTCTTTGAATTCTGCTGACTCCGTAACAAAGAGGACGATGATCAATAGATTTGATAAAGGAGACGATCAGGCCCCCACTGTGTGATCAAGGAAAATATGGGCCATTGCACAAAGGTTGATTAAGAGATTGGAAATCGTCTTAAAGCGCAGGTGCTTTTATCTGACGGATATCTTTCTACCTTCACAGGTAACACCCTAAAGTGGAATTAATGATTATTTGTACTCATTATAGCGTTAATTGGTTCTGTGGAATTGTTGGTTTTTGTTACTAAGTATTAGCATATCCACTATGAATGGATACGTGGGGAGTTTCAACATTTCTTGTTGTGCGTTTTTTTTTTGTTTTTATTAAAACGCCGCGCCGTCGCCGCTTTTTTTTTAGAACTCAAATAATTTTGCTCTGTAAAAAAATCTTTACCGTTAGCATAATCAGAGCATTTTATTATCCATTATATATAAAAATAAATCTCAATTTCCTTTGGTCACGGCATCACACGTGAACGGCTGGACCAATTTTGCTAATTATTTTTTGTTCTGTTTGTTATTGTAAGGAGAAGCATCATATGAAAGAAAAAACTAAGGAAGTTGCGCATAACAATAGAAAATTTAAGAAAACTTAACGACCATATTAACTTTTCTAATATTATACTAATGCGAAATCAATATTCATAGTTAAGACAGGACAACGTCTGTCGGGTCAGCTAGTATTTTATATATTGTGATAAAAAGGCAAATGCACACAACCCTGATTCAAAACAATTACAAAATGGACCCTACAGTCCAAATATAAATTGTTTTCATACAGAAAATTAGTCGCATACTTGATAATGAATGCACCAGCCAGATATTCGTTTCTCTAATGCAGAGTGGAAGTCTGGCAACGTGCCAAGATAGCGTTGCTAAAAAGAAGAAAAACAATTTTATTAGACGGTATGTTAGTACGGTTTTGTTTAAGGACAAGAACTGGCCCTGTGGCGCAATGGATAACGCGTCTGACTACGGATCAGAAGATTCCAGGTTCGAATCCTGGCAGGGTCGGGGAGATCTACATTTTTGCGTTGTATTTTTATTGTTTTTCAACAGAAACCATTTGTCTTTTAGCAAAAGTTAAGTCACCAGGCTACACTCCCCGTGCTCGTGTGGCATATTAAATATACTGCATCCTTTCTGCTAATTAAACGACAATATGTTCTGTTATCAACTTAACACCAACCCATCGTATCAAAATCAAAATTATATTCTATCAAAATACTTTTTGATGTAGCCGATATTATAATTATGATCACAACGTTATTGTGTGGAAAACTTTTAATGTAATTTATCGATAGTTTTTATTTTAAATTCCGTCGCTGTCCCATCCCTATATATGTCACGTCTCCGGGCACTGCAGTCTGAAATGCGCCTCACTGAAGCCCCATCTACCGGGATTTGGTGCTTTTATTTATTTTGCTATGATATCCCGACGGCAAACTGGATGCCTTTGTTTTGATACAAGTTACATATTTGGATTACGGCATGCTCGTTTTGCTGTTTCGAAAGCTTGTTTAACTTTCCATTTTGAAAAAGGAAAGCATTAAAAAAAGTGTTGTTCTTTTTGGAATGTTGTATCGTTTGTTATCGATATTCTTTTTTTGAAACTGTGACAGTAACACAGTTTGTTTGCAGTGTTTTTCGTCGTCGATATCATGTTTTTGTTGACATCGATATTCGATTTTATGGACGGTGTTAAAGCACAATTGGTTTACATAAGTGCCTTGTTTTATTATATGCCCTGAACCCAATGAAAAGGTTCGCTGTACAGCACATGAGTATTTTATTTTTATTTAAGAAGCTTTAAAGATAGTGTAATAAGAGTATACATACTACGAAGACGTGTGACCCAGAACTGGCTAGAAAAAACCGGCCAATTGCGAGTTGGACTCATATACGAAGGTTCCCGTACCACAAGGCAAAATACGCCACAAAAAATACGTAAAATAAAATGATTTTGTTTCTGTAAATAGGTTTTTACAAACACTTTTACACGTCAATCATATTTTTAGAACTAGATGAGGTCGGCGTTTCCTATCTGACTACTCTGAGAAGAAAGGCCGAAACAAACTCAGAGGTCACAGTCTCTTTTAAAGTCTTTTGAGGAAAGAACCACACAGATTGAGCGGACCTGTCCAATTAGTGCACGCATTTATGTTTTTTCCCATCTCAAAAAACTCCCAACGCACCTAAAGAAGTTTTCACTTCAAACAACATAAATTATAGTCGAAATTTTTATAATAAAATTTTCTCCACTAAGCCAGTTAAGACACACAAGCATAATATCCCGTAACAAAAGAGCCATGCAACTACATACATTAATTCAGGCCACGCCACGCACAGTGCAACAACCAAACAGCTGGTTCCGTATATAATATCTTTGTAACGAGCGTGTGCTCGTATCTTTAATCCATCAAAGTCGAGAACAGTGACAGCGTCATGTACCCACTTAAGTAACGGGCTTTAGGGCAGCGATTTTGAGGGTAATGTCCTTGGATAATCAGGATTACATATCCCAAATAAAATATTTTTCTTTCTTTCTTTCTTATCGGAAATGGCGTGGTTTCGAAATACTATTGGAACGTAGTTCCTTAGCGCACGTTGTGACATAACAACAGTGCCTTGACGGTCAACTAGCTCTCATTCGGCAAGTGTACAATCTCGTTTTTTGTTTTTTTTGTTAAGTGTAACTTCGTACTACGTTCAAGCTGCCAGTCTCAAAATTTATATGGAATATTGACACTGACAGCTCTTGAACTTGGTTTAGATGTGCTAAACGCGTCTAGTTAATGTAATTGGTGGAATTTGCCCTGGCGAGTCGATAATTGGACGAGAATTGAGAGTGGAATTTCAAGGACGCGTCACGTAAGGTAAATTTCGTTACATGAAAGCGAAGAAAGGTATAACTCTCTCTGTCTCTCGCACTAAATCTTTCCTATTCTCTTTTCCTCAGACGGTTTAATTCTTTGGCCTGGTGCTAAAAGGGCCAAAGTACGTTTTTGTATGAAATGAGATAGTAATGCCAGTTTATTGAAAAGTATGTTTTTTTTGTGCTAAAAGGAAGTTAGTTTATTGAAAATCTTTCAAAAACTTCTATATAAAAGAAGGCCAATGTAGTGAGCGCTTTCATACCGTTTATTTAAAAAAAAAAGTGGGATTAAAGGGCTGCAGTGTACGTACGTATAACGTACTTTGGCCCTATTAGCACCAGGCCACATAATTTCTTTCACGTGTATGGTTCTGCAATTTTTTTTTTTTATGAATTTCCGTTGGTTAAGTGTCAGGGCTATCAGAATTTTGTCACATACAGTGTGTGAAATGAAGATTTCGTCTGATCATTGGTAAAAAAATAATACTGCGAAATCAGTTGCGATACTGAGGTTCTAAAATAAATTAGTAGTTACCTTATACTTGCTGTTTCTCATAATCAGCCTATGAGGTTGCCATTGCTGGGACACAGGCCTCCTTCTGTGAGAGGGAATGGGCCGTAATCCACCAAGCAGGCCCAGTGGGGATTTTTGGATGTCACATGACTTCAAATTTTTCGTTCTAGACGATGCTGGTTTCCTCACGATGTGTTCCTCCACCGTTTTCGGAGCAGTGGTGATCAAATCAAATCAAAAGTTATTTATTCAAACTAGGCTGAGAATCAGCACTTTTTGAACGTCAAAATTACACAAGACAGTCCCCCAAAACGCTCGCCCTTCCACATCTTCGATTGCTGTAGCTGGGAAGAAGAAGTGGCGCAACAAACTCCCCAGCAGCACAGCTGCCTGTTAAGTTAGAGGAACTTGATTCTGCACAAAAATAGGTAAGTAATTAAAATTACTAAACACAAAATATAAAGTTAAATTATTGGCCAAAAGTCAGCTAGCACACGTCAATATACCAACAAAACATAGTAACTAAACTCAAGCAGATTTAAATAATAAAAACAAAACAATAAACGTAAACAGAACTCAATACCCACATAAAAGCCTCCAGGCATAAAAGATGTGCCCGCTTACATATGCAATGCTGCATTATGTTCACTTAGATTTAACTTGAAGTAATAAGTGTTAAGCTAGGACCTTCGGAACTAAATAAATAAACAGTTAATCACTAATAACAATGCCAATGGCAAAACCATGGTCAGCAAGACGACATTTGATGAAAACAAATACAAAAAAAAAGTGCCTGCCTTGGTTTGAACTCACGACCTTACAACTCGTAATTCGTGACTATTACCACTGGGCCAGTTGGGCCACTACTGATCTTTGGTATTACTCAGCTATGTTTTATTCGCTTGCAGAAAAAAAATGCAATATTATATTTGGGACATTTAATTACGTTCTAACACAATTCCGCTCACTTAAGGACCCAACTCAGATCTCAACTCACTGATACGGCATGGCAACAGTGGAGATTCTGACGTCATTATATTTTGTGCGTTGTCACTTATTAGCTGGCACATAACACCCTTTGTCTGTACTCAATACATCATTAGCCTATAGCTATCCAATTTGAGCCTGATGCTATTGTAACAACTGATTAAACAGGGTTTATAATAAATGAAATTCAAGCTACTTTAGTCAATTATTTTAATTTGTTATTGTTGAACTAAAATCCATTACGATATGAACATGCGAAAAATCAAATAATGTTATATACACCGTGAAATTTAAATGGTTGTTTTCCCGCGGCAGAACAACTTTCGAAGCATAGAGTAAAAGTAAAAAAAATAAGATTTTATTTTGTTAATTAAAAAAATATTCATAAACTCGAAAACGTGAGAATCAATAGTAAAACTAGAGGTAACTTGTAGGTACTACTCGAATCGCATGCGCCGCTGACAAAGGAAACAGCGATCCATAAATGTTCAAAGCAAAATACACTCGTACGTGGTGATTTTTCACAATTGTTAATCTGGCATTTTTTGTTTTAAATATTTGATTAGTTTATAAAACGATTGTATTACCAAGACAAACCATTTCGCTGCGGGAAAACAACCATTAAATTTTCTCGGTGTATATGTTACCGGCCAAACCCGATTTCAGGCCAAACTAGTTTGTCCTAGGCCAAACTGGTTTATTAAGCCGGGGCACCCCGATTAAATGGGTTAGGTTAGAACTGTGACCAAAAGGGCGCGAGCCGAGTGTTACCGGCGAAACCCAATTTCAGGCCAAACTAGTTTGTTCTAGGCCAAACAGACTTAATCCTGCACGTGAAATGTCGCAGCCAACTAGCTTAATTAGCCGTTTCGTTAACAGCCTTTGGAAGAAACGCTCGCCGGCCGCTGCCGCGGCACCGCTCGCGCCCTTTTGGTCACAGTTCTAACCTAACCCATTTAATCGGGGTGCCCCGGCTTAATAAACCAGTTTGGCCTAGGACAAACTAGTTTGGCCTGAAATCGGGTTTGGCCGGTAACATATATATATCATAATAATGATTTTTTTTAAGTTAAAATTATCTATCTATCTATCATTATTTATCAAATAATTTTCTTAAATTTCAAATAACCTAAAGTTCTACAGTTCTACTTTCAAAACTAAATAAGTAACACAGATGACGTAACAAGATAAATAGCGTTGTGGATCCAAGATTGCATGTGCCTTTGACTACTTGAAGACGGCATGAATGCGGTGGACTTTAACCGCCACGAGATTAGACTTGTATGCTCACTTGTTAGAAGTACCTATATACTTAGGATGGAGGTACATAGGTATAATTCTTATTAAGTTGTATCGTGGATAAGCTGGTAAAATTTTCATTTGTCCTTTAGCGGTGAATAATAAACTTACCCATAATTAATGTCAGTATTACGTAGTTTAATAATAAAATTAATCTGTGAGTATCGCCGACCAAATTATAATATAGAAAAACTATAATTTTGTGTACCGTTATACATACTCAATGAAATATAACATCCTGATAAGGATGTAAAAACTAAAAACAAAAGTAAAAAAAAACAATCTGATGCCAGTACTAGCAATACAGGCTAATTAGATCGATTGATAATATTTAAAAATTGGTTTAAAAAATAAATTTAAATCACAAAAATATACATACATAGATACACTACACAAACAAGTCGAGAACAACTCTATAGGCCATACAAATAATTTTTGTACAAGCTTTTACCGCTTCATACCCGCTTCGTACCCGCTTCGTACCCGCTTCGTACCCGCTTCATACCGCTTTTGTACAAGCTTCACCCGCGTGAAGGTCGGAAATTAACCCACGGGAACGTACAACCGCGTAGCGGGATAAAAAAATATCTTATGTGTTAATCCTAGTTATAATCTACATATCTGTGTGCCAAATTTCATCCAAACCGCTTTGCCGTTAACTAGGCAAAAAACATCCAAACATACAAACTTTCACACATACAATATTAGTAGGACTTCGCTAATTTGTTGACGTAAGGTATCTATTTGGTGCGGGTTGTTCGAAAGAGATACCGCGGCCCCTGGCACACAGGCAACTGAGGGAACACGGGTGGGTTTTAGTCGGTAAAAGTCTGACACGAAGAGTGGGAGAAGTTATTTGATGATTTCCCACCCAAAAAAAAAGGTATCTATTTAATTAATTTTATCCATTCTACTACACCCCATACGAAATACTACAGCTGAGTAAATTTACCACCGTATACTGCATTATTACTGTTACCCTCTTCAGAGTAAACTGTGTACGACGACAACTTGCAACAATTTGTAGCAATTGTGTTTCGCACAAAGCACTTTACAAGGGGTACAATGTAACTAAAGTTACCCATGTTAGTTTAGTTGTAAACTGGTCCTGTTCGTAAGTCCGGCTGCATACAGCAATAAGGGTAAGTTAGGGTAATGTTTATAATGTATGACGAAAACATGGAGTATTGCGAATGGAGTGCTCAGACGGATTAGGTTTTAGATTTAAAACATCATCATCTGTCTTGTCTTTTTCAACTATGTTGGGGTTGAATAACGGTATTTTACGTGGAGCGACTGCATAACTGACCTCCACAACCCACTTACTGGGTAATGCGATAACCCTTGGTAAGACTGGTCGTGAGAATTTCCTCTGCTCGGCTTCTGACGGCCCATAACGACTGTCAAAGATCCACGGAGGGGTCTTGCTATGTAAAGATGCTCACCTATCCATAGACCAACCGCCTGATCAAACGAACCGTTCTAAATCTTTTAGACTCAAAATGAAGTTAATGAAGTAATTATTTTATCTTAAGAAAACATATTTTTATAATGTGACAAGAAAAGTGCAAAAAAAATGAACAGTCTCATGTTTTTATATTCAATATTGTTCATGTTATTTTGAATACAGCTGTCTATAATTTTTCACAACACAATTTAATAGCTGTTTCAAAAGGAATCTTCTTTGAAACATAGGAAAGAGCATCACTATTGAGTATTATATCCACAGAACGAGACCGGTTAGATGTTCGAACAAAAAAAAACATGCCAAATGCATATCCTCCTCCGTTTCTGAAGTCGGTACATAAAGATCCCTGGAACGCGAGAGAAATTGAACGTCAAAAACGAAGCGCGGCGACGACCCATGCATTGTTTATGCCCAGAACGGCTGGCACTCCATTTATACTTACTTCATACATAATTATATATACCATTGCACATGTGCCTAGTTTGCAAGGCTTTCAGCACCGAAATAGCTTCGTACATTTTAATTGGTATACTACTTGTAAAGTAAAGCAGCTGGCGGAAGGTCTTAAATGAAAGATGCTGCACTTAAAACTGGAAAACTTAATGTTGTGATTGTCCACAAAAGTATAAAACAATTAAGATAATAATATGCATAATTCTGACTATGGAGCAATGGCCCTGAAATCTTATAATAGAGATCAACTTCTACATTAATTATTGAGATGACTACAATAATATGTATATAATAGGTCTTTACCTATGAAATTGCCGTTTTGTATGAAAAAATTTAAACGAATTTTTTTCATGTATTTTTTATTTGTATTAATCGAAGTAATCACCCATGCAATCAATGCATCTTTGCCATCGCAGTGGCAGTTTATTGATGCCCTTCTTAAAGAAATCAGCTGGACGGGAGGCAACAAATTCTTCAAAGGCATTTTGTACTGCCTCTCGGGTATTGAATTTTTTTCCCGCCAAGAAGTTATCCAAATTCTGGAAAAAGTAGTAGTCTGTAGGCGCAAGGTCTGGTGAGTAGGGCGGATGACGGAGAGCTTCCAACCCCAGTTCTTGCAACTTGGAGACCGTCTGCTGTGCAGTATGAGGTCGCGCGTTGTCGTGCAGGAGCAGCGGAGACGAGCGATTGACCAATGCTGGTTGGAGATGTGCCAGCTTCTCCATCATTGTGTTCAGTTCTTCACAGTACACATCTGCAGTAATGCTCACCCCGTTTGGTAAGAAGCTGTGATGAATCACACCGGCGCTAGACCACCAAACAGTGACCATCACTTTTCTAGGGGTAAGTTTTCGTTTAGGGCATTGTTTAGGTGCTGAACCAGGATCCAACCAACTTGCTGAGCGCTTGCGGTTATCAAACAGAATCCATTTTTCATCGCAGGTAACAATGCGGTTCAAAATTCCTTCATTTGTGTGTCTGTTGAGCAGTGCAAGGCACGTCTCGACGCGTACTTCGCGCTGACGATCATTGAGTTCGTGGGGCACCCATTTGTCAAGCTTTTTTACCTTGCCAATTTGACGCAAATGGACCAATATTGTTTTGACGCTAACGTCGAAAGCTGCTGCTAATTCAGCCGTAGATTGTGTATCATCAGCTTCCACAATCGCCTTTAATTCGTCATTGTCGACCAAAGTCTTCGGACGACCGCGAGGTTCATTTTTCAGGTCGAAATTTCCAGAACGGAAGCGAGCAAACCAATAACAGGTGGTGCGTTGGTTTGTAGTGTTAGCTCCGTAAACGTCGTTGATGTTGCGTGCCGCTTGTGCCGCGTTGCTGCCACGACGGTACTCATATTCCATAATTACTCGAATTTTTAACGTATCCATGATGACGAAAAAGATTGAAATGCGATGAAAATGTAACACTAATCAATAAACAAATGACTAAACTGGAAAAAAAAATCCATGTTTTTAAAATAAAATTAATTTGAAATTAGAATTCTTACCCAAACAAAAATTATTTTGATTTGAAATGGCCAGTACTGCAAAACGGCAATTTCATAGGTAAAGACCTAATAGTTACATGGATACCACCTTATTATGATCATCACAAACATGTTAAAATACTTAATTGTAACTTGTAATGGTGAGAAATAAATTATTTTTAACCGACTTCAAAAAGGAGGAGGTTATCTATTCGTCGGAACCTTTTTTTTTTTATTTTTTTTTTATGTATGTTCCCCGATTACTCGAAGATGGCTGGACCGATTTGGATTTTGTTTTTTTCGTTTGAAAGGGTATACTTCCTGGGTGGTCCCATGATCACCAAGTCAGGATCTGATGATGAGAACCTGGAGAAATAGAGAGAACTCTTCAAATTTTATGGGCACACGAAGCGATTTAGCTATTTTTTGGAAGAATACTTTCTCGGAGTGGTCTCATTTCAATTTGGTGAAGATCTGATGAAGAACTTTGGAGATAGGCAACGGAACTCCTCAATAAATGATAGCAAATGGACTGGGATTGCTGAAATCTCATGTCTGTCTATTGCTTACACCAGTTCATAACATAAGATCACGCCGGTATGCTGTAAAGGGGTAAGCACATGTGGACCACAAAAAGTGAAAAATAAAAACTTTTTCCAAAAAAAAAACAACCGACTTCCAAAAAAACACTACAAAGTGAAAAATAACTTTAATTTCGGAAGGCGGTGACAAAAAATTCAAATACAGCTCCAAAGACATCGACTTCCGAAATTAAAGTTATTTTTCACTTTGTAGTGTTTTTTTGGAAGTCGGTTGTTTTTTTTTTGGAAAAAGTTTTTATTATTTATTTATCTGCGCATTTAATGTCTTTTTTTTTCTAATGTGCGTTATGTTTGTGCAGAATAATCAATTTTAGTTTCTTTCTTTTAATAAAATTATGTTGTTCTTTTTTTTTTGGATTGGATTTTTGGGTGGGAAATCATCAAATAACTTCTCCCGCTCTGGGTGGAGCAGGAGGGCGTGTCAGACTTTTACTGACTAAAACCCACCCGTGTTCCCTCAGTTGCCTGTGTGCTAGGGGCCGCGGTATCTCTTTCGAACAACCCGCACCCCTGGCAGATTATGTTGTTGTAGTACAGTTTAGTCATTCTTCTTTGAAGAAAATTTACGGTTTTTTTATAAGCCTACACTGCTGATCAAAGGCCTCCCCCAAATCTTCGAACCATCCTTTTACAGGGCCACCTCGATCCAGTCCTTGCAATACGCGTCTAGGTCGTAACGCCACTTTTTCTTGAGCCGGCATCGGCGGCGCCGTCACTTGTCACTGTCTGGCGATTATTGACCTAAAATTAATCATACAGATCATATTATTTCCTGGTGGTTAAAATGCAAACTAGTTCTAGGAAAACACAAAGATTCTGGAAATACTTAGCCCTCACAAAATCAAGTCCCAAGAGGTATACAAAAACCTTTTTATAAACTTTTGAAGAAAATATATTTATTTAATGGATTTATAATGCCTACAGTTTAGGGTCTTTAACTTACAATGTAGGTACCTATCTAATTTTAAAATGTTTTTCGTTTCGACATAAATTCGATTTTTATGACTGCGTTTTGCAAGTCTAGAACTTTCATGGCTTTCAGTGTAATTTTGGTCTGGTCTTTATCAAATGAGTGTTTGGTTATTAAGGTACTATGGCACCCCGCGGTTTCTCGCCCACATAAGTGTCGATTCCGTTGGAATAGCGGGATAAAATGCATCCTATGTGTATGTTAATACAGGTTATAAACAAGTTTAATCCAACTCCGTTGAGCTGTTTTTACGTGACTGAGTAACAAACATTCAAACTTCCACATTTATAATTTCAGTAGAGGGCAGAACTAAAATGTGGCTGTTTTGGTCGTGTGTTATCGGGGTCATATAAGGTCAAGTAGTACTGTGGAAACGTTGCGGGACCAAAGTATTTTTTTCGGATGTTATGCTGGTGCTACTATCGGAACTAAGTTTCCTTACCCAGACTACTGGGAAAAAATCCCTGAAAAACGTCACTGCTTCCACTATTCCCGAGCTACAATTGAAAATAGCTTACCCGTCTTAACTTATTGCCTCCATCCTTTCGAAAATATACTTTTCCCATAGTAAAATACACTTTTCCCATGGTAAAATAACACACACACATAACACCCCGTCTGTATTCCCGGAAGGGTTTCCCTGAAGAGTTTGACAGAAGTGCACCCATGTAACACACCCACATTTGATCATATAACAGGGGCGAGCCAATTGTCATCAACTGAGCACAAATTCAGACGCCCGCTCCCCGCTCCCCTGAAATCCCAAAGAACGCAACACATTTTTACCTCATCTTCTAGTCTCTAGCATTAAATGTAATATAAATAATAGTTTAAAAAACTAAAAAGCACGCTTTAAAAACTAAACTAAAAAAGGAGAAAATAATTTAATTCAATTAAAAAGCGTGGGGTGCTTTTTGAGGTATTTTTTATAATCAATTAATGTCAAGCACCCCACGCTTTTTAATTGAATTAAATTATTTTCTCCTTTTTAGTTTGGTTTTTAAAGTGTGGTTTTTAGTTTTTAAACTATTATTTATTTTCTATTTTGTGTTCTGCTAACTACAAAAGCGTGATATTTTCGGTTTTTGTTTTTTTTTAAATTATTGAATTGTCATCGATCCTCGATTAGTTTACAAAGTTTCAATGAAATCTGACCGTTTAAAGTGGGTCAAAATCGCGCTCTAAGGGGTCGGTTACATACAAACATACAAACGAACATACAAGTGAAGCTAATATAAAGTGTGTAAAAATAAAACTTCAGATAAACCTGACACGGTACGGAAAGTAGAACAAGGCCTAAGTTTTAGTAGAATTTTATGCTGTTGTCTTAAAACTTGCATGGGTTGTTGTCTTCATAAAAATATTTAGTGACAAACTGCATTTTTCATGCACATTGCTCCCATTGTGGCGAGATTTCTAACGTATTTTGCCAACAAAAACCCCGACACAATCGAAACATCTAAAAGTAAAAAAATCATATGTGATGGCCCTTTAAGTTTAGTAAGAAGTTGTAGGTAATGTTTTAATCAAAACATCGTCGCGTCGGGGGTTGGGTAATGAAAATGTTTTACTTTCTACAATAGCATACATTAATTACTGCTGGGCCTCGTCTGTTTGGTGTTTTCTTTTATCGCCCCCCGACGCGACGATGCTTTGATCAAAATATTACCTACAACTTTTTATTAAACTTAAAGGGCCAATATGTATTATTTTTTTACTTCTTAGAAGTTTTTGTGTATCGGGGGATTTTAAACCTTTTAGTTTAACTTTTATTTCCTGCTTTTTCAACTTAATACACACGCATACGGTCGTCACATGCGACGCTTAAATCTGTGCAGCTTTACGTATAATTTATTCCATAGTTAAGCTAGTTACTGATTTATCCTCATTCCATTTTGCTACTCTATCATCAGACCCTGATCACCATCTATATCATATTCATTGAGATCTTTCCAATGAGCCTAGACAGGATACTTCTGCAGCTGTGGCAGAAATGGTGATCATATTAATGAATGATGAAGACTGGTAAATTGTGTAATGAGTAGGTATTAGAGACTTTGGTTTTTGGACGAAGATGAGGCCAAATCTTAGCACTAAAGTAACTAATAAACATCATAATGATGTGGTGAACGGCCACTGGTAAATCGAAATTTTGAGTTTTTCCTTCACATAATTGTTAAGATAATACTTTTCCTTTGTTTTGATCATCCTGACAGTAGTGGTGGCCCCAGTGGTAACGGCCGAGACTTACGAGCTAACGGTCTTGAGTTCGAACCCAGGCAAGCACTTTACTTGGTGTAAATGATTTCACCACCACTTTCAAAACTGTGAAGGAAAACATTGTGAGGAAATCGGCATATCCTAGAACTAAAAATTCGAAGACCGGTGACATCTACCAACCCTCACTTGATTCTCGTGGAGGATTACTGCCCACTCCCTCCTCACCGAGAGGAAGCCTGTGTTCCCAGAAGTGGAAACAGTATAGGGTGATTAGCAATGCCATAGTGTCACAGACACTAAAGGCATAGACAAGTATTAGATGTTACGTGCGGTGCACACACGCAGATTACAAAAAAAATTTTTGGTATTTTACACATAATTATCTTATTTTTATTTATTATTTTATTTCTGTATCTGTCCGTGACATCACAGTGGGCCCTATCAGAATACCAGCGCTGCGACACCTTTAAATGTCGCAACATCATGCTGAGATAGGGGCCTTTTGGCCTCGTACAGTATTTTGTTTTTTTATTTTTTACTTTACATATTATTTTAATTTTTTTTTTTGTTAAGCATATTGTGTAGTTAAGTTTGTGATATTCCTGTGCGAGTCTAATAAATACTTTTTCTTTCTTTCTTTCTATTATGTATGCTATACTTGAGCTAATCATCATCATTAGATTTCGATACCAATCACGTTAGTGAATTTTCGACAGATTATTTATTCCATTCAATTTCTGTAAACATGGCAAGCAAAGACGTCCCATGACCACTATGCCAATAAGTAAATTGGAAAAGCAAATAGAACATGTGTAATAAAAATGCCATTGTAGGCACACATAAAAACTTTGATTGATACAATTGATCTCGTTGGGTTAGTACATGGCCAGATATTTTAAATTACTTCGTAAAGATTACCTTAGGGGGGTCAGATAGAAACGGACGTTAGTGCTAAAAACTGTTACACCCGCCTGAGCTCCAAGGCTTAATTGATGTTGATCATCAATTATTGATATGAGTACATACAGTAACTAGATTAATATTTCAAACTGTCATGGCGTACCTGACAGGGGGATTACTGAATGCAGTACTATGTTATTAATTTATGGGAAGGAGATGACCCATTGTGTAATCGCCTTGTGTATTCTCTGTATCCTGGCGCAGAGGTAATGGGCTGGAAGTATCAAGACTGTAGTTGTCAAAGGTTTGGGCAGATATAACCTGGTACACTGGTAGCTAGATGGTATAAATATGTCATTCTTCTGGCATCATTATGGAGCAGTGGTGGCCCAGTGGTAACGGTGGACAAGCTGTTGGCCGTAGGTTCGTACCCAGACAGGCGCGCTTTACTTAAGGCCCTGGTAACTTTAAATATTGTCGTTATGAGCGATAATAGTTTTTATTGCAATGCGATACGGGTTAAAATCTGTTGTAATAGATTCGAATAATAAATGAGCAAGCATTGTCGTAAAGATACAAATAAATCGTATAAAATTAGATATTAACTATTTAATAATAAATAATAATCCATCACTGGATGCAGTTTGGCATTTTACATTTTGTGGTATATTTTTAATTATAATTGTTATTGATGGCTAAACTGGTTTTGAAGATAATTAAGAGGTGAGTTTGATGATTTTCTTGATGCATTAAAGTATGTTTTCAATTGTTTTGAGTTCCATCACTGTATGCAAGAAAGACTTGAAAATATCATATATTTTTTTGTTTTCAAAATTATTTACGGTTAAAGAGATACACTGGTTTAAAAAACCACCTTTTTGAGCGTTTTCAAGAAATCACCGCCTTAATGTAAATTGTTTCATCACCACTGCTCTCACAACGGTGAAGGAAAACATCTTTAGGAAACCGACACGTCCTAGAACCAAAAATTCAATGACTTCTGACATTTATCAACCCGCACCGCCCACTCCCTCTTACAGAGAGGAGGTGTCCCAACAGTGGGAAAATTATAGGCTGAATATGCTAATGCTGATAACATAATCATCTGCTTAACTTTTTCTCAGTTATGTTAAGGCTGGCTTCAAGTACAACCTGATGCTGATCAGTATTAACTTGGAGCGAATTACATTCTTCTAACAAATTATGAATTTTATCCTGGCTAGCCTGATTCCGATTGGGCATCAGAGTAGATTGTCTGTTAGTGTAAACTAACTGTTGTAAGATGTAAAACTGTTTTGTAAAACTCCTTTTTGCTTAGTCAAGAAAGTCTGTCGCAGATAAAAAGCTACACTATTGCTAGTGCCATAGGATATGTTTTATGCTAGAGTTGACTTCCAGGTAGACAATGTCGCGCATTGAAGCTAGTGAATATAAATAAACTATTTGTTTCAAACATTTATTTAGTTGAACAACTCACCTTCACAATTCAACTCCTAGACTACACAGACAATAATGCCTAACTAAAAGGTATAATACGATACTTAAGATAATTTACAGCAATATTATCACAAGTTATGGTCATTAAATACCCATTGCCAGACCTCGCACACAACCCTAGCTTATGGTTGGGTAATTACATACAAGACATTACATATGTACCTAGCCGTAAGGACACCATATAGATAGCTACAGAAGGTGGACTACAAACAATGAGCGGAAACTAACGCACACAGAGACACGCTTCTCATACAGTGAGTGCAAGCGCACTCGTGACTAGCATTTGTTCGAACACTCAGTTAAAATACATAATTACATCGAACGCAAGAATGCACATCCGCTCGTCCACTATATTGTGGGCCAGTTCGCGTTTTGATCTCATTAGAGACACCTCGTACTCATACCATAACCATTACTATTTTACCATACATTTTTACCAATAAGATAATTATATAGTTTTACCATTTTTACTATTTCTTATATCTAAGTGTTATAGTGATTCAATATAGCTATTTCCCTTATAATTCAAGACTTTAACTTTAACACTACTTTCTACACACTGCTTTTGAGGAAGCGACTAGCTATCAGACGGGCAATTCTAGTAATTTCAAGAACGTCCACAGTCTGATCGCAGTCTCAATCTGTCAAAAAATCCTCAAGTTTCCATACATTTTGACAAGTTTTACATATGATTGTCGCCGAGAGACGAGAGACTGTGACTAGATTTTTAACGTTTTTAATTACGAGAATTGGCCTTCATTGATAAGAGCTATCAAAGAGAGTTATGGGTCAGCGACGCTCGCTTGCTGGGCAAAACACTCGCCGAGAGACTCACGTTTGTTACATACAAAAGACATAGTAGGGAGCAATCGCTCGTCATCGTCGCGGACTCGCAGCTCGTTCCTAGTTGCCAGTTCTACTCGCTTCTCTTTAATCGCCGGCGGTGGGAGAGGTGCCTCAGTGTGCGTGTGCCGAGTTTCTCTCGTTGTATGAAGTCGACCTTCTGCATCTGTCTATTTCGTGGCAAGGATTACAATACCATTTGTAGGGTTGCCCATTATTTGAAACCTTTTCGCATTAACCAGCAGTTATATCAAAGTGAACAAGTTCATGATTTATTTGGACTTTTGGGCTAGCTGAGATAAGGGCTACATTTTAGTGTAATAGATTATGTAGATTGTAGATGACATGTACTTTACATTAACATTACTGACATCTGCCTACTAGTGATCTGTTGTTGGAGTCGATTTATAGTTTAACAACTAGCTTCAATTAGCGGCTTCGCCTGCATAATATATCGATATAAAGTAGCTTTTCTCCTTCCCCAAGGTTCAAAGTATCCCCTTATAAAATTTATTCAAAATCGGTCAAGCCGTTCCAGAATAAACAGACAGACAAAAATAATAAAAAAAGTAAATTGTTATAAATACTGTATATATACTTTCATATGCATTATTTGTGTCGATAAATGTATTGATAAGCCGTGTGCTCGATGAGATTTCCCATCGGCAAAAATGAATCTTTCATCCCCTTATTTCATCCCGAGATAGTAATCTCTTATGCAAATTTGCATTATCCTACATGTTTTAGGCAGTGTGTTGTCTCTAAGTAAAAGAATTCAAGATGAAATAATACGTAATTTTTACAATACAAATATGCGAGTTCAGAATTTTCAAGGTTTGCGTGACTTCCAGGTCTGATGTATTGTTAATCCATCAGAATCCTTGTTTCTTAGAAAGCATGTTAATACTTTTCAAGAAACGAGGACATTACAGTAAGTAATGGTGTCTGTGTGTATAGAATATGTCATTTATGCATGCATCGGACATTTACGTAAACAAAGATAAGATTTTTTTTTTCTTTGGTTAATCATGATGATGATTCCAAAACCATTGACTGACAAGATTTATAAAACCGCTGCAAGGGCAGCTCTTATTAGATCAACGAGAGAGAACTTACAAAAACCGTATAAGTACCGATAAAAATAACGGTTTTTCCAGTTAATCAAATACTGATAATGTTGAATTTTCCCCTATACTAAATCTCCCTAAGCGATTTATTACCTCGTGAAGTACGTATATAATGGCGCCTCTGCGTTTTGAATCCCCGAGGTATCTACAGCGAATGTTCGCGAATTAATGCTGATTTATGTTACTCAGAATGTTGAAGTACCTACAATTGGTTCTAGAAAATACCTACGTGAATGTAGATAAATATTATTCTATGTTGAAGTCTGGGGAATTATGTTTTTTTTTTCACAACTATAAAACAAAGTCCATCGCCGGGTCTGTCTGTCTGTTCGCGATAAACTCAAAAAGTACTAAACGGATGTTCATCCGGTTTTCACCAAGAGACAGAGTGATTAACGAGGAAGGTTTTTTTTGTTGGGTGGGAAATCATCAAATAACTTCTCCTGCTCTGGGTGGGGCAGGATAGCGTGTCAGACTTTTACTGATTAAAACCCACCCGTGTTCCCTCAGTTGCCTGTGTGCCAGGGGCCGCGGTATCTCTTTCGAATAACCCACACCCCTGGCGCGCATCGGCCCTTACGGACCCCACCAGTTGGTGCTGACATCTTTTTGAGGCGCGCGTCGAACACTACGCACCGTCGACCCGGGCTTGGTCCTTACCGGACAGCGAGCTACCCATTACTCGCCGTCCTCAAGCCCGCGCCTACGGTAGCCGAGAATCAGCCAGGGATTCCCGATGCGCAGGGCGTCTCCTGCGGCGACTACGGCCGTGAGGGCGCATATACTGCCTCTCCCTAACGATACAAATAATTCTTACTTAGGAATTCTTAAACCTTCCTTCATGAGGAAGGTTTAAGAATATAATTTGTTAATGTTTTGTTAAAAATAGGTATCGCGGCCGCAGCCGCTGGGAAAGCTGGTTAAGATTAAATGTATCTAGTCCTAGTATAGGATCGGTTTCGATTCCCGGGTCGGGCAAAATTGTATTGGTTTTTCCATCTGGAATTTTTCATTAGCAGCCCGGAGTCTGGATTTGTGCCTGTTTGATTGATAACAATACACTCGCCCCTATTACTTGGCAATTAAAACATAAAATCAAAAGTCATTAATTCAAACAAAGCTGAGAGTCAGCAATTTTTGAACGACAAAATTGCATAAGACAGTCCTCCAAAACGCTCGCCCTTGACTACTTCCTAGTGGTTTAGCTGGGAAGAATAAGCGTCGCAACAAACTACCCAGCAGCACAGCTGTCTGTTTAGATAGAAGAACTTGATTCTATACAATAGTAAGTCGTTAACATTACGAAACACAATACATTAAATTAAATAATTTTCCTTATGTCAGCTAGCACACGTCAATATACCAATAAAACATTGAAAACTATACTCAAGCAACCTACCACCTGGCGAAATATGGGCGCATTATACTGCCTACCTCTCGGGGAATACAGGCATGATGTTATGATGAAGTACCTACCTAGCAGAAATTCTTGTAAAAGATTTCACCACACCTACCTACTACACATATTATGACTTTGAGTTCAGTATTTTAAAATAATCTGTTCAAAACAAGCAACAAAGCATAAGTCGTTAAAATAATTTACTGACTACAAAACATGCTTTACCCAAAATATTTCACAGGAGACACGCATTATTTTTGGAAAATATACTTTATCACGTTCATTATTAAGTCCAAATTAATATAACTACCATATTTCATCCTATGGAAGTTCACATTTTTAATTAAACGTTATATTACGCTCGTGTTTTGTAAATTTTAATATAAACCTTATTTTAAAGGAGATAAGTTACCTACGTTGTATGAAAACATTAATTTTCCCTCTAATTATGGTATACTATTAACCATTACAATGAACTTTGAGCTCTTTGATCTCAGTTGTGTATTAAAATATGTAGTACCTAGAATTATTAGATCTATGTCCAAATAATAGGCAGCAATACGCGGCATCAAATAGTAAAATGTCGTAGTAAAATAGTAAAAAACCTTCTAGTATCCGGTTTAATCTGTTTAAATCTCACCGTGAAAACTTAAGGGCCTACGTCCCGTTTGGTAGCGTAACACGGTCACTTTATGAACCGTACTGCTCATTAACGGCTTGTTTTGAAAATTTGAAAAATTTATGATTTTGCTATAGATTCATATAGATCATTTTGCCCGAAGTACTTTTTTTGTATGGTTAATACTTTTGCTGTAAAAAAATATTTTCCAACACGCAATATTTTGGCTTCTATTCCATACTCCTACTAAACGGCTTCGTTATTTGAAAAAAAAAAATACACTGAAAAATAGATAGTTAGAGGTACCACAGAATCGCCGACGCACAATTGTAAATTAATCAAAGGAATATCCCCATTTTGAGATAAAGGCTCAGAGGTGCCCTGCGCGGGCGCGGGCGGCAGTCGTGCTTTAGCATACAAACGGGAGATGAGGATACTATGGGCCTTAAGGCCCTTGTAACTTTAAATATTGTCGTTATGAGCGATAGGTGATTCAATTTTCTTGTTGCAATCCGATACTGGTTAAAATCTGTTATACCAAATTCGAATAATAAATGAGCAAGCATTGTCGTAAAAATGCAAATAAAATCATATAAAATTAGATATTAACTATTTAATAATAAATAATCCATCACTGGATGCAGTTTGGAATTTGGAATTTTATGTTATATTTTTAATTATAATTGTTATTGAAGGGATAACATGGTTTTAAAGATAATTAAGAGGTGACTTTGATGATTTTTTTGATGCATTAAACTATGTTTAATTATGTTTTGAATTCCATCACTCTATCTCTATCACTGGTTTAAAAAACACCTTTTTGAGCGTTTTTAAGAAATCACCGCCTTATGTGAAGCGAATCCTATTTGAACCAAAATACAATCTGACACTGAGCTGAAGATTGCAAAGAATGAATTTCGAGATCCAACTTAGCAGCCACGAGCATTATTAGTATAGTATCATTATGCTGGCCCACAGGTTTTCACGGTGTACCGAGCAAGTCAAACTGACATTATTTAAAGGCCTTCTGTCAATCTTTTTACTACCTGCAGCCAGTGGACCAACTACACACAGCGTACATATAGTGCTCTGCGAGTACAGTATAACAACGCGTTCAGGGTTCTGTTTGGGACGTCGCGCCACTGCAGCGCTTCAGCAATGTTTGCGGTGAAAAGCGTGAATGGGTTTCATACCATCATGCGGAAGCGTTCTGCGTCTGTTATAACTCGCATGCGGGCCAGCTTGAACAGCTTTCTGAGCGAGTTCGTGGGCCGCTGGGCCTCGCCGATGTGGCGGCGACTATACACTGCGGGTGGTCGCGTCCAGGGCTTGGCACAGACTGGCATTCTTGTGCGTTGCCACTTTGTGATTTCTGTGGCTTTGTTTTTGAGTTTACTAAGAATAGCTTTATAACGTTTTTTGTTTTACTAACAGTATATGGATTACGTCGTACGTTTTGCGTCGTGGATGTATGGATTAATGTTAGGTACCTATACTGAATAAATTCACCAACCCGCCCTGGGCCTGCATGGTGAATAGAATAGCCCATTCCCTCTCACAGAGAGGAGGCCTGTGTTCCTAGCAGCATTATAGGCTGATTATTTCTTACTGCCCTCCCATTTCAACAAGGACAGGATTTGTTAAAACGTTTATAAATCCCAGGGAAAACATCTTTATTCAATGCAAGCACAAAATGAAGCATTCAAGCTACAAGCTTCAGCAGTGGCGTCTTAAAAGCCACTTCGTTCTTAGTAGAACAAGTATCAACTGGAGTGAGCAAAATAAAAGCGCAGTGAGTTTAAGCTTAAAAAGGCACTCCAACATTTGACACTTGGGGAAGAGTTTTAAAACTACTCGTGAAGACTAGATTTGAAGGCGTACTTAAGATATATTAATTTCTTTATTTTTAGAAAATAAATAGAAAAATAAAAATATATTTATAATGTATGTTTGGGCATAACTCCGTCATATATAGACGGATTTGCTAAATTCTTTTTTGGTTCGGAAGGAATTTATTTTGAAATGGTCCCAAATAAATTTCGTATAGATCTGGTGATGTGTTTCGGAGACAGACAGCAGAACTCTTCAAAAAATCACAGCAAATCAACCGCGATTGCTGCTATCGCATAGATATGCATTGTTATGACCCCAAGGATGATGAAATTTCGAATTGGTGTGTACTATAACCAAAAAGTGAAAAAAAAAACAATTAAAAAAAAAACCACCGACTTCTGGAAAAACACTACAAAGTGAAAAATAACTTTAATTTTGGAAGGCAGTAACAAAAAATTCAAATACGGGGCAATGTTTAAAAAAAACATTCATAACTGTTCAGCAGTTTTTGCGCCAATCCGGAACATACATCTAGACAAACATATAAACAGACAAACGGACAAAAATTCTAAAAATTATACTTTCGGCACCAGATTTTATACGTAGCAATTACTTTTTACAAAAATATTAAGCTTTAGCGTTAGAAAATTTCGTCGGAACACCCAATAAAATAACTGTTCAGTTGTTTTGGCAAACCCATTCACCACCAGTCACAGTGGTGACAATACGGCAATTAAGTGTGTACTTTTTGTGACTTCTTGACTAAAAAAACGCATATTTTTGGTAATGTCAAACTAATGCTTTGAAAATACTATGAATCATTTAAAAAAAAAATCTTAGGAACTCAAATTGCTGCTACTCCAAGCTAGGACTTTACTTTGCTAATTTAAATAAATAAAATTAATTAAATAAATAAATAAAATAAAAAATAAACTAAAAAATAATTTGGAAACATCTCAAAAACACTATAAAATGCTTGCACCACATAAAAACTAAAACTCCTGCAACAAAGAGGTTGATGAGTAAGACATGCATTATTTACAGCATCTGCATGACAAGCGCTAGTTCCACGAATACCACACAAAGTTGTGCAGACTAAATAGATAGATACAGAAGGTATAGGTCAGCTTCATACAACGAGTGACAGACTGTATCAGAAAGGTGTCAAAGGGACCATCAAATTGAGAAACTTTCTCCATGGGACCAACATCGTAATCGCCAAAAAAATATCAACTGTCACCTATTATAACACTTCAATACCTACTCGCCTAAATATAAGGGATGGCTAATTGTTTTTTTTTGTGATGACGATGTTGGTCCCATAGGGAAAGCTGTTTATTTAGGTCAAAACATCAGAAATCCCTCCCTTAAATTTGACCACATGTTTCTGATTCGACTTGTGTATGCACGCTCCACGCAGAGCGAGTGCAAGCACACTCAAACCGGCAATCGTTTCAGATCTTCGCGCCCCGGACATACCTATACCTAGTGTGGTTAAAGTATCCAATCAAAATTTAAACAAACCTTCTCATGTTTTACTTACGCCATTACTCTCTAAAGGAAATAAATAACACATTCATCTGCATTTTGAAGAGTATAACTTCATATCTCATCACTTTTTCCAATAAATATCGTTTGTGTTTAACAAACTATATTTCTACATTACAATTGAAAAAAGAAATAAAATCATCGACAAAATTCGAGGTTATCAAAAAAAAACATCAATTGACAAATGAACAACATCTGTAAGATGATTTAAAATTACAACTTCAGGTTAAAGTTTTCCAATAATATCAAATCGAAGCATACATTTTTTTGTGGCACTACAAATTGGCATACACTTTCTGGTCCATTTGCTTACATTTTTACCAGATAGTTATTTATGGAAAAGACCATCGCGTTTATTTGTGCCTGCGCCCATTTTCAATCGCTGTATTGAGTTGACCTTCTTTACTATCCTCTGTTTTGTAAAACAAATAAAATATTTTATACTGCAAAGTGTAGTTCAAAGTCCGGGGATTTTCTCGGAAACTTCACGTATGTAAGTAGGGTACCTATTGTTTAAAGTTTAAACTGTTCTTGCGGTAAACCTATAGTTTGGGGAAGTTAACGTTGAGAAGGTATATTATTAATAATAATAATAATAATAATAATTTATTTAATAAAAACGTATACAAAAAGAGTACATTTAGCTAACAGTAGTAAATTTCCCATACAATTATAGTGCCTAAAAATAAACTATTTCTAAAATATTTTTACTAAAAGTCCAAGTGGTAATGTTTCGGAATTAGAATGATAGATAGCGACCCACCCGATCTAGGTTCATTCAAACCTGTGTTTCGGGCCATCACTTTACATTGCAATTAATTTGGGACATTAACATTAAAAATTAAATTGATATAAAAATAATCGATTAACAACTATGAGATAAAGCATATTGGTAATTAAACATTAATACCTACAACTAAGCCAAAAAAAAAGCCAATTAAAAGCAATCAGCCTATAATGTGCCCACAGCTAGGATACTGGCGTCCTCTGTTCGAGAGGGAGTGAGCAGTAATCCACCACGCGGGCCCAGTGCGGGTTTGTAGATGTCACATGTCTTAGAATTTTTGGATTTTTGGACATGCCGGTTTCCTCCCGATGTGTATTTTCACTGTTTTGAGAGCTGTTAGGGGTGCTGGCAAAGAGGTACCCTCGCCCCTGGAACACAGGCAACGCACAGACGGGTTTTAGTCAGTAAAAGTCTGACACGTGTCCTGCTCCACCTAGAGCGGGAGAAGTTATTTGGTGATTTTCCACACCCTCAACAAAAAAAACCGTTATGAGAGCAGTGGTAATGATTTTTGTTTACACAAAGTTTAGTGCCTGCGTGGGTTCAAACGCAGAACTTACCACTCGTCAGCCGGCGGGCCGTGACCCTGGGCTACCACCTAGCAAGTTAAATGCAAAACTTCTCAGAAAAATTAATCTCCCAAAACAAAATGACAATGATATACATTTCTAACAACAGTCAATGAATGACAGTTGGCAATTGAATGTACGGACAATTAAAAGTGGTAGTTTGCTAAGCAATTTAATTCCCTGACTTTGTATCGTAAGCAAGTTGAATGCAATACAAAATGCTAGCGCATGAAAACCAATTTAGGCGAATAAGATAGTTCTAAATATTTTTCTTATTTCCACACGCAAAAGAAATCATCACGAGTGCTTCCTATTTATCTAGTAGAAATGGACATGCAAAATTTTAGAGTGAGAGTAGTTGAGAGCCAGCTGTCTTGGACTCTTGTGTATGTGGGTTCTCGGAAAAGTGCCATCCATCATGCCTATTTCAGCATTGCTGTAAGCCTCTACGTGCCCATGAAAGACGCTCAAAAGAATGTTGAACATTGAAACACATCGGTAATTGATCTTCCAGCTGTTGAAATATATCTACAATTGGCAGCCATTGTATATTGAAAGTTGTATAACTAAGGACTAATTTCACAATTGAAACTGAACACGATCAGAACATCTAAACCTCGTTCAAGAGCTGTCAGTCTCATTATTGCTATGGAATGTTGACACTGACAGCTCTTAAACTCAGTTTAGAAGTTCTGATAGCGTTCAAAATTAGCCGTAAGAAACAAATAATAGAAGCATGACAGAAAGGTTGGTAGCATCAGGGGTCTCGTAGATTTCAATTCAATGAATCAACACGCGGCAAAATTGTATATATTTGAAGCCGTGTGTGGCATATTTTACGACCTATTAAATTGTTTATAGCATGCCAAAATTCTAGTTAAAACCCTACTTGGTACACGATAATTGGTCACACAGTTTTCTTAAGCGCATCATAACTCACGAACACCTAAGATGACCCGACCACAACCCGCCCAATTAGGCATAATGACTACGCTTCCGGTGCTCAATAGATACATTAACAGACCATTATTACGTCATTGTCATGTTAATATTTCATTGTTTACAACTATTAAACAATACAATAGCTTACAACTGAATGGATCACGTAATCATAGCTAGAACTATTAGTTATCGGATGAATCGGTAAAGTTACAACTAGGTCGATTCGAATCAGGCCGAGCGACTATCGAAATGATTGAATTTCTTCTGCATTAATAAACTTCGATGCAACTATTAAGATAGTATCGATACCGGAATGAGAATCGATTTAAATCGGACAGGTTTGTCGATAGAATTTTAAATGTGTATGGAAATGCTACGGCTGCGGGCTGTTCGAATATGAAATTTCGAAGTCAATTTTAAAATTTTGCATTTTTTATTATAAGTCCTGTGCTGATCTGACGACTGAAATAGGCGTTTTTTTTTGCAATTTCATAATTGTTAATATAATTTAAAAGAAACGTTTTATGGAATAATTTTGTTACGTGTTTTTAATATATTTTTTTATCTTTATCTGTCTCTGAAATATTTCATGGACGGAGTGCGCAATTGGTTTTTCGAGAAATTGCCAGGCGTTTGGTCGACTCTTCACGTGACCAAAGGACTGGCCTGTTTTTAGCCCAAAGAATCAGCATGCCACACAACGCGGCCACGCTGCCAGTCTTTTTGGCAGTTTTCCTGTTGATAGTGATGCGGACGAATTGTTTGATGCTCTGTGATTCTTTTCCCTCTTTTTCTATTATTAACCCCCGACGCAAAAAGTGTTATAAGCTTGACCGCTATGTCCGTCTGTCTGTCTGTGGCACCGTAGCTCTTAAACGGGTAAAGCGATTTGGTTGCGGTTTTAGTTATTTAAAAGTAGGTTTTCTAGCGGTAGTTCTCAGACATGTTTTATCAAAATCGGTTCAGCCGTTTCAAGGACACCAGCTGTTTTATTAGCTGCGGTAAGTTTCTTAGACGCATGATGTGTATTTAATTTACTTTCAAACATAGTGTAACCTAAAATTTTAAACACCGATGTTTGCTATATAACTATGCAAGATTATGGAATTCTTGGTCTGATGCTGCAGCCAGGATATGCAGCACACAAGTACACTCTTGAAAAAATAATAGCAGATATGTCGTGTTTGGATTCGTTAGGACCAATTTTTGATTCTTCATACAATGCAATGGTGGCAACACGATGAGCTGATGCTGCAACCAGGATATCCAGCACACTAGTAGGTACACTCTTGAAAAAATAAGAGCAGATTATGTCGTCTTTGGATTTCTTTTAATCAGTATTTGTTTTTGTTTTGTCTGAAAGGTGCCTTAATCGAGAGTGTTCTTAGCTATGATTCAGGATATCGGTTCAACCGTTTAAAGATTATCAGCTCTTTTCTGGTTGATGAAGGGACTTGAGCTTCTTTCACTGGTCTGATCGAGTTGAAATTTGGGATTCTTTTACTTCAATGATATTAGACGAGACGAGACGAGACAAAGTAACCTTGAACTGTTGCTGCAGCATCACCTGAACTTTCCAGGTAATCCAACTACCTCACCAAGAGCAGAAGTATTGGTGCGTGTTTGGACTCACTGAAAAGGTCTCAATGAATAGGTTATAGATAAATGATCAGGGTCTAATGTGGAATAGCAACGAGGAATGAGGATAAATTAGTAACAAACTTCACTGTGGGAAACATACAGTTTTACAGCTGTAAACGAGACATAATATATCGATCATATCGTGTTTACTATTATTATATTAAGTTTAAAAAGCAGGAAATAAAAGTTAAATTTAAAAAATTTAAAGTCCCCGACCCAAACAAAAATCTCCAAAAAATTACCTAAGATCAAAATATTACCTACAACTTCTTATTAAACTTAAAAGGCCAATAAATATTTTTTTTTTTTACTTTTTTAAGTTTTTTAAAAATATTATTTTAAGTCATTTAACTTATATATTATGAAAATATTCTTTAAAAATAATCTTTTAAAAATAAAAAAAGGATTTATGTGTCAAATACAGATTTAAAGTTCCATGTTAGAGTTTCTTACTAGTAGAGTTTTATCTAAAGCATCTTTACACTCCTTTCTGGGGCAGTCGGATAAACACGGCGACCAAGTCGCCGAAGTTTCTTAAACTTCCCAACCTTGATTTGAGTTGGTATCATTAAATTAGTGGCGAGCTCAGTTTTACGTCAGAGGCCACCATTTTGTTTGTGGACCTACTTTAGAAGTTTGAGGGACGAGGTATCAAAGAGTAATTACCTCTTTACTCATTAGTATGGGTCGGGGTTATTTGAAGGGGATATATTTAACTTATCCTCTAAAAACTTATTGATCTTCTAATGACGGATTCTTTTTTAAATTTATTAACCTCTGAAACATTTAACGCTTCTAATGATGAACACTTTTAAATAATTGAACCTCTTTTGGAGTGACAACCGCGTACTTGAAGACATAGCATTGGAAGGTTCCCACTAGGTGGACCGATTACCTGGTGAAGGCTGGAGAACCGGTCTAAGTGGCGGTGCTTGGGGAAAGCCTTTGTCCAGTAGACGTCTTTTGGCTGAAATGATGATGATGATAAGCTTCTTATTAACTTTCTGGTCTTTTCTCACAGTTGGTCGCAGTAACTAAGTTAGGTTACCCAGACTTAAAGGGATTTAAAGAGGACCTAAGGGGCTTTAAGGTTAGGTCCAAATTGCGACCAACCAAGCGCAAGCCGAGAGTAACGGTGGAGTTTCTAGCTCATTCTTCTCCATACGAAACTATATTTTAGTAGGGGCGACTAGAATCAATTCTATTTTAATGTAAATGTTGACATTCAAAAGTGCCTCTAAGTGCCTATTTTGAAATAAATGCTTTAACAGACGTAATAATATGGCGGCGGGATTTTGTCGCGCACTGGATCTTCAACACTCTGCTTAGCGCCTAGAGTTGAAAATCGAACAGTGGATTTTTCGATGCGTTTAGATGCACTCTGTTGTCCCAATGCTCGGTTCAACAAGGACAGCTGATAATCCATTGCGCGATAAAGTCGCATCGCGATTCTTTTAAGTCCGTGTGAACGTGTCGGGTTGTGGTGCCTAGCTTAGCCACTGCGACCAATCCGGCTTGCCCTTGGTTGTTTGCAATTCGAACCTAACCTTAAAGTCCCTTAGGTCCGTTTTTTACACGCTTTATATTAGCTTCACTTGTATGTTTGTATGTAACCGACTCCTTAGAGCGCGATTTTGACCCACTTTAAACGGTCAGATTTCATTGAAACTTGGTAAACTTATCGAGGACCGATGACAATTCAATAATTAAAAAAAAGAAATTGAGAAAAATTCAAAAAAAGGAAAAAAAAATAGAAAAAAAATAATAGTTTAAAAACTAAAAAACACGCTTTAAAAACCAAACTAAAGAAGGAGCAAATAATTAAATTCAATTAAAAAGCGTGGGGTGCTTTTTGAGGTATTTTTATAACCAATTAATGTCAAGCACCCCACGCTTTTTAATTGAATTAAATTATTTGCTCCTTTTTTAGTTTGGTTTTTAAAGCGTGTTTTTTTTAATTTTTTAAACTATTATTTTTATTTACCACCTGTAAGTGTACATTATGGATTGCAATAAACGATTTGATTTGACTTAGGCTAGGTTACACCTGTGACCGTTGTTTCTGTTACCATAGTTCAATGTATTGATACATAAAAAGAAAGATGATGATTTATGAAAGTTATCATTTCATGCCTGTTTGGCTCAATGCCTAGTCAGTAAAAGCCATTCTGTCAGAGAGGACGAATATAATATTATGGATTCACATAAGCCTGCTCTACTCCATAATGTTAATAAATTTTCTAAAAAGCGTTCGTAGACGAAAATTTCACTTAATTTATCATAATATTTCCAACTTCTTCGTATTTAATTTACCTTGTCTCCAAGCAAAATCAATGTCACGATACATTTTATGCCTAAATTTGAGACGCAAATTGAGCTGCTAAATTGTTAAAATCGTCAATTAAAACTTACTTTGTCAATTATAAGCGAATTTAATATTTCAATTAAGGCCAGGAATCGAATAATCGGATTTATTTTATTGCTCGCTTTGGTAATTAAGGTACCCGCAGCCCGGGATTGATCCAGGGAATATATTATGCGGGATCAACAGATTAAATCGTGTGATATAGTGATATTATTGGAGCATTTGGACTATGGATTTGTGTATTGTGGATTGAGTTGTAAATAATTATTTTCGACAATATTTTAATCCCTTGGGGATGTAAATAAACGTATTTTAATTTTGCTATGCAGTCGGGTAGTTTTTCATTGGCTTCAATCCAGAATACAACAACGCTAATTGGCGGCGAAATAGGAAATAGTATGGTCGTAGTACTTCCCCGGACAACCAACTTCACAGAGACCACTTCACGAAGGTATAAAGGCACTATATGTTCGGGGCGGCTTCCATTTTAACTTACCGGATGTGGCTTCCTATCTGACCTCGACAACCCAGTTACTGGGTGACATGAAATCCGTGGTAAGAAAGAAAGAAAAAGTATTTACTGGACTCGCACAGGAATATCACAAACTTAATTAAGTGTAGTTACAACACAATATAATTATTAAACGAATAAAAATAAAAACACTGCTACGCTACTTAATAAAATTTAAATTAGATTTTAACAACAAAACAAAAGAAAAAAGTAAGCTAAAAAACGTCCTGTACGAAGCCAAAAGGCCACTATCTCAGCATGATGCTACGACATTTAAAAAGTGTCGCAGCGCTGGTATTCTGATAGGTAAGACTGGTTGTCTGACTTACTGACTACTTGTAACATAATCAGCCTATAATGTTCCACCGCTGGAACACAGCCCTCCTCTCAGTGAGAGGGAGTGGGCCGTAATCTACCACGTGGGAGCAGTGCGGGTTGGTAGATGTCATATGTCATCGAATTTTTAGTTCTAGGACATGCCGGTTTCTTTCTACTTGTAACGACTGTCAAAAATCAACAAATAATAGTCGAGCCTTAACGTGCTATCCGGGGCACGGAGAGATCTCGGTATGTAAAGATTGTAACTCACCCAAGGAACCCAAAGAACGTTGTTTGGATTCAGCAAACTGAAATACCTTTGCTGAATTTTATCATATCAGTTGATAATCATTTATTCATATCCATGTCATATTTATCTATTTAGCTTTCTCCATTTATTCTAATAGGCAAAATTTAGCAAATGGAACACTTTTTTTTTTTTAGCTGGGTAATCATCAAATAACTTCTCCCGCTCTGGGTAGAACAGGAGAGCGTGTCAGACTTTTACTAACTAGAACCCAACCGTGTTTCCTCAGTTGCCCGTGTGCCAGGGGCCGGGGTATCTCTTTCGAACAACCCGCACCCGGTAGGCATCGGCCCTTGCGGGCCCCACCAGTTGGTGTTGACATCTTTTTGAGGCACGCGTGGAACACAACGTGCCGTCGACCCGGGCTTGGTCCTTACTTCACAGCGAGGTACCCATAACTCGCCGTCCGCAAGCCCGCGCCTACGGTAGCCGGGAATCAACCAGGGATTCCCGACGCCCAGGGCGTCTCCTGCAACGACTAAGACTGTGAGGGCGCATATACTGCCTCTCCCTCACATGTGCCGCCTTTCTCTTTGCGAGCATTACTGCTTCGCAGAAGGAGATGATGGCTACCCATGAACTTTCGCTCCATACCATGGCCTGGACCAGGGCCGGACGCGAGAGCTCGTCGCCGCCGATCGCCTCCACAAGGACACGGCGGTGCTCCGCCCAAGCCAGGCAGACCTCCACCGTATGCTCCACCCTGTCCTCAGGGCGATATTCGCAATGGAAACACCCGGGCGTTTCCTCCCGCCTTATCCGAAGCATTTATTATGGTTGGTTGATTAAGTGTAATGGAATGGCGATCATTTTATAAAGTAGTATTTTTGGCACTAACTATTAAGAAAAGCGCAGCTTATTCATCGCTGATACTGAGCTTATTCTGAAATAGGAGGAGTCTAAAAGCCTGAAAGTGAAAAATTATCCATTTTTAGTTAGACTGAGACGTAACCTAATAACCTAATTTCTAAAAAATACGGCTACAGGCTGACTTTTAATGCCGGGGCCACACCAACGGGAAACGCCGTTGATTATCGCGATGAGGGACGTTAACCGTAGGTGTAGCCACAACTTATCGCGATAATTTGACAACGGCATTCACATTGCCATTTGACGTTAGGCGATAACTCGGTGGGCATTGACTTTGACCGTTCAAGTGTGGCCACTGAATTTATAGCTTTAATTTTAGGAATCGTTACCGCGTTGCTTATCGCGATGATGGGCATTGACGTTGACCGTTAGTGTGGCCCCAGCATAAGTGAAATTAAAAGGCTATTCTGGAGATAATTGTTATCTCAGGTGTTTCTAACTCGGAATAAATAAATAAGGTTGTTCTGGAATAACACGATAAGTTTTAAAGAATTCAATTTAGGTACTTTCTATAAATCGGTGTCGAAAAAAAATAGGTTTAACCTCAAATATTTTAGCTACCATTATTAATAAACAAAAAACATCTTTTATTATAATAATTATTATATTACAACGTAAATTCATTTCAATTATGCAATTTCACAAGTTCTGTAAAGGAAAATGAACATTACGTCACATTGCATATAGTTTAAATTTATTTAACACCCTTGCTCTGTCAACCTAAATACCTACAAAATTTAATCATCATATTATTATCTGCATGAAATGGGAGAGATTCATACGACATAACTTCTGTAAGATGTTAATACGGCCACCTGATAAGTTTGCGTCACTCACCCATTCCCGGGGGCTCACTTGTGTAATTGCTTTGAGTTAGCGTCAGCAAACTGGCTTACTCGTATTTCAGTCCCAGGATTAAGCCGAGATTTAAAAACGTGTCCCCGCACATTTATTCTATTTTCAGATTTATATTCTGTATTTTTTTTGTTTTTGGTCGTTCGGTTGATGATGATAGAATAGATTTTAAAAAATTGTAACAATTTTATGGAGAATAATTGTTCATGGTTAAGGAGTATGCTCAAAGACAAGCGCGAAATTTAAATTTCCTTACGTTTTTTCGAGTTTGCGCGTCAGTCTCAGTTTGTATGTTGATTAAAATATGATTCGTAACTGTAACACGTACATATGCATTTACAGAATAAAAATAATCATAAATATAACCCTCTTAAATCATTTAATCCCATTGATTGACTTTTTCTTGAAATAGTCATTGTTCAACATATATGCAATGCCAAAAATAAAAAATTAAGAAAATATGAATTTCACGAGCTACCCTAGCGCTTCTCCCTTAGAGGGCTTGCGAAAGGCGTGTAATGGGTAGCTCGCTGTCCGGTAAGAACCAAGCCCGGGTCGACGGCGCGTTCTGTTCCACGCGCGCCTTATGAGATGTCAGCACCAACTGGTGGGTTCCGCAGGGGCCGATGCCTGCCAGGGGTGCGGCTTGTTCGAAAGAGATACCGTGGCCCATGGCACATAGGCAACTGAAGGAACACGGGTGGGTTTTATTCAGTAAAAGTCTGACACGCCCTCCCGCTCCACCCAGAGCTGGAGAAGTAATTTGACGACATCCACACCTTAAAAAAAAATTAAAAAATCTGGTAGAAACCTTGTCAAAATTAATACTTTAATAAACATAATTCCATCAACATTATCTACACGTGTTTCGGTATCAAAACCACATCTTAGAATTTCACTTTAGCAAAATCGAGGTAAAATTTAATATTGATAATCACTTGATCTAATTTGAATATTAAAGGCGTTATCATTAAGACAGAAACCTCATAATCGAACGGTCTATTAATAGAGCCTTTAATATTTTAGGTTTGGTGAACCTTTTGAACCACTTTGCTTCAATCAGGAATGGATAGCTTTCTTTGAATCTACGTTAAAGCAGTGCCACTAAATAGATGGGTACAGAAGGCCAGTTTCATGCGACTAGCGAAAACACACGTACACATACACACGATTCACGTACAGTGAGTACAAACTCACTCGCGACTGCCATTCATTTGACATACATACGTGTTTCTAGACGAGGCTTTGCGAGTCAGTTCAATTGACAGTTCAGTCACTGGCCTTTTAATGGCCTCGTGTACGAATAATTTGAAGGCAAATTATTCGTACACTTTGTTTTTGTGACGTGATAGGACATATACAATCGACGTAAAACCTACAGTAACTTATTGCAATGTAACTCTTATCTCAGTTAGGTTTAAAGTAGAATTATTGCCGACAGTTTTATCAAACTCACTTCAAAATCAGCCTATAACGTTCCTATTGCTGGGACACAGGCCTTCTTTCTGTGAGATGGAACAGGCTATAATCTACTACGTGGGTCAAGTGCGGGCTGTGGATGTCACACGCCTTCGACTTTTTGGTACTGTCACATGACATGACATGTCGGTGTCCTAACGATGTTTTCTTTCACCGTTTTGAGAGCAATGGTTATGAAAATAAATTACAAATAAAAAATAGTAATGTGCCTGCGTGACTTCGATGCCACGCCCTGCGACACGTCAGTCGGGGCTGTTACTAGTAGGCCACCTCTGTTCTTATCATAACTAACTACATAAACACACTTACTATTGGTTTTCGTCATTAAAATTTGACCGTAAATGGGTAGCTTCATTGAGCTGTTCGTGATCGCTGTATGTACGTGTCTATACGTGTGCGTTCTTCTGTTTTTGCCAGTTGTAAGGAGTTAGTTGACCTTCTGTACCCATCTGTATCGTGGCTGGCAGCGGTGAGGCTAAATTTGTTAACATCCCCTTATCGATCACCAAAGGCCCTGCGTTGTTTACCAGATTTAATAGATGCGGTTCATATTAAATGTCCTGTATAACGCGATTTTTCCTCCCTATTGTGGTAATATTGAAACATTGGCGGCATTAGCTTATTAAGTAAGGAATTTGAAAACATCTGGTAATTTAAATTTCAGCATGGAAATTGTTAAATGTTGCTCGATGGTTGTGATTCTGGTCGTTGTTGTGTGGTTATGTGCGATATATTGCGTGGCGTTGTGTGTGTGTTGTATTGTGTATGTATTGTATTCTCTTGTGTTGTGTTGTATTGTTTTGTTTGTGCAGAAAAAATGTTTTTCCCTTTTAGGCGTGAGACGACGGACAAATATTAATTATTTAAATAACATTTGAGTACTGTACACAATGATATTTTACTTTTAACCCGATTATATTTTACGAGTACCATCCCTGTGCTAGAAAAGCGTGATTTAATAAATCATGTTTGCGGGTAGGTACACATGACAGCTACGTACTAGGATATGGTAACAAAAATTTGTGATTTATTGCATAGCAACACAGCATACGGTCTGATACAATCTTGCTATGTATCATGCGTTTGATACCGATACAAAACAGTTGCAAACTCAGTATGAAAATATTTTGCTTGTTTTTTGTAGTCTGTGCATATATTTTATAGTCTGTAAAAGTCATTTAGTTATCAAACGCACCTTTCTATTAAAATAAAAAAATAAGAATAAAATTATTAAGAGTGAATCAAAAACCTCTTTGGAAGGCAATTAAAAACGATTACAGCTGAAATAATTGTTGTCCGAATGCAAAGGCAATTATTTTATTTACAGTTTTAATCAATGAATCAACTCAGACTATCGCAGTCCACTGCTGGACAAAGGTCTCTCCCAGGCTGAGCCACAACATCTTCTCCTTCGCCTTGCCCATCTAATCTTTCCCAGCCAGTTTCTTAAGGTCTTCGGTCCATCTAGCTGGGCGGTATCCCACGCTACGCTGGCCGATACGCGTTCAGCACTCCAGGACTCGTCTGCTCCACCGACCATCGGTCCTGAACAGTCGACCGTACGTACGCGGTATCTTTTTGACCTTGAGTTGGTCTAACGTAGTTTCAATAGAATAAGAGGCCAGATTACGTGTGACCTACTGTAGGTATTTATTTTCATAAAATTGGGTAAAGCTACAAAATCATTCCAACAGTCAAAATCGGGCACTTAACAATACGAAAATTTTATCCATCTGTTGTTTTTTTTTTGTCGGGCATCTCGCAGTTGGCCTTGAGAGGCCGTGACTGCTTAACCGGGCTTTCCTGGGGCTGCCATTAAGAATTAACTTAACACCTCCAGCCAGGGCTTACAAACTAAAATATTATAAACTAAGCGACTGCACGCTGAGGGCACCCACTGTGGGGTACGGGCTTCGGCTCAGGGCGTCACTGATAGGGGGACAGCTGAATTAAAAAGTTAATTAATGCAGCCAGGGCGGCTACAGTGAGTCACTGCGGGGCGCAGTGAGACGGGCGAGCGGCGGGAGGGTGAGTCACGCAGCGGGCAGGAGTAGCAATCAACACGTCCGCTTGGGGCGAGCGTCACGGGATAATTGTCCATCTGCTTCTTAGCCTATCACCATATATTTTGGGGTCAGATTCGGTATATCGTCCACAAGCGCCCAATACCTCCTATCTGACTCCGGGTAGATTTTACATAGTAGAGGATCCCAAGTAAGAACGACCTTCACCAATTTGATAACCAGGTGAAAATTATATTTTAATTATGATTATAAAAAATAATATTGTTAAAATATAATTTTCACCAGGTTATCAAATTGGTGAAGGTCGTTTTTACTCGGGATCCTCTACTATGTAAAATCCACCCGGAGTCAGATAGGAGGTATTGGTTGCTTGTGGACGATATGTGGTGACTACCTAACTGACCTGCACAACCCAGTTACTGAATAATACGAGACCCCTTAGTGAATCTGTTTGTCAGACTTTGTGATTTTTGACGATCCGTAACGGCTGTCAAAAGTCTGTGAATGACAGCCGAGTCCAATGACTTAACGTGCTTTCTGAGGCACGTGGAGTATTAGTGTGTAAAGATAGTCACCCATCCACGGACCAACCGCGGTGAGCATAACTTAACCTGATCGATTAATACGTGCGGCTGTAATTACTTAGGCATAAGCCCTATTCGACAATTTAAGCTCATAATAAATTCCGAGCACCAGTAATCCAGGTTGTACAAACAATATTTTTTTACTGGCTGAAAATTTCAGAAATAAATTTCCTTTTTGTTAGTATGACGAACTTTTGATTATAGAAGTTTCCAGTCAATTATTTTGTTTGTTGAACCATAAATACAGAATGGTTTTGTTTGTTCACAAAAATTAAAATAGGTTTTCATACATTTTTTTGATCATCGTTTTCGAGAAAATGGTTTATCGATTTAGCTAGTAATTTGATCTCCAAAGTAGGTAAATTATTACAATTCTATAGACTCTTACCATTTGCTTGCTGACTTACAAAGGGATCTTCACTCATTTTAAATGGTAGTGTATTTATCCATCATAATATCCTTACTTAATATTATAAACGCGAAAGTTTGTAAGTATGGATGGATGGATGGATGTCTGTTACTCTTTCACGCAAAAACGGCTGAACAGATTTGGATGAAATTTGGCACACAGATAGATTATAACCTAGATTACCACATAGGATACTTTTTATCCCGGTAGTACGTTCCCGCGGGATAAAGCTCCGACCTCCACGCGGGCGAAGCCGCGGGAGGGAGCTAGTCCATTATAAATGTGAAAATTTATATGTTTGGATGTTTGTTACTCAATTACGCAGAAACAACTCAACCAATTTGGATCAAATATGGCTCACAGATAGTTTGTAACCTGGAATAACACATAGGATACTTTTTGTCCCGATAGTACGTTCCCTTGGAATAATTTTCTGCATGTGGGTGATGCCGCTGGCAAAATCTAGTAGTACTATAAATATCTCCAGCCGAGTACCTTCTACAGCTTAACTGCAACGTAGCTTCATAAACACAAAGTTAATCATAACGCCCGCCCGTATCTCCAAACTCCGTGTATCATTTCCATCATAATCCATTGCAGGCTTGCAGGCTACATCCAACATAAACTGCCATCACAACGCAAGATAATCCCTTTAGTCACGAAGCTAGTGTGCGTGAAATAGTTTTCATCTGCGTCTCAACCACACATCGAAATAAGAATTGAATGAAATAAAATATCTGAAGACCAATTTCTGTAATTAAAATTGTTAAAAATCCGACATCAAAGATAAAATTAGAGGTATTTATTTATAAGCACGGTAATTGTGTATGATTCTATATCTACCTGCACTGTAACGAATGTTTTGGTTTTATTATTTATTATTATATAAAGCCGTGTTGTCTAAAGAAGGTCAAAAGCCTTCTTTCTTTCTACTTTACTTATCTACTATGATGGCGGGTCAGTCCTGTAATATAGTAGGTAATTATATATATTTATTCAAGATCGTATTTTAGAATTTACTAGTAATTACGTACACAAATAAACCATCCTCTAATCCTAGGTTTTTTTCTGTAAAATTTCTAAGGCCGTATAACGTTATCAAATAATAATAGCTTATGTCGATCAAAATACAGATGCTACCCAATCTTGCATAATCAAGTTATTTTCAGCCTCATCAAAATATTTTCGTCGTTTCCGTAAGGTCTTTCGTACACTGTACAAAGAGAAGAAAAGATATGATGTAACTTCAGCCAACATCACTAGCTCCCGAACTATAACTGCACCGTTCCACCGACAATTTGCAGATAACCCTACCAAGTTTAGAAGTCCATGAAGCTAAGAGCAACTCGTTATGCAAGATAACGTTTTATAAGGCTGGGTTATAATATCTTCGTAGAAGACTGATAAGATACTTCTAAAAATAAACTTTTATTAAAGCAATATACTGCTCGGTTAAAGAAAATTATAACATTGACCCAAAAATCTCAGAATGACTTTCACATAAATTCAGCCAGGAATAAATCAAAGGCGACTTGGAGGATTATCAATAAAAATAAGATCAACTACCCTAGAGAAAATATACCTGATTATCTATCAATAAGTGACAAGAAAATACATGAGCCTCGACAAATTGCACAAGCTTTTAATGACTATTTTATAGAAGACATTCAACCGTATAATTCTACTCCGTCCTATAAAAATATTGAAACTAATTGTAACTCCATATTTATTCCTCCTACAGTACCAGCAGACATAGTGGCAATAATTCGCTCTTTAAATAATACCAATAGCCATGGATATGATGGCATCATTACAAAAGTAGTTAAACATGTAGCACCATTAATAGGACCTGCTATGAGCTATATCATCAATCTTTGCATCGAATGTGGCCATTTCCCGGACAAATTAAAAATTACTGTTATTAAACCTATTCATAAAAAAGATGATAAAAGTATCATGGGTAATTATAGGCCAATAGCACTTATTCCTATTTTTTCCAAAATAATAGAAAAGGTGATATATAACAGCCTTTCGTCGTTTTTTGAAAAACATGATCTCATTTGAAGGGAACAATTCGGATTCAGGAAAGGTAAATCCATTAATATGGCGATTTATGACGTGATAAAGAGAATTGTTTCTAGTGTTGATACTAGAACTCCAGTCGCGGCTTTGTTTATGGATATGTCTAAAGCATTCGACCATGTAGATCATGGTATACTGCTAAACAAGTTAGAGCGTTATGGGATTAGAGGAACTGTATTAAACTTATTAAAATCTTATCTCTCTAATCGCACTCAAATCACATCGCTTGATAGGCTATGTGCGAGCTCGAAAGTTATAAGAACATACTTGTCACGTCCTAGAAAGACCACATATGGTGTTCCCCAAGGTAGCATTCTTGGCCCTCCATTATTTAACATCTATATAAATGATATGCCTAAGGTCAGTAAGCATCAGATGGTCTTATTTGCTGATGACAGCACTATTTTATTTTCTAGTAATGACATAAGTATTCTTGAAAATGACATAAATGACGATCTCAAAAATATAATAAATTGGTTAGTTAATAACAATCTAAAAATAAATCTTGACAAAACTAAAATAATGACATTTAATCAAAGAACAAATAATAAACCAAAACTGAATATAAGATATGGTAACGTAGCAATCGCTGAAAGTGACATCACAAAATTTCTGGGCCTATACATAGACAGTCATCTGAATTGGAAAAATCATATCGACGCTTTGTCAAAGAAGCTTAGTCAATTTGCGTATGCTCTGTACAAACTATCAAAAACGTAACCGCATTACAGTACAAATAGCTTATAATGCTTATGTGGCTTCTAGCATTAGGTACGGAATCATCTTCTGGGGAAACTCTACTGACAGAGACATTGCCTTTAAAGCTCAAAAGAAATGCTTGCGGTCGTTTACGAAATTACAATCGATTGATAGTTGTAAACCATTATTTAAGGAACTTAGTTTACTCACTCTACCGTCTATGTACATTTATGAAATGGGAGTGTTTGTGCGCTGTAACCTGCATTTGTTTGGAAAACTGCGCTCTCGTCGTTATCTTAATACTATTAATGTTACCTCTCATAAAACCGCATTTTTCGGCAAAAGTGTCCTAGGTATGGCCCCAAAAATATATAATATGTAGTATACCAGCAGTTATTAGAAATAAAGAGTGTCTGGGATCCTTTAAAAGGTCCTTGTTTAAATTTCTTCTAGATAGATGTTACTACTCCATCATTGAGTTTACTACTGATAAACAGAGGTATGACGATTCCGACTTGCTAATTAACTCATATGATTTTTAATTATTGATAAGTACTAATGTGTTTACCTATTTATTTAAAAATTGTAATGACCTGTGTACCTACTGACATATTTTTTAAATTGATTTTTTTGTTATGTATTGGCATGCCACCTACTAATTATAATTGTTTGTTTCTGTAAATTTTGTACGCCATTTAATGGCAAAACATAATGCACATTTTTTAAAATACTAACTGTAACCATACCTATGTTTAACAAAATAAATGATTGATTGATTGATTGATCATTTATGTTATGTCAAAAAAAAAAAAAAAAAGATAATAAGGTTTAATCCCTTTGTTTTGTTATATGACGAATTAAGATGCGCAGTGAGAAAAACAAGCTAACGTTGTAACAAAGCGTTGGAAGGTTTTCTTAACAAAAATAAAACAAGATAATGAACTGCAATATGTTCATGTGTTAACGTTAGTCTTTGTAAGCGCATGAGACCGACAAAACAAATTGTTTAAAAACTAAAATCAGACCATTGAAAAATCACGCTCTAAAAAGTATTAAACAGGAAAATATTCTTATCTAAAAGCCGTGGTTACGTACAAATTTTTAGTTCATGACTTTATGTCAATTTTATGTGACGTCACATAACCTGTAACGAAAGGATGGTCAACACGCTTCCAACGACGTCATTTGTCAAATTATGATCATTAGTTTAGACATTATGCGGGGACAGATGAACATACATTTTACATAAATACCAGCCCAAATGATAACCCTCCTATTTGATCATCTAGAATTCATATTACGGGTCCAACCCAAACGTTACTTTCATAACGGTGTCTTAGGGGGCAAGTTTATCCGCTAAAATTGTGATAAGACCAAGGTTGGCAAAGTATTCCTCTAAGAAATCTCAGAATTTATTATTTTCCATATTTTCGTTTTGTTTTTAAGGCAATTATTTATGTTTCAGTTCGTTTCGTAAGTACAAAACGGTTTCACGTTTTCACTCATTTATTAATTAATTGAAAAAATCAAGTGCTTAATAGCGTGAAATTGGAGAGGCCTATGTCCAGCAGTGGACTGCTGTATGTTGATAATGAATCTAGTGACTGCTGTCAGAATACATGCCATCTTTTAAAACAATTGGTATTCAAAAAGTTATTAGATAAAAGAGTGGACTTGAAATGAGGTCAGCATTAGCTGACCTCATTTGATAAAAAATTTGAAAATTAACATTTTACACTGGCGTAATCGCCAGTGTAAAATGTTAATTTTAAATAATTCGTTGAAGCCTTTCTAAGCATGTCAGTTTTGGATTGAAGCCTAATAATAATAAATATATTTGTACGCCTCTGGGCAAAACATAGACGATCTACCTACCTGTAACATCTTGCACACTATTGTAATTTGACCTATGTTTACAAATAAAGCATTCTGATTCTGAATTATTCACATAATAATTCCTCGGTTCGGTTCGCACTGCCAGGACGTGCTTATCTTTGAAGCCCTAACCACTGATATCGCAGCCCCACCATCGGCGAATTTCTATTTCATGATTTTAAAATGATTTTTTCATATAATTCTATAAATACTAGCTGTTACCCGCGGCTTCGCCCTGCGTCATTGTTGAAAATGATCTGGAACAAGCAGCTTCTCTGGCCCAAGGAATAAAAAAAATCGTACAAACTTCCACGCCCTATTTCACCCCTTTACGAGGGGAGTTTCTTAAAATCTTTTCTTAGCTGACGTCTCCTACTCATAATCCACCTCTGTGCCAAATTTTGAACTACGTAGGGCTGGTAGTTTTTGAGATTTCGTGATTAATCAGTGAGTGAATGAATTAATAAATGAGTGACCTTTCGCTTCTACATTAAAATAGATTTTAATATGGAGCCTGGTCCTGCCATCGGTGATCTATTTCTTAGAATTTGAAATTATTTCTTTATATTTTTATAAAGATTTAAAAATGTATAAAAATATGTCCTACAATGAAACCGGACAAACATCACAGTACTATTAAAAAGTACGATATAATCCACCGTAATTCGATTTCTCAATCACCATTCGTATCTACGTAACATGTTTCCCTAACCGAGTTGCCGTGATTGGAAAGATCCGGTGTATCTCAGTAAAACTAGCTATAAAACAGCTCCCTAATGAAATTGCCCAGGACATCTCTCACTTGAGCAATTTGTGTCGATATTGCTCTTGTTGGGGACCTCTAATAGGAGTAGTTTCGGGTTATGGGTTGGGTATGGATTTTTTTTTACAAGACAGGTGGTAATTTTGTTAGGTTATTTAGGATTATATTGAAGTGATAGACTAAGTAGGGTAATAGTTAAAAGGTAATACGGGCTGTTGTCCGCAACTACACGTCAAAGCGCGTATTTTACGTACGGGTGGGAGAATCAGTTATTCGATCCACCCAGCTCCTCGAGAAAGGCCAGCAACGCCTTGGTGTTGCTGACAATCTCACGTAGGGTACCTGGGTTACCGAAGTATTTTGCCCTGTAATTAGCGACCACCGGGCAGTTTAACAGCACATGAGCCGCTGTCTCATCATCCTCCATGCAGGTCCTGCACAGCGGTCTGTCTGTTACTCCTATGACAAAGAGATGTTTGTTAAATGACACATGGCCAGTTAGACGGAGAATAGACTAAATAGTAAATAATTGGAAACTCGTTGTTGTAGTAACGGTATGTAATAACAGCCGCACGGGTCGATCAATCAGGTTAGGCTACGCTAGCCGCGGTTGGTCCGTGGATGGGTGACCATCTTTACATACCAAGACCCCTCCGTGCCTCGGAAAGCACGTTAAGCCGTTAGTTCCGGCTGTCATTCGTGGATCTTTGGCAGTCGTTACGGGTCGTCAGTAGCCCGAAAATCTGACAACCAGTCTTACCAGGGGGGGTATTACCCAGTAACTACATCCGGTTAGACTGGAAGCCGACCCTAAATTATTGGGAAGATGATGAGTAGTTGTAGTACTATGAGTTAGGAATATTGATCGCCAAAAATTATAAATAATTAAAAATTATAATCAACTTGCGACCTTGCGATCAACTAGTATACCAGTAGTTATTAGAAATAAATAGTGCCTGGGATCCTATAAAAGGTCCTTGTTTAAATTCCTCCTAGATAGATGTTACTACTCCAGCATTGAGTTTACTACTGATAAACAGAGGTATGACGATTTCGACATTATTGATAAGTACTAATGTGTTTACCTATTTATTACCTATTTATTGTTACCTATTTATTTAAAATTGTAATGACATGTATACCTACCTGACATATTTATAAATTGATTTTTTTGTTATGTATTGGCATGCCACCTACTAATTATAATTGTTTGTTTCTGTAAATTTTGTACGCCATTTAATGGCAAAACATAGTGCACATATTTTAGGAAATACTAAATGTAACCATACCTATGTTTAACAAAATAAATGATTGATTGCTATTCAAGATGAAAAGTATTTTTCCTTATAGAACTGTTTTGAAACACAGTATTCAATCCGCTTATAAACATGTTCACGTTAATTAATAGGAAACTTGAGAATACTGTTATTCTAAGTATCGATTACTCTTACAAGTACAATTAAATAACTTTCGGTATCCGTATTTACTCATTACTCTACATAACATTCGACTAAGGGCCAATTTTTCAATCCTCAGATAAAAGTACCTAGTATCTAGTATAAGAACTCATGCGTTCTTATTTCCTCCAGGTGTAATATACTTGTAGATTGCAAATAAAACTCAACTGACTTTCTAATACTGGATTTTAATCAACAGTTACACTAATACATAAACACAGTAGCAATCATCGACCTCACAAGTCGACAGTCCAGCCGGTAGTGCGCTCCTCCGGCAATGTCTGCCTAAGGTGTCATTCTGACAACCGGAAGTCGGTAGTTCAATATTTATTAAAGATAATATTTAAAACATTATGTTACAGGAAGTCAAAGCAGTGTTTGCTAGAACATTTATAATTAAATGGCAACATTGTACACAGGAAGTCAATGCACGCTAACACTAGCTACCCGAAAAATAAAGTTATCAGACTCTTTATTCGTCGGATAAGTGGATGTAAATTTTTTAAATAATATTTATCCTAGGAATAACTATCCGACCGAATATCTCATCTGTGAAAACGCTAACTTCAGGGAGGTCTGCCAGGAGTGCGGGTTGTTCGAAAGAGATACCGCGGCCCCTGGCACACAGGCAAACTGAGGGAACACGGGTGGGTTTTAGTCAGTAAAAGTCTGACATGCCCTCCCGCTCCACCCAGAGCGGGAGAAGTAATTTGATGATTTCCCTCACAAAAAAAAGAGAGGTGAAAAAAAAGGGAGGTGAAACAAATATACCTACAGAATAAACGAATGTTAGAACGGGACGGACTATTTCTTTGATAATTGTCAATGCCATTCAAACAGATGGCAGCGTCATGTTACTTTTAATACGTTACGAGGTTGTAAGTTTGGACGGGTGGTGTTTTTAATTGTTATTTTTAAATTGATTAAAATTCAATCCAATTCAATTCTGTAATAATGCTGAAGTTGAATTACTTGTGAGTTTAGTCGAGAGGTATACCTAAGCAAATAATAGAAAAAAAAAAAAACTGACGCTGTTACAAACAAAGACAAAGAATCTGCATGGAAGAACATATTGTTAATTATTTAATCTTGTAAAACACAAAGACTAACATCAAATTTAGTAACATCAATGTCATTTATCAATGGAATAAGCTGTTATCTGGCCGTCAAAGAGGCAAATAGATTTATTCCTCAGATAAATGAATTATTCGAAGAATAAAGCCTATTTGACGATTGTACAACATATTTTTTTGCTATCTATCGAATAAAGCCTATCTGTCTGTTTATCTGAGGATTGAAAAATCGGCCTTAAGAAAAGGAACTACGTGATTGCTACGACGTAGCAGGCGTAACCTCTACGTCATCAGCTACGCCGTAGCAGGCATGTGAATACTTTAGCGAAGATACTCGACTATATTTTAAAGTGCCTACTATGCTGCTCACATTTATAACAGGGGGCTCGTGTCTTAATAATAGTAGCTACTCGGGTCGATCAAAGGTACTCTTGCCGCGGTCAGTTCGTTGACTGACCACACATTACATATCGAGATCCCACCGTGCCTCGGAAAGCCGTTGATCCCTGCTGTCATTCATTGATCTTCAAAAACCCAAAAGTGACTCGATACCCATTGGTAGGTCTGGTTGTCAACTCTTACCAATGGGTATCGTGTGTTAAAACGCTTGTGTAAAAATAAATAATACCTGATTTCCTTTTAATGAAATATTTATGTTAGAATAATGTTTATTTCTGCTGGTAACATTTATGAGGATTTGTATTAAGATTACAGTAAATAGTAAAAATATTGTAAGATAATACAGCATATTTATATTTAATACAGCTAATAACATTTTCGTTTAAAAAGCAACATTTTAAATATGGATTCTATAAGTCTTTTTTCGGTATATATATTTGTTACTCGTATTTGCTTGATAAAAAAAGGAATATACTGTGTAGTCTTTGGTGTAAGGTGGTTCAAAGGTTGAACTATTGATTCTGTTATTTTGTCAAGAAAAAGTGTGACTAAAATTACTGTATTTACACTAAAATAAACCATTTATACGTTATACGCGGACTTATTTTAACCAGTGATCTAACACGTATTACCCAGTACTTGGGTTTTGGATGTCAGATAGGCTGGAGCAGGAGGGCGTGTCAGACTTTTACTGACTAAAACCCACCCGTGTTCCCTCAGTTGCCTGTATGCCAGGGGCAACGGTATCTCTTTTGAACAACCCGCACCCCTTGCAGACCCAGTAAAAGTCAGTAAAAGTCTGACCCGCTCTTCTGCTCCACCCAGAGCGGGTGGAGTTATTTGATGATTTACCGCCCACCAAAAAAAAACCATACAAGGTAGTCAGTGGTTTTTGTCACGACGAATTACGAAATTTACCGAAGTTTTCCGAAAAAAGTTAAAAAATTCTAAATATAAATTTAAAATAAGCCATGGAAGTTAGGAGATGACCAGTCTCAACCGACGGCGCCCGTTCACGTAAAAGAATGTTAAGAGACAGACAGACAAACGGATCACGACGGATCAGGAACTGAACCCTAAAAATATAACAATAGATACTAAAAACCTTATCAAAAGCCATAAAAAACACAGTAATTAGAATTATAAACATACAATTGGTATAAATCAGCCTATTTAAAGGAAAATTAAATTTTACACTATGAAAACAAATAAGTGCTTAAAAATTCAAAATACACTCAGCATTCTAATATTGGATTAAGCCAAGCGCGTTTAAAAAAAAACTTATCATGGCACTCCAAGTAACTTATGAGTTATAAAATACGGTTGAAATAAATCATAGATCCCGGCGCCCGGTGGCAGTTCAATTTAAAATACATTGCAGCCGATATTGCAGCAATATTTTTGAGAAATTCCTTATACATCTCATTCGGTGTAGAGATGATTAGGTCTTTACTTTTAGCCCTTTTGATGCATGGTTTTATTCAACTTCTACTTTTCAGTTATATTACCTGACTTTATATAAATTAAATTATAAATGCACGTTAAAACAAAAAAAATTATTAAGGATCGTTCAAGTTGTCTCTATTTCTGGGCTGAAGTGTAAACTATGTGCTTTTAATTATAATATTTGATTATAAAAGCGTAGGACGCTGGACAAACCATTGATAAACATTTTTATTACTAATATTCAAGTATGTATCTATTTTATTTACCTGCGTCCGTGTGTCCTGCGGGGTGCCAACTGAAAACCAGCGCTGGGTGTCTAACGCCCAGCAAATGCTGAGATGGTAACCTTTTCGGTGTGGGCACGCTCAGCACAATTTTACTGCAATTGTTTTATTGTTATGTTTAGTGTTCTCTTTCGATTTTTTTACATGTTTGTTGCTGTTGGTGTTGTGTCTGTGTCGAATAAATGTTTTTTATTGTTCTATTCTATTAATTTTAAATTACAAATCGTAACTGCTTCATAGAATTTAGTAACGAAGAGTCTGGAATTTCACTAGCACCTGGAACTTTCAAACTGCAACATTGCAACGCTGTTTTACTAAAATATTATGCAGATATAGTTTATAATGAAAACAGTTTCGTACAAAGTCAAGCAGTAGATACGATTCCCGCGCTATTACCAAGATAGAACATACACTTGGATGTTTAGATTTTATATGGTAATTTAATTATATTGCTTGTCTGCCGTCGTCGTATTGATAAATGAAGGTTCTAAGTTTGAAGAATGCCGCCAAAAAATATAGAACACAAAATTTAAAAATAAGAACCATAGATAAAAAAGTAAGTTAAAAAACTAAAACCTAACAACTGTAAAATTACGCTTTAAAAATTATGTAACAAAACAAATATTCTCATCCTAAAGCCTCGTATGCCAGCCACCTCAACAATACATTCTAGCGATAGTAAGCGATCATAAGGTTTAGGCCAAAGTGGCATACGTCCACGGATTTCGGATGAGAATATTTCTTGTTTTTTTTTTATTTTTTAGAGCGTGATTTTTCTGTTGTCGGTATTTACTTTTTGAACTTATTTTTTAATTAGATTATTTGGGTTTTTTTTTGGGTGGGATATCATCAAATAATTTATACCGCTCTAGTGGAGCAGGAGGGCGTGTCAAACTTTTACTGACTAAAACTCACCCGTGTTCCCTCAGTTGCCTGTGTGCCAGGGGCTGCGGTATCTCTTTTGAGGCGCGCGTGGAATACAATGCACCGTTGGCTCGGGCTTGGTCCTTACCGGACAGCGAGCTACCCATTACTCGGCTTCCACAAGCCCGCGCCTATGGTGGCCGGGAATCAGCCTGGGATTCTCGACGCCCAGGGCGTCTCCTGCGGCGACTAGGGCCGTGAGGGCGCATATACTGCCTCTCCCTCACGTGCGCCGCCTCCCTCTTCGCGAGCATTACTGCTTCGCAGAAGGAGGTGACGGCTACCCATGCACTCTCGCTCCGTACTATGGCCTGGACCAGGCGATCGGCGATCTCTCGTGTCCGGCACACGAGAGATCGCCGATCGCCTCCACAAGGACACGGCGGTGCTCTACCCAAGCCGGGCAGACCTCCACCGTATGCACCACCGTGTCCTCAGGGCGATCTACGCAGTGGAAACACCTGGGCGGTTCCTCCCGTCTTATCCGAAACAGGAACATCCTGAAACAACAGTGTTTAGTGAGGACCTGCGTCAGGCGGAAGGTGAGGTCACCGTGCCGCCTCTCTAGCCACTCTTCAAAGAGGGGACTTACCGCCACAATCGTGGCGTGCCCAAATTATTTGGGGTTACCACAAAACATATACGTTTTTAAAGTGTGCTTATTAAACCTTTCATTTGAATCCCAAAACGGCAACGTTGATTTTTTTTATTCGTTACTTTATGTCCTCTAGACGGCGCCATATTAAATCAAGATGCTTTCAACGATATCTCATTTGTCAAATTATGATAAGTATTTTAGAAGCAAAGAGGGAACAGATGAACGTACATACTCACATACGTACCTACATACCCGTACATACCTGTCACTAAAATCATAACCCTCATTTTTGCTCCGCCGTATTTGTGTAAAAATAGAATAGACCCAACAATATTTTGAACGTAAAATTGTTTTTATTAGCCCTAAATTATACAGAACCTTCTTAGATAATATTTTGCATAAGCTACCCACTATTTGAACATTTTCAACAATTTTCTTACGGCTTTTTGCGTAAGATTTATGTACCAAGTGGTTACGACACTATTTCAATGGCTAGTTTATCGTGATATGTAAAGGGAACTTAGTTTAAAATAATGTATGTAGCTATGGTATCTCTTCTTCTTTGCTCATAGTCAACCTATAATTTTCCTACTCCTGGCACACAGGTCTTCTCTGTAGGGAGTGAGCCGTAGCCAACCACGGGGGTCCAGTGCGTGTTGGTAGATATCACAATTCCACGAATTTTTACACGCTCTATATTAGCTTCACTTGTATGTTTGTTTGTATGTAACCGACTCCTTTGAGCGCGGTTTTGACCCACTTCAAACGGTCAGATTTCATTGAAACTTTGTAAACTTGCCGAGGACCGATGACAATTCAATAATTAAAAAAAAAAATGAGAAAAAAAAAACACGTTTTTGTAGTTAGCAGAACTAAAAAATATAAAATAAATAATGCGTGGGGTGCTTGACATTAATTGATTATAAAAATACCTCAAAAAGCACCCCACGCTTTTTAATTGAATTAAATTATTTTCTCCTTTTTCAGTTTGGTTTTTAAAGCGTGTTTTTTAGTTTTTTAAACTATTATTTTTAATTTAAGAAAATACCGATTCGATCACGATGTTTTCCTTCATCGTTTTGAGAGCAGTGGTGATGAAATAATTTACATGAAGTAAAGTTCCTGCCGGGGTTCAAATCTACGATCTAGAACTCGTAAGTCACATCAGCATAGGGCTGATTACGTATACAAGAAATAGACGATACATTATATCTATCTCTCCCCCCGACCGACCCTTGCTCGTTGAAGCGCCAGCCCGCGCCGCAGCTGAGCCAGTAGCTTTAAATTTCCCCGATCAATCATAATAATGCCAATGTTTTGGTCCAGCCTGTCCCCAATAACAGCTGTCCCCCTATCAGTGACGCCCTGAGCCGAGGCCCGTACCCCACAGGGGGTGCCCTCAGCGTGCAGTCGCTTAGTTTGTAATTTTATTTTAGTTTGTAAGCCCTGGCTGGAGGCGTTAAGTTAATTCTTAATGGCAACTCCAGGAAAGCCCGGTTAAGCAGTCACGGCCTCTCAAGGTCAACTGCGAGATGCCCGACCAAAAAAAATAATATCTCTCCATAATACATACACACAAAGAATTAAACTTTGCGCCGTCGCCGCGCACAAATTAATGAATAAATATGTATATCCATCTATTGTTTAGCACTAAAGCTGACTAACTAAACTATACTGCCTTCAAGTGCCTTGCCAACTTTTGTGGACATTTTCCGACTCATTACCCATATTTCAAGTCCATTACATATACAGGATGTTAGGTTAAACGAGGGACATATTTTATGGTAGTGTTATGGAGTAAGTATTCATGAAAATGATCAACTTTTACCATAGGACCAAATGAGAAATATGACAAAAAAATTACGGGGTCGGAGGAATCCCGTCCCGTCAGGAAAGTAATTCCTTACGCTTTTTATTCAAATCTGAATGTAAATCGTAATGGAGATTTAGAATGTCGAAACCCATGAAAACTTTAAAAACCCTAACACCCAACACCCGTCAACACCCTTGAAAACCATGAAAACTATACGTCTCTCGTTCTGTCTCTTTTTATTATACACTAGCTTCCGCCCGCGGCTTCACCCGCGTGGAAGTCGGAAATTATACCGCGGGAACGTACTACCGGGATCAAAGTATTCTATGTGTTAATTTAGGTTATAATCTATCTGTGTGCCAAATTTTATCCAAATCCATTCAGTAGTTTTTGCGTGAAAGAGTAACAAACATCCATACATCCATACATACAAACTTTTGAGTTTATAATATTAGTAAGGATACTAAAACGTCGCATGGAGGGGACGTAACACATTTTTGTTGCGTGACGATTTCTACAAGATTACTCCTACCACAAGCTACTAAGAACTTCGTTGATCACTTGCTAACTTTTTCCAGGAATATTTTTTGCCGATTTTTCCGTACTTAAACTTTAACTCAACACCAGGTTCCCGTTCACTACCAGGTTATAAAAAAAATTGGACGACTAAAATACCTGTTTTATTGAAAAAAACTGGTTGCATTTCGCCTGCAGCGAATTTACCAAGACAAACATGCAACTCATCAAATGCACGTATAAAATTATGCAGAAACTTGCACAAATAATCAAAAAACTCAACATATTTAAGTACAATATTTACATTCTAAGAAAACCATTTCATTGCAAACTCACAGGAACAGAGAATCCCCAAAGAGGAAAGTATTAAGTAATACATTTCTCTTTGTCAACACAACTATACAAGCACTTAGAAGGAAAGTGACACCCTACTTCTTGTTTACACTACGTATAGCACTTGAAAGACGTTTCCTGAAAAAGATATAAATAACAGAACATACGACTACAAGATCTATCTGTACGTTTTAATCAGCAATTCTAGGACAGAAGGTGTATTCTACGGAATTCCACGAAGTTCTTAAACCAGCTATGCCAGCATAAATGTATGGAGACGCTGATTCTTTTTTCACGATTATAAGCTTGGTTCCATTGTAAGGAATCTTCATTTTCATGAGTACTAGACGCCAGTATGTCCCTTATTTAATCTATCAGCCTGTATGTATATTCGTACGTACTACGAAATAAGCTGACAATTTCAAAAGGCCACTTTTTCTGGCAATAAATCTTGTGTGTTCTTACTTTTGTTTTTGTTTCGATCTACGTCAAGATGACGGGTGGTTAGTGCGTCGTATTGTACGATGTATGGCTTTGCCTGAAAAGAGGAATTCAGTATACCTAACGTGGTATTTCTTCCGTCTTTCCGGATTTTTCATTCGCAAGCTAAAGAACCCAATTTTTGCATCTGACATTTCAAGGAAACATAAACTACGATATAATCATGTTAGAAAAAACGAATTGTTGACCGGTTTAAAGGGCGACCCATATCTAGCAGTGAATATTATGACGCATAGTGCTATAGAATGCATTGAATCAGGTCCTGGCGATAACTACAACGTCAAGTTACAACGTCAGACCTGGGATAATGCATGGATTTACTAATAAAATGAGTTAAACAATTAACCAATGCTGTCCGTAGATGGGTGACCATAATTACATACCAAGACCCCTCCGAGCCTCGGAAAGCACGTTAAGCCGTTAGTCCCAGCTGCCATTGGTAGATTTTTGACAGTCGTTACGGGTTGTCAGAAGCCGGAAAGTCAGACAACCAGTCTTACCAAGGGGTATCGTGTTACCTTGTAACTGGGATGTGAAGGTCAGATAGGCAGTTGCTCCATGTAAAATACTGGTATGCAGCTGCTTCCGGTAAGACTGGAAACGACCCCAACATGATAGGGAAGAGGTTAGGTAGATGATTAATTAATCAAGGTCCTTTGCAGCGGCTTGCACAAAATTCGGCAATACGAAATGGGTTCTCGAATTAATTTTATAAACTTACTTAACCTGGAAAAGTAATCCACGAAACAATGAATGGTTCTTTTATTGTAATTTTTACCTTAATAAATACAATTTAAGGCATAAAAACAACTAACAAGGTGATAGGAGCCCTTTAAATCAGAAGTTTAAGATTATGAACACCATAAAAGAGACATCGCAAGAACATAGACCTAATAAAAAAACAAGTTTTGTCGATAAACACAATAAATTATTATTTCTAGTTGATATAAACAGAACAATAAAGTGTCTAATAATATGCCTCCTAAAACTTCACTAGATATTACATCACTACATTAATAATCTCTCTTCGAATTTTCATTTCGCTAAAGGCGATCGCACATTTGTCTTGCAAATGAAAAACCAAAATCATTGGATTCGAATTAAAATTACTGGGTAGTGCCGAAGTGCTACAGTTTAATATTTCGATAAATTCGCCCAGGGTCTGTCAAACTATCTGTTGCAGATAGACGTAAATTTTTCTGGCATCTGTCAAGCCCTCTGCTATGGATCGGCTAAGGATAGATCGGTTGTTACGTACATTTTGATCTTTATTATCTTTACTGCTCTAACTTGCTCAACGTATAGCGAAAAAGAGACGGGTGGCTACCGTCACACGTCAAGTCTCTAATCATCTGTTCACATTACATTCAACAACTAAAATCATTTTTTATATATCTTCCACTTTAACTAATGAACGTAATTTCATACAAATTAGGGCCACAGAGAAATACGTTTAATTTTAGTGCAAGAACTTGGTGTCGGTCTGGCATTACAAGTGTCTTCTCAAACACCGGGGCCAACGTTATTTATGGCACAAGCTTGTATCAAGACACTAGCTGCGAATTATTGCGTTTTAGTTTTATTACTATACAGGTAATGCAGTAGGGTTATTGGCAAGTAAACTTTTAATTATGCTTTTAGCAGCTGTAATCGAAATTATGCCCTGTCTCCAAAACTAGAAAGTTGGTGTTTTTCGTTTTGTTTTCATTTCTTGTCGCCGCCTTCCAATGCTAAAGTTATGTGATTATGTAAGTTAAGTGATGCTGTCAACACGCAGCGAAGTGTAATTTGCCGATGATGGGCGCATTACAGGCCTACATGATATGTTGTTGAACGTCATCTAGGAAAATACAGGGTTACTACTTTTTTATTACTAAATGGGCCCGCTCTTGACCTCGATCACGTCTGATGGAAAGCGATTGATGAGGTCTATGGTGGATCGAGCGTGCCCAAAAAATGCCTGTTCACTCTTGTTTTGAAGGTGGATGGGTTAAATGTGGAAGGGAACACAGACACAGGCAGAGAGCTCCACACTTTGGCTGTGCGCATAATAAATGTGGAGGAGTAGCGCTGAGTACGACTGGTCGGGATATCAACCAAATGCGGATGGTACCCTGTAGTGCGTCTGGTATTCCGGTAGTAAAAGGGTGATAGTGGGATCAGGTCATGGAGCACCTGCGCACACTCTCCGAAGTACAGTCTGTACAAGACCGATAGGCAAGTAACATGACGCCGATTAGCCAAGCTGTGAAGCTTAGCCACCCACGTTTCGTCACCTATGAGCCTTTTCGCTCTGCGTTCCACCGAGTCAAGGGCAGCAAGCTGGTATTTTGCTGAGCCGTCCCAGAAGTGGCTGCAATACTCCATACAAGAGTGCACTTGAGCTTTATACAGGCTCCAAATCTGTCCAGATGTTCACATCTGGACAGGCGGTCTAATTCGCAGCAAGCAATACCTCAGTATCGCCTCACCTTATTTAGGATGTTCAGCTTCTTGGCTGCAGTCTGAGCTTTTGACTCGATGGTTGGGCCAAAGTTGAGATCGGACGTCACCTCCATACCCAAAAACGATAGGTGGTCGGTAACTGGTACAGATGCACCTCGAAAAGTTGGGGATAACCAGAACTGGCTCCTTTTGCCAGTAAAAAGTCACGTCTGTATTTTTAGAGCATTGAATTTGACCAGATTGTCGTCACCCCCCTGGAAAACAAGATTTAAGGTCAAATTCAAGCGCTCCACCATGGCCTCTCTAAGAGCAGCTGTTTCATCTCTACTGGCTCTTGCACTGGACAAGTATCTATCTGAAACTGTGCTGTGATCTGCGTACCCGATAGCACCAAGCTGTAGCAGGCCGTTGATTTGCAGCAGAAATAGAGTCGCAGAAAGAACAGACCCCTGAGGAACACCGGCATCAATCGCCTTATGATCCGATGAGCAGCCATCTATGACCACTCTGATAGATCGATCACTCAGGAAGTCGGAAATCTAGTTGCAAAAGTCAGCAGGAAAGTCGAATGCAGGAAGCTTACCCAGCAAACAAGCATGCCAGACCCTGTCAAAGGCCTTTGAGATATCAAGCGACACAGCAAAGGCTTCGCCGTGTTTCTCAATCGCCTACACTACACAGAGAAAAGAACGCTTTCTGCAAAATTCTACAAGGGAGCAGCCTGAAACTATATCTCGCCAGCTGTTAGGAAGACTGCAGTCTCAGCACCAAGTGGTAATCAGTGACTTTACGCTCGCAGATTGCTTAGAGTTTCAGCTCTTCGACGCGGGTGGGCTAACGCACATTTGCACTGGACTGACACTTAGTGAGCTCGTGTTCTCTTTTCTGATGACTCACACTTTGGATTTCACCCCAATTCAAGAAAAGTGCGTGTTTGGCGAGTTTCTGGTCACCAGACTCGACTCCAAAATCCTCAAGAAGTTCATCCTTACCAAGGCGCAATGATTATGTTGTAGGCTGGAATTCACCTGCGTGGAAGAACGGACTTCGTTTCGATACGAGTTATAGATAATAGAGGCATCTTAAATGCGGAAAAATACTGTGACAAGATTGTGCAATCTATAGTCATCTCTCACCGATAGCAGATAAGATTTAATGTTCATACAAGATAATGTGCGTGTACACGAAGTCAAGCTGGTCAAGAACAATATTACAATATAAATGTGGCCTGCTCAGTCTACTGATCTCAATCCCATAGAGCATGGCTGGGATTATCACGGGAGAAGAGCGTTAAGTGACCTTACCCAAAATTTGAATACGGCAGAATAGCTTTTTTTACTTCTTTCCAGATTATGGAGCGATATTCCAAAGGTAAACAGCTTGATACTCAGTATGCCACGCTAATGTACAGCCAGCACTATGCCTTGTGAGGTCTAACATATTAATAAAAAGTTGCTAGGAATGTGGCCGTTGGTTTGTTTTATCTACTACAAAAACGTGTTTTTTCATTTTGAATTTTTATATTTTCTACTAACAACCGTTGTAATTAATCAATCAATTAAAATCTGTATTCAATTACGGTTCTATAAGTATAAAATATCAATATGCTCTATAAAATCTGTTAAAATTAAAATATTTTCTATGAATACCCTTATTCCCTAAACTTTATTGAGTCCTTTAATAAATATGTACATGCAGGTCGAATTCAAAACCTCCTTTTTGCTTTAAAGATGAATCATAAATATTACAGATTTTGTTTTCCTTGACACTGTCATTTATATATGTAGTGCTGCAAGGATCTTCTGGCGCCTGAATGACATTGACAGGGGGGCGTTGTTGGTAAACATTTGTGAAATTGAAGCAAAAATTGTATTGACAAAACAAGATGGCGATGTTAGTTCCGATTTTGGCCACACGCCATAAGAACCTCGAAGCGTAGTATATTATGGACAATTATTACGGCAGAACAGCGGCTGTTTTGTCTGCATAATGTGGTTTAGTACGGTATCCTAATTGCTGCGCTCATAGAAAACTAAAAAAATAGTTATGATTGCTGTTGTTAGTCGTGGTTGTTTGTCGCGGTTCGTATAATGTACTCTGTGGTGTTTGACTGTTTGACTTTGTTGGTGTTGCTGTTAGAAAAATATTTGCTTGTTTGATGGTAACATTTTGTTAACTCTCTGCGCCATGGAAGTTGATATTTTGAAGGTAAATGGTGTAGAAACACCGTATAACGTCATTTCAATAGTTGGCGATGGAGCATGCCTGTTCAGAGCTATCTCTCATCTGTTGTATGGCAATGAAAGTTTCGCTCAAGAGATACGAGAGCAAATTGTGGATCACGTTGTGAGCAATTGGGACGAATTTTCAATACAGTCACACGACAAATTTGGAAATAATTATGAAAATGTGGACGATTACTTTGCAGAAATGTCACTGTCCGATACGTATGGCAGTGCGTGTGAGTTAACCGCGGCGGGACAAATCTATCCGTACGTGTTCGAGGTTTATCGTAATGGCGAATTATTTGCAAAGTTTGGAATTGATGGCAATCCCGTGGCGAAACTACGTTTTACTCAGGATTTATCTAGAGGACATTTTGACGTTTATGTACCGATTTTGGAATGTCCAACGAGAAAATCATGTTAATCCTAATAAGAAACTTTCTTGCAAATACCGTTGTGCATTAACAACGTCACAGTCACAAAATCACGTAATTTATTGTATCTTTCAAGACAAAAATAACTACTGTTCGACAGTCGAACCAAGTTATTGGATCGGAAAGAAGAGGTTTACCTTGGAAGGTCAAGTCAAGCAAATTTATCCAAAATGATGTATGAACCAGAGATTGGGGGACCGATGGTGGGCGCAGAGTGACCGATGGAGGACGCGGCGGCTCCAGAATAAACTATTTCATTATAAAATTTTATTTTCTTGGTATTAGAAAAAATTAGATTCCAAAACGTTTTTGGTGCTGAACGTTTCTTAGGGTTGCTTAAATTTTCGAGCTCATTTTACTCGCCTTTGCTTTGTACATTCACATAACTCTTCAGCTTTATTGTATTTTTTACCACAGTAACCCCTTGTTCTCCATGTATTGGCAAAAGAATAATTTCATGTAACTGAAATTGTGCAAAATTATTCGAGCTTGCTCGCTCGAACATTATGCATTCTCCATAATTCTGGAGTTTTCTGCATAACTCGTTTAAAAGACCAAAACAAAATCTAAACTATCCGAGGGTACGCAAAAATTTTCGAGTTCGTTACCGCTCGCTCTTTCATTTTTACGATTTTCTGCAAAAGTTGACTAAACAACTCGGGAGCCGTAGTAATTTTAAAAGTAATTAGTAAGTAGTAATAGAATATAAAGTAATTAGTAAGTAAAGTAGTAGTAAGTGAAGTAAGTTTAGAGGTGGGGGCGGGAATGATTATCTATACACCGTGACATTTTAGTTATCTTACAACGGCAGCCCGCTTCATGTATCTAATGAGTACAAAACATTTAAATAAAAAAATAACAAAAAAAATAGAACAATAATAAAAAAAAAATATAATTAACTATGATGCATGACGTAGTTTGAAACACCCTGTTATGGAGATGGAATGAATGATGGAATGTAATGGTATAGGTATCTTCTACCCTTTGATACGTAAACATTATTAACAGGGTGTTTCATAATTCGAAAGCATTATCTATTATTCTTTGTACCTATTATCTTAATGCATAGTAATATTTTAATCGCGCCTAGAGGTATTTTATGTCGGATACATTGGGTGGACCACGGAGTGTCACGGTGTATAGAGTCAGCCAAACTCTGGGCTGACTCTATATAGATTGTCATCTATACGCTAAGAAGGAGTGAAAAACTGAATTAATTCCAAAGATACCACTAATTCCTACAGGTTTTTCTCTCAGGTTTTTCTTTGCGATATACAAGGTGTAACAGAATAGACGCAAGACCTGAAAGTAGTGTGTTCCTAATTGAATACTGAATCGATTTCAGTAACTTTTAATTTAAGTTTTTTTTTATTATGCTTTTTGCAATACCTACCACTGATTGAGCCAAAGAAAATTCAATCTTATTGTAGAAGAAATAAGACTCAATTTTAAATGCATAAAGTAATGCTTGGGTCGACACGTTTTTCTGAATAATATCAGTTAGCTTTAAAAAAAAATGTTTTGGTCATCGTATTATGCTTTTAAGTCAATACTCTAATTGGGGGGTATGAGGTCATGCGTTAATTATGTTACTCGTTGTATTGTATAAGATCAAAGGTTCAATGACAAAAATTACAAATGGCCGGTATCGACTTCACAGATAATTGTTTTTCTCGCTCTATAAAAAGCCTGGTTATATGGCACCAGGTTATGTTATGCCACAAATCTTTACAAGTGTACAATTCTAGAAAATAGTTAAATTGTAGAAAAATTGCGTTTCACAGAAATTAAAAATACGAGTGTGTATAGTTACAATTTACAAGTCACTACAATTTACATATTTGTAAAGTTTTTCCATTACAATTAGGTGGCTTTGTGGTATAGAAACTTGTAAAATTTACACATTTGTAAATTGTAATTGTAAAGTTTGTGTTAGAGAGACTAGAACGTAACACTACCAACGTTGTATAATGTCACTGTTTAATCGTGAATAACTTTATAAAATCTATTTAGTAGCGAGTTGGTAAATTGTCGATAAATTATTGTGAACTATAATATACCATACTGCTTACGTATAACGTATTAATTTTCGAAAGGTTATAATATATAATCTATCCATGTCAAACAGTCAAATTGAAAAACGTCAAACGGTTGACAAACTCACAAAATGAAGCATCTGCCATCGTACAATGAAAATGCCTATTGCCTGGCATCCTCGAGTAATATTAACTCTAAAATGAGGTGAAACCGGAATAAGCCGATTGAGAGAAACTCCATACAAAATCGCAATGATCGGTACGCTATTACAAAACGAAGAAAATATATAAAACATTAAGCTCCGTAAGTTCTGAGTTGCGCTACACGATTATCGACAAATGCGTGCGCTGATTAGACAGGTCCACTCAATCGGAGTGGTTAATTCCTCAAAAGACCATGTAGACATAATTTTCCTCAAACGGCGCAAATATAACAACCTTATTGAGAGCTATATGTTTGAGCCGTTTGGGGTTGAAACACAAGGGCCGTGGGATCCGAGTGCTCATCGAGTATTTCGAGATATCGCCAAGCGGTTGGTCAACTCTTCACATGACCAAAGGGCTGGCCTATTCTTACGTCAAAGAATCAGCATTGCCTTCCAATGTGGCAACGCTGCCAGCCTTTTGGGCACTTTTTTGCCTTCCAATGTGGCAACGCTGCCAGCCTTTTGGGCACTTTTCCCACTGACAGCGATGCGGACGAATTCTTTGATGCCCAGTGAGCTCGCCCCTTTTTTAAGTTTATATACTTGTTCATAGTGTCTAATTATTTTCACATGATCTAACCAAGATTATGTCTGGACATAAAACAGAATCTGAGATTGTTTCGGCCATTCTTCTCAGGATATTTAGGTAGGAAACATCGACCTCATCTAGTTTTTAAAATGTGATTAACGTGTAAAAGTGTTCGAACAAACCTACTTACAAATCAAGAGCAGACCATTTTGAAAAAATAATAAAAAACTGTGTCGTTCATATCAGCATTCCTACACCGTTGTAACCGTTTCGTGGTATACCGAAAACGAGCCCTTCAGTTGTGGAATCTTCGTGAACGAAATCGCGGGCAAAAGCTTCTATTAATAAACTAAATAATGGCTGTATAGCCGTACATATAAAACTGATATGAACCTTGGCTACAGTCAGGGAATTTTATTGCTAAGCCGATTGATTGACACGTCAATTTATAGTGTTACAGCCATACGGACATTCGACAATTTTCTGATCAATCCGTCCTCTCTTCATGACAAACAAATACTGGAAAAGTATATAACTTATTTTCAGGGAACTCAGAACCATGTATATGTATTCATATTTCAAGTAAAGCACATTCCAATACACCCAAGTATCGATTCGTCACTTCATCAAAATGCAATTTAGTAGGTTAGTCGGTGATTAGCATTGTTATCCAATTTGGCAATGCTGCCAATTCGGAATTGGGCCATCTGATGAAGTTATCGACCGAAATGGATTGGAATGGAAAGTGGTCAAGGCTTAAAATATTGGAACTGTCAATAGAGATATTGGATTTCATATTTTAGTTTCAAATGTTATTTATTATATTTCTTCTTTGTGATATTACGCAGGAAAATGTAGAATAGAATAGTTCTTTATTTGCACAGAAAGTAGGTACATGTTACAGATGTTCAGTTTAAAATGATCCTTATACTAACTACCTTAACTAGGGCATGCAAACAGTTTAAGTTATATTAATAAAGACTCATTTATTATACAAGTTTCCGCCCGCGGCTTCGCCCGCGTGGAAGTCGGAAATTATCCCGCGGGAACGTACTATTGGGATAAAACGTATCCTGTGTATTAATCTAGGTAATAATCTATCTGTGTGCCAAATTTCATCCAAATCCGTTCAGCCGTTTTTACGTGAAAGAGTAACAAACATCCATCCATCCATCCATACTTACAAACTTTCGCGTTTATAATATTAGTAGGATTATTAACACATTCAATCAAACAATACAAGTTACCATGTCGTGAAGGAATTCAGTGAATAGTTTGACATAGGTAATACAATACATAATGCCAAGTTTAATAAAATGGGATTATAAATTCTCGTCAAGTTCGAGGTCAATACAGTTAAATTAAAATATAAATGATTTAGTACAAGTCAAGAGTAGGTACAGAAATGTCATAATATCAATTTAAATTCCCATCAGTCTAAAATTCGCCAATTAAGTAATAACATTAATTAATTAATGGAGCAGTCAATTTCTTTTTGAATTATTGAAATGTCTCATTTTTTATTACATTGGGTATTTCGTTAAATATGATCGGACCCATACATATAACACTTTTCTTTAATTCTAAATCGGAACCACTAACAATTAGCATATTTTTATATTGTCTCCTGATTGGCCGGTTTCTATTTTCGGACGCTTTATTAATAAGATGCATATTTGTTTTAACAAAAACAGCCATCTCTAAAATATAAAGTGATGGGAATGATAGCAATTTTAGGGACTTAAATACAGGTACGCAGCTATCTGTTACTGTCAAGTTGCACATGGCCCATATAGAGCGTTTTTGAGCCTTGGACACCTGTTCCCTCAGGCTACAATTTCCCCAAAATATTATGCCGAATCTCAAAATGTAAAATTAATCTCCAAATGTGGCTCTTCGTCATGTAGGATCTACCGCATGACGGAGAGCCAGATTTGAAGAGTAATTTTATCGACCATCGGAATGATATGGCATTTTTTATTTTATTTTTTATCTTATAACGTCCCACTGCTGGGCAAAGGCCTCCCTACTCTCTTTCCACCTCTCTCTATCCAAAGCTGACAAGGACCAATCTTTATTAAAAGAGTCCAGCTCATCCCGCCATCTCCGTCCTCTCATCCCGATTTAATATAAACATCATTATCATCTCTGCCCAGACTTTATCCAACCACGTTGGAGTCGGCTTCCAGTCTAACTGGTTGCAGCTGAATACCATATTTAACATGGAGCGACTGCCTATCTGACCTCCATATCGGAGACTCAGACGTCAGACTTTCGGGTTTCTGGTGACCCGTAACAAGTGTCAAAGATCCAAAAATGACAAACGGGACCAGCGGCTTAACGTGCTTGCTGAGGCACGGAGTGGTCTTGGTATGCAGACATGGTCACCCATCCGCGGACCAATAGCGGGAAGCGTAGCGTAACCTGATCAATCGACAAAATTTAACATAAACATTATGTATGAAAATGAAAGAAGATATTTTACATGGGAATTGGAGTAACTTTCTACTATTTGTACCAAGTTTGGTATTTATGACAAACCTTTCAATCAAAGGTGAGTACAAAAGAAGGATTTATGAAAATTCACTACATAAAGGGGTTATTAAAACATTTTTTTCCCAGGTAAAGTCAACCTTCTGCATTGAACCTCATCACTCCCATAATAAATTCAGTCCATAGTACAGTGTTGATCAAAATGTACAACAGTTAGTACCACTTACATTCCCGAACAAACAACTAAAACGTATAACGTTTAGTCTTGTTTTGTGTATATGTGTTTATCTGATTTTATGTTTCTTTTCTACGGAAACAAGTTGTGGTATCTCCGGTGTGTTTGTTTTGATATGTTTCTTTGTTCCGTTGCTCGTTAATTTGTATCCATTTGCGTAGTTAGTGTTATTTTGGTACTATTGAGAATATACTGTGAGTAATTATTAGCTTCGGATCGGAGGGTAATTTTTTTGTTTCGTATTTTATTGTGATTTTTCTGGTTCGGTCGGTCTTCCTGGAAGGAGATAGATAAAATTAATATGGGGTGATATCTATCTACATGATTTTATTAAAACTTTGTTTATCATTAAGTGATTATGTAAATGTTTCAGAAATAATTGATGTTTTAAACCGTATCTATAGGTTTCATAAAATTTTAGTGATCACAGTTTTATTATGAGTTTGAAAAAAAAAGGAAAGAAGGAATTTAGCCCTTTGCCCAGCAGTGGCAAATATCGAGCTAATAAGCATGCTTATTATGAGATTTAAGTTCAAATTCATTTTGTTAACATAGGGTAAAATAATATAGGTGTTTTGTAAAAAAAACTTGGTTCATACTATGTCCCGCCAGAAGGCATACAAAATAGCGTACCTATATAATAAAATGGCAATAATTTAGTACCTAAGATAAAGTGCTTTAACAGGTTTCCGCGTTGCAACATTTTAGAACTACTGAAAACCCCCATAAATCGAACATGCCAGTATCACACGGTACGTTCTATTTTTAATTATTTTTCAACGAACACTTACCAGGCCTGCCAACGGAGGTGCATTACGACCATAAATTAAAAAGTTAAGTGGCCCATAAAGACGAGGCAAAGGAAATGGCTGTTAAATCATTTTACTGCCAAAGTCACCCCATTACTTTCAAGAAGGTGAGACCGATTTTTTTTGACCTAACCTTATTTAGTAAGTATTTTTATTGAGTGACCAGTATGTTTTGATACTTGTACTTTTATTGGAATTAAAAGAATTGCCAAAATTAATTTGCAGTGGGCAGGGCACATGCGATGGGGCCGAAAGATTCTGGAGCGGTGATTGCGTACGGGAAGACGTAGAGTTGGAAGGCCTCACACAAGGTGGACCGATGATCTTGTGAAGGCCACAGGAATCCGTTGGATGCGGGAAACACAGAACCAGTCGAAGTGGCGGAGCTTGGGGGAGGCCTCTGTCCAGCAGTGGACGTCTTTCGGCTGAAGTGATGATTATGATGACGACTTTTATTGGAACACAGTTCCTTAAGTTGGATATGCTAAGGGGAGCCCGCGGAATTTAAATTTTCGTACGTTGTTTCATGAAATAGTCATTCAATGGGATTATACCTACACCGTGACATTTTAGTCGTCTTACAAAGGTGGACCACTCAATGTATCCATCATAAAATACCTCTAGGCGCGATTAAAACATTGTTACAATTAATTAAGATAATAGGTACAAAGAAAAATAAATAATGCGTTAGAATTATGAAACACCCTCCCTGTTAATAATGTTTACGTATCAAATAGTAGAAGATGTCTACCTACCTACTATTACATTCCCATCATTAATTCCATCTCCATAACAGGCTGTTTCAAGCTACGTCGTGCGTTAAACTGAATGATTTTTTTATTATTTTTTATTATGCATATATTCAAAAATATCATTGTTTTTTAATATAAATTATGAATGGTCATTGGATACACGTTCGACGCAGCGTCGGACAATGGTGGGCGACGCTTATTAACAAGTGCTACCTATTTTATGTAAAATAGGTATAAAATGTTGCTTGTGAGAATTAAAACATGTTTTATATGTCAAATATAACCCTAAAAACTTACTGATGAAAGGGAAAAAAAAAATTTTTTCTGGCTCCAGATGAAAATGGGGTGTCAACCACCATTGTGCGACGTGGCGTCGATCGTGTTATGAACTTAAAGGTTTGTATTAATGAGTTAAATGAACATAATTCTGTAAATAAATAAGTGTTACGATCGCAAATCATATTTTGTTCGAGAGACAGCCTGAAACAGACCTGCAAATGCATGGAACGTAAGAAATTTTAGTTTCGCGGGGGACCTTGCCGGTTGCTCCTTAACGCGGCTTGTGAGAGGAGTTGACTATAAGTAGAAATGGTCATGTAAGAAAATAGCATTATGTCACCTCCAAGCGACTTTCCCCCACTCTCTTTCCCTTTCTATGATATACGAGTAGCGTTGCCAGGCGTCCGGATAAAGCCGGACACAGTCAGGCTTTTTGGTTGCGTGTACGGCCAAATTATATGGTGTCCGGTCTGTCCGGCATTAGTTAGGCTAGTCAATTTTTTTTTTTTGTACATTTGCCATGTGTTGGTTTCCGCTCCGCCCACCTAATCTTCTATCGCTAGCGCAAGCGAGCGGAGTAGCACTGTCCTTAATAAACGAGACTGATTCATAAAATTTTGATGTCCGGCTAAACGACTGGTCTGTTCGGCTTTTTGGTTTTAAGACCTGACAACCCTTTATATGAGTGTGAACGCATACGGTTTTGGTTTCTAAGATTCTTCCCTTCCCCGCTCTTTTAAATAGATGCACATAATTCATTTAAAGCCTATTCGCTTATAAATTTTGAGACTAAGAAACGTTAAAACTTTTTGAGATGTAGCGAACCTATCGTGTCCTATGTATCCTGTCGTCAGCACGTTACAGGAAAAGATGGACGTAACTGATGGCGCCAAACACGAAGCCGAAACCTGGCCCGAGTCTATCAATATGCTAAAAATAAAGATGTAATTTTGATCATTCAACAAAATTGGATGCGTTAAATATGAACAAAATTTTCTAACATCTGTAATAATGGATTATTATAATGGATTATTATAATGGATTATTATAATGGATTATTATAATGGAAATTATAATGGATTATTATAATGGATTATTATAATGGATTATTATAATGGATTATTATAATGGATTATTATAATGGAAATTATAATGGATTATTATAATGGATTATTATAATGGATTATTATAATGGATTATTATAATGGAAATTATAATGGATTATTATAATGGATATTATAATTTCTTTCAGATTGTGGTTCTATTAACACTATTCCGCCAGCCAAGACAAACTGGCCATGTTATAATCACAAAATGTAAACTTACTGACACTGTTGAATTTTATGACGGTAGTCAGAAACTTTATGACAGGCATTATTGTCAGGTGTAAATATTGGACCTAATTATTGAAGGAATTGGCCTAGCTTGGACATATTTTATGATGATATATGCTTCAGTTACTGTTTCTAGTATTTGTAGTTCAGTTCAATAGAATAGGGTCAGTGATTATTTAATTGGTTTGCATTGCTAATTAATGTTATGGGGGTCAGATAGGCAGTCGCTCCTTGTAGAATACTGGTATCTAGGTGCCTTTAGTTAGACTGGAAGCCGACCCCAAAATTGTTGGGAAGAGGCTGGGCATACTTATAGAAAAAAAAAAAAAAACTAAAAAAAAAAAAACCCGAAAAAGAACCAGTAACCAGGAATCAGGAACCAGTAATAGAAAATAAATAACCAGGGGAAGGGCGGAGTATCCTAATCATTGTAACTAGATTATGTTATTTGAGTTGATGCAATAAACATTTTTTTGTTACTTATAAATGTTTGCTTTTTTTGTCTGTTCGAGGTGAGGCTTCAGGCTTTTCAGCCGGGTAGTTGTAGGCATTACGGCTTTGCGTTGTTTGTAATAGTTTACCTTAATTAGCTTAGTTTAATTTGGACTGATAAGAAGTATCAAATATGATTTATTATGAACTAGCTTTTGCCAGTGACTTCGCCCGCGCGGAACTTTTATCCGCTATTTAACTCCCTTAGGGGTTGAATTTCCAAAAATCCTTCCTTTTTTCTTGTCTACACTATAAAGGAAACCTCTGTGCTAAATTTCAGGTTTCTAGGTCCAAGGGTTTGGGCTGGGCGTTGATGAGTCAGTCAGTCAGTCAGGACTTTAATTTTTATTTTTATATAGATTTCAATGAATAACTGTTTTATTTTATTTACCTTGTGTAATTTTTCAAATGCAGTAATAATGCACTTTGTATTTTTTCATAAACCAATTCCACATTTTGCCAGTTATGTTTAAATCTCATGTTGAACCTATTGCATTCAACCAGGTGCAACTACAGGCTGCTACTAAGAGATTACAGATGAAAAAGCCCAATACACTTTTCCCGACCCGGAAATCGAACCTTGGAGAGGTCAGGAGGAGCATGAAGACGCTCTGCAGTATCGTTTGCGTCCAATAGACCAACGAGGAAGTCATCTAATTTAAACAAAGGAAATATGCTCTCACAAACAGTTTCTGAATATAATAACAATGAATATACAAATGAAACGGAATAATTTTAACGGGTAATTACAATAATTAAAACTTTTTCCAAAAATAAAACAACCGACTTCCAAAAAAACACTACAAAGTGAAAAATAACTTTGATTTCGGAAGTCGGTGTCTTTGGTGCTGTATTTGAATTTTTTGCCACCGCCTTCCGAAATCAAAGTTATTTTTCACTTTGTAGTGTTTTTTTGGAAGTCGGTTGTTTTTTTTTTGGAAAAAGTTTTTATTTTTCACTTTTTAGTGGTTCACATGTGCTTACCCCTTCACAGCATACCGGCGTGATGTTATGTTATGAACTGGTGTAAGCAATAGACAGAGATGAGATTTCAGCAATCCCAGTCCATTTGCTGTCATTTATTGAGGAGTTCCGTTGCCTATCTCCAAAGTTCTTCATCAAACATTCACCAAATTGAAATGAGACCACTACGAGAAAGTACTTTTCCAAAAAATACCTAAATCGCTTTGTGTGCCTATAAAATTTGAAGAGTTCTCTCTATTTCTCCAGGATCCCATCATCAGATCCTGACTTGATGATCATGGGACCACCTGGGAAGTATACCCTTTCAAACAAAAAAAACAAAATCCAAATCGGTCCAGCCATCTTCGAGTAATCGGGGAACATACATAAAAACAAAAAAAAAAAAGGTTCCGACGAATTGATAACCTCCTCCTTTTTGAAGTCGGTTAAAAACGTGAATGAATACGCAGTAAAGTCTACCGTCCACTGTTATGTAGGATGTGCACGCAGAGTTATCTACGTTAGGAATCTGTCCCACCAGTGGCAATTAGCGAGAAGCGACTATTCACGAAGCGGCTACACAGTTTTTAGCTCTACTGCTACCAACTATCCCACTAGTTAGCGAGCAACTGTCCATAAGAGGAAGTCTGAAAGTAGCACTGGTAAGCCAAGCGAACGTATCTTAGTGAGTATTATCTGTTGATAGCTCTTGTCGCTACGACAAACGACTTCTCGCCGGCGCCGGCGGTGTGAACAATCAGCGATTAACTAGTATATACTTACACGGGAACAACAATCAACCAAAATGTTTACGTTTCTTAAGCGAGAAAATTGTCGATGGCTAGTCTCTATGTCGTCAGCGATGGAATAGGGTGCCTTTAGCTGCGTGGTTCATTTGATTATCAGCCACGCATCTGTGCGTAGCAGTACCGTGGGTAGGTAGACGATCTCGCTCGGAGATGTGCGTAGCTTAGCCCAGTACCGCTGTGGAGCGGACCCTTAATTGTCAGTTGGACAGAAACTAATTTCATCGGCGCCAGTTAATTACAATATGTAAATCATTACCGTAACGGGTGTGTTTAATGCTATTTGCCGGTCAATTGAAGTTTAATTCTATTGTGTAGCATTTATTTGCATGGTTGCACTTAGGCTTAAAAGGAACATTTTTCACACAAGCATGGTTTGTATGATTCTTTGTTAGACCATATGTCACATGAGGGATGAATGGAATGAAAGAAGGTAAAGTACTGCAACACTACTGTATTGTCTCAGAGGCACTTATAGTAAAATTAGCTTGATGGACTTATACTGTGGCAATGAAGTGAGTGAGAACGCCTGGCTGACTTGATAGCCTAACGCGAACTGAACTAACTATTATGAGTTGAAATGAATGTGTGGCGCAAACTGCTGAATTGCAGAACCATGTTGCACTGTACATGGTTCTTATGCTTTTTGCACTCCGACGCATGTTCTTGCGATAGGTACGACATTTATACATGCAAATAAATAAAATATAAGTGCCTTGTAATATCAAAATAACAGCTTTTTACAAAATGCATAATTATGAAAGTATATACGGTACTTTTAACAAAAAAAAAATTATATTTACATTTTTTGTTCTGTCTATTTGGTCAGGCTAATCTCGGAAACGGCAGGACCGATTTTGACGAGACTTTCACTAGCAGAAATCGGCACCTTAGGGCCAGTTTACACGTACCACAACCACATTAACTTACCTGCTCAGCCTTTTTCCAACTATATTGGATTCGGCTTCCAGTCTAACCAGATGCAGCTGAATGCCCGTATTTTACATAGAGCGACTGTCTATCTGACCTCGGTGTGAATAAAAAAAAAAATTACAAATCAGCGCCCTTCCACGTGTTGCCGTTGTGCTGCTGGGCCTTAGAAATATTAGATATGAAGATGTACCCGGGTTTTTGTAATATCTAGATTTAAAAGAGTGTCCTTGGAGTTTCTTGCCCATTCTTCTGGCAACTAGCTTCAAGTTTTTGTCTAACTAACTGACTTTTTAACAATTTAAAAGTGATTGTAAATGGTTTAATTGAAATACTTTCATTGAGTTTGAGTTAGAAAGAAAGAAAGAATACCGTTTATTTGGTCACAGTCCGTAAAACACAAAATACAATAACAAATTTTAAAAAAACTGTACAATAAATAAATAACTACAACAGTGTGTGCCTCACGGCTGACACGGGTGTGGCGGAGTTATTGAAATCCAACCACCCGACAAAAAACACAAGCATATCGACAGCACCACGCGGCGCCATTATGTTCTTTGTTTAATATTGGTCTTAAGCGAAGACCAATCCCGCTTAATATCATTACAGGTGCAATAAAGAAAGTCCCTTTCCATTACGATCGCGTAAACCTCGAAATTACCCTACCTACGTACAATATAAGTAGTAATTTTGACTATTACAACGCAAATGACAGCTCGTGACAACCGATGGTGACATTTCGAAATGACACTTGATGAGAAATGGGGCAGATTCGTCAATGACACCTTGGGTACCAACTTAGATTGTCCACCGTCCATGCTGATTCCGACCTTATGGTACAAAACTTAAGGATTGTGAAGATTGGTAAGGTAAGTTTGTAGACGCCTAATGACGTCTTCTAAGGCGATTGCGATGACGTCATTTGCAGGGCGGTCAAATTTAAGAGGGCGTAGGATTATTTTGCAAGGGATATCCTTTATTTCTATCTGAGTTAGGGAATTATTGTTTTGGGTTGGTCGGTATCTTATTACTTAATTTAACAGTTCATAATTGAAGTGCACTATAATGCTGAAAAATACTAAAACAATAAATTATTACCTACATCACCGTTGGGTAAAAAATTGTGACGCTCACTATAAACATTACGTGGAAATTTAGGTTTTTAGTTGTTAAAGTTGAACTTAAATACTTAGACTATTGAAACTAAGTGCTCTTCACTAAATTCCAATATCTCCATTAAAATTTCTGATACTAATATAATAAGTAGGTACTAGCTTTTTCCAGCGGCTTCGCCCGCGTAGAGCTTGACAATTATCCCGAGGGAAAGTACTACGGGGATTAAAAGTATCCTATGCGTTAATCCAGGTTATAATCTATTGGTGAGCCAAATTTTATCCAAATCCGTTCTGCCTTTTTTGCGTGATTGAGTAACAAACATCCAAACATGTAAACATACAAACTTTCACATTTATTATAATATTATATAGTACATCCTACTATAATATTATAAATGTATTAAATATTTCTATTAAGTAATTTTTAATATTTCAAATTGAACGATTTGTCCATTCTGATCACTGTGCTTATAAATATAACTACGCGTGAAATACTCCCATTTCTTCCCGTGGGAGTCGTAGAAGGCGACTAATGGACTTACTAAAGAATGGGCAGCAGCATTCTCTAAGCATATTACCACCATACTGCGATGGCCAACCCGTCTGCCAAGCGTGGCGATTATGGCAAAACCCCCCTTTTGGGGGTGGCCTATGTCCAGCAGTGGACGTCTTTCGGCTGAAGTGGTGAAATACTGCACTTACTTAAAATTATTCAGAAATTATAAATTTTAAAATAGGTGAGTGACATCCTGAATTTCTGAACAAAGCTGTTTTGCAGCATCAAAGTATGAATTTATAATCGAAAATTTGCTTCAAACTATAGAGACATACTGCATAGCACCAGCATCGGCTTGTTAACCTTTACCTAACTCTATTGGGTTCGGCTTCCAGTCTAACCAGATGCAACTGCATCCACCAGTATTTAACATGGAGCGACTGCCTATCTAACCTCCACAACTCAGTTACTGGGCAATTCGATACTCGTTGCCTGGTTGTCAAATTTCGAGATTCTATGACGACTGTTTAGAGCGTTCATCGCACGCGGGGTGGCAACGGCGCATTTATAACGGTTTTTCGTGATTATTTCATTAAATATAAACAAAAATAATCATTTTTTTTCAGCCTTGCGCTAGATCAATGGAATTTTAATTTTTTTATGGTATTTATTTTTTACAGTTATTTTGGTATTTACTTATAAAAATCGACATACCATCAATTATTTTCTTTTTGCATTACTTAGTAAGATTAAAAGTTTTTTTATTAAAGAGTAAATGTTAAAAATAATTATAAATACTAACGGTCTAGTGCTTGGCTAAAAAAAAATGTACTTTTGTTTGTATTTAATGAAATAATCAATAAAAACTACTACAAATGCGTTGTTACCAGCCCGCGTGGAATGAATGCTCTCTGGGACTATCAACTTAACGTGCTTACCGAAGCGAGTACCAACGCCTTGGTCTCGATATGTAAAACTGGTCACTCATCCACGGACTGGCCACAACAAGCGCTACCTTAACCTGATTGATGGACTCGTGACTGTTATTGTAAGTACATACATGCAGCAGCAGAATGCACATGCAAGATGTGGTTTTTTTTCTGATGGTGGGATATCATTAAATAACTTCTCCTGCTCTGGGTGGAGCAGGAGGGCGTGTCAGACTTTTACTGACTAAAACCCACCCGTGTTCCTTAATTTGCCTGTGTACCAGGGATCACGGTATCTCTTTCAAACAACCCGCACCCCTGGCAGGCATCGGCCCTTGCGGACCCCACCAGTTGGTGCTAACATCTCCATGAGGCGCGCGTGGAACACAACGCGCTGTCAACCCGGGCTTGGTGCTGACCGGATAGCGAGCTACCCATTACTCGCCGTCGGCAAGTACATACATGCAGCAGCAGAATGCACATTCAGCATGCCGGTGGCTCAGTGATAACGGCTATCACGGTGAAAGAATACATCGTGAGGAAACCGGTATGTTCTAAAACCAAAATTCGAAGGCATGCGACATCTACCAACCCGCACTGGGCTCGCGTGGTGGATTACGAGCCAGTCCCTCTCACGGAGAGAAGGTCTCTGTCCCAGCAGTGGGAACGTTATAGGCTGAGTATTTGTAAATGACCGCTATAACCAATTAAAATGCCACGAACTCTATTCTATTGATTGCATGCATGTGGAGCAGTGTGGCTAAGGCCACGAGCTGCATAACGTAATTAACGAAAATCTACTACCAAAATGTCAACAAAAACTCGTTTTACCTCCCCGTTCTTCGCAGTAACCGCGGTACTAAGATTCCTATGCTAATGTCGGGGGGATGAATTCAAACAGCCTTCTTTGAGTTATGTCGGTGATTATTCAACGACATTGCACCGTGTACCTTTTGCGTCATCAACGTTTTGATGGTTTTCACACGGCGGCATGGAAATTTTGAGGATCAGGAAGGCTTGGTGGGTGTTTGTTTACATAATTATGACATTACCTGGAGAAGATTGCCGAAATTAAGCTATTTTAAAGTCGATTTCCAGTCTAAGAGATGTCACTAAATGATATTAACAAGTGGTCGCCTAGTGGTCGAAATTGGACCATAGCTAATTCATTAAAATGTTAAGTTTCAACAAATGCATTACTAAATTTAAAAAAATACGCTTTTTACATTCCTTCTCCATATTAACATTAACTATGCCAAATTTCATACTCCACCGTCCACGTAATTTTCGTAAAAGGCGTACAAAGGATTTTTTTTTTGGGTGGGAAATCATCAAATAATTTCCCCGCTCTGGGTGGAGCGGGAGGCTCCACCCAGAGGGTGTCAGACTTTTACCGACTAAAACCCACCCGTGTTCCTTCAGTTGCTTGTGCGCCAGGGGCCACCGTATCTCTTTCGAACAACCCGCACCCCTCGTAGGCATCGGCCCTTGCGGGCCCCACTAGTTGGTGCTGACATCTCTTTGAGGCACGCGTGGTGGTGGTCCCTATAATAATTGCGATGGGCCTTGGATTGGCAACGTGGTGACTAGATTAGGCAATCAGCGTGAAAATCTCGCTGATTGCCCAGGGTGCGCCGGACGTATAGTTGCTCAGTAGATATGTCGGGGAAGCTCCTCTCATGCACACTTATTATCGTGGCTTGCATGTCCTGAGGTTTGCACATTACAGGTACTGATGACGCTAGTGATGGCGCCAAACTCGTAGCTGAATTCTGGGATGACTGCGATTACATTGCCATTGACACACTGAGAAGAATAGAACAGAATCTATATAGATAAAAAGAAAAGTCCTGACTGACTGACTGATTCATTAACGCCCAGCCCAAACCCTTGGACCTAGAAAGCTGAAATTTTGCACAGAGGTTCCCTTTATAATGTAGACAAGGAATAAGGAAGGATTTTTTGAAATTCAATACCTAAGGGAGTTAAATGGGTGATTAAAGTTCCGCGCGGGCGAAGCCGCTAGCAAAAGCTAGTATAATATATTTATTTGCTTAAAAACATGGTACAATAAGGTCTTATTAATAAAATTATGATCTTACATGTTTCGCCATGGACTGGCTTACAAATATTAATATATTTTTAATGTAAATATTTAAAATGACACTAACATGTCATATCTAATCAAATCGTTTATTGCAATCCATAATAAACAATAAAAAAAAACAATAATGGACCCTGTCGGGCACAGAAAATTGTTTAATAACTAGAGAGTGGAAGAGCGCATTATTATTATTTTTTTGTAAAAATGCTATTAAGTTTTCGATTTTCATGACAGCCATGTTAGTGGATACTTTGTAAAGTAAAATAATGAAACACAGTAAGCATATCTATCTGTTTCTTTTTTATCAATCAATTCTTTCACATTATAAAAACAATTATCAATAAACCATTTATGTATTTTGGATGTAAAATGTTTAAGAGGGAGTTCTCTTATTTCTTTTGGAATACTATTGTATATTTTAATTATTGTTGTGATAAAGCTATTTTTATGGCATAATGCGCTTTGATGTAAAGGAATTCTTAACCGTGTTGGGTCTCGACGGGTATAATTTTGAATGCAAATTGCATGCTATAAAAAATGTAGAGTGCTCTTTCACAAACACAGCAGCTTGCATAAAGAAGAAGATTATTACGATTAAAAAGATAGGTATATTAAGATAGATAGTGTAATTCCTTCTTTGTTTAGCCCAATGATAGATAGACAGACGGCACAGGCTTTATAGAGTCCATTTACTATGGTAAAAAACACAATGATATGAAATTTCGCGAAACAGAAGCCAAAAAACAGAAACCAATTCAACTTTGGTAAGGGAAACAATGAATTAAGCTATTTAGGGCGCGAAATTTTATCGGCCCATTAAATTTCATTTACATTGGCTAGCGTATTGTTTTTGTAAAAGGAAAAAGCGGGTGATTGCATTGTAATGTCTAAAATAAACCATTATACAGGGTGAAATTGAAAACATGCGACAAACCGAAATGGGAGATTGTACTCATCATTATGAACAACTTTTACTAAGGGACCAATGATGCAATCGCAAAAAAAAAACAGCTGTTCCCTACATTTTGACGAGTTATGCGAACATAAATGTAGGGAACAGATGTTTTTTTTTTCGCGATTGCATCATTGGTCCCTTAGTAAAAGTTGTTCATAATGATGAGTACAATCTCCCATTTCGGTTTGTCGCATGTTTTCAATTTCAACCTGTATTGTGTGTGTTTCTTGTTGATTCAAAATGGACTTTATTCCATTCAAAGACTATAAAGTAGGGCCAAACAACTTTGGACTTAATTTATTGTTTTTCCCCGTCACTTTAAGCGATATTTACGAGTTGGTCACGGGTTCAAACCCAGGCAGGCGTTTTGCTTTGTGTGAACAATTTCAACAGCACTGCTCTCAAAACGGTGAAGGAAAATATCGTGTGACATTTAGCAATTTGCTCTGGGCCCGCGTGCTAGATTACTGCCCACTCCCTTTTGAAGAGAGGATGCCTGTATCCCAGGAGTGGGAATAAAATAAGCTGATTATGACTCTAAAGAGAAATTGAAATAGTGTCTGGAAAGGTCAAGGCAAACAGTTATAATGCTGTTAAGAGAGTGCATTCAGAAAGTTGGTATAACGTTGCAAATTACTATAAAATATGTCACATTTTGAATGATTTATCAACATCTAAATATATCTATATAAATAAAAAAGTCCTGACTGACTGACTGACTCATCAACGCCCAGCCTAAACCCTTGGACCTAGAAAGCTGATATTTTGCACAGAGGTTCCCTTTATAATGTAGACAAGGAATAAGGAAGGATTTTTCGAAATTCAACCCTTAAGGGAGTTAAATAGGGGAAGAAAGTTCCGCGCGGGCGAAGCCACGGGCAAAAACTAGTTACTTATTATAATTACATTAAAATATATCTCTCTCGTACACTACAATATTAATAATTAATAGCACTTATCAATTTACATTATGATTGAATAATACCTTACAGTCGGTCTTAAAAATTTAACGAATAAGGTTAAATAAACAGGTTAATTTAACATCTAAGGCAACAGTATCAAATGAATAAATAAATCGTACCGTACCTGTATTTACCATGAAAACTTGTGTAGGGCGACAAGCCGCCATATATCTCGGTAAACCTTGAGTTACCGACGCATTGCAAGCCACAAGAACTCGCCGTAAGACGTAAGGCTTTCATTTTGAAACTCTCTGGTTCTCTTACCTGCAGGCTTAGCACGAGCACCGATTTGTTGATGGAAGAATAGACATGACTATTAACTAAATGATGTGCAATAGGAGAAGATAGCTGTGTTTTACCTATTAATTATCACAGTTATGCGTTCTAAACGGTTCATGATTTTGTAGATAATCGTATATAATTTGTGATCATCCAGTAGAAAGTTTATTGTCAGGATGATTTTGACAGTTTGGGAAGAAATATTCTTCTGAAATAGTCTACATTTATAAGAACCTAAATTATAAATGATTTTATTTCTGTAAGTAGGTTTGTACAAATACTTTTACACGTCAAACATATTTTTTTAAACTAGATGAGGCCGGCGTTTCCTATCTGACTACTCTAAGAAGAAAGGCTGGAACAAACTCAGAGGTCACAGTCTCTTTTAAAGTCCAGACATAGTCTTGGTCAGATCATGTGAAGACCATGTGGATTGGTGTCTGAAATGGTCTTTTGAGGAAAGAACCACACAGATTGAGTGGACTTGTCCAATCAGTGCACGCATTTATCAGTAATCATGCAGCTCAACTTAGAACTTGATGAGCTCAATGATCCGGCGAACAATACCAAAGAAAGGACATTTGGGTAGGCCGCATAAATTACTACCTAGACAAAGATCGTTAGAAACGAAAGACAAAATTACAGATTGTAGAAGGATATCTACGGTGCGATGTCAAAAATGGATTCAGATTCAGAAAGCACTGTCTATTCTTCGTAGAAATATTCGTCATGCTAAGCCTGCTAGTGGTATTTTTGTACCAGTTTTTTGTTTTTGTAAGGCAATTTAATATTTACCAGCTTCTGCGCGCGGCTTCATTCGCGTGGAAGTTGTAAGACAATATACTAAAATAACATCTAGGCCCTTAGGGCCAGCGCCCACTGGCGGCACGGCATAGCACAGGATTTTTAAGCCACGAATAGAAATACAACTTAATATTCTGGCAGTAAAATTGAAATTTCAACGGCAACAATGCCGCGGTATCCTTAGGCATGCCGCGACGTCCTTAGGCATCATCATTGAAATTTGAATTTTATTGTCTTACATATAAGATGTATTCCTATTCGTCGCATAAAAATGCCTTGCCGTGCCGTGCCCTGTAGTGGGCGCAGGCCCTAAATTACTCACCCGCGCGTGAGCCTGGTAATCCATGTAGTGCGGGACGTAAAAGAATAGCATCATCCCAGTTCTTCCTGTGGGTGCCGTAGAAGGCGACTAAGGGACTTATCAGAGAATGGGCTGCAGCGTTCTCTATGCATTTTACCACCCATATGCGATCGCCAACCCGCCAGCCAAGCGTGGTGATTATGGTATAACCCCCCCCCCCCCCTATTGGGGATGGATTATGTCCAGCAGTGGTCGTCTTTCGGCTGAAATGATGATGATGATGCGTGAGCCTGTATTCTGCGAAGGGATACGCAGAGATGTGCATATAGAACACCCACAATTCACCAGTTGTGTCCCGACCATCCCTTACTCGTTGAAGTGCCAGTGGAGTTAAATTCCCCGTCTAATAATAATAATGCCAATATTTTGTACCCCGCAGGGGGTGCCCTCAGCGTGCAGTCCCCTAGTAATTTAAGTAGTTTTTAAGCCCTGGCTGGAGGCGTTAAGTTTTTTTCTTAATGGCAGCCCCCAGCAAAGCCCGGCATTCACGGCCTCTCAAGGCCAACTGTGCGATGCCCAAAAAAAACCACCAACAGTTGTGTTTAAATCCCATCTAAGAGGAGGCGAGCCTATTGCGATCAATTGGGCATAAATCCAGTCTCCAGGCTGTTGCTGAGAAATTTCAGAAGCAAAAACTTAAAAACACTTTGCCCAAACTGAAAAACGTCTCTGACCAGGGGGGCTACTCTCTAACTCCATCAACGAAAATACGGGCCGGTCCGAAAATAGTTCGAATCTTCGAAATGACTCCCACAGCTGATTAATTTACTTTTTTGGACGGTTAAAACCATATTGGGTGTAGGGACAACTGTCAAATCGTGTAGTAATTCATTCTTAGTGTGGGTCACAAACTAATCATAGTGTGATACGGAGTAGGAAACGCCCGTAATTTCGACCGAGATTACGGAATTTGTGCTTAGAGAGTAGGCCCCCTGATTGTAGAATGTATTTATTCTAGCCAAGGTCTACACTCTTTTCAATATACTACAGTTTCATATAGTCCACAAGGTCCTATTTAACTATTCTTACTTAGTTGACTGTCGAAAAATCGTGTATTTTCCAACGTAAAATAAAAACAGATCAAATAATAGGTACACAATCTAACTCACAAAATTCTTCCACGTTCAAATACATAGAATACCCCAACAACGGATTCTCCCACCGTCAGTCCACGAGTCACGGTCTATGTAAATTGGGCATACTGTATGCACATATGTAAACAAAAGCCGGGCTTAAATAAACCACTCGCGACCACACGGATCTGCATTGGAAATTTATTTCGGCATTGCTATGTTGGTCATATGTTTTGTATATTATATGCATTGGTCACCACGGTTGCTCAGTATGAGTTAACGATTTATCTACGTATTAAAAGTTTTGCTTGCGAGCTTATATTTAGCATATCGTGATGTAGTTTTATTTTTAAAGTGTTTTTTGGAACCCTATGAGGACCCATGCTTGTTGCTTTGGCAGACCTCACGTACTCAGAGTGGAACCCCCAAAACACCGCGGCCCTGGTGCCCCGCACCACTTCGCAGTTTAGTAGTTACGCCAGTGCAAGTTACAAAAGTCACACAACGAACGTTTGTAAAATAAATTCGCGAAGTAAATAGTGACTTATGGCTTTTGTACGGTGCAACCGCACATTCTGCAATTTAGCAGTTTGCGCCAGACATTCATTTTATTTCAAATTAATTAGTTAGTTCGCGTTGGGCTATCAAGTCAGCCAGGCGTTCTCGTTTAGCCAACAAGGGCCGCGTCATTCACTTCATAGTCACACCATCAGTTCATTAAGCTCATTTTACTTTAAGTACCTTTGGGACAATACATTAGTGTTTCAGTACTTTACCTTCTTTCATTCCATTCATCCCGCATCTAAAAGTAATGTGTGGTCTACCAAGGGATCATACAGCTTTTTTTTTTGGGAGTGGAATCATCAAATAACTTCTCCCGCTCTGGGTGGAGCAGGAGGGCGTGTCAAACTTTTACTGACTAAAACCCACTCGTGTTCCCTCAGTTGCTTGTGTGCCAGAGGCCGCGGTATCTCTTTTGAACCACCCGCACCCTGGCAGGCATCGGCCCTTGCGGACCCCACCAGTTGGTGCTGACATCTCTTTGAGGCGCGCGTGGAACACAACGCGCCGTCGACCCGGGCTTGGTCCTTACCGGACAGCGAGCTACCCATTAATCGCTGTCCGCAAGCCTGCGCCTACGGTGGCTGGGAATCAGCCTGGATCTTACTAAGATTCCAATTAGTTTGCAAAGAACAGATGTCGAAGTCAATCGATCGAAGTCGATGTGTTTGCGTCGAGTACCATAAAAAAAACGCAACATAAAACAATGAATTGTAAAAAAACGAAATGCATGAAATAGAATTTTTTTTCTTGAATTCTAGACAGTATATTTAAATAAATAAGAAGTTTTAAATATGTTTTTAGAGTAAATCTAAATATTAATACGTGAATCTAAAATGATGTACCCTTTTTACGAAAATTACGCGGACGGAGCAGTATTAAATTTGACACAGTTTAATGGCAAAACAGCGCAGAATCCTAATATTTTTTACATGGTCGTATTTCGACCACTGGACAACAACTACTAATAATCAATTGTCGAGAAAAACTGAAATCAAGCAAAGTTTTCTACACAGACAGTAGCAAAATCTTCACACAAGGATTCCATAAAATAGTTCTGTGAAAATTTTAATATTTAAACATAAAGCTAATAAAGCTAGTAATGGGTAGCTCGCTGTCCAGTAAGGACCAAGCCCGGGTCGACGGCGCGTTGTGTTTCACGCGCGCCTCAAAGAGCTGTCAGCACCACCTGGTGGGGTCCGCAAGGACCGATGCCTGCCAGGGATGCGGGTTGTTCGAAAGAGATACCGCGGCCCCTGGCACACAGGCAACTGAGGGAACACGGGTGGGTTTTAGTCAGTAAAAGTCTGACACGCCCTCCTGCTCCACCCAGAGCGGGAGAAGTTATTTGATGATTTCCCAGCCACAAAAAAAATAAAAAAAAGATTTCATAAATAAATCCAGATATAAAAACAAACGTTTACACTACGTTTACAATCTATTTCGATATCCTGGTCACGACAGCCTACAAAGTATCAATTTCTACGATTGTATTGCTTACAATCGTTCCCGGGGTACACTCGAATGGTGTTCAATAGAGGTTGTGCCATACGGACGGAAATACAGGCGATAACCATAGCAATTTCACAGTGGACGCATTGGTATAGACATTCATTATAATGACTTAGTCGCGGGTACATTTTTGTAGGGATGTGTGTAGCTATGTGAGTATTGAAGAGGCTACGTTCTATTTCCTTGGACTTTATTTGTAAAAAATTAGACAACAATTTAATACTATGGTGATACAGTTTAAGACACTTGTTTCTATGAACAGATTTTGAACATCTGCATCTGAACAGATATCAGCGATCTTCCCCTGTTGAAAGCGACACTTGCAAATAACTTTTTTTGTTTCTATCTCGATAGTTTTATAATCATAATCATTCATTTGTCAAAATATGGTACATTATATGGTCTTAAGATTTTAGTCAGTGGTATCATCACATTCTGCCCAGTGTTTTTTTTTTAGGATGGGAAATAATCAAATAACTTTACCCACTGGGTGGAGCGTGTCATGGCCTGGATCAGGGGCGGACGCGAGAGATCGCCGCGGCCGATCGCCTCCACAAGGACATTCTGCCCAGTATGGCGTGCAAATATTAGTTACATACATTTATTACAGGACATATCTTAACATTAAGGTGGATCGCTCCAGGGTAGCCAGCGAAAGTCAAATTTTCTCACGTTTTTAGCAATTTTCAGCGCCAGGTTGTGTGTTGATTAAAATACGATTCGCGATCGTAACATATATTATGTATTTAAAGAATTATAATAATCAATATCATCAATAAATCCCTCTAAGTTAAAATCCATTGAATTACTTTTTACCCTGGGCTACACTGAGCTTCCACCCTAAGAGTGGTTCTGAACTGTATCCGATCTGAATCCGAGAAATGTCGGTCCGAAGTAGCCATAGTACTATTTTATGAAGGGTTGTGCACTAGATCAGGGGGCCTACTCTCTAAGCATGAAACCCGTAATCTCGGTCGAAGTTACGGGTGTTTCCTACTCCGTATCACTTACGGACCTATGATTAGTTTGGGGCCCAAACTATGAATGAGTTACTACACGATTTGACAGTTGTCCCTACTCCCGATATGGTTTTACCCGTCCAAAAAAGTTAATTAATCAGCTGTATTTTTGGACGGGCCCGTATTTTCGTTGACGGAGTTAGAGAGTAGCCCCCCAGAACTCTCTCCGTCCGAATTTAAAACACTTCTAATTCGGATTGAACTCAGTTCTTGAATTCGGATTCGGATCGGATGCAATGCAAAACCACTCTAATGGTCTATTTTATCACCTTCAACGCAAATTATTTCCCAAACAATATTACAATTAATATGTTTGACATATTTGTATTGTGGAGATAAGATAGACAGTCGCTCAATGTTAAAAAAGACTAAAAAATCCAATAAAATTTATATTACATTCAGTTAACTTTCGTTTAATTTGAATATGAGCGCTACTGAGTACTCAAAACTCAAAAACTCAAAGCATTTATTTCAATTAAACCATTTACAGGCACTTTTGAATTGTCAAAAAGTCGACCAGTTGGAAAGTTGAAGTTAGTTGACCATTCCAAAACGTAGATCTCTATGGAGAAGAACGGGCAAGAAACTCCATGGACACTCTTTTTAATCATGATAAGTATTACAAATCTCTATTGTTTGAAAATGAGGAAAAGTCAGGGCAAAAGCTTGTCTACACTTTTTCCATTCACCCATCTGGAAAAATTGTGTTTTACTAAAAAAAAAAGACATTCTATTATTTATAGAACAAACTAACTTATGTACTAAGGCAAGTTTACCTATTTTCCTACAAATATGACTAAGCGGCTTTCTCCAGGAAAAATATTATATTTCATAAGAAAAGAAAGAATTCTCGTATCATGACTGGAATAACTATACTTTTAGTGAGTCACTCACAATAGCTGGAGTCTATTGTAAGGGCGTGGTTACACAGTTTCTTTATTGTAAAAAAGGTTATAGGTAAAGCTTCTTTGATGTGACGTCACAATTGAAGGCTTTGATTTTGACATTTCGTAAAATGGCTGTCGAATGTCGATAGCTATTTGACAACAATACAACAGCAAATACACAGGCAACAATAGAAGAAACAAACTATTGAAGCTTATTCAGAGTTTTGAAGTTATAAAGTTAATAAGTTGTTCCGTGTGGTGCCGGACGTAAAGAATGGCACCATCCCATCTCTTCCCGTGGGTGTCGTAGGAGGCGATTAAGGGACTCACTAGAGAATGGGCAGTAGCGTTCTCCATGCATTTTACCGTCATACTGCGATCGCCAACCCGCCTGCCAGGCGTGGCGATTATGGCAAATCCCCCCAATTGGGTGTAGTACGTAGGACATAGGACAACTATGTTGGGGTCGGCTTCCAGTCTACGGATGCAGCTGTATACCAATATTTTACATGGAGCGACTGCCTATTTGACGTCTACAACCCAGTAACTGGGTAACAAGACACCCCTTGGTAAGACAAGTTTCTGATGACCGGTAACGACTGTCAAAGATCCACAAATGACAGCCGGGACCAACGGCTGCGGTGCTTTTCGAGGCACGGAGGCATCTTGATATGTAAATATGGTCACCCATCCACCGACTAACCGCGGCAAGCGTGGCTTAACCTGATTAATTGACCCGTACGGCTGTTATTAAATAGCCACAAAACCCTGTTACTATTCGATTCGATTATAATAGGAAAAAGTTTGCCCTGTAGTTCTATCGTGAATCCTGACCATGTAAATTCAGGGAAAGTCTTTTTAAGGAAACTGACTACCAACTTAAATTGTCTGTATATTCAAATCAAAACTGTTCTTCTTTGACAAATGTAATAAATGGCTGCAAAGTTAGTGTAGTTTGCTTATAACACTCTGCAGCTGTGACATACCTACGGGCGGATTTATTGAAACGATATGGGATCCATTTTCTTGGCTACAGAACCACCGTGACAGCCTCACGACAGCTTAGAAGCTTTTTACAACCCTAATCTGCATTGAAAACCCCTTGAACTGGTTTTTCACTTAAACACATATGATCGTGAAAAGGAAATGGAAAGAGGACTATACATATTTGCACGAAACAACCTAAAAACTGCATCAGTTGTGCCTAGCTAGTTGGTACTCGTAAAGTAGGAAGGTTAATTCTCCTACTGAAAATTAAAGCTGCAATCTAGTGTGTGGGTAAGTGTGTATGAATGTTTATCTATTGCCTGACAACTTCTAAACTACTTAACATAATTTGACAAATAAGGCATCGCTGCCAAATTTAACATGGCGTTCTCTTGAGGATATAAAGTCATGGGCTAATTCTTTATACACGCTTTATATTAGCTTCACTTGTATGTTTGTTTGTATGTAACCGACTCCTTTAGAGCGCAATTTTGACCCACTTGAAACGGTCAGATTTCATTGAAACTTTGTAAACTTATCGAGAACCGATGACAATTCAATGATTTAAAAAAAAATGAGAAAAATGAAAAAAAAGGAAAAAATTATAACAAAAAAAACACGTTTTTGTAGTTAGCAGAACCAAAAAATAGAAAATAAATAATAGACTAAAAAACACGCTTTAAAAACCAAACTAAAAAAGGAGAAAATAATTTAATTCAATTAAAAAGAGTGAGGTGCTTGAAATTAATTGCTAATAAAAATACCTCAAAAAGCACCCCACGCTTTTTAATTGAATTAAATTATTTTCTCCTTTTTTAGTTTGGTTTTTAAAGCGTGTTTTTTAGTTTTTTAAACTATTATTTTTTATTTAATGATTCTGTGTTTCTGTGATTCCTAAAACAATTTAAATAAAACATAAAATCAAAAACTACAAACCCGACTACTACTAGCCTGACCTAAAAAATCAATACATTTTATCAGTTTAGTAAGCGATCTTTTGTTTTACTACAAAGTGCCATACGAAAACGGCTTTCAGATGAGAATATTTTCTTGTTTCATATTTTTAACCACCGACGCAAAAATGACGGGGTGTTATAAGTTTGACGTGTCTGTGTGTGTCTGTCTGACGCATCGTAGCTCCCGAACTGATGAACCGATTTTGATTTTGTTTTTTGTGTTTGGAAGGCGAATTAGTCAGGAGTGTTCTTAAACATGTTTCAACAAAATCGGTCCAGTCTTTTGAAAATTATCAGCTCTTTTCTGGTTGATGAAGGGATTTGAGCATCTTCCACTGGTCTGATCAAGTCGAAATTTGGTATTCTATTACTTCAATGATATTAGACGAATAAAGTAACCCTAAACTGATGCTGGAGCAACCCCTGGAATGTTCAGGATACCCAAGTCACTCACCAATAAACAGCAGAAGTATCGTGTTTGGGCTCATTGAAAAGGCCTCATTGAATAGGTTATGGATAAATGGTGATCAGGACGAGGAAAGAGGATAAATTAGTAACGATCTTCACTGTGGGAAACATACGCAACGCTGCGCAGACATTAGCGAGACATTAAGTTTAAAAAGCAGGAAATAAAAGTTAAATTCAAAATTTAAAAAACCTCCGACCCATTCAAAAACTCTAAAAAGTAAAAAAAAAAACATTATTAATTATTGGCCTTTTATGATGTAGGTAAAATTTTTTATCAAGGCATTGTCAAGTCGGGGGACGGCTTATCAAAATGCTAGGCCTCTGTTTGGCGTTTTCATTGAGCGTACCCCGACTTGACAATGCGTTGATAAAAATATTACCTACAACTTAAAAGGCCAATAATTTATATTATTTTTATACTTTTGAGTTTTTGTATGGGTCAGGGGTTTTTTTTTTATAACATGATATTTTAGTCACAAATTCAGTATGATCGTCGCTAGTCAGTTTAGCCCCTAAAATTCATATCTCGATAAAGACCTCACTCCACGTGACTACCCTATGTCTACTGGCACGGTTCCAACCCCCGTCCATATAGCAACTATGTATTGAGTTTACATAGCGGAACATGCAGATTTTTTTGGCACCTCTCGTGCAGCTTAAATTGATTTTTTAGAGGTTCTGCCTGCTATATGGGGTCGTGACTATTGCAGGATAGCGAATGGGCGTATAAACAAGGGTTTTGGTATATTGGACACAGTTTTTGCCCTATCATACCTACATCTCTGCTTTGTTATGGAGGTGTATCGGAATAATTCAGATATTTAAAATTTTTAGGCGCGTTATGCGCTCGGTTTACGTAAATGAAACCATGTCCGTCGTTGTAGTAGGTTTATATTCCTTTTACACACAGTATACACATTATATCGGAACGAAGGAAATAGAACACACAATTGGCAATTATGGACTATGAAACATAAAATAATTACGTAGCTGAGCTTTTCAGCCTCTCTCATTAAGCTAGTTCGACCTTCTACCCATTCAAAAACTGTCAACCATAGACCTCTCGTCTAGAGACAAAAAATAGTGTTGCCACCAAACAAAGAGTGGGAACCATAGATATTAGTTTGGTTCGCCACAAATTCATTTCGTGTGACTAGCTTGTGCATTTAACGACATAGCTGCTGTCTAAATTACTTTGAACGTTATTTCTAAACAAAAACGATCACTGTCATTATCATAATTTCAGCTGAAAAGACGTCCACTGCTGGCCATAAGCTTCCATCAACTCCACCACTTCGACCAGTTCTGTGCTTCTCGCATCCAACAGATTCCAGCAGCTTTTACCAGGTCATCGATCCACCTTGAGGCCTTCCAAGAAGAAGAAAGTCCGATCCGTACCGAAGTACGCGATCGCCACTCCAGAACGTTCCAACGGACTAAAAACGATACTTAGATGTAATAATTTCCACAAAAAAAAACTCAAACACAACATTCAGTATTTTCTTGAGAATAATAATTATTATTATCTAAAATTTATGAATGTGACGTGACTTACTGCTTTAATAAGAGTGAGCGAGATAGATAGTGACGGTACCTTGATCAAAGGGTACCACTACTTAAAAAAGTAATTTGTTAGTTTTAGGTGCAAAAGTTAATATTTGCAGTCACAGGACTTGAAAGATCATCACAGGGTGTCAGTTTTTAAGATTTATTTTTGAATACATATAATTTGAAAAGTACATGACCAAGATTTTTTTTCATATTTTTCTGATAACTGTTACGACTTGGCCTAATGCTCGATTTCGGCTTGACGTTGATTTCTGGGACACCCTGTATATAAAAAGTTAGTTCTAAAACTAAAACCCGGCTACTGACTACGACCACCGCTGTAAGTTGAGATTATTTTTTCTTGTTTCATACTTTTTAATACGCTTTTATTAGCTTCACCTGTATGGAGGAGTCGGCCGACCGACTCCTTTGGACTTGATTTTGACCCGCTTCAAACGGTCAGATTTCATTTAAACTTTGTAGACTTATCGAGGACCGATGACAATTCAATAATTTCAAAAAATAAAAATCTGGAAAATCACGCTTTAAAAACCAAACTAAAAGCAGAAAATAATTTCAAAAAAGCGTGGGGTGCTTAATATTAATTGATTAAAAAAAAAACCTCAAAAAGCATCCCACGCTTTTTTGAAATTATTTTCTGTTTTTTTTTTATTTTTTTATTATTAGAGCGTGATTTTTCAGTAGTTGTGTTTTAGTTTTTGAACTTAATTTTATTCAAATTGTTTTGCTGAATCCAAAATAATTTGAATACATTTAAGTTCTGGAAATGTGGGTCTATTAAATAATGTACCCACATTTCCTCTGTTATGTTTAAGTCCCATGTAACAGGAAGCGTCCCTATTGCTATCAGAAGCCTCATTAAATACCTCATACTGAAGCTCAACTCATATTCAAAGAGAAAATCCAACAGCACACCGGAATCCCACAATTCTGCATAAAAATATTAAAATGGTGGCTGAAAATATCGCCAATAAAATTCATGGGTGTAAAATTTACAGTTTTACATTTATAATGAACGAACAGTTCCGAATAATTGGCAGTTGGAACTTTTTTACTGTTGCAGACTTAAATTCTTTAAATTCGAATATGTTGTTACTTCACAAACCATTCATCAATTCAATCAACCATTTGGTGCAAAAAATGGAAAATGTATTTTTTATAAATATGCATATATACATAAACTCATGTCTTTTTCCTACGGGGGTAAAGAATTAAAAATAATAATATTAAGAGCATTAACATTTTAATTTAACTGCCACAAGCGCATGCTTGTCGATTTAATTATAGTTATTTTAATTATTTCGACACAACAATTGGCGGAATGTGAATGTACTTACCTACCCACTACACACATATCTTTTCGAATAAAAATATACCTGTGGTGTTATTTAGGTACCTAATCATCTACCTAGCCAAGCCAATTCCCAAGTAAGTTGGGGTGGCCTCCAATCTAACTCCATGCAGCTGAATACCAGTATTTTACATTTAGCGACTGCCTATCTGACCTCCACAACCCAGTTACTGGGTAATACGATACTCCTTGATATCTGGTTGTCAGACTTTTGGGCTTCAGACTACTCGTTCACGTTCCGTGTGGTGCCGGACGTAAAAGAATAGCATCATCCCATTTCTTCCCGTGGGTGTCGTAAAAGGCGACTAAGGGACTTACTTGAGAATGGGCAGCAGCATTCTCTTTGCATTGTACCACCAAACTGCGATCGCCAACCCGCCTGCCAACTGTAGCGATTATGGCAAAACCCCCCTTTTGGGGGAGGCCTATGTCCAGCTGTGGACGTCTTTCGGCTGAAATGATGATGATGATGATGATGACTACTCGTAAAGCCTCATCTTTGTGATCTTACCAAGGAGTATCGTGTTATTGGGTAACACGATAAACCTTGATAAGACTGGTTGTATATGTAGCGTCAGCCCGTTGTCTGATTTTTTAGCTTCTAACTACTCGTTACTAATCTACAAATGATTGCCGGGAGCATCTGCTTCTTTCTGAGACACGGCGTGGTCTCGATAATTACGTGATGGACGTGCTACACAATCACGAGACTTTAAATGCGAATGTAACGCTAAAAAAAAATGTTTAAAAAACTAAAAAACACGCTTTAAAAACCAAACTAAAAAAGGAGAAAATAATTTAATTCAATTAAAAAGCGTGGGGTGCTTTTTGAGGTATTTTTATAATCACTTAATGTCAAGCACCCCACGCTTTTAAATTGAATTAAATTATTTTCTCCTTTTTTAGTTTGGTTTTTAAAGCGTGTTTTTTAGTTTTTTAAACTATTATTTATTTTCTAAGTTTTAGTTCTGCTAACTACAAAAACGTGTTTTTTTTCTCAATTTTTTTTTTAATTATTGATTTGTCATCGGTCCTCGACAAGTTTACAAAGTTTCAACGAAATCTGACCGTTTAAAGTGGGTCAAAATCGCGCTCAAAGGAGTCGGTTACATACAAACATACAAACAAACAAACAAACATACAAGTGAAGCTAATATAAAGCGTGTAATAAGAAGATGGCTCGGATCACTTTCTGATTCGCTTTTGAAGTAAAAACATACACATCTAAAGAGTTACATTCTCAGCCTAAGCAGTAAGTAAGCTTCTTCATTTTATTGGCATTAAAGAAGAAAAATAATTGCAGCATTGGCCCGATTGTCGCCGGTTCATATAAGTCTTTGAAAATACTTATGAGTATGAATATGACAAGCCGTCCCATCCGCCCGTTCCCATCCGCAACCTTCACTCTATGCATGAACGTCGTAAAAGATAGTTAACAACATGTTCTCGTACAAATAAAACCGGGACAACTCCCGTAATTTTAAAAACGTTCACAGTCTGATCTTAGTCTCAATCCGTCAAAAATACTTCGAATTTCCTTAAATTTTTGACATTGATTGTCGCCGAGGTGAACACCATTTTGAACGTTTTTAGATTTCTGTACCTCAAAAGGTAAAAAAGGAACCTTTATAAGATCACTCTTTTGTCCGTCTATCTGTCCGTGTGTCACCACCGATTTTCTCAGGAACGGGTGGACCTAGCAAAATTGATGATTCTAGGTCAACCGGAAGTACCGGAAGGTTTGGGTCGAAAACCTATATGGTAGTTCCCGTTGACCTAGAATCACGAAATTTGGCAAAAAGCAAGGTACAGCACAAATAAAGAGAAAAATTCCAAAAAAAAAAAAGTTTGAATTAATGTAAATTTTGGTACTTACAAGTTTTCGCGAAAATCTACCCATATATTTTTAATTACAAGAATTTGCCTTCAGATCACAGGCATCACTGAATAACTAGTGCAATTGTTTGTACAAAAACAAAAGTGTTCAGAGTTCTTTTAATTATCTCGTACTTTAGGAAAGAGTTAGCATTGAAAGTGAAGGAGCTACATATACGAGTATGTTTGACTCGGCATGACAAAAGAGCAGAAAATTCGAATATATGTATATTAACCCGCCATAATTGTGCAGAGAGGCTTGTGGCTACGAAATAACAGCACGGGTCGATCGATCAGGTTAAGCAACGCTTGCCGCAGTTGATCCATAGATGGGTAACCATTTTTGCATACCAAGAGCCGCCCATACTTCGGAAAGCACGTTAAGGCTATCATTCATGATAAATGATAAATGATTTATTTCTGTAAGTAGGTTTGTACAAACACTTTTACACGTCAATCATATTTTTTTTAAACTAGATGAGGTCGGCGTTTCCTATCTGACTACTCTGAGAAGAAAGGCCGAAACAAACTCAGAGGTCACAGTCTCTTTTAAAGTCCAGACATAATCTTGGTCAGATCATGTGAGGACCATGTGGATTGGTGTCTGAAATGGTCTTTTGAGGAAAGAACCACACAGATTGAGTGGACCTGTCCAATCAGTGCACGCATTTATCATAATCATGCAGCTCAACTCAGAACTTGAGGAGCTCAAAGATTTGACGAACAATACCAAAGAAAGGACATTTGGGTAGGCCGCATAAATTACTCAAACTGCCAGATTAACATTAAAACTAACTGAGAAATAGATGAAACACAAAACAAAACATGACCCACACATTCACAATAATTAAAACAATAATAATATTATACTTCTCAAAGTAAATATTCATGTCAAAGTGTATATAATAATAATCAAATGTCGAAGAGTATAAGTTTGAAAAAAAAACAAAAGAACAACATTCAGTATGCAAAAATTGGAGCAGGTCAATCCCAAGATGTTTTGTCCTCAATATAATCCTTAACGGTATAAAAGGCTTTCAGGCACAACTTACGTTTAATGAATGATTTAAATTTATTGAGACTTAGATCTTGAACATGGCTTGGAAGTTTGTTATAAAAGCGTATACATTGACATCTGAATGATCCACCTATTTTTTTGAGCCTTGTTGATGGTACAACAAATTTGTGTTTGTTCCTAGTATTTATACTATGGATATCGCTGTATTTTTTAAACAATTTAATATTTTTATGGGCATGGATCTTTGACAGTCGTCAGAAGCCCGATAGTCTGACTCAGGTTTATCGTGTTACCCAGTTACTGGGTTGCGGAGGTCAGATAGGCAGTCATTCCATTTAAAATACTGGTATTCAGTTGCATCTGGTTAGACTGGAAACCAACCCAAATATAGTTGGGAAGAGGCTAGATAGATGATGAATCATGCCGACCCGAACAAAGAGCACGCCTTATAAGGATTCGATGAGTATGACTCAGTTTATTCGTTTAGTCGTCTTTTCATAAATATTCATTAGCGCTCTATATCTCGTTCATACTATAACGGGCCTATCACATTGTTTTTCTTACAAAGGAACAAAGAGCTTTGCCGACTCAAAGGCGCGCAAACAGTCGTGTAATGACAACTACGTAGGGGCGAAGGCATGAGGAAGTAGTTTGGCACACTGCTGATATCATCGTTATGGATAGTTATTAGTAGGATTATAATCTGCTTGTTTAATGTAGACTGAAAAAATAATCACTTTGTTGATACTGTTTTGTATTGTATTTTTGTTGAAAACTAGTGAACGCACATCCTGTTATCATGGATTCAGTTTAAATAATGAGGGACTGTCAAAAAAGCAACACACAACAAAGCATTTTTTTAAAAATGACCAACGAAATCTTAAAGCGCAGGGGGCGTTATAATATTTCGTTGGTGATTTTTTTTTTATTGCCCTGCCATATGATTTGACCGCGGACGTATTGAACTATTCTATGAAACAGCAGGCTGTTTTTATAACCGATGAAAAATTACCAACAGGATGTGGGTCAATGTGCCTGCCAGCCTTTATATTAGAAGTTGCTGCCCGCTACTTCGTCTACGATCCAGGATGAAAAGTAGTCTATCAGTCAAGTTTTATTACGATCGGTGCAGTGGTTTAAGGTGTGAAAAATTTGCAGACAGACAGACATAGTTACTTTTGCATCTGTATTATACAATAGAATAGATTGCACTATTTGATGCATCGTAATTTTTAGAAATCGAAAGTTTGTTTCTCAAAAAATATATAAAAATAATGTGAGAATATTGAACACTAAGAAAAAAATATTATCTCAAAAGTTATTGTTACTTTAAGCCTGCATCATCCCACTGCTGGGCAAAAGCCTCTCCCCATGACTTCCAGCTCTATCAATCAAAGGCTAAGAGCCTGTCCAGATGAGGCGATCTGCGCGCGAGTCAACTCGCGCACTTCAATTTATATTGCGTCCAGATACCGCATTTTACGCGCGTTTCTACGCTAGGAGGGATTACCAGCCAGTTATAAACATGGACTCGGATACAGCGGTTGTGATGTGGCTTGCATACCGTCGATGGAAACATCGTTAAACAAGAGAAAGTTAACTATTTAACGTGCATACAATTCTACGTGTCAGAATGACGCATAGTATGTTTATAATATTATACCCTTTTTCAACTTTGTCAATAAAAAGTTCCTTATAGAAGGTATCACGCTTCATTCTGAATAAAAAAATACGTCTACTCGCCACGAACTCGAGCGTAGTACTGTACGCAGCAATGGCGCCCGAGTATCTCAACTCGCGCGTAAGACGAGCGAGTCGAGAGTCCCGCTTATTGCACGCGTTTTACGCGCGAGTGTGGAAACGCGCGGCAGCATCTGAACGGGATATATGTAGCTCTAGTATCTCGGGAACGCGTAAGTAGTCTCGCGCGCAGATCGCCTCATCTGGACAAGCTCTTGTAGACCACTTGTGGTTTGTTTTCTCCAGCTTGTCCCGAAATCTTCTACAGGGTCTGCCGCGATGTCTCCTGTCTATGTCAGGGCTAAAGTGAATCTTGAAAATAACAACATTTGGGCTGTCATAAAAATCTTGCACATAAAACTAAGGTGTAATAAAAATGGCCTAATTGCTTCAGCTCTATCTTTTTCTTTGCACGAACTCGCCTTATATTGTGTGCTTTTAATTAGGGTGACGTGTCTTTAAGGCCATATGTGCTTACTTCGTTCTACAAGGTAACTAATTTGTAGGGTGATAAGTAGCGACTGGGTGTTGCCAAATAGTTATTGCTAACTAGCGACCCGCCCGGTTTTTACTACTTGATAAACATAAAGATTTGTTTATCATAATTATGTAAGTTTAATATTCATGAATTATACCCACACATAAACTTTCCCGAATAAATTCTATAAATTACTTTTTTGATGTCTATTTTGAAACTACACATCATTGAAGTGAACACCCGTTTGAGCTGAAACTGAATTAGTTCTAGGTCTAGTCGTGAATATGTAATTGAACAGATTTCTAGCTTTAATATGGGTCATTCTTTTGGACAGGTTTTTCAAGCGGATTTACTTAAAAATAATAGAAATCGAAAAGTCAGCAAAGCCATTTTTTTTTCTCGCAATCCTTAAATCCTCTCTTAACTGGGTTACTGATTATTATGGAATTATCTTTATAATTAAATATCATAAAAAAATAAAATACCCCCATTCTTTGATTTTCGTGGAGTGTCCCAAGCCCCGATCTGGTCACTTAGTAAATTATATATTTTAAACTAAACGCTACATGCTTACCAAAAAAAAACACTAAGTCCTAAGAAGTTTACAATGCCATGAAAAATTAGACCATAGTTCTATAAGAACTACTTTTCTTTAAAAAAATTAAAAAGTAACTGTCCTGAGGTACCTAATTGCTGATTTGCGTGGATTATTATAATTTCACTAGAACTTCTCTAAATTCCCGGCCCGATGATGCGTCATCCTAATATAAGTTACAACTAGTCGCACTCCGACGGCAGGGCGGAGTGCTTCTTTGATAGCACGGCGAGTTTTCAAAAAATTGATGGTAAGAACTTCATTGCGTGGGTTTGGTTTCTCAAAACTTTGATTTGCGTGGTACAATTATCTCCGGTGTCTGTGAATTTATTTATTTAATAAAATATTGTAGCGAACAAATATAAGGTAACGTTACTTATAATCAAAACACAGTTTATTTGCTTAAAAGGTTTTTGTATATTTTTAGCCTAAAGGATTTATTTTGATTTCCGTGGTAGTGATTTGCGTGGTTTACGTGGTAGTTTTGACCCACGCAGATCAATTTTTGACCATGCAAATGTAATAACTTTGAGTTTTGTACTAGTTATGAATGAAAATATCATTGATTACTTTAGTTAAATGTAAATTCGTTCAAATCAAACTTAAAACGTCACATTCGATGGGTTTCTGACTTTATAAGTACCTAATAATATTAAGAATAGAACAATAGAAATAGATAACTGGTAGAGAATGCCATATGCCATTAAGTTCGCGTTTGTACATTAATCGTGCATAAATAAATAAAAAATAAGAGAAAGTGTAATTTTTTTTAATGTTTAAATTAGTTTTATATTTTTGTAATTTTTTTTAACAAATAACAAATAATTGTGGACTGATTCTACTAAAAAACTTTTTTTACTTTAGTAACCTACCTATTTGTTTTACCTTATAATAAAATTATTTATTTTCAATATGAAGTAACAATAAGTAACTCATTAGAGAAAGTTAAATTAAAATTTTCATTTTCGTGGGGTGTTTTGTGATTAGCGTGGCCTCCATTTTTTTAACCTCGATTATCTCTGTAAGTATATCGCTCTCTGAGGTGCCTTTTTTATAAAAAAAAATACTTTTACGTATATTTTAAGATTCCGATAAGAAATTTAAAAAAAAAATTAATTTGAAAATTGCCACGAAAATCACCAAAGAATGCCTTACTCGAAGAAGCACCCATATACAGCACTTAGACCTTAGCCTTGGCTATTAAAACATCAAAATCTCGCTTCTCATATTATAATCTATCTCCTCAATAAATGTATACAAAAAAATTGGGACGGATTAAGAAGAACAATTTATTCTAAAATTAGTTTGGAAAGAATCCGCTTAAAACACATAGATAGTTTTCAACTAAATAACACACGTTTTTATTGAATTTTAAGTCCTGTCTTACCAACAAACAATCGAACTATATAATCGAGTTCCACCCAAAATTTTATACAGCAAACATTTTTCGAGCACACGTCGAATTTGTAGAAAAATCAAGTGTACAAAATGCGAGACAACTTTTCCGCGTCCGTCCACAAATTGTGACAGTATTGTACAAAAAGGCCTCAAAATGAACTAGACGCCGTCAGTTGTGGCCTGGCCTGCCAACAGGCCATTAGGCAGAAAGAGCAACATAACAACAACAGATGGTGTTGCCAGATGGTTTGGAATTTGGAACATTCCATATTTTTGACGTGTCAGTTTATCAAAGTGTAAAATTCGGCCACATCGCTCACAGTGCTGGTATTTTGTAGAGGAACCATTTTATTTTAACTCGCCATGTGATCTGTGAACATTCAACACTCATAAGGTTAGGTTTAATCTTTTCTAAATATGAGCTAGATCTACCAAAAACTTAGTTTACAAATGGTCTGCAGAAAGTTTTGAAATAATTAAGTTTTTTAGAAAAATGTCACTACGCATCATAAATGACATTGAAACTAGCAAAATTTGACACAGCAGAGCAAAGACTTACCTATAATGTTCCCACTGCTGGGACGGGACATAGGCCTCCTCTCTGTGAGAAAAAGTGGGCCGCAATCTACCACGCAGGCCCAATGCAGGTTGGTAGATGTCACATGCTTTAGAATTTTTGGTCCTAAAACATGTCGGTTTCCCCACGATGTTTTTCTTCATCGTTTTGAGAGCAGTGGTGATGAAAGTATTTACAAAAAGTAAAACGCCTGCCTGGATTCGAACCCATTATCTACCTACCTGTAAGTCGCCGCCGTTACCACTGGGCCACCTCTTAGAAAGCAGTTAAATCCCACCATATTATTTACCCGTGACGCTCGACCTGAACCAACCTGTCTACGACGTCGTTAAAAGATGGGCATCTTTCCTATAGAAAAATATCACCCGTCTCTCCACTAGTCCAATGCCTACTCTAGGATACATATCCAGTACGGCTCGCAATCGTACCCTATTCTAAGGGCACGTCTTCGTTGCAGTGCTTCCGGCTTGTTCGCTGAGGCGAGAATAGATGGCTTTCACGCCATCATGCGCAAGCGATGCGCTTCCATCATGCGCAGCCCCAACAGCATCCTGAATGCTATAGCGTATAGGTGGGGCAGCCCCATACTGGGACATTGGATACGCCTACATTCAACTGTGGCGTAATAATAAATAATAATATAGTTTTTTTTTTGTTTTTTCTCCAGTAGATGTAAGTACTAACACTAGTTCCTAAGTCGTTTGTATACTAACCAAATGGACGTTATGGGTCTGAAATAAAAGTTTATTTTTTATTTTTATTACGGCAGTCCCCGGTCTAATCCTTTATTTTTATTTACTTTTTATTCTTTTTGATTATAAGGGGTTTTTATCCACATGGATATGCCAACCCCATGATCTAATCCTTGATATGCAATGGTCTCTGTAGCACCATGAAATATGAGGCTTAGAGGGCTAGTGCAAATCGTGCGGTTCATTCGATTAATCGAGTCCCAGACTCGACCAGTCAAATCACGCTGATGTCGGTGCATTTCATTAGTTAATTTATTCATGGGCATTATGAATAACCATTGACTATGTCATCATCATAATCATTTCAGCCGAAAGACGTCCAGTGCTGGACATAAATAAACCTCCTTCAAGTACCGCCCCTTTGACCAGTTTTGTGCTCGTTCATCCAGCGAAATCCTGCGCCCTTCACTAGGACATCGGTCTACCTTGTGGGAGGTCTACCAACGTCTTCCAGTACGCGGTCGTTAGTTCAGAACGTTTCGGCCCCATCGGCTATCTTTTCTGTGAGCAATGTGCTCTGTCCATTGCCAAAAAAACATCGATCGTTGGCAGTCGTTACTGGAAGTCAGAGGGCCCAAAAGTCTGACAACCAGTCTCAGCAAGAGGTATCTGACCTCCACAACACAGTTACTGGGCCTACCCAGTAACTGTGTTGTGGAGGTCAGATAGGTTTCCACTCCATGTAAAATATTGGAATTCAGCTGCATCCGGCTAGCCACCCCACATAAAAAGATATGTGTGTGTGTTCTTTTGTGTGTTGTGTTGTGTGTGTTATGATAGCCTATCTAGGCAGATTGGTTCATTGTGCATATTTATCAATATGGAAATCAAAAAATCATTTTTATTTTCAAATAAATTCTTACGGCTATGTCGGTTACCTTGGTTCTCCAAACGGATCTCTTCATTTCTGATTCGATCGCTTAAGCAAACTCCAAGCATAGCCCTCTCCATTGCCTTTTAGGTGGCTTTCAGCCTTCTTATGAGGCCCACTGATATTGACGCCCTATTTCCTAAAAATAAGGTAAGATTTCTGCTTTTGTTGCACGAAAACTAATACACATTTGAAGGCCTGCAATGAATAGCTTAGCAACTGGCAACGGTTGCAACCGCGCTGTAATCTCATGCCAACACAAATACATGCCAAAAATCGGGAACATACCGCTGGAGTGTCAAAAACTATTACTTGTATGAATACATTGGAAAATGCCGTTTATATAAAGTTTGGCAAGGCCGCAAAATCTAGCGACAGCTTGCTATATTTTAAAAAGTTGACACAGGAAATATTTTTTTTGGGAAAACGGGATGCTTAAGTAAGTAATGATTTATTGTTATTATGTTTCTGGTATAGCGGTAACTATGCCAGAACGCCTTTTATACTGTTTTTATTTTTTTTTTAGTTGGGAAATCATCAAATAACTTCTCCTGCTCTGGGTGGAGCAGGAGGGCGTGTCAGACTTTTACTGACTAAAACCTATCCGTGTTCCATCAGTTGCCTTTGTGCCAGGAGCTGCGGTATCTCTTTCGAACAACCCGCACCCCAGGCAGGCATCGGCCCTTGCGGACCCCACCAGTTGGTGCTGACATCTCTTATAGGCGCGCGTGGAATACAACGCGCCGTCGACTCAGACTTGGTCCTTACCGGACAGCGAGCTACCCATTACTCGCCGTCCGCAAGCCTACGCGTATGGTTCTCGATGCCCAGGGCGTCTCCTGCGGCGACTAAGGCCGTGAGGACGTATATATGCCTCTTCCTCATGTGCACCGCCTCCATCTTCGCGAGCATTACTGCTTCGCAGAAGGAGGTGACGGCTACCCATGCACTCTCGCCCCGTACCACGGCCTGGACCAGGGCCGGACGCGAGAGATCGCCGCTGCCGATCGCCTCCACGAGGAGCCTGTTAAAGTCTTCATTGCCAACAAAAAGGCTTGGGATTGAGCTGCTCCAATCAATTTTCACGGTGTGTCTTGATTTTTTTTGGATTTTTTTTTGTGATGTAGCTTTTGCCTGCTGCATCCAAAGATATCCGGGGACGTACTACCCGGATAAAATATATCCTATATGTTAATCCAGTTTAAATTATATCTGTGTACCATATTTAATTCAAATCCGTTTAGCCGTATTCGTGTGATTGAGTAACAAACATCTAAACATCCAAACTTTCACATTTCTACGTAGTAGTGGAGGTCATTGTTTTTGTTTCCTCTCAGTTAGTTTTAATGATGGTCTGGCCGGTTGTGTGTACTTTATGCGGCTTCCCAAAGATACTTTCTTTGTTAGGTATCTATTGTTCGTCGAAGTGTTAAGCTTCTTAAGTTCTGAAGTATTTCTACAACGAATACTGAGTAAATGACACCTAAAATCGGTTAATTATTCACCAAAATTACCACACTAATTTTTAGCGTACCTTAATAGTCTTTAATTATTTTTCCCATTATCTTTTAAATGTTATTCGTTCTTGCAGATGACGACTGAAGATACTTGGTTTTTAGACTTTTCATGCTTGTTATCAATATACAGAAAAACACACAATGTACAGGAGTGCAGGGACATCGACATGATACATGATTACACATGACACATGATAAATTATACATGATTTTGGGCTTTGTTTCTGTAACTTTTCCTCGTTTATTTTAGACCACCCTGCTTTGTTTCTGTAACTTGTCTTCGGTTATTTTGGAGCACCCTGCTTTGTTTCTGTAACTTGTCCTCGGTTATTATTTAGTAGATTATTTAAAAAAAACAGCTATACCTACAAAAGTCCAATACCTACGTGGTCGGGTTTTTTTTTATTAACCAACGAAAAATTACAACCGGAGTTATGTACTGAATCGATTGTAACAGATTCCGCGTCAATGCCCTTACCACCCTGTTTACAAAGTATGTGAATCCGTTAGTTAACTACACTACTCTCAACTTAGATTTCCTGAACACGGGCACAGTGCTGCCATCTCTTCTTATTTTTTTTTAGTAAAACCAACGAAAAATGTCACCCCATGGTGGTTCAGTCATATTTTACTGAATAAAAGTACAGTTGAAAACAAAGTAGGTAAATCCGTAGTTTTCTACACGATTTCCTGAAACTTTAGAAAGTGTTCAAACTAATCTAACCCCTGTGTTCTCACACATACCACACCCGAAATTAATTTACATAATACAAGCGATATCAATCAGGTCAGCCTTCGGGTAGCATTGATTAGGGACAGGTCAATCAGTGTGTATTGGGGCTCTAAAACAATAGGGACGATTGACATTTGACACCTAAGCATATTACCGTAAGGGACTATACCGATAATAAAGCTGGCATTACACGGTTCTATTTAGATGAAGCTACTAAATTCAATCACCTACATATTCACTAATATTATTAATGAAAGAAGTTATATTATTTACATCCTTGTAAAAGGCGAACTCTGGAAATAATAATGCAATAAAAAAAATTAAAAAAACATTGGTATAAAAGCCGCACGGGTCAACCGACCAGGTTAAGCTACGCTTACCGCAGTTGGTCCGTTGATGGGTTACCATCTTCACATACCAAGAACCCTCCGTACCTCGGAAAGCACGTTAAGCCGTTGGTCCTGGCTGTCATGCGTGGCTCTTTGACGTGGGTCGTCAGAAGCCCGCAAGTCTGACAACCAGTCTTACCAAGAGGTATCGTATTACACAGTAACTGGGTAATGGAGCTCCAAGTAAAATACTGATATTCAGCTGCATCTGGTTAGGCTGGAAGCCGACCCAAACATAGCTGGGAAAACTGCTAGGCAGATGATAATGATAGAAAGCTATAATTCATTAAGTAAATAATAATAAAAAGAGAGATGTGGGACACCTGGTTGGAACGATGTTCTTTGCACTTTTGTTGTATAACAAAAGTGTTCTGACGGTTAAAATGTCACACTTTTTTCGTTCTAGTTCTCAGCCAAATGTGCAGATTGTTAGTACGAAAAAGATTTTTTGTCTAATAAAGATTTATTTCTCAGGTAGAAACCTCACACTTCAGATCCAGCTGAAAACCGGCACTAGTTAGTCTGGCGTTTTTCGTGAACTGGGCCTTTTTGGAGTAGTCTTTCGTGAGGCTTTCCTGCTAGTCTCTTGCATCGCACTTTACACTTTTTTTTTGTTTTGTTGTTTTTTATTGACTGTGTGTTGAGTCCCTTTAAGTCTGTGCTACATAAATGTATTTTATTTCTTTTGTTATAGTGGCAAAATGCACCGTTTCTATGGGTCACTATGCGGGTGAACGCGTAACATAAAAGCGAATCATTCAATTTCGGGCATACTCTTCATTACTGCGTCTTTCAACCAAACTGAATGAAAATTTGGTAGGATCGTGTAATATTGCCTTACCTAATGTAAATGACACGTGAATATTTAATCAAGGTATCCGTTGAGTTATCGGTCGAGCAGTTGATGTGGTAAAAGGGTTTTTGATGTGGGGAAATCAAGTTGCCTTTGATCATAGACAGAAACATTGTTAGTAACTCAAACAGTATGATTTTTTTGCTGGCTCTATTGAATAACATGACGCCTTGTGCCCCGAAGGGTTGCGCAGCGGGGTATCTTTAGTACAGCCACATTTCACCAGTTATGTTTAAGTCCCATGTAATAGGGGTCTATTGTTATCAACACAAATCCAGACTCCCGGCTACTACTGAGAAATTCCAAATCCATTCCAAATCCAAAAAATTATAAAAATACCTTAAAAAGCACCCCACGCTTTTTAATTGAATTAAATTATTTTCTCCTTTTTTAGTTTGGTTTTTAAAGCGTGTTTTTTAGTTTTTACACGCTTTATTTATACTATTATTTATTTTCTATTTTTTAGTTTTGCTAACTACAAAAACGTGTTTTCTTTTCTCAATTTTTTTAAAATTATTGAATTGTCATCGGTCCTCGACAAGTTTACAAAGTTTCAATGAAATCTGACCGTTTAAAGTGGGTCAAAATCGCGCTCAAAGGAGTCGGTTACATACAAACAAACATACAAGTGAAGCTAATATAAAGCGTGTAAAAAAACATTTTGCCCGACCTGGGAATCGAACCCAGGACCGCATGCTCAGTGGTACCATTTGCGACCATTAGACCAACGAGGCAGTAATTGTGAATTAAATTAAGTTGACAATATTGCATATTGTTAGTCTTATTTTATTTCCTTTATGTTTTTACTATCTTATCAAAGCATTTTGCTATATTCATTTTTGAGAATGCTGGTTAACCTGTAATTGGAGATTGTGAAACTCCGAGGCTATTATTATTTTTGACTTTATTTTATTTTTTAACCGTTTTAAAAAAAAGGAGGAGGTTCTCAATTCGACTGTATTTTTTTTAAATGTTTGTTGGCTCAGAACTTTCGACTGGGTGAACCGATTTTGATGATTCTTTTTTTATATGAAAGCTGGTGCTTTCCGTGTGGTCCCATTTAAATTTAATATAGATCTAATGAGGCGTTTCGGAGACAGACAATGGGCCTCAACAAAAACTTACAGCAAATCAACCGCGATTGTTACAATCGCATAAATATGGGTTGTTTTGACCCCAAGGATGGTGAAATTTCGAATTGGTGTTAGTAGGTAGGTACTATAACTAAAAAGTGAAAAACATCGGTTGTTTTTTTTTGGAAAAAGTTTTTATTATTTGTTGTTATAGCGGCGATAGAAATGCACACTCTGTGAAAATTTTAACGGTCTACATATTACAGCGCAAGAGATACAGTCCGCTGATAGACGGATGGATGGACCGCGGAGGCTTGGTGATAGGGTTCTGTGGGCACCCTTAGGGTACGGAACCCTAAAACGATATGTGGGAAATGATGAAAACGTGCTTCTGGGAGAAAAAGTAGCATATGTAACTTCTTATATCAGCTATCTGCCACTAAAAGTCACGTCAAAATCAGTGCAGTCGATAAAGGGATTAGCTGGACCAAACAGATAGACAGATTTTTTTTTACAATTTTTTTTTGTTATTGTTTTTTTGACATGGCATACAAAAAGTTCAATTTGATTAGTAGTACTTTTTCACAAAAGCTATTTTAGTTTGCATCCTCATTTTTGCACACAGACGATTCGGTAAGATATCGATTGACGTACCGACGTAAACACCAGTTCAACTTTAAAGTACAAAACCAATGCAGTAAATAAAACACTACCTACTTAACCTTACAAGTAAGATACGAGGTATCAGGTATATTACCACATATTATCTGAAGATCTCATCTCCTCTCATGCGGGTAAGACAAATACATAATAACAAAGTTTACCCATCTAACCGTCTGTCGGAGATATATCCGTAACTATCGAGGTAGCGATCTCGATTGACAAACTTCTACGAGATATCGAGTTCCACTTTCATTGTGATTGCAATGCAATATAGAATATTGCTTTGTCTTATGATCCTGTTTCATGAGAGATGAGAATGTATTGGTTTTTCGCTATGAATGTTGTAGTCATCAAAACCAACCAAAAACATTTTCATGTAAAATGTAGCAAAGACGAGACCTTATGGCTTGGACTGTCAAAAACTTATCAGATTTCATGAGGGCCAAGCTTCAAACTCTACATCTTAATCAAAATATGTGGCTCGGCCTTTCGTTACTACAAGAACTATTGTAAGTTAAAAAAAAACCCGGCTGCCTAAAAAGTGAAAAATGAGATTGCTTTTCAGTCTAATAGTCATCCTTTTAAAACCAGTTACTTGTTTCCATATTTTTTAATTAAAGTTCACTTTTTAGGCAGTCGGAATTTTTGATTTCGTTAACAATTTTTTTATTTCACAATTTTTAGATAATATAATTATTTTTAATGAGACCTATTGAGGAGAATGGTACGGCAGTGTTTGCTTCGCGCTCGACTTGGCGATCTAGATGCAGTAGCAGTTTCAAATAAATCAAGAAACACAATGAATGTTTTTTTTACCTTTGCCGTTATTTCAATCATAATTTTTAAGTAGGGACGGGTTTGATATGTAATTCATTTGACATTGTAATTAAAGTAATTACAAATACAGGAAAACATCTATTTATTTCCAAATAAACCTCTACACATGAAGAAAAGCTCGTATGCGCGTCTAAAGGTTTAACGATGCTAAACTTACATAGTGGATTTTAGAACGATTTTCACAGCTGTCAATTTGACGTAACCCCGGGTACTGAAGCAGTGACAGCCCGCCAAAAAAGGATAGGTTCTAAAAGAAAGATCGAAGCGCATGGATTTGAGGACGGTGATATTGAGTGGTATATTAGTGTTCGGTGACGGTCACAACCCTTGCAATGCAGTGTGTTGATTGATTTACGCTCGAGCCTCACCTCACGTACTCGGTGGACCGTCGTTACAATATTGTTAATTCCGTAATGTGATCATAGACCGGTAATTATTCAGAATATTATTGACTTTCATTTACGTATATCTCTCGAAGTGGCGGAGCTTGGGGGAGGCCTATGTCCAGCAGTGGACGTCTTTCGGCTGAAATGATGATGATGATGATGATGATATCTCCTCACCCGCATACCCACACATAGGAGACAATAACACATCTTATAATAAAGACTGCTTTTATTAGAAGTGGGATTTCGATTCGATTCGATTCGTTCTAAAAATCAACTCTGTAAGTTTAGCATCGTTAAACCTTTAGACGTGGCGACAAGCTTAAGTTCTGATTTTTTTTTTTTTACATATTATTAGAATTGAGCTGATTAGTCAAACCGTGCTTAGAACAACAAATACTGAAGCTCATTTTCATATTATTAGGATAAATTAAAATATCAATGAACCGTTAAATGGGTATTAGCGTTGAACACCGTTGGTCGTGCATAATTACATTGGAATTCTATGTGTTTTAATCTGGCCGATCTCATTATTGATACCTTTTAGGGATGCCACATTTTGATGACATGACATACCTAATGCTGGCAGTATATGCGCCCTCACGGCCGTAATCGCCGCGGGAGACGCCCTGGGCGTCGGGAATCCCAGGCTGATTCCCGGCCACCGTAGGCGCGGGCTTGCGGACGGCGAGTAACGGGTAGCTCGCTGTCCGGTAAGGACCAAGCCCGGGTCGACGGCGCGTTGTGTTCCACGCGCGCCTCAAAGAGATGTCAGCACCAAATGGCCGATGCCTGCCAGGGGTGCGGGTTGTTCGAAAGAGATACCGCGGCCCCTGGCACACAGGCAACTGAGGGAACACGGGTGGGTTTTAGTCAGTAAAAGTCTGACACGCCCTCCCGCTTCACCCAGAGCGGGAGAAGTTATTTGATGATTTCCCACCCAAAAAAAAAAAACATACCTAATGCTTTTAAAATCACACTGAAAAATCGTCATCATCATCATCATGCAGTACTCCACTGCTGGAAATAGTAGGCCTCTCCATTGCACGCCGTTCGTATGGATTCTCGGCAACTCTCATCCAGCTGTTACATAGATATAGATCTGATCTGATCTGCGTTTCGGAGACAGATAACGGAACTCTTCAAAAAATGACAGCAAATCAACCGCGATTGCTGCTATCGCATAAAATATGTATTGTTTTTATCCCAAGGATGATGACATTTCGTATTGGTGTGGGGTACGTACTATATCTAACTAAAAATTGAAAAATATAAACTTTTTTAAAAAAAAAAAACAACTTCAAAAAAACACTACAAATTAAAAAAAATACTTTAATTTCGGAAGTCGGTGACTGGTGAAATGAAAATTTAAATACATATTCTAAGTCACCGACTTCCAAAATTAAAGTTATTTTTCACTTTGTAGAGTTTTTTATGGAAGTCGGTTGTTTTTTTTTTAGGATTTTTTTTAAAAAGTAGAATAGCGGGAAAACGAAAACACTGGATCGATTGCGTGATATCGTCTTCTTAGCGTTTCGATGGCCAGAAGTTCAAGCACCTTTGGCCCAAAATTCAGTTTCCCGAACTCCACTGGCCATCCAAGTCATAAGATCTTCAAATGCACAGTTGACAGAGCATGTGGCGCAGGATGAAAGGATATAATACAATAGTAACAAATACATTTTTGTCCGTTTGTCTTTTTGTCTGCATGTATGTTCTGGATTGACGTAAAAACGGCTGATCGGATTTGGACAAAAATTGGCAAACAGATAGTTTTTAACCAGGAATAACACACAGGGTACTTTAAATCACGATAGTCGTGACGCCGCCGGCAAAAACTAGTCTCTAATAAATAAAAATCAAACCAATAACTTTTATAGATTGACAGCCCTGACAGTAGGTACTATCGAGGCGTGAAATTAGATGAGTGCTACAGTTTTAATAGCGGGGAGTGCGGACCATTTGCCGCTGAATGCAATACATTATGTGTACGACCTTTTGTTTGACTAAATTAATTAATTATTTTGGTGGAATTGGGCATTTCCGATAATTAGTGTGTGAGGATCTAAGTGCCCGTTTCGATTAAGGACAGCCGATTGGTGATAGCAAAGTTGATGTTGAGATTAACAATAATATAGTTTTAAAATGTCAATAATCTGTCAGTCTATCTTGCATAGTTATAAGTAGTTAGATCTATGCAATGATTCTCTGTAGTAGCGGTCATTGAAAGTACCTATACTCCATCTTCATACATATAATAAAATTGTAACAGGCCGATGTCTGTACATTAAAGATATTGAAGAAAAAATAGTATGGGGGCTCTTTATTAGAGCAACAGAAGCCAAAACAACGGTTTTTAGATTTTTTGTCTTTCTGTATGTTTGTTACCGCATCACGCAAAAACCACTGCATGGAATTGAATGCAGTTTTCAATGATGTATTCCGAGAGGTCTAACTTCAAAAATAGGCTATAAATTATCAAAAAAAATGATTATCTACTTGATTCTAAAGTCCACGCGTATGAAATCGCGGGCAAAAGCTAGTTTGAAATAAGATTAGACATTTAACTAAACCTTATTTACAGTCCGATCAACCGATTTTGACTTCTATTGCGTTAGTGGCATAACAAATGGCAGCTGCAGTAAACAGTTGGTATTGTAACTACTTTTTTGCTTTTAATGCCATCTTTATGCCTACGGTATAGAAGTCAGAATCGATCTAACTGACTGTAAAAAAGGTTTGTTTAAATGTCTAATCTTATTGCAAATGGAGTATAGTATTTAGTAAAATATGACATCATCATAATCTGCCGTGTCTTTTCGCTACTATGCTGGGGTTGGCTTATAGTCTAACCAGATGCAGCTGAATACTGGTAGTATTTTACACGGAGCGACTGCCTATCTGACCTTTACAACTCAGTAACTAAGTAACACGATACGCTTTGGAAAGACTGGTTGTCAGACTTTTGGGCTTCTGACGACCCGTAACGACAGTCAAAGATCCACTAATGACAGCCGGGACCAACGGCTTAACGTGCTTTCCGAAACACGAAGGGGCAAATATGATAATTAAGTAGAATATTTGGGGAAGTGAGAGAAAATAAGGTTAAATGATAATTTATTTTATTTGTGTAAGTAGGTTTATATTTTTAAACTAGATTAGGTCGATGTTTCCTATCTGACTGCTCTGAGAAAAAAGGCCGAAACCAACTCAAAGGTCATAGACTGTTTAAAGTTAAGTTAGGCAGAATTATTTCCTTGGCATCAACAGAATAATGCATCAACTTCCTCTGCATGCAATGCATGTTTTAAATCAGAAACAAAAACTGCATAAGATTACAAAGACCAACCAAAAGTACTTGGAAACATGATTTTATTATAACAAGGTATGCAATTTCTGCATCAAGCCCGTGAGAGCTGTTTGGCGAACCACTCCGCCACTTAACTAGCAACTTTAATGCTTCAACAACAAAGTCCAAACTCGCTAGTCAACCGTAAAAGATTTCCGTTCGATGTGACAGTACAAATTGTAATAGCGGAACGCTGGTTATGCAAAAAGGGCGTAACTGAATAACGGTGGTACTGTAATATGACTTATAGTGTTGTGTGATAGGGTTTATTTTTTGTGCATAGTAAAATGTTTTAATTTTTCTACGGTAGCAGTGAATAGTAGCACTTGATGTAGAAATATGAGAAAATGCTCTTGAATGCACTAGTTTGTTCGGTGGAGCGCTTGACGCTGTTATTGGTTGGCTTATTATAAATTAACTACTTTCAGGACTTGCGCATAAGAATAATCTCATATTGCTCTATGTGGTTAGCTAGCGACCTCGACAATTGATAATTCTATTCTTGCCTGAGTAACCGGCAGCAAGTTCGTCATGCTCCCGTAGATGTCACTCCTTGCGGTAGCGTCGGGGGTCGGGTTACCTCCTTCCCTCAAATATGGCGAGGGGGGTAGTTGTTGATCTTTGCGTTATGCTCGTGAACGGGTGCTGCTTGTGGTGACTGGTCGTCTTGCTGACCATGATTTTGTTATTGTTACTAATAATTACCTACTCGTTTATTTATTTTACGTCGATGGTCCTAGGTTATTATTTATAGCCTCGAGTTGTAACTCGGGTAGTAACAGCTATGTGAACATTGCATTGCATAATATATGTAAGCTATCACGCCCTTAATGCCAGGAGGCTCTTATTTTGGTATTATGCTTTATTTACGTTTTTGTTCTTTGTGCTCGAGTTCAGTTTTAATTTTATTTGTTGGTACATTGGCATGGCTGGCTGACATATGTATGACTAATTATTTAATTAATGTTCTGTGTCTCGTAATGTTTATATTACTTTGTCTATGTATGTATAGAATCAAGTCTATCCGACTAAACAGACATCTGTGCTGCTGAGGAGTTTGTTCCGCTACTTCTTCTTCCCAGCTAAAGCACTAGGAAGTGGTAACGGGTGGGCGTTTTTGGGAGGACTGTCTTATGTATTTTGACGTTCGAAAAGTGCTGATTCTCAGCCTAATTTAAATAAATGACTTTTGAATTGATACACCTTGTATACAGCACACGCAAACAACTCAACTGTCACCTATCACCATCGATGACAAACTAAGGTATCCTACGTTACGTTTTCGCATAAAAACAACTCTCTAACTGAATCACAGGGTGTCGACACGCTCCAGTTTGGCTGACTCAGCGAATTGGTCCACAATGATTGATTGATAAACTTTGGAGCTAGGGGCGCGATTTATAATAGTAAATTGTGTTAGTAAGTTCATGTTGTTTCTTTGTTCTTTAAAATTAATAGATGACATCACGGCTCTATTCCCTAAAGAGGCAGGCGCATGGTTTATTTATATAGAGTACTAGCTGTGCCCGCGACTTTGTCGGCGTGGAATAGTGTCTTTGGGTCTTTGTCTCTCGCTGAGCTGGACTCCCATTTGGTGCAACCTTGAGACGCACACCGCACCTTGTAATTTGAATGGAATGATGTAATCGTGTCACTATATTTGAAGCACCTAAGTATGTTTTTCTTTTTGTAGATGTAATGGTAATTCGTGTTATTTGTCATCATTCAATTGTATTTTTGTGTGTAGTGTTATGTCTTTTGTGTGCACTAAATAAAGGTTTTATCTATCTATCTATCTTGTCGCAAACTTATAAAACATTCACATAAACCTTACATATTTCCATACAAACTTCGATCCCCTATTCCCTATTGTTATTTTACACCCTTGAGGGTAAAACTTTTTCAAACTTTGAATGTCATATTTATTTAGGTATATCGAATCAACAGCCTACAAAATAAGTTTCAAGCTTCTAGCTCTAAAAATTACGGTACTTCCATACAACTTTTCATCCCCCCTTTCAACCCTTTTTCCGCATTAAAAAGTAGCCTATGTCCTTTCTCAGGCTCTAGACTATCTGTGTACCAAAATTTCATTTAAATCGGCTCAGTAGTTTTGGCGTGAAAGCGCGACGGACAGACAGACAGAGTTACTTTTGTATTTTTAATATTGGTAAGGATAATGTATGAGTCCCATGTAATAAGGTGTGACCATATTGCGGTAAACCGCTGAGCATAGACAATAATTTAAGATCATGAATGTAGATGTTTCTTTTTTCAAAATCTTTTTTTTTTTTTTTTTTTGTGTGGGTAATCATCAAATAACTTCTCCCGCTCTGGGTGGAGCGAGAGGGCGTGTCAGACTTTTACTGACTAAAACCCACCCGTGTTCCCTCAGTTGCCTGTGTGCCAGGGGCCGCGGTATCTCTTTCGAACAACCCGCACCCCTGGCAGGTGTTTGTATTGTATTATTTGTTTGGTATTGGTGATTTCACTAAACTGTTACTAGAACGTATGCTGCTTTTCTTGTTTTGTAACGTTAGAGAAGAACGAGAATGGTCCAGCATAGTTATTTTATAAGCTCCAATAATATTTTTGCCTTATTTACTACTTTTTGTTTTTGTAAATCAAGTTTTATGATTAATTTTGCGATATTATAACTATAATGTATGAGATTTTATTTTAATATTATATGTGAATCAGATCGTCTCCAGTAGGTACCTGTAACATAATAATGTAAAATTTTGTGCAGGGGTGTGTGGTGACCTGACATACAGGTTTTGTAGAAAACTTAGTTTGGCACCAGTCTTCCACAAATTAATTATTAAATTGTGTCTGTAGACTATTTAAGTACTTTCTCTGTAATTTGTGGTAAGAAATAAATCATATTGTATTGTATTTTTATGAAAACTCTACAAAGCATATGGTTCCAATTTAGTCTATTCTGACGAAAAATAACCGTCAAGAAACTCCCTGGTTCAACCAAGTCAGTAAACAAAATCCAACTTAATACCCAGAAAATAAACTAGCACAAAATAAAAAGCGTTTTCTTTTCTCCAATAAAAGAACGTTCGCTTGCACTGTAAATCTAACGGGGCAGTTTCAACTGATTTTAATCCTTCAGAACGAGCTAAATTGATGTATCTTGAGCCCCTTTGCGCCGTGTTACTCGTATGTAGGGTAACCAAGCCAGCGTGTTGTGTTAGAGTTTACTGGAAAAAAGAAAATGGAAATGTATGGGCACTGTAGCAGACATCAACTAATTTAAAACTGCACGCCCCTCCACTGCTTGTTGCATAATGTTTGTATTTTTAGTGGAGTGGCGTGGTGTGCAGTTTTAAATTAGTTGATCTCTACCTAGTTGTAGGATGTATTACAGTTTGAGCACTTTTTCTTTGTTTTTATTTGAGTCTGTGATAGCACAATCTTGCATATAACGTAGATAATTGTGAGACCAAATTGTTGATGTTCTAATATCTCAGCTTACCCCTTTAGGGAATACAGACTTCATGGTCTGCTATGTAGATAATTTGCGTGGTTTTTTTCTACAAATGAGGCCATATATTTTAGAGTTACCTCACCTTGTTGAAGTGTGCACGCTCGGGCAGTGTCTAGAGACTGCAGAACTCATCAAATTCGTGGCGAAATTGGATTGAACGCAACTCTTTTCACGGCCCGCCTTTAAGCCGTAAGTTTCTATGAAGATACGCTTGGGGCGCCGAAGCGTTTCCGTGCTCTGTGGGATGACCATAAATCCTTCTGTGCAATTAATTACAAGATACATAACAGGATAAAAACGATTGCAAGTTACATTAACTGAAGATATCATCATAATTATCATCGCCGCTCCAACTGGTTCTGTGCTTCTTACATCCAGCAGATTCCAGCAGTCATCATCAGGTGATCGGATTTTTTTTTTGGATTGATATTTCACGGCTGCTTAACCGGTCTTACCTGTGGCTACCTTAATCAATTAAGGCCTGCAGCTAGGGCATACAAACTTAAAACTAAACCAACTACGCGCTAAGGGCACCCCTGTGGGGTACGACCTCGGCTTACGGGGTCGCTAAAAGGGGGTAGCAAGGGACGGGCTGCATCGGAATGAATCGGTCCTAGTGAGAGATTCCAGTATGATAAGGAAGAAGTATAAATATTGTTGATGATCTGATTCATTTTGTTTTGACGGTAAGAAAGTTTTTATAACCGGGTGCTAAAAGTTTATCTTTGTTTTCTTTGATAGATCTATAGTTTATTTTGTGTCCTATCATCATGACGTGATAAATGTTTGATTAGTCCAATAAAAATAAGACAGCAATCTATGTTACTACCTAATAATAAAAAATATAGATGGCTGATTTAAGTACTTTTAATATTATGTTTTACCGTTTGTATGTAGTTGCAAAAGAGCCTTGTGGTTAAGTTATAACAACTGCTCGTGTCGATAGATCGATTTAATCTATGCTTGCCGCGGTTCGTCCGTGGATGGTTGACAATCTTAACTTATCAAGACCCCTCTTTTTCTGATGTTCAGCTGCATCCAGTTAAACTGGAACCCAACCCCAACATAGTTGGACACGCCACGATTGCGGCGGTAAGTTCCCTCTTTGAGGAGTGGATTGAGAGGCGCCACGGCGTCCTCACCTTCCACCTGACGCAGGTCCTCACCAGACACGGGTGTTTCGGGAGGTTCCTGTTTCGTATAAGGCGGCAGGAAACGCCCGTGTGTTTCCACTGCGTAGATCGCCCTGAGGACACGGTGGAGCATACGGTGGAGGTCTGCCCGGCTTGGACGGAGCACCGCCGTGTCCTCGTGGAGGCGATCGGCGGCGGCGATCTCTCGCGTCCAGCCCTGGTCCAGGCCATGGTACGGAGCTAAAGTGTATGGGTAGTCGTCACCTCCTTCTGAGAAGTATTAATGCTCGCGAAGAGGGAGGCGGCACATATGCGCCCTCACGGCCCTAACCTCCACAGGAGACGTCCTGGACGTCGGGAATCCCAGGCTGATTCCTGGCCACTGTAGGCGCGAGCTTGTGGCTGTCCGGTAAGGAGCAAGCTCGGGTCGACGGCGCGTTGTGTTCCACGCGTGCCTCAAAGAGATGTCAGCACCAACTGGTGGGGTCCGCAAGGGCCGATGCCTGCCAGGGGTGCGGGTTGTTCGAAAGAGATAGGTACCGTGGCCCCTGGCATACAGGCAACTGAAGGAACACGAGTGGGTTTTAGTCAGTAAAGGTCTGACACGCCCTCCTGCTCCACCCAGAGCTGGAGAAGTTATTTGATGATTTCCAAATATCAAAAAAAAAATGTGCCACTTTTAAAAAACACTGACACACAGACAATCTATGGTTTGTTTTTGTACACAGTTGTTATCACTTGAGCATCGAAACAAATCAAAGAATATAATGTACAGCTTGAGAAGTATCATTTCAATTACAAAAAAACAATATCATTGTAATTATTGAGTTAGGGCTAATTTTTCAATAGTCAGATAACTCTTATCTGAAGAATAAATCTGACAGTTTTGTATATTTTCTATACAAAAGCTGTCAAACCGACATATTTATTCAAACAGAAAAAAGTTATCTGACTATTGAAAAATCAGCCGTTAGTTAAGTAAACAGAAGCTTATAAAGAAAGGTTTTACCTTTATTCATGATTTCGTGAAACACATAACATAACGTACTGCCAGGGGTGCGGGTTGTTCGAAAGAGATACCGCGACCCCTGGCACACAGGCAACTGAGGGAACACGGGTGGGTTTTAGTCAGTAAGCAGTTTAGCCAGAGCGGGAGAAGTTATTTGATGATTTCCCACCCCAAAAAAAAGGCAGAAGTGCACCTATATTACGCCCTAATTTCGCCAGTTATGTTTAAGGCCTATGTAATACAGAGTGGCAGGGACATAATAATCAAAAATTCAATCAAAATCAAAAGACATTTATTCAAACTAGGCTGAGAGTCAGCACTTTTTGAACGTCAAAATTACATAAGACAGTCCCCCAAAAACCACCCGCCCTTCACCACTTCCTAGAGCTTTAGCTGGAAAGAAGAAGTGGCGCAACAAACTCTCCAGCAGCACAGCTGTCTATTAAGTTAGCAGAACTTGATTCTATACATCGATGTGAACACTAAAACTATGAATTCAACACATGATTTTAAACCCCCAGGGCATAGACATTTTTCGTTGGCCATCAACAAAAATGTTATGTTACATAGAAACGTACAATACTTACGCAGACAAAATGTAAGGTATTTTTTTTATTTTTTTAATAATCGACTAAAAACTTGCAACACATGGGAGTTCAGGATCATACGCTGAAACCATGGTACAAGTTTGTGTGTCGAAGTCTCTGCCACCCTGAATTAGGAGACTAGCTTCGTGAAATACAAAAAAAAAAATAACACAAATCTCAATAAAATATTCAAACATGTATCTACCACAATAACTCACTTGTGATAACTCAATATAAACGGTAAAATATGATTTCGAAGCTGAAATGTAAAACTTATATTATAGCGTGCATACACGATAAGAGGCCCTTATGATACTATAAGAGGGTATTATAATACTCGTATATTGATAGTGGAAATATGAAATAACGTAACGAACGTTTTGTCTAAAATTATTTATTTATATGTTAGTTTAATATACATAGTTACGGCTGATTTTTCAATAGTCAGATAGTCTTTAACTAAAGAATAATTATGTTAATGTGACATATTCTCTATACAATAGCTGTCAAACCGCAACATTGCTGCCTCAGATATAAGGCAGTATTTGCGCCCTCACGGCCCTAACCTCCGCAGGAGACGTCCTGGACGTCGGGCATCCCAGGCTGATTCCCAGCCACCGTAGGCGCGGGCTTGAGGCTGTCTGGTAAGGTCGACGGCGTGTTGTGTTCCACGCGCGCCTTAAAGAGATGTCAGCACCAACTGGTGGGGTCCGCAAGGGCCGATGCCTGCCAGGGGTGCCGGTTGTTCGAAAGAGATACCGCGGCCCCTGGCACACAGGCAACTAAGGGAACACGGGTGGGTTTAAGTCAGTCAAAGTCTGACATGCCCTCCTGCTCCACCCAGAGCGGGAAAAGTTATTTGATGATTTCGCACCAAAAAACTTTCTCATCTCGGCTGCATGGAATTGCCTTTCATTCATCCCTTTTGTGGCCCAACATTCTGACCCGTTCTATAATATTATGTAATTTTTACACACATAATTTAAAGCTAACTGTCATAAAATACCAATAATTATATTACTATCACAGGTCAGAAGGCCAGTTCTCGTAATTAAAAATGTTCGAAATCTAGTCGCTGTGTCATTTCGGCGACAACCAAATGTCAAAAAAGGTTGAAAACTCGAGGTATTTTTCATAGATTGTGACTGAGATCAGACTGTGACCGTTCTTAAAATGAGGAGAATTGCTCATCTGGACAAAGATTCGGAATCGTAAATAATATATCATATAAAATCTTCAATCTTCATGAAAATAAATTATAATGATATATATTCAATAGTATATTATCCTTAAATCTGTCTCTGAGATCCCTGGAGTAACGTATCTAAATATTATTTCAGGTCACATTTTCCCAACCCTATTGTGCCGCATTTCACCTCCCTAGGTCTCTGGAGATTTTAATTTATATAATTTAGCACGCTACAATTGACAGTTTTAGAGACACGAATGTCTGGTGTTAAGGGATTTATAATAGCGGTAATATAATGTGAAATATTTTTTAGTATATTTTTTGTAAAAAAAACAGGTCACAGTTGAAACAGTAAATTTATCAAATTATACTTTTATTCGAAAACACCTAACGGTTTGTTATAAAACTTCAGCTGTACCCGACGACCTTGGTTACTGATCTCTTTTGGTGACCGTACATAATAATGGAAAATGTAAGCGTACGTACCTATTATTGAGAAGTACACCTTAACCTAACCCTTCATAGAAATAGGAATAAAGATGAATTTCGTTCAAAATTATATGAGGTATAAAAAAGAAATGGTCCTTATTAAATAGTTCCAATAACAATTACGTTGATTCCATTTTTTCTGATTTTTCTTATAGGATTGAGTAAACATTCAAAAATTGGTCATCGTAATTTGACGTAAAACAAATAAACATAATACCACGCCTATTTCCCTGGAAGGGTTAAGCAGAAGGATCTTCTATCTAAAAGTCAATTCAATCGCCAAATAAAAAATATTTATTAATAAAAAAAAATTACAAATTTCCTATAACCTAACTAAACTAAAACACTAAAAACGAATAAACTCAAACAAAGCGTCGAAAAACTCATCCGCATCGCTGTCCACTAGTAATATACCCAAGAGACTGGCGGCATTACCGTTGTATAGCAGTATACCGTTGTATAGCAATGCTCAGCCTCTGGCCAAGGTAAAAACCAGCCCTTGGGTCACGGGAAGTGTCAACCAGCTGTTAGGAGATTTCCTTATAAAGAGCGTGAGCACTCGGACCCCACGGCTCGAGGGTTTCAACCCCAAACGGCTCGAAAATATAATTACCAATAATGTTGTTATACTTTCGCCGCTTGAGGTTTTCCGCAGCCGCAGCGACAACGCCAGCACAGTACACCGAGCCAGGAAGATGGAATGGCGCAAGAGTATCGACACACGTTGCATCCCACACTAAAGGCCCACCCATCTTCCGTGGAAATAAAGACATGCCGTCCGGTCTCTTGCCATCGTCGCGTGCCAAGCCAATGGGTTCTAATACAGCTGGAACGCCGACCTTGACAAGAACTCGTCAAATAATAGATCAACAAAGTCTCAAAACGGACCTCGTGAGAGGTCATTTCCTAATCCATTAATGTAACGTAGGTACTAAAATTTAAATTGGACTAAATTCAGCTGGTTGTCATACGGCCTAAGCTCCTTAATTATGTTTATTACTGAAAGTACATTGTCATAATTATTATGTTGTGTCAGTACCTAAACAGGTACGTATAGGTACCCACATACCGAAGGTAAATGTTATGGAGAATAACACGAACCGCGGCGGCATAATTTGATTAATAAATGCGTGGCATGAGGATCGTCGCGAACAAAATTGTTTTGAATTATTTTTGCGGGGCATGATTAAGTGGCTTGGTAACAGTTTATTTTTGGAAGCAGTTATTAGACCGTGGGATTTAATAATAAGATGTTATAATGAAAGACGATGGGTTAATAAAAGAGGGGTTGGGTTAATAATGTTTGACAGCCCATCTGGGGGTTATCGTGCACACTTAATAACAAGCTACCTAATTGTTGATAAAAACACATTTCTTTATTTACTATGTTGAGAGATCACAAAGGAGCACAAAGGTGCATTGAAGAAGGCTTTATTTGAAATTGTAATTTTTATTTTATTTTTTGCTTTATTTTAATTGTTAAATTTTATGTTAAAGTGTATTTTATAGATATAAATAGTTTAATATGTGTGTATAACATCGTTTTGGGAAACTGTTAGATGTTGTACTTGTTGGTGTTAATAAATAAATAAATAATAATAAATAAATCTCATAGTTCCACGTTGTATGAAATTGCAACTGGCTACCTCTTATGATTATAAAGGTTCAGATGAATATACATACAGATGGCATGGTTTTTGGACCTCATAGCATTCTTTGTGTGGGAAGCCGCACATACAACAATGAAAATAACTGTGAAAATTTAGGTCACAAAGAGAAAATGAGAGTAGTCAGTGTTATATTATAATAATGATAAGTTACTTGATCATCTAATTTAAAACTACACGCCCCTCAACTAAAATATACAAGCATTTGAAATGTTTAGGGATCAAGCTGTAGAGGGGCGTGCAGTTTTAAACAAGACGATCTCTACAACAATACTCTATTTCTTACTGTGGAGACTTATACATGGCATGTCGTGAATTACATCACTATTACTTTTGTATTGTTAGCTGCCAACCAAACACAATAAAATAAAATGAAACAATTTTTCCTATCCCCTAACGAGTGAAATTAATAACATTAAACAGTTCTGTCCCCGACTACACGCGGCCATTACAAAATTAACCGGAGACTTAAACAAATATTATTCTTATGTCGCACTGCGAGCTTTTGTGATGTCATTTCATATTGGATAGTGTATAAATATTGCGGTATTAGTTTATTTTTAAATTCACATGTTTAGTTGCTATGAGAAATAATTTTCTAAGTAGTTTTTTAATCAATTTTCTCGCTTAGGAGTTTCCCCCGTAAAATTGTGTTGCCCTTGCCAAGGCAGTTATTTTTTTGGGAATGTCACGCCTCAAGTCAACCTAGTTCGTGGTTGGCTGGTTAATCGGACTTGCCTGTGACTGCCTCAAAAAGCTACACGCTAGGGGCACTCCTGTGTGGTACGGACCTCGGGGTAAAGGGCGAAAATAAATTTACAACCGTTAGTTGCTTGCTGTGGTCAAAAGATTGACATAATTAGCCTATAACGTTCCCACTGCTGGGACACAGCGTCTATCTGTGGGACAGATTTGACTATAAACCACGACGCGGACCCAGTACGGGTTGGTGTATGGCACAAATACGTGTCTTTGAATTTTTTGGTTCTAGGCCATGCTGGTTTCGTCATGATGTTTTCCTTCACCATTTAATCAGCAGATTTATAGCGGGGAAATACATTATTTTTTATATATTTTAGTTGAGTAATCATTATTTATTTACAAAAATAAATAAAATACATTTTAATTTTTATAAGTAATACGAATTTATAAAAGGATTTAATGAAACTTATAATAATAAAAGTAAAAGTTAACGCATATATTTATCGTACTGTTATTAATTACATGAAATCAAATAAAGGGTGATAGTCCTCCTAAGAAAAGAAAATTAATTATAGTTAATGACAAAGTGGATAGTTTTACGTGCTCTCCAAGGAATAAGTGGGTCTAGAAGACAAGTAGCAATACCAACCAATAATACCTAATCAGAAACTAAGCAGATTAATCTGCGCTAGCACCGTTTAATCACGAACCCATTTAAGCCAGCTACAATATTATTTGTCTTTTTTCTTCTGCTTGGAGTATTTAATTGCAGCTTTGGACTCTTCTTTGACCGGCTTACATCATTTTCAATATTTTTTTTCTATTATGGCTAATGCCAGTTACCAACCTAAATGTACACTAAATATTATTGCACTTTTGAAATTTTCAACGTTCGGCTCAAAGACGAGGTTTGAAAATCCAACAGTTTTGATATGATTATATAAAATTAATTTACCTTGTGTTATTGAAAATGGGCATTAGTAATGTATTGTGCCTTGGTTCAAATATCGTTCGTGCTTAGTTTAACTTCTTTGGTAGGTTATGTAAAATTCAAGTAATAGAATTATCTTTGACAGTAGTTACAGATTGCCAGACGCCCGAAAGTTTGGTAACTAGTCTTACAAAGAGGGATCGATTTACTCAGTTACTGGGTTGTGGAGGTCAGACAGGCAGTCGCTTCATTTAAAATATTGGTATTCAGCTCCATCTGGTTAGACTGGAAGCCGACCGCAACACAGTGGACATTCTAGTACTTATATTTGAATAAATATTCAAAACACGAGTAATTGCACCTACCACTGTTTGTCTCTGCATCACCCAAAGGTCGACTGGTAGAAAATGCCTTTGGCATTAAGGCGGCCTCTGTACATTTCTGTGCGTGAAGTATTAAATAAATAAATAAATAACCCACATATTATCAATTTGATTTTCTATGTTGTCCTCCAAACCATACAGCTAACGGCTTTTTTGTTTTGAAGATTGTTATAAAAGAATGGTCAGGTGCATAATAACTGCCACCAACTTGCGTGTATGCCCAGATTTATGAACGTCAACTTGCGTGTATGCCCAGATTTATGAACGTCAACGAGGAAAAAGGACTACTCCTTTTAGCGATGGATTAGGTCTATGATAGAACTAACGGGACCAGAAGATGTCTGTTCACTCTTGCTTTGAAGGCAGACGGCTTAAATGTGTGATTTCAAAATAAATTTGAGACAGTCTTAGCAGTCGTAGCAGGTGGCGTTCTGTAGTTCTTACCTACACTCACGAGAGTGAGTTTATGTATGCCTATTTTCCAAATATCTACATTATTCATCCCACAATAAATTTTCTTTCAATATTCATGTTTGATATACTTAACAAATAAGTATAACATATTGACTTCGTTCGATTCCAAGTGGCAAAACCTCCAGACAATCGCTTATTCTTTGGCGTTTATTCACGAACTTGTTTTTCCTTATTGTGTTTATTTTTTGTACTGGTATCCCTTATGACATTATTTGTCTTCATTTCGTGGCTGTCAGTCTCTTTTATGTGACAGCCCATGGCTTAGGTTCATATTTTTGGGTAAATCTAGTGTGGGCTTAGAATGATTTGTATTTTGGTTGACTTGTCTGTTTTGAGTGGGCCTAGTACTTACTAAATGTCTTACTTACTATTTATTTATGCATACCAAGACCACTCGGCAATAGTGACCCAGTGGTAACGGCCGCGACTACGAGTTGCGGGTCGTAAGTTCGACCCCAAGCATTTTACTTTTTGTAAATTATTTCATCACCACTGCTCTCAAAACGGTGAAGGAAAACATCGTGAGAAAACCGGCATGTCCTAGAACCAAAAATTCGAAGACATGTGACATCCATCAACCCGCACTGGCCGCGTGGTAGATTATGGCCTGCGTGGTGGATTATGGCCCGCGTGGTGGATTATGGCCCGCGTGGCGTATTATGGCCCACGTGACGTATTATGGGCCGCGTGGCGGATTATGGCCATCGTTGTGGATTATGGCCCACTTTCTTTTATAAAGAGGAGGCCTGTGTCCCAGCAGAGGGAACATTATAGGCTGATTATGCATTATGCAAGACAACTCCGTAACTCAGAAAGCACGTTAAGCCGTTGCCCCAGCTATCCTTCGTGGATCTTTGACAGTTGTTACGGTTCGTCAGAATCCTGGAAAGTCCGACAGCCAGCCTTACCAAAGGGTATCATATTACCAGTGACTGTGAGGCTCCATGTAAAATACTGGAATTAAGCTGCATCCAGTTGGACTGGGACCTGACTTAAACGTAGTTGGGACGAGGGATAAGGCTAGGCAGATTGATTGATGTATCGAATTCAATATTCTTTTCTTTTTTTTGCATGGGAAATCATCAAATGTCTTCTCCCGCTCTGGGTGGAGCAGGAGGGCGTGTCAGACAAACCCACCCTTGGTCCTTCAGTTGCCTGTGCTAGGTCCACGTTCCTTTATAACAAATCCGCGACCCTAACAGGAATTCAATATACTTATATAATGTTTCGTCATTCTGTTCACCTGATAACCACACAAACACACGATATTAGTTCCTATTTATAAAAAAAAAAACTGTTTAGGGATTTGTTAATCAATATCGCTTGAATATTATGTTTCGGTGCTCTACTATATGAAACATTACTTACACGATGTTGGTTATTATTCCACCGTAATTTTATTCAACGCATTAAGCTGTAAACTCAGGAATGTAGGAATATAATGTTAAGCTTTCTCGTTTAAGAGATGAGCTGTGTGTGTTGGTTCGTTAACAAGGTAAGCGGATCCGTATCCGCTTACCTTGACATCTGAACCATAATGACTGAATCCGTATACAGTAATTACGGTACAGATGTCTAAATTAATGCAAGCTGACTTGCAGTGTTAGTCTGAATATAGAGCCTCTTGTCCGGGAGATCAAATGTGATAATAAGTAATTTTCATTGGGTTGGCTTGCAGTCTAACCTATTGTTAATAAATCAGTATTTTAAATGGAGCGAATGCCTATCTCCATAATCTGGGTAATACCTAAAAAGGCTAGTTGTCAGACTTTCTAGCTACCGATGATCCGTGAAGCTGTAAAAGTAAATTTAAAAAGATCTAAAACTCGTCTCGTGGCGATAAAGGTCTTTATTGTTTGATGCCTCTGACTGCATGATATTGTTTATAGTATAAAGTTTTATAGTCAAATAAACTTTCTTGTGCCTACCCTTTTTAAAGTTCTCTTTTTACGCAGTTGGGTTTTTTTTTCAATAAAACCTTTTTTAATTTTACACTTTATAGTTAATTATTATTATTTTTCACGTTAATAAAAACTATTTTACAATTATCTAAGTTCGTTCCTTTAATTTTTTACTTTTACACAATATGGCGTCTGATGGTCGCCATATTGAATTTTGATTACTATCATGTATTTAATTATAGTCATACGATTAAGACAAATTGATGACGTTAGAATCATCAAAATCAGCCAACGCGTTTGGGCTCTGGAGCGCCAGAAAGGAACAAACATACTACATAATCTGAACCACAATACCCTCTATTGCGTCAGGCAGTCATGTAATGCGATAGGTACTTAGTAATATCTTAAATAAAATATTTCGATAAGGTTCCGGACTTGGTAACAGATACCTATCCGCGAATATTTTCAGTTATCCCCTCGACCGATCCCCACTTGTAAATGTACATAACTGGTATACCAGTTATGTACATTTACGAAGTTTTGCCACGGTTATCTATAGATAACCGTGGCAAAACTTCGTTACTTTACATTTTTAATCTGAAAGACTTTTTTCTCAGAAAAGTATTAAAGTTAAAATAACTCGCTAGGTGGCTTTAAAAATTCGCTTAAGAGGAACTTGTGAAATACTAGGTTTATTTCTAGTTTGTAACTTCAAGTTTGTTGTTCAAAAGTTCTATGTATACTGTGTCAATACAAAGTTTTGTTCATCCTAACTTCTCACTTATAGAACACTGCTATAAATTATGGATCAGCTGTTTTAATATCTATAAGGAACCAAAGAATCGGATCATTTTCTCGAACTTTTGTGCAGGTCAAGGTTATTTTTGAGTTTGTAGAGTTATGTTTTTAGAAGACGATTGTTTTTTTTTTTAATAAATTTATTCGTTGTAGTAAATCTTCATTTGTGACTGGAAATTATTATAACATCAATAATAACATAAATAGGGTTAGCAATAATTATTAGAACAATGCGCTGTCAGTTACATTTAATTACTTATCACGTAGTATTTTTTATTGTATCGCTTAAAAATTTACATTTAGCAAAAACACAGATGATTTTAAAATAAATAATTTGACAGTACGGACTAGTATATAAAGTAAAAAAAAGGAAGAGCTCACTGGGGCATCAAAGAATTCTTCCGCATCGCTGTCAGTGGTAAAAGTGCCGAAACAACATAAACTATGTGGTTAAATACGTATTATTGAAGCGAACTCAAAAACTACTAATCTCTGAACTTAATCAAATTTATATGGGACCACTCGATAAGTATACCCTTTCAAACCACAGAATAATTTTTCAAATCAGTTTTAAAACGACGGAGATTTGAGGTAACAAACATTGAAAAAATATACAACCGAATTGAGAACCTCCTCCTTTTATATAGTCGGCTAAAAAGACATCGCCACAGCATTAAAAAACCCGGAAAAACTTCGTATTTTTCTGCCAAAAATATAACAATTTATCACCAAATAATAATAACGAAAATTCTCCCTCCACAACACTGAGGGAGCCATTATATAAAAGACTTTCTTCACGGAAGGATTAAGCCGCCTTCAATATTAAATATTTCAATAGAAATTCTCCACGTTACTGTGGTTATTAAAATGGCGCATAAATATCGGCAAATAATTATGATAAATATTTTATAACCCGCAAATATTAAAGCTGTAAACAGACAGATGACGCGCGTTTTTGTGGTTGGAATTTTTGGCTTGTAACACATTAAGTAGATGAGTTTACACTCACGAGCATAAATACCTTTCAGTAAGGCAAAATTCAGCAGCGGTTTTGTCATGAAATAACAATTTCAGAACTTAGAGAAAGAACCTATTTTATATTAGCAGCTGCCTGCGGCTTCGCCCGGATGTATGACGGGAATTATCCCACAGGGCCATGACAAAACTGACCAGCCAATTCGCCAAACAGACAAACAGATGGAGATTTTTTTTCTCAAATCCGACTCCCACAACCCATTTACTGAGTAACTAATACCCCAAATTTTTTTTGACCGTTGGGCCGTGAGGGCGCATATACTGCCTCTCCCTCACGTGCGCCGCCTCCCTCTTCGCGAGCATCACTGCTTCGTAAAAGGAGGTGACGATACCCTTGATAAGACCGCTTATCAGACTACGTATGATAGGCGGGACCAACGGCTTCACGTGATTTCCGAGGCACGGAGGGGTCTTGGTATGTAAAAATGGTCACCCATCCACGGACCAACCGCGGCAAGCATAGCTTAACCTGATCGATCGAACCATATAGCTGTTATTACTTAGACACAAGCACCTTATGACACTAAAATTTAGTTTTCAATGACACGGCATGCCTAAGCATACCTACGCTTATTTTTGTGCTCACGATTGTTTACCTATCATTAAAATTTCAATTTTATTGAAACACTGTTAAGGTGTAGAATTCGTCGCATAAAAATCCCTTGCCGTGCCGTGCCGCCAATGGGCGCAGGCCCTTAGGTATTTATGTTTGTGACTTTACCTTACCCTATCTATGTATAGTCTTCATTTAATTTTCAGTTCCTTATCTATTTTGTGTGTATCTCATCTATTATTTAGGATCTATGTATCTATTTTAGGATATTGTAAATATATTACTTGCACCAACGACATTCCCATTTATGTCCAGGCTAATCACTGTCCATTCCATGGTTGCCTGGAAGAGATCGCGGAAAGCGATAAGGCCGCCCATTGTATATTTTATATTGTATTTTTTTTTGTAATGTATTTTTGTGGTGTACAAACTTAAGTGGCAGTAGACAGGGCACATTCCTTGCCAAGCAGAAGGGTGTGTCAGACTTTTACTGACTAAAAGCCACCCGTGTTCCTACAGTTGCCTGTTTGCCGGAGGCCATGGTATCTCTTTCGAAAAACTCGAACCCCTGGCAGGCATGGGCCCTTGCGGACACCACCAGTTGGTGCTGACATCTCTTTGAGGCGCGCGTGGAACACAAAGCACCGTCCTTATTAGTACGGTTACGAATCGGATCGCAAGCGTGCCACTGGCGGCATCACGCGATCTACAGGTTCGTGATGTTTTAAGCCTAGCTACGGCGTGGACGACAATCGGAGTAAAGACATCGCGGAACTACACTTGATTCGTTGTGCTTAGTTATTGTGTTAATTGTAATTTTAATAAAACGCAGTGTTTCGGACCCAGTCTATTTTCATTGCACGAACCCCATCTTCTGCCCACATGATGTTTCATTCTAATAAAGCAAATCTTGACGATCCTACACAAATGTATATTATAACGCACAATTAAATTTCTTTAAGCCACCCTGTAAAGGAAATATCTACACTATGTATATGTATTTCTGTACAAAAAGCGTATCAATACTCCAATATATTTATTTCAGTTCAGTACAGAAATATATTTCATTCAAAACTGTATCGGCCTTCGAGTTAAAAATAAAATATTTGCTCCAAAGTACTCGTATATCATTCACGCTTCTCAGCTGAGTTTTTAGAGTGAGTGTAATCCTCTTTTATATGCTTTATACTCACGCTTTCAATATGCACGAATTGTAGGTCTTTGCCAAGTGGGTTTTTTTTTTTTTTTTTTGGGTGGGAAATCATCAAATAACTTCTCCCGCTCTGGGTGGAGCGGGAGGGCGTGTCAGACTTTTACTGACTAAAACCCACCCGTGTTCCCTCAGTTGCCTGTATGCCAGGGGCCGCGGTATCTCTTTCGAACAACCCGCACCCCTGGCAGGCATCGGTCCTTGCGAACCCCACCTATTGGTGCTGACATCTCTTTGAGGCGCGCGTGGAACACAACGCGCCGTCGACCCGGGCTTGGTCCTTACCGGACAGCGAGCTACCCATTACTCGCCGTCCGCAAGCCCGCGCCTACGGTGGCCGGGAATCAGCCTGGGATTCCCGACGCCCAGGGCTTCTCCCGCGGCGACTACGGCCGTGAGGGCGCATATACTGCCTCTCCCTCACGTGCGCCGCCTCCCTCTTTGCGAGCATTACTGCTTCGCAGAAGGAGGTGACGGCTAACCATTCACTCTCGCTCCGTACCATGGCCTGCACCAGGGCCGGACGCGAGAGATCGCCGCCGCCGATCGCCTCCACGAGGACACGGCGGTGCTCCGCCCAAGCCGGGCAGACCGCCACCGTATGCTCCACCGTGTCCTCAGGGCGATCTTCGCAATGGAAGCACCCGGGCGTTTCCTCCCGCCTTATACGAAACAGGAACCTCCCGAAACAACCGTGTCCGGTGAGGACCTGCGTCAGGCGGAAGGTGAGGACGCCATGCCGCCTCTCAAGCCACTCCTCAAAGAGGGGACTTACCGCCGCTATCGTGGCGTGCCCAGCACTGGGTTGCGACAATCGCGCTCTCCATGTCGCCATGAGATCCCGCCGGAGCTCTGTCCGCTGCACCTCGATTTCTCGCGGCAGCGGAGTAACGCCCCGGCGTTTGGCCTCCTCGCGCCACTCCCAGACATGCGCGAGGACCTTTGCCTCCAGATCCCATGGCGGTAATCCGGCAAGGAGGCCCGCCGCCTCACCTGAGATCGTGCGGTATCCCCGGATCATCCTGATCGCCATGACCCTATGGGACGCCTTCAGCTTTCGCGCTGGTTGGCGCCTCAATGTAGGCGCCCACACCGGCGCCCCGTATAGGGCCATGGACCGCACGACCCCCGCGTAGAGCCTCCGGCAGGAGGCGTTTGGCCCCCCTAGATTGGGCAAGAGCCGCTTCAAAGCAGCTCCGGCCCGCTCCAGTCTGGGAGCCAAACGTCGGAAGTGTTCCGCGAAGTTCCACCGGCTGTCGAGGACGAGTCCCAGGTACTTCATCGTCGACTCGACGCCGATGTGAACCCCTCCCGCCGTTATCTGGGAACCCGCCGGTGGCGCATTCCGAGGACCATGAAAACACATGGCCTCGGACTTGTGCAAGGCCACCTCGAGTCCCAGTTGCCGGATCCTATCGACGATTGTCGCAACCCCGTCTGCCGCTAAGTCGGCCGCCGCCTGGTACGACCTCCCTTGCGCCAGGACCAGCGTGTCGTCAGCGTAGCAGACTACGCTGACGCCGCTAGGGAGGTCGGCGCGCAGCACCCAGTCGTATCCGATGTCCCACAGATGCGGCCCCAGAACCGATCCCTGTGGGACACCGCACGACATCTCTCGCCGGTTCCACTCTCCTTGGTGACCGGGGTAGATGACGGCCCTGTCCGTCAAATAGGCCTCGACCACACGACAGAGGTAGGTCGGCATCCGGTGATACCGGAGTGCCTCCCTTATGCAACTCCAGGGCAGGGTGTTAAAGGCATTGGCGATGTCTAGAGACACCGCCAAGACGACCCCACCCCGGGCCACAGCATCCCCCGTCGTGAGGGCTCGCACGCGCATGATGGCGTCCACCGTGGAGCGCCCCCTGCGGAAACCGAACTGGCTCTCCGCCAAATCCGGCCCCACCCGCACCAGCCGCCCGACGAGGCGGTCTGCAATTACTCTTTCAAAGAGCTTGCCCACCTCGTCGAGCAGCACGATGGGCCGGTAAGCGGACGGAGAGTCCGCGGGGCGCCCCGGCTTCTTAATGAGGACCAGTTTCCCCGTCTTCCAACGAAGTGGGAACCGGCCCTCCTCCAAGCATGCGCTTAGGAGCCCTCTTAGTCGAGGCCCGAGAGCCTCCAAGGCCAGGACCCAGGCTTTTCCAGGCAAGCCGTCGGGTCCTGGGGCGGTACTCTTGGCATTCAGCCTACGTACCGCCACTCTCAACTCTACCTCGGTCACCTCTGGAGCATCGTCGTCGTCGTCGGTGTGGTCCGCATCGGGCACCGCAGCAGGCGGAGCCATGGGCGGGGGAGCGTGCTCCCCTCGCGAAGGGAACAGAGCGCTCACCACGTCCTGCACGAGCTGAGACCGGAGACTCTGCGTCAGCGGGGGAGCCCACGGGCGGATTTTATTCCGCACCGTTTTGTAGGGGCGTCCCCACGGGTCTCTATTCAGAGTCTCCAGCGACTCCTCGCGGGCCAGCATTCTAGCCCGCAGGATCTCCGCTCGGAGGGCGGTCTTCGCCGCTCTGTACCCCTCGTACAGCTCCGCCTGAATGGCTTCCGTATCCGGAGGGCGGACACGGAGCCTGCGGTGCCTGGTGTACTGGTGACGCGCAGCAACGCACGCCTCGCGCAGAGCTGTGAGCTCCGGCGACCACCAGTACACCTGGCGTGAAGCGCGTCCTGGCTGGACCCGAGGCATTGCCACGTCACAAACCTCGGACATGGCCTCCTGGAACCACTCAACCTCGTCATTGATGTCGGCAGGCCTGTCCGGTGGTGACACCCAGGCCTGCACGATCGAGGCTTCCAGGAGGAGCTCCCGGTCCAGCCGCTTCAGCGCCCACCGCGGACCACACGGGGCCCGTTGGACCGGCGCGCTCGAGGTCTGGGCGGAGACGTCAAACCGGATGTACCGGTGGTCGGAATACGTCTCCACCCCCTCCATGACGCGCCAGTCGACGACACGCGGCGACAGAGCGGGGCTGGCGAACGAAATGTCCACCACCGACTCACCCCGCATCCGCACACACGTGGCGACAGAACCCCGGTTCAGGACGACCAGGCCTGTCTCCAGAGCCCAGTCCTCCACCATCCTGCCCCGCATGTCCGTCAGACGGGAACCCCAAGCCAAGTTCTTGGCATTGAAGTCCCCGAGGACGAGCACGGGGAGGGAACGGAACCCGACGACGACGTCTCTCAACTCCGCTAGGGAGTTGTGGAACTCGGCGAGAGTTCGGCTCGGGGAGAAGTACACCCCTACCACGACAATCTCCCCGAACCGGGCTGCTACGCAACCCCTTCCCCTCTTGGCACCCTCGAGGGTCGGGGTACCTTGCCAAGTGGGTTGCTATGGTATGCGTATTTTTACCCGACTGCGCGATGCAACGAAGGGTGTAACGAAAAGGGTATATACATACCAAGGGCACGGCTTCTTTGGATGATACCAAACGATTTCGGAGGGATATTTTAATCCTATCTCTACATGTTCGGAAGTTATGAGAATTTTTAATACATTGATACCAGAAACGGAACTTTTCAAATTGAAATAAACTCATCACTCGGAAGAGATTTATCGTGATATTGGCAAGTAACGTGGAAAGTTATTGACCTACGTAGTGCGGTGACATGTTTGTTATAATTTGAATTTAAGAAACATATGAAACCGAAAATTTGGTATCAATTCTTAGAGTATTTTATTTTGAGCCGAAACTATGTTTAGTCATTCTATACCAGCTGTTATATTTAGTGCTTAAGGTTAGCAATAGGGTTTCTGTTACATCCTGTACATGTATGTGTGTGTTTGTTCCTTTGTGGCATTCTAGAGACCGTGTGGACTGATTTCAATTATTTTTACGTCAATCGATTTGTCCTAATCTTCTGAGTGTCACTAAAGACATGACAGTAATCAAAATTTAAAAAAGCGACAACCGTTTCAAAAAATGAAAGTCGATGAACTATGTAAAGTAGGGCATCATTGAATAGGTCTTTAGCTCAAAATCATCTGAGGTTTCTCCATCAATAGGTTTCTTTGATAATTTTTAATGTTCAATAACCATTTAGTGTCTGTAACAACTTAAAGCTGGTTAGCAACCATTCTCACTAAACCTTTTAAAACTTTTATTAAAGCGGTGATAAAACGTAAAAATTAATTATACTAACCAAAAAGTGTAAAATAAAGAAAGTAAATTTAAAAATCAATAAACCCGACTACGGAAAAAGTGAACTATAAAAAAGATGGAATAAGAAATTTCAAGAGGATGACTTATAAACTTAAGAAGCATCTTCTCAAACAATATGTAAAGGCCTTTATTGCCTCTGACTGCATGGAATTCCTTATTGAAAAAAATAGAAAATGTTTGTAAGCATACCCTAGGTTAACAACAAGTTGAGACGACGTATGAGTAGCTTAAATATTACCTACAGCTAGTTACATAATATATATTATTTGTCAGTGAACCCCAAACTAGACAGTTAGTCTGTATCTTGGGGTTCAGGATACGAATTCTAGAGTGGAGACTAGAGAGGTGCTTTCAAGTATGGTATTTTAAGAGTGTATGTATGTGTAACGTTTGTGTAGTGTCTGGCGTGTGTGTGGTGTGTGTGTGTGGCGTATAAATGTCAGATTCAGTGTCAGGTCAGGGTCGTTATATTAATTGTTCCAAATCATCATATCCAGTAATATGCAGAATTTTCTTTACAATTTTTTTGCATTCGAATGAGTTAATGTTTTTAATTTTACAGTTTGCAGACTTTATTATACGTATTAATGAGAGAGTAGGCCGGGGAGCGTCTAGCTAGCAATGAGGTGACGTCAGGTGTTGGGATTCTTTATTTTATTTTGCTTATAATTGATGTATACTCTTGCCTACTACTATTTTTTTTGTGTTAGGCGGTACCTATTAAGTTTAACAGTCAACCTCAATAGAAATTTCTTGTTTCCATCTTTTTAATGTTCACTTTTTACGCAGTCGGTATTTTTAAACATAATATTGGTATAAGGTCGAAAGTGTGTGATAGTCAACCTTCCTTATAAAGTCTCGTTAACTACCTACTATTAAAAGGATGTCTAGGTCTTTTGCTGCTATGAAAGTTTACTAAAATTGCAAAGAAAAGACAAACTGAGAAGTATGAGTTGGCATTGCGATAGAGATAGTATTTGATGATACTATTGTATTTAACTGTAAGATTTATTTTATTATTTTTTTTTGTTCCTAATGAGTAAAAAATAATAGTTTTATTATTATTTATTTTCAATTTTTTAGTTCTGCTAACTACAAAAACGTGTTTTTTTTTAATTTTTCTCATTTTTTTTTAAATTATTGAATTGTCATCGGTCCTCGATAAGTTTACAAAGTTTCAATGAAATCTGACCGTTTAAAGTGGGTCAAAATCGCGCTCTAAGGAGTCGGTTACATACAAACAAACATACAAGTGAAGCTAATATAAAGCGTGTAAAAATAAACAATAAATAAATAAATCGGTCTCAGCAATTTTATGTTGTAGATGGAAAGAACATTCGTTCACCAGCAGGAAAAACGAAACAAGGATAAAGTAAACAAATATTTTGCAGCTGTACAGTCAGTGGTGTTATCAATAGCATTTTTTTTTTCAAAGCAATGTTTCTACTCGGTGTTACCTAATAAGAAAAATAATAATATGATATGTGTATCTCCTATTTTTTATATGTTCACTAGCTGTTGGCAGTGGTTTCACCCGTGTGGAGGTCCGAAATTATCCTCCGCGAACGTACTACCGGGTTAAAAGTAATCCTATGTGTTAATTCAGGCTATAAACTATCGGTGTGCCAAATTTCATCCAAATCCGTTCAGAAGTTTTTGCGTGAAAGAGTAACAAACTCAAAACCTTTCACATTTATATTGTACACATTTCTTGCTCCCCTGACCTACACCGTCGGTCGTCGCGTCGCTTCGAATCGCCTGCCCGTGCGAGTACTTCTTATTTGTGTTTTTTTTCTCTTTGCTCGGCTCCTAAGAGTCTTAGCGTGATGTTAAATAGCCTATAGCCTTCCTCGATAAATGGGCTAACCAGCACTAAAAGATTATTTTAATTCGAACCAGTAGTTCCTGAGATTAGCGCATTCAACTATACAAACAAACTCTTCAGCTTTATAATATTATATTATTATAGTATAGATACTAGCTTCCGCCCACGGCTTCGCCCGCGTGGAAGTCGAAAATTATCTCGCGGGAATGTACTACCGGGATAAAAAGTGTCCTATGTGTTAATTTAGGTTATAATCTATCTGTGTGCAAAATTTCATCCAAATCCATTCAGTAGTTTTTGCTTGAAAGAGTAACAAACATCCATACATCCATACGTACAAACTTTCGCGTTTATAATATAAGTAAGGATATAGTAGGATTATATTTTAAGTTTTTAAGAAATATTTAGAACTAGTCGATAGTAGTAAATATATATATTTTTTAATTTTTTTTATTTATTTAAGGAAAAACAAACAGAAGCACAATAGAGATAGACTTAATATCTTAAATATTACATTTTAAACAATTATGCTACCCATTAGGTTCTCCACAGATTACAATTTAAAGTATTTAAAACTATTAACAATACAGTATACAACAGTCATTGTCCTAGAACTCGTATGAATTTTTAAATTTATAAAAGAAAAACAGAAAAGTAAATTTAATAAATATTGCGATATTTTAAATTACTTAGGAACCCCTAAGTAATTTAAAACAGCGCAACATTTATTTGGATTTTCTTCTTAAGTATGTACTAAAAAAATAAACGATATATTATAAATTATAATAATAGTAACTTACTAAAGCCTATCAAGTAAATCCGATGTTATCACATAGTTACACGAAGTCAATTTGAAGAAATCTCGTATAAAATGAATAACTGGTAATTTGTTAAGTACGTAATGAAGATGAAGTTATTATATGGTCACGCAAGGAAATAGTCTTGGTTGGAAGAATTTGCGATTAAAAATCTGATTCTACAATAATATTTTTTAAGTGATTTATTTAATTTCTCATTGCTAAATGTTCTGCTCTTGACCTCGAACACGCACGATGGAAAGCAAAATCAAACTGTCAACGCCGCCAAACTGATGCCAGACATCGAGTATTCAAACTAGGCTGAGAGTCAGCACTTTTTGAACGTCAAAATTACATAAAACTGTCCCCCAAAAACGCCCGCCCTTCACCACTTCCTAGTGCTTTAGCTGGGAAGAAGAAGTAGCGGAACAAACTCCCCAGCAGCACAGCTGTCTGTTAAGTTAGAAGAACTTGATTATATACAACAGTAGGGAAGTAATGAACATTACGAAATACAAAATCCTACTTAATATTATAAACGCGATAGTTTGTAAGTATGGATGGATGGATGGATGTTTGTAACTCTTTCACGCAAAAACTTCTCGATGGATTTGGATCAAATTTGGCACACAGATAGATTATAACTTAGATTAACACATAGGATACTTTTTATCCCGGTAGTACGTTTTCACGGAATAATTTCCGACTTTCACGCGGGCGAAGCCGCGGGCGGAAGTTAGTATTAAATAAAAATTTATTTGGCAAATGCCAACAAGCAATGGATAAGGTATATGATAGAACGAGCGTGCCCAGAAAACGGTTGTTCACCCTTGATTTGAAGTTAGACGGTTAAATGTAGAAGGGAACACTGACACTGGCAGAGAGTTCCTGTGATAATTTATACATGAAAAGTCAGGGAAATTACATGTTTGGAAATTTTACTCATCATCATCTGCCAAGACTTTTCCTAAGAGGAAGTCGGCATCCAGTCTGACCGAAAGCAGTTGTTTAACAAATTGACTACCAACTTTAATTGCACGTAAATTCAAATCACAACAATCCTTAACAGTTGTATGAAATGGCTGTAACACAGCAAATTGGTGTAGTGTATCAATTTAATATGCAATTAATTTCCCTGACCTTGATCAGGTCAATCGAAATACCGATTTTTTTTAAGTGTATCGACTTCAAGTAAAGACTTTATTTTTGTGTTTATGTCTGACTGAAGTTCTCCAAAATGTTAGTTTATAACTCTACAACATCGCGAAAATATTTATTTCAAATCATTGAAGGTGCCAAAAACAACTTCTATTAAAGTACATTTTGTTTTTCATCGCCCAGCTTATATCAACAAATTGAAACGCCAAAAAAGATTACCCATTTTCACAAAAACTCCCGACATACGAGAAACCGCGCGACTCAAACCCAACCGCACCATCTGTAGCGAGCCTAAGCGTGCGCACTTCGCGTGTAGGTAGGTACCTACAGTCCGCCGTAGCAGCAGTGCCGCGTAGACCCTTGCTACGGACGCTACGTCTAATCGGCTACGAATCGCCCGTTCGCGTACCAATTTTAAATATTTATTATACTGTGTAAATATCTACGTGTAGTGTGTATAAAAAATATTATTATTTTAATATTATTCTTTGGACAAATTAGTGTTGTGTTTTAGGTGACTATTGTTTTGTTTTTTTTTTTTTTCAATTTGTGTGGCTTCGCAAAGTTGCTGATCAGGTTCGTACCTAGTTTTAAATTGGATTAATTATTTACTTTCCTTTCGAGGTTTTCTGAAAACTACTTCGTTGCTAAGTTTATTGAATTTTTGGGTTGGGGTGTTGAATAATTGATTTTTAAGTGTTCGATGAACCATTAATTCGCTAGATTCGAGTTATTATTTTTATTAATTAAAATAAAATATATTTAAAATCCTTGTTAACAAGACTGTGGCAGTAAATGCGTTCTTATTATTTTAGCATCAATTGTGTTAAAAACCTGATAACGTTTTAATTGGTACAATTAATTAATTCCAGAAGAGAAAATTTTGATTACAGAATTAAAACAAAACATTTTTGTTTCGGTTCAAACGTTGCCATAATTGGTAGTGTTCGTGTAATTTAATTAGTTTTCTTTTTGATCGCTTATTTCATCAGAGATCTGATTTTTTTTAAACACTTGAAATATTCCTCTAGGTCTGTAGATTATGTCCGTTTAGTGCTGCTTTGTTTTATTCTTCAAGAACACCTTTTTTTAGATTATAATATTTATTATAAACCATCAAATTTAACAGAGGATCTTAGGTATTTCATAAATCTTTACTTGCATCTTCTCTGTCTTCTAAATAATGAAATAAAAGGATATTTCTGTAGAATCTCGCTCTGCAGTGCAAGCGTACATATGTTACGTGCCTGAAACATTGTTGCAGTGAAAATAAAACCTAGGTTTTGCACGTAGCGGTACAAGAAAGAAAATAGATTCTTGCTAAGATCTTGCACTTTGCAACATCTTGTTTCATAGTGCCTTCGGAAGATACAATGGACGTTCTCTCGTTTTGAATTCCTTTAATGTTGTACATTTTTGGAATTCGAACATTTTTGGCCTGAATTAGTTTTAGCTTAGCAGTTGTACCTTTCGTTACGCCTAGGACAAATAGTCGTATTTTATTATATAACCAAGAGGTAAAATTGTTGAGTTTGTATGCAAGGTGTATTTTTTGGCATCAACGATTCGATTCAGAAAATTCTTTAACTAATGGGAAGCTGCAGTATTGCCAAGATTCATAGGGTATTTTTTATGTAAAAACAATACATTTGACGTGAGCAGAAGCTAGTATTTAATGATGTAACGAGGTTGCCGTTCTGTTTATAATAATCTGCCTAACAATGGTTTCCACTACAACTTTTGGGGCTGATTTTTCAATCGTCAGATTACTTTTATCTCTTCATTATGGCGGTCTGTAAGCCTTTGTATGGGAAATATGTCAGAGTATCAGATAAAAGCAATCGGTCGATTGATATACGAGTGATTTCTTTTCGAATATTTAGAAAATGAGAGTAGATTTTTCTTTGGTAATAAAAACGTGGAGAGATATAGAATTCAAAATAAAATAAATAACAAATACTTAATACTGCTTCCATTGCTTGATTGAAATATCAACAATTCAGTAAAACACTTCATATGACAATATTTATTGTCAATGGATTTAATTTAACTAACCCGATAGTGTGACAACCAGTTTTTCGCAGTAACTGGGTTGTGGAGGTGAGATAGACAGTCGTTCTATGTATAAAACATATTCAGTTGCATCTGGTAATCCTAGATGATGACCCCAATACACTTGGGAATCCTCTAGACAGATGATAAGATTAAGTTAAATGTGCTTTATCGGTGGAAGATAGTGACTTCCGACTCAACAATAATGAAAACGGCAAGAAGAAGTCTTAAATGGGTAGTTTTAAGTATTACTAACACTAATCTATAAGAACATTGTTACTAACAAAATGGACACCATGGTCTGAAATTGTCATCATCATTTCAGTCGAAAGACGTCCACTGTTGGACTTAGGTCTCCCCCAATATGGGAAGGTTTGTCATAATCGCCACGCTTGGCAGGCTGGTTGGTGATCGCATTATGGTGGTAAAATGCATAGAGAACGCTGCTGCCCATTATCTAATAAGTCCCTTAGTTGCCTTCTACGACACCTATGGGAAGAAATGGGATGGTGCTATTCTTTACGTCCGGCACCACATGGAACTTTATTGTAATAAGTCAACCACAATAGTAGTTGCAGCAATAATTTTCATCTTTTTTTATCTCATTATCATCTTTTTCTTAACTATATTGGGGTCAGTTTCCAGTCTAACCGGATGTAGTTAAATATCATTAGTTTACATGGAACGACTGCCTATTGGACTTCCACAACTCAGTCTCTGTGTAATACGATACCAACTGGTAAGACTGGTTGTCAGATTTTCGGTCTTCTAACGACCCGGAATGACTGTCAAAGATCCGCGAATGACAGCAGTGAGTAACAGCTAAACGTACTTTCCGAGCACAGCACTTATAGCTTGTTAAATACATTTTTTAGTATCTAATTTTGTTCATTGTTAATTTCCTGTACGTTTTAGAATAAATACAATTTCCTGTTTTCTTTGTCTACAGATCAAAACCTCACAAAAAATATGCCGACAATTTTGCCCGTCTTTTATTGCCCTAGATTTCCCAACATTCTCTTTCTAGCTCGTAATAGTTTCTACTTTCAGTTTTTTTTTCTAAGAAATCTCACAAGAATCTTTGTAACGTCCACCGATTTACCGCTGTCGAGAATTCTCGAGAATTTTCCTACATTGTTCATGTGATCAATTCAATTTGTAACTTTTCTTGGACGATTTCTTGTTCCTAGTTACAAATGAAGTTTTGCCGTTTTATCAAAGAAATCAGCCTTATATTATAGTATTGGTTTTTGTTACTTTGTAAAATATTTTGCTCTAGAGCTAATTACTTTAAAAAAAACCATCATCCACTTCTAGATAAAAATAAGGGTTTCGGCTTTCATATAAAAGGGCCGTCATATGCTCTTCTATAATCTATTTGTAATGTATCTTTATTTATACCACATATAATACCCACCAATTTAGTTCCGAAATAATGCATAGTACTTACGTATGCGTGGTGGGTCATAGAACAAAAGTATTATTCATAGAACCTATGCTTGGAAGGAAAACACCGCATTCAAAAAAACGTTCTGTATTCGGTCCGTTTACCGGTATAACCGATTACTGACGATTTTCTAGAAAACTCTACAGCAAAAAATGCGAAAGTAACTCTGTCTGTCTGTCTGTTACGCTTTCATGCCTTCACCGCTAAACCGATCGTCATGAAATTTGGCAGAGACATAGCTTGGGATATGGAGAAGGACATAGGCTACTTTTTTACGCGATAAACGATATCCACGCGGGCGGAGCCACAGGGAAAAGCTAGTTTTTTTACTAAATTAATAATATGAAGAAAAAATATATTTCTTTTTTAGTAAGCTTGTATTGCATTCACTCTAAAACACACGCGGCACATGGATAGATCATTTAGAATATCAACATTCTCATGTGATCAAGATTTATGCGAATGAAACCGCGGGTGCAGCTAGTATAAACCTATGAATTAACAATACAATAACATCACGTAAGAAAGAATACATTGCTATTACCAAAATTAATCATTTATGAACTATGCCAAGTACATTCTATCTTAGGTCAAGGCAAATCTTGGAGCGATATCTCGCAGTCTTGGCTTCACTTCAAATGGCATTTGGTAACTAATGTGTTTCTATATATTATTTGGAAACTATAACTGGTACTTCAATACAATAGAGGGTTAGCAAAAGGCTTTAACAAACAAACTTTGAAATAATAAAAAACCAAACAAAAGACACACGATAAGAAAAACTATACTCCATTTAAAATAAAATTAGACATTTAAACAAACCTTTTTTACAGTCCGTTCAACCGATTTTGACTTCTATTTCGTAGGCATAAGGATGGCATTAAAATCAGAAAAGTGGTTATAATACCAACTGTTTGCTGCAGATGCCATTTATCATGCAACCAACGCAATAGAAGTCAAAATTAGTTGAACGGACTGTAAAAAAAGGTTTGTTTAAATGTCTAATCTTATTTCAAACGGAGTATAGCTATCTACTGGTTACTCAGTGTAATCTGTGTAGTTTTTGCCTCAAAAGGTCATTTCTGGCACTAATCTACATGGTCCTCATATGATCTGACCAAGGATAGTGTCTGGACTTTAACAGAGACTGTGACCTCTGAGTTTGTTTCGGGGTTTCAAAATAATAATTTATTTTGACGTGTATATGTTACCGGCCAAACCCGATTTTAGGCCAAACTAGTTTGTCCTAGGCCAAACTGGTTTATTAAGCCGGGGCACCCCGATTAAATGGGTTAGGTTAGGTTAGATCTGTGACCAAAAGGGCGCGAGCCGAGCGAGCGTTACTTCCAAAGGCTGTTAACGAAACGGCTAATTAAGCTAGTTGGCTGCGACATATCACGCGTAGCATTGAGTCTGTTTGGCCTAAGACCAACTAGTTTGGCCTGAAATTGGGTTTGGCCGGTAATACTCGGCTCGCGCCCTTTTAGTCACAGTTCTAACCTAACCTAACCCATTTAATCGGGGTGCCCCGGCTTAATAAACCAGTTTGGCCTAGGACAAACTAGTTTGGCCTGAAATCGGGTTTGGCCGGTACCATATACATCCGTCTTTGTACAAACCTACTTACAGAAAAAATCAAAATCAATTATTATTTAACATTTCTGATCTGGATCGCACAGAAAGAAGATCACTATTTACTTAAAATCTTAGTGATGTGCGATGGGTAAATCGTATTGCCATCCATTCCATGGAATCTAAAATCAAAATAACTAAGCATTAAACCATTTATCTTCATACTACCAGCCTATTAGTGTCTCACAAGAGAACAAAGGCCTCTTCTCATAGAGAGAAGGCATTAATCACCATTCTTGCTCGAGACGGGTTGGTGATTTCAGTCTTATATTATCTACTAGGTGACCCGTGCCCACTTTGTTGGGCCGATACGGTCGCGGTTCCATACCTATGTCGTATTATCTCTTTAACCATTCGTCCCAATTATATGCAGTAAAAGGGAAAAGTCTTTTGTTTTAAACACTTGAGACGATAAACTTACTTATTTTGACAAGAATTCATATTTGTTGATAATATGACCAATAAACATGACTATGAAAGATTTAAATATTTTTTTAAATATAAAATACTACTTTTTGTGACTTATATATAAAAGCTAGATGTATGCTGTCGCTAAATTTTTTGTAGGTATTATTAAGTTCTACAACTTTTCTCTCAAACTCAATCATATATCTCTCATCGTTAAGGCAGCGTTCGTAAGAAACGTTTTTGTTCGACCGTTTTTTCTCCGACTTACTTTTCAAATCCGACTACCACGAAAAACTCTTAAAATTTTTTGGGTGAATATCCTATGACACTCACAAATAACGTGGCTTTCTATAGCTTAAAGAATAGGCTAAATCGGTTCAGTAGATCCGGAGATTACCCTCTAGAACCTGACAAACTCACAAACTTTACCTCCCTTTCAAAATTATTAAGTATATTAAGTATTATCTAAGTAGTATAGAAGTACAGATAAGTCCAGCTTCCCTCATGTTTAACCTTTGAAAGCGAAATATGAATTGAAAAATTCACATTATTATTTACTTAGTCCGTACATAAGTACGACCAAGTAATTCGGAATTCGAAAAAGAAATATGGCAAATACGTAATCTGTGGCTTAACTACATTTTCGTATTTCGAATGCCAAAATTGTTATTGGTATGTTATATTTCCTGAAGTCTCTGGTATTATTTATGGTTTGCAATAAAAGTTATAAATGTATGATTTCAGCACTCCTTCATAAGTCATTAATGTATTTATAAAGGATTTTATTAATAAAAGTGTAGTCGGGTTTTCCATCTGGATACAGCAGCCCGGGATTTTTAGGTATGCTATAAATAAATGATAAATGATTTATTTCTGTAAGTAGGTTTGTACAAACACTTTTACACGTCAATCATATTTTTTTTTTTTTAAACTAGATGAGGTCGGCGTTTTCTATCTGACTACTCTGAGAAGAAAGGCCGAAACAAACTCAGAGGTCACAGTCTCTTTTAAAGTCCAGACATAATCTTGGTCAGATCATGTGAAGACCATGTGGATTGGTGTCTGAAATGGTCTTTTGAGGAAAGAACCACACAGATTGAGTGGACCTGTCCAATCAGTGCACGCATTTATCATAATCATGCAGCTCAACTCAGAACTTGAGGAGCTCAAAGATTTGACGAACAATACCAAAGAAAGGACATTTGGGTAGGCCGCATAAATTACTCAAACTGCCAGATTAACATTAAAACTAACTGAGAAATAGATGAAACACAAAACAAAACATGACCCACACAGTCCTCACATTCACAATAATTAAAACAATAATAATATTATACTTCTCAAAGTAAATATTCATGTCAAAGTGTATATAATAATAATCAAATGTCGAAGAGTATAAGTTTGAAAAAAAACAAAAGAACAACATTCAGTATGCAAAAATTGGAGCAGGTCAATCCCAAGATGTTTTGTCCTCAATATAATCCTTAACGGTATAAAAGGCTTTCAGGCACAACTTACGTTTAATGAATGATTTAAATTTATTGAGACTTAGATCTTGAACATGGCTTGGAAGTTTGTTATAAAAGCGTATACATTGACATCTGAATGATCCACCTATTTTTTTGAGCCTTGTTGATGGTACAACAAATTTGTGTTTGTTCCTAGTATTTATACTATGGATATCGCTGTATTTTTTAAACAATTTAATATTTTTATGGGCATATAAAAGATTTTCAAAAATATACTGTGAAGGCACAGTCATTACATTAATCTCCTTAAATTTCTCTCTGAGAGAGTGTCTCGGACTTAATTTATAAATTGATTGAATACATTTTCATTCCATAAACAATCTCGATCACGAAATAAATATACACCTTGCGACTTGATATCTTAAGGTATTATTATTTACTAGTCTCGATGCCATCTTTAGACGGATAATTGGGTAGGTTAATAAATGACTGTACTATCCTCAAATCTTCCTCAAGAAGATTTTTTTTTTAAACCATCAAGTATACACCGTGGAATTTTAATCGTCTTACAACTGCAGCCCACTTCATGTACCCAATGACTACTAATCATTTATAAAATAAAAAAAAAATAGTTATTACTTATTAAAAAAAAAATACTAAGACGCATGACGTATTTTTAGAGATGTAATGATCTGCTCGACTCGTGCGCTGGGTAGGTATTACTAACTTCTACCGTTTGATACGTACAAACATTATTAACAGGATGTTTCATAATTTTAAATCATTAAACTCAAACTCAAAGCATTTATTTCAAATAAACCAATTACAGGCACTTTTGAATTGTCAGAGTCGGAAAGATGAAGCTAGTTGCCCATTCCAAAGCGTAGGTACCTATGGAGAAGAACGGGCAAGAAACTCCATGGACACTCTTTTAAAATCATGATATTATTACAAACAGTTGGTTACATCATTATGTTGAAATTATCAATGTGAGAACGATGTAAAAAGACGTGCACATTATAAGCGTCCGTAATTAAAACAAAACAAAAATAAAATAACAATTTAGAAATTAAAATAAGCCGTGGAAGCTAAGAGATGACCAGTCCCTACTGGCGGCGCTCGTTCACGAACATGACGTATGGATCAGCACCATTCAGCTCAACCATTTTGAAGGGAACTTAATGATCCAACACACACGCCACCACCAGCGAGACATTTGAGTGAGCATGACGTACTCTCAGCTGCCAGGGCACATTCAAGTCAATGAAAGACGTACCCTGTAAATGTTAGGTATATATTATTAATTTTTATTTGCACCTAATGTTTCAATTAATGGTAATAATTTTATAATCCCGCTTAGATGTATTCTACTGTCAGATACATTGAGTGACACCTTTGTAAGACAAGTTAAATGTCACGGTATATTAACAAAAGAATTGGTTGTAAACTGTGAGAGTAGAAAATAGGGGAAGGATGAATGAGGAAAATTTCGTGAGGAAAGTTTTGACAAGTTGACTGCCTCGTTGGTGTAGTGGATGGCTACTGCTGAGCCTGAGGTTAGGCCTGGGTTCGATTCCCAGGTCGGGCAAAGTGTTATTTATAGGATTTTTCTATCTTGATTTTTTATGTAGCAGCCAGCTTTCAGGGCCTCAAGTCTGCTATTACAATAGTGTCAGAATGGTCTATCATTGATTTCATAATTGTTGATTTTGACAAGTTTGGTAATCTACTAATAAAATGGCGTCATTATGACTGACCAATGGTCAGTCACTGACACTCCATTAAAATAAATGGCATTTATTGGTAATCTCGTACATCATGACAAATGAATGACTGACTTAATTTACGAACTTCCTACTGCTTTAGATTGCATAAAACACTAATAAATAATATGTAAAAATATAATTAAATGAAATCTGGCATGAATAAATGTTCAAATTTAGTAGTAGTTTTTCAAAAAAAAATTCTACTAACGAGTTTTATAATAATGGCAATACGAAAATGCCATTATGACACAATTCTATTACGAGACCATTGACTGACCAATGATCGACCATTATGAATTTAGCAGATTACGAACTTTTAGCAAAATGACAAATGAATGACAATGGGATCGTGTTGGAATGACGAATTTATAAACATAGCAGACTAAGGCACCTAGTGTCTGAATTTGTGAACAGTTGATGACAATAGGCTTGCACCCTATAAAATGGGACTTTAAAACATAACTGGCGAATTCTATACTAAAGATACACCTTTGCTCAACCTATCTGGGAAACAAGCCGTGATGTTATGTTATCTTTGTCATATATTTTCGCTGAAATTAAATTGCGACTAGATTTTTTACGTGTTTTAATACGGGAATATCCTGCTTTATAGTCTATCTTTTATATGTGAGTGCATCGAAAATTGCACTTTACACCACTGCTTTTAGAAAATACATTAGGTTCGTACTTTAGATAACAAATCATCATGGCATATATTAGGCATATCAAATGTTTGCTACTAAAATATCATTCACATTTAAATTGAACTTGCTTCCCAGTACGGTTATGAGTGGGTTCATAAATAATTTGCAGTTTCTGGAAAAGCAGCTCCAATGGAATTATTGTTTCAGTGGAAGAGTATAAATTATTATTAGTTTGTTTTAGCCCAAATTGCTAATGCTTGAACACACCCTTAAATATTCTAGGAATAGTTCAAATTAAAATTATTTTGGTTAATGTGCCTGTTTGTCTCAATACCTCGTGAATCCTATATTGATTTTAAGATAAATAAAATCTTTCTCCAAAAAAATTTACAACTGACTTCCAAAAAACATTATAAAGTGAAAAATAACTTTAATTTCGGAAGACGGTGACTTTGGATATTTATTTTTATTATCATGTCACCAGTCACCAACTTCCGAATTTAAAGTAATTTTTCACTTTATAGTGTTTTTTTGGAAGTCAGTTGTTTTTTTTTTTAAGTTTTTTTTTTTTCACTTTTTAGTTATAGTACCTACCCCACACCAAATCGAAATGTCATCATCCTTGGGGTAAAAACAATGCATATTTATGCGATAGCAGAAATCGCGGTTGATTTTCTATAATTTTTTGAAGAGTTCCGTTGTCTGTCTCCGAAACGCATCATCAGATCTATATGAAATTGAAATGGGACCACACAAAAAACACCAGCGTTCAAATAAAAAAGAGTCATCAAAATCGGTTCACCCAGTCGAAAGTTCTGAGCCAACAAACATTAACGGTCGAATCGAGAACCTCCTCCTTTTTTTGAAGTCGGTTAAAAACATAAAAAAACCACAAAAATTACTTAATACCTCGGTAATCTACTCTCTAAGGTCGAAATCTGTAGTTTCGGTCGTCCTTTCCAACTCCGTGTCACTTATGGACTTAATAATATGATTCGTTCGAGATCCGAACTAAGAATGAATGACAATACGATTTGACAGCTGTCCCTACTTCCGATATTGTATTTACTTGTTCCAAAATTTTAATTTCAAACTTGTTTTGATGGTTCAACGACTTTTGGACGGGTCCATATATTTTTGATGGACTTAATAGAGAATAGATCTCCTGAAGAGTGAGAATATAATATTTATTTTGTGCAAATAATGTAGTTGCCTTTATTGCTAAAAATATTAATTTTGTTTTTATTCTTGTAACTTCTACCATTTAACATACAAACAATAACAGATAACGTCAAACATTTACCGTTACCTATTCAAATATTTTTTTCCTTTCTATTTTATTAATGTTTTGTTAGTAATTTTCCCTGAGAAACTTTTTCTTGTCGTCGAAATATTTCTTTTAACAAAAAAAAATTGTTTCTCATGAAAATGTTTTTTTTTGGGCCGAACAAAGTGATTCAGGCTCTCATCAAAATTCCTGGAATTTTACGAGACAATTATTCATTTTCTTATGAGAATTACGTAGTAGGTTCTTGTTAGTAACAAGTTTCTATATTTTCTTGTTAAGCTCAAAGAGCTCCGAAGTTATTTAACTTTAAGTTAAGTTCAAAAAAATACTTGAAGACAGCTATATCCTGTAGATATTTGTTTACTATTGTTTTGTTATACAGGAAAAGTTTTTATTCAGTGTGCAAACTTTAACCTATGAACTGTCCCGGTACAATTTTTTTATTTTTTTTAAAATCAAAATCAAAATATTTTATTTCACATAAGCCTGCATGGGCACTTATGAAACGTCAGAAGCTAGGTGCACGGTTCCAATTTGACATAAAGTAGTTAACCATGAATTGAGCATATCATTCTAGACCCCCATAAACATGCCATTATAATTTTGTAAGCGTTCCTGATCGACCGCGGCTTGATCCTGAGCATTTTGGTACTTATGTCTTGTAGTGGGTAAACTATTGGATATTTTTTTTTCTTTTTTTGTACTAAGTAATAACAGCCAAACGGGTCGATCGATCAGATTAAGCTACGCTTGACGCGGTTGGCCCGTGGATGGGGACCATCTTTACATACAAAGACCCCTCCGTGCCTCGGAAAGCACGTTAAGCCGTTGGTTCCTGCTGTCATTTGTAGATCTTTGATAGTCGTTACGGGTCGTCAGAAGCCCGAAAGTCTGACAAACAGTCTTACCAAGGGCTATCGTATTACCCAGTAACTGGGTTGTGTGTGGAGGTCAGATAGGCAGTCGCTCTTATGAAACTCGAAATTAGATAAACCTACGCTTAATTTATTGTAGTAGGTATTTTCGTTTCCATCTTGTACCTGTACAATATTTCTCATTTACCTCTCAAGAGACCTACACGGGCAAAAAGGTTACCTTATTACGTACAAGTATAGCACTCATATATTCCCCGTTATTAGAAACCCTAGCCACTCAAATCAGGGAGTGTCGATATCGAAACGGGTCAAGCAGTAATGCATTGGAGGGTTATTGCAATACCTCGGTATTGACAGGTTGATTACCTATTGCGTACGCGACTGTTGACTTTATTGCTATTGCCTTATGGGCTTAATTAGTAGAATGATAGGTATTTTCGGAACGGTCTTTCGAATTTCTTCTTACTTTCAAGTTTACTTGAGTAATTTTAAGAACGGTCACAGTCTGATCTCAGTCAAAATTTGCCAAAAATAACTATAATTTTTATAAAAAGTTTGACAGGTTTTTGACATTGACTGTCGTTGAGATGAGATTGCGACTAGATTTTGAAAGTTTTTAGTTACGAGAAATGGTCTTCAGCCCCCTTTTACAAAATTAAGGTTTCTTCAAGTATATTTTAAATATTCGAGCATGTTTTTGTAATAAGAACTTGAGATTGAAATACAGTAGACAAAACACATTTGTGTTAGCGGTCACGCCAAACGCTACGCCAAAATGTATGGGAATTACAATACCTGCGGAAAGGACACGACGTAACCTTTCCGACGTAGCGTTCGGCGTGAACGCTAACAGAAATGTGTTTTGTCTAGGGCGCCAGTTCCTTTTACAAAACTAGCAAATTAGCCCGGTGCTAAGTTGTCATTTTTGTATTAAAAACTTTATCCCAATTGAAAGAAAGTTGGAAATGCAAAAACTGGTTCAGAGGCTTAGGCTAGCACTAAAGTTAGATCGTATTTTGAGGTAAGACAGTTGGTGGTTTAGTATCTACTTACTTACGACTTACAAGATTTTTATAAAACGTATGTTCTTATAAGCCTTCCGCAGTATATTCTCTAACGATGGTGACAACCGCATTAAAATCCGTATCGTAGTTTCTACGAACATCGCGGTCACACAGACAGTCACAGACACGAAAAGCTATAGATTATTATTTCTCGTAAAAATAGACATCATTATTCCAAAAATGTACCTATTATTTTCATGCGAAACCTTTATGGAGGGATCGGGCTAAAATAAAAAAAAACAAATCCGCCTGAGGGATCAGTTTGGGATTAAGACCTAAATAAAATTAGCATTCTGGTCAACCCTGATGTGTTTGAATACAAGAATACTTATAATGTTCCCCATTACCTATTGTATTTTTTTTATCCAGTAGGACTACATATAATACTACACACACAAACACACATGTATCGAGAAAATTTCTGTGTATCGTGTATTCCTTTTAAAGGATACTATACCTCATTTATTATAGCTTTAGAAAAAAGAGGCTCGTAGAAGCAGGAGTACAAAACATTTTACTTCAAAGTTAAGTTCTAACTTTTTTAGGTAGATTTAAGACAGTACTAAATACTGAGATAAACGAAGTAAAAGTAATGTTTATTTTAAATAATGTTCTATTTACAATAACATCTTCATCACAGATTACAAACCTACAACAAAATGAATGAATGAAACAAACAATCACATGATGATTTAAATCTAATTAAGATTATAAGGAAATAAAATATATATTTTAAACAATACTTTATTTTTTAAATAACAACTTACGACCCCAATACGTTTGGTTAAACTTCGTCGTCATCAGCTAATTTAGTTACTCGGTGTTTTTCACTCCTGCTTCTTTTAGGTTTTTAGCATTGACACTTTATTTTTTTGGCATAAATCGTAACTGCAACACGTTTAATGTAATTTTTTTACGAAGTGTACATTAAAAAGAACCTTTTTTAACTTCTGTCTAATGCTATTGTAAATGGAGTATAGGGTATGGTAAAATAACATATATTCCTTAAGCTTAAAAAGACACACTATAAATAACGTGAGTTTCTGCCTACCCCGTTTGTGTATGTATGTACTATAAAGAATAAGCATATTTTTCAATATATCACCTCAATACCATGCAACTCTATTTGTATCTGTTTTTATATGCATTGTTTTTCACGGAACTCCTTTATGAACAAACATTTTAGTAACGAAACACAAAGATATCGTTAACAATATTTTATCCAATTGATTTACATACCAAAATCAGCTGAAATATTCAGTAAGCGACTCCTATAAAGATCGTTCCCGTAAAATTGGGCGTAATATTATGAAAAGCTCTTACGTAAACGCGTAAGTTCACGTAACGGACCGTAATACACTAACCATTATTCTTCAAGAAGACGTTAAGAAAACATTGTATATTATGGTTGCTTCTAATTTTGGGTGATCTGTATTATAAGTGGATATTTGAGTGATGAAATATTTAGTAAACAAAGCATTGTGTTTAGTAGGATAAGTGTTCCATCAATCAATCAATTTGAACTGTTTATATCGGTCCATTATTGGACAATGGCGCCATGTTTCGTCGACTTGCACGAATGAACTCGCCCGTGTGGAGTGAATCGACACTTTAAATATTTTTTCACTTCTCGTGCTCTAAAAAGACACCAATATAGGCCTACGAAGCGGGACTAAAGTGGTCACTTTAGTCCCTAGGGAGTAAAAAGTAATTCTTTTTTTTAATTTCCTTCATGTGACATAGACAAACTCAAACAGCCAGTAAATATACTATTATTCGTGGAGTGTCGACCATCTCCATTGCGAAAATGTTGAGAGTTTTAGTTCCATGGTTTTTCCCAAGGTGGCGCCATGTGTTTTAAATTGTTAATCTGTGACTGGTTTAGAAGGAAAAACTAACCGTGAAAATTTCAGAATTTTTGTCGACTGTAAATTTGTTCGGCTTTAAATAGTTTAATATGAATGTCCAGTGACAGTTGTGGTATATTATGTTCCTTGGTGAAGAGTTTGACGTCGAGAAAAGTGCAAAAGACATACCTAATAGATATTGTGATTTTTATTTTATTAAGTAATATTTATTAGGTAAGTACATGTTTTTGTACTAAATTGACTATTTTTCTCGCAATCAAAGTGAAAAGTACAGTTTGCACCTCGAGACTAAACGCCAACTTAATATACCCTCGATTTCATTGACTCCCTCGCACGCTCGGGAGTCAAACCACCTCTGGTATATTATGGCTTCGTTTAGTCCCTCGTTATAAAATATACTATTACAGGCCCGATTTGCACGAAGTTAATTTATTTGTGGGCGAAACGACAACTCCAAAATACGTATTAGCCGATTGGCAGGTTTTGATTTGTATGCACTTTATTGCATGTACAGTGACTTTTTCTCATAACTTTATTGCTTATTTACTGACAGTCTGATCCAGGCTTTGTAACGGACCTATCGTCTGTCAGCGCGGGATTTTTTAGTCTGGATTGAAAACCACTGGCCTAAATATTAAAGAAAGTAAGATATTTAATTTGGAACACGCATAGGAAAAAAAAAACAGTAAAAAAGAGAATGAAATCTATCAAAATCAAAAAAAACAATAAAAATAGCAAAGAAAAAGAAACCCCTAATACGAAGGAGGCTCTTATAGCAATATTTGAAAAAAGAAACAAAAAAATAATAGAAGACTCTCTAAAGGGTTCACCACGCGAAACACAGATACCTTTCTTCTTTTTTTTTTGGTTGGGAAATCATCAAATAATTTCTCCCGCTCTGGGTGGAGTAGGAGGGCGTGTCAGACTTTTACTGACTAAAACCCACCCGTGTTCCCTCAGTTGCCTGTTTGCCAGGGGCCGCGGTATCTCTTTCGAACAACCCGCACCCCTGGCAGGCATCGGCCCTTGCGGACTCCCACCAGTTGGTGCTAACATCTCTTTGAGGCGCGCGTGGAACACAATGCGCCGTCGAACCGGGCTTGGTCCTTACCGGACAGCGAGCTACCCATTACTCGCCGTCTGCAAGCCCGCGCAAACACAGATACTTAGATGACAACATTTTATAGATAAAAATGCCTATATCAGCCAAAGAAATAAGATACATTAATCCAGAAACAAGTGTTGTAGTCGTTGCAGAACTTTAAAGAATTTATTTATTCATCAAGAACCCAGATTACGATGTAACTTAACGCTATAAAGGAGGCACCTAAAAGGATAATAACCCTAAAAACAAATTAATGCGTTAAGTTTTAAGAGTGCAGTTTCTTAAGTTAACCATTTTGTTTAAGTCCGACCGCCGATGAGGACCGCGTAGCTATAATTTTTTCGCTCAAGAAACGTTTTTTTTTAAGTTTTCTTACAGCCGTTTACACTAAGTGAATATTAAGGGCCTACGTCCCATTTGGTAGCGTAACACGGTCACTTTGTGAACCCTACTGCTAATTAACGGCTTGTCTTGAAGATTTGAAAAATATATGATTTAGCTATAAATTCATATAGATCATTTTGCCCGAAGTACTTTTTTTGTATGGTTAATACTTTTGCTGTAAAAAAATATTTTCCAACACGCAATATTTTGGCTTCTATTCCATACTCCTACTAAACGGCTTCGTTATTTGGAAAAAAAAATACACTGAAAAATAGATAGTTAGAGGTACCACAGAATCGCCGAAGCACAATTGTAAATTAATCAAAGGAATATCCCCATTTTGAGATAAAGGCTCAGAGGTGCCCTGCGCGGGCGCGGGGGGCAGTCGTGCTTTAGCATACAAACGGGAGATGAGGATACTATGGGCCTTAAATGGATTTGTGCAGGAGCTTCTACATTGAATGCGTTGTTGTAATGTTTTGGTTAAGGATTTTAAAATGGTCAGCTGTGTTTATTGTCATCAATTTTGTCGTTCACACGAACTACACTCATCATCATTTGCCTAGCTTTTGCGGGATCTATGTTGGGGTCGGCTTTCAGTCTCTAACCGAATGCGGATTTTACATGGAACGACTGCCTATCTGAACTCCATGACCGAGTTACTGGGTGACACAATACGTCTTGGTAAGGCTGGCTGTTGTGGGCTTCAGACTACCCTTAACGCCTGCCAAAGATCTACGAATGACAGGTTAGACCAACGGCTTCACGCGCTATTCGAGGCACGGAGGGGTCTCGAATGCATGGTCACCCATTCAATTCAATTCAATTCAATTCAATGTCTTTATTGTGGATCATAGGTAGGTACATAATGCAGCACTTAAATAGTTAATTGTGATCAGCTACGTCCCGCCCTTACAATACAATAGTTACATAAAAAAATTAATTACATTCGGAATTTCAATAAGAATTAAGTACATTACAATTTCACACAAAATATAATATAAAAATAATTAATAAAACAAAAAAGCCGACAAGCGTAGCTTAACCTCGATCGACTCGTGTGGCTTGTAATAAATATACAGCGACGAACCTCCTTAAGTTGAGCATGCTATAAAGTAGTGCAACACATTTTGTATTGATCACTGTAGGTAGCCACTTTCTTTAAAATTATTATCATTGTAGTTACTACTTACTTAAATCCCTCGGAAATGTCAAGCATGTAAACTTATTTCAAGAAACGTTGTATAATTTAGAATTGGTACAGCCACGACAAAGGTAGAGTGCTCCATAGAAGCCGCAAAACTTTAAGTTTAAGCTACCATATTGTTATATTATTCAGCTTAAGTTTTGCCTTGAACATTACTTAACTGCTAATGTAGGTAAGAAGTGGCGTGCATGCAAGCACTTGAATGCTTTTGATAAAAATAAAGCCAACAGTTTTTATTTACGTTGATTGGTTAGTGTATTTTTCCGTGCCGCGGAAAGCACGTTAAGCCCTTGGCCCGGCTTTCATTCGTGGATCTGTGACAGTCGTAACGGGTCGTCAGAAGCCCGAAAATCTAACAACCAGTCTTACCAAAGGTGTATCGTGTTACCCAGTAACTGCCTATCTGACCTCCAGTCAGATAGGCAGTCGCTCCATGTAAAATACTGGTATTCAACTGCATCCGGTTAGACTTAAAGCCGACCCCAACAATGTTGGGAAAAGGCCTTGCAGATTTTTTTTATTTTTTTGAGGTTCGGAAATCATCAAATAACTTCTCCCGCTCTGGGTGGAGCAGGAGGGCGTGTCAGACTTTTACCGACTAAAACCCACCCGTGTTCCCTCAGTTGCCTAAGTGCCAGGGGTCGCGGTATCTCTTTCGAACAACCCGCACCCCTGGCAGGCATCGGCCCTTGCGGACCCTACCAGTTGGTGCTGACATCTCTTTGAGGCGCGCGTGGAACACAACGCGCCGTCGACCCGGGCTTGGTGCTTACCGGACAGCGAGCTACCCATTACTCGCCGTCCGCAAGCCCGCGCCGACGGTGGCCGGGAATCAGCCTGGGATTCCCGACGCCCAGGGTGTCTCCCGCGGCGAAGATTGATTTGGTTAGTGTATTTTTGTGTTAGGTTAGTACAAACGTGTAGTTTATTGTGCTAAGTTACATTGGCAGTTATCGACATACCTACTTAGGCTCTGAATACCAGATCTCTATCTGGTAGTATCGGATTCCCGTCCCATCGGACTGTGAGAGTGAGGGAAGAGAAAGTGCAGATACACATGTGCACTGTGTACTATGATAAACAGTATTTTTATCTCATACCAAGAGTAAAACCACGCTGTGAATGTGTGCGTCAAGACGAGTACCATCAGCACTTAACACACTTCCGACTTCGCCACTGTCTCGGACGGTACCAACAGCTCTTGCGCTTACGCACACATTTACTGCGTGTTTGTACACTTAGTAACCACAAGTCTAGCGCGCGTCGCTTCGTTAGATAAGACCGCCCTATAATAATTCTACATTTAGGTATCTTTATCTTGACCGCCCTATGTAAAATTTCTACGTATAGGTATATGTTAATCAAAATGGTGTGTATCATAAAGAGTTTTCTTTTCCATTATGTTCCATTCTAGATCTTCCGCTATGGCCGGAATTCAGTATGAAGGAATATTGTTATTACATATCTAAAGAAAGCAGTACAGAATTAAAAAAAATAACGGGCATTATTCAGAACCATCGCTTACAACAGTACTTAATATTTGAAACTACGTATAAGAAGTTCAGTTTTTCGGCAGAAATTGGCTTAAAAAGTACATAATTACAAATTCAAATGACATCTTATTGGTACTTACTAAATTCAAACGCCCTTATTCCCTCAAATTCGAGGCCAAAGAAACTTTTACTAATAAGTGAAAAACCTTTTTCACTTGAACACTCAAGTGATATGTAAATGTGATAATTAATAATGAAGTTTCAAACCCATATTTTTAGTTTTAATTAAAAATATTTTAATCTCGTTTCAGTATATTATGTTAAATTAGAAAATATGTAGCGTGACTAAATCGCGTGCTACAAATAGCCGTTATTCATAGTATTATTAAAACTAATAAAAACAGTGTGAATGTTTATTTTGTAATTATTTTGCACAACGCGAAGATAAAGTAAGGAAAATAACTACATATTTATTCTACAGGGGTTTGCTTCGGCCAAATGTAATTTCTGGAGCACGAAATTTGATATGGTTTATGTAACAGTTACTAAATTAGTTTTACAATACAACATAATAGGGTATTTACACCCATATTTGAAAAGTGTCCTAATTGGATTCTAAGGTACTAATAAACCACAAAAAAAAACAACACATTTTTTTACCGACGAAAAAAAGGAGGTTACTCAAGTCGACGCGTATATATATACCGGATGATTTTTTTTACCGTCTGGAAAAAAATAGGGGTTAATAGGTGAACGGAGTAGAAGCCTATGGCACGGAAATTTAACTTTTTTTTTTTAAATTCTAAAATGAAATTAACCTATCAATAAATACTATTACTTATTTGTAGTAAACATTTCATATAAAAATTAAAAAACAATAAAAATTAAAAAAATACAAAAAATCGGCAAATAATATCAAAATCCAACTTATTGGCACCCTAGTCAACGCGCAGAAATTATGAATGAATTCGTAGCGAAATTCAATCCTTTGATTGAAGCCGGCCGGGGATAGGTAACTAATATTTTTTTGCAGGCGTACCGCTCAAGTGTCGCCGCATGCGCATCCCCCCCCCCGACCCGCGCGCCCTTCGACCCGAGTACCGTGTCCCGCGGCGTCTTTGATCTCTATCCAAGTCTCCAGTCCACTGCGATTAGTCATAGCGTGACGTCGATCGCTGTTTTTTCCGCGTGTGCTTCAACCGCCCAGTGATTGTTTTCATAATGACGTATGAATACTCCAACGTCGAGTAGCTTACCATGATGAGGTATTATTTTTTGTCTGGTGAAAATTTAAATGGTGCAAGTCGAATGTACGCCGACGAAGAATACCTACAATCCCTTAGATATAACGGTATCCCTGCCCTCTGGATCCCCAGCACAGACTTGATACTCCGGACTTGTCAGCGGTTACTTGACCAAGGTCAGTTTCACCTTCAACATTCTATGGAGCGACGAGTCCATATTTACCCGCGTTGGTATCTACAACGTACACATCAAGTTCGATTCAGTGTGAATCACTGAATCGAACTTGATGAGCGTGTTCTTTTATTTTATGTGGGTTTTGAAAACTCCACCAGTGCTCATTGTGTATCGTGATCGTGTATTATCGCGGCCCAAACATTCAGTTTGGGCCGCGATAATATACGATCGCATAGGTAATTGGTCCAGTTTGGATCGAAGGTCGATTGACAGGGAAAACGTATCGTGAAATAATACAGTCCGTTATCGACACAATGTTGGAAGACGTTCCTCTGCATTATCTGCGGGACATGTACTTCCAGCACGACGGATGTTAAAGCGTTAAAACCCTCAAAATACAGATGAATGTGAGTGATTGTTATAAGAATTTAACATCAACAGGTTTGTTTACATTTCTATCAAAGCTTTACTGACCTTACAAGACGTAATTTATTTGGTTTACGGTTTCAAGACACGCGTCACTGTGTATCAAATTATTTGCCTACTAAAACTACATACAGCAAGATTACGTATGTAGGTATACGTGCAAATGTGTGCGTGAGTGTGTGGAGATCAGCCGCAAAGATGTAGAGCGAAATTAATGCTAGTGTCTCGCTCACACTATCGTCATGCTCCATTCATAGGCAATCGCAGCTTACGCCCATTTAATATTACCTATTTTGGCTATTATTCGTTTTAGGCGAGTGCCGTAGGGTGTCTTCTTTTTCATGTATTTTAAGGATATTCGGAACTTTTTCTATATCAATGCTACCAGGCAAAGGTTAGCGCATATGAGTTCTAATCTACTTACACAACATGCCATATTGTTGTCCAGACGCTAAAAAAAATCAGCCGGTATATTTTAAGTATGACCACGCATAACTTTTACAGAATAGTCCGATTTGGATTGTTCTTGGTCCCATATAAATTTGGAAAAAAAAATCCAACCCTAAGGGTAGGAAAACAGGGGATGATTGATTGTTCACTCACTGATTGTAATGTATGACCACGCATAACTGTTTACAGAGTAGTCCGATTTTGATAACTCTTATTTTATTGGATAGGGTATACTTCGAAGTTGGTCCGTGGTTGGTCCCATATAAATTTGAAAAAAAATAATCTTACCCTAAGGGTGGGAAAATAGGGGTGATTTATTGTTCGCTCAAAGATTTTAATGCTAAGTTGTGTATTACAAAAAGTAATCAAAAGTTATGCATGTAGTAATTAGTAGATTATAGCCACATAAAATTATGAAATAAAAACTTTTTAACAAAAAAATTAAACCGCCGAAAAAAACTGAAAAGCAAAAAATTATAAACCTTTATGGTTTAACCTCAATAACTTAGTTCGGATGTCAGTGACTTTGGATATGTTTTTCAATTTTATGTCACCGCCTTCCGAACTTGGTTATCTTTCAGAGATACTCCGAAATAAGATATCTAAGGGCTGATTTTACCAAAGTTAGATATCTTTTATCCGTAGAATATAATTTACATCTGATAATTCTACTATGGAAAATCTGTCAAAAAATCATAATTTATTCTCAGGATAAGACTTATTCTAGGTATAAAAGTTTGGTGAAATTCGCCCTAAGTAATCTGCAGTACTTATTAATTTCTAAAAATAACTAAAAACCGTCCAAATTATTCTTCCTAACAGTCCGTTATAGTCAACTCAATTTCACGCTATTATTGACTTACTTGCTCTAGGCCTTGGACTAGAATATATGAGGCCTAGCGCGACACAGAAATGGCCTCGCAGAATTGCATTCCCTCTGGTTCGATAGTGGCATGACACGAATAACATTAATATGTGATGCTTGCATTATTATTTAGTACGTGCTTGTAAGTTTCCTGATAAAAATAATAATTTGTGAGTGTAATGAATCCTACCTAATATTATATGCGAGAGTGAGTTTGTTTGTTACGCTTTCACGTTAAAACAGCTGAATTGATTTGAATGAAATTTAGCACGCAGATAGACAATGACCTAGATAAGGACATATGCTATTTTTCGTCCTGGAACATAGACGAAATCGCGGGCAACAGCTAGTGTTATGAGGTCTTATAAACAATTGGCATGGTTGGCGCAGTGGTTAATCGATAAACTGTTCGATTCCCGCACGGAACAAATATTTGTATTACCTACAAGTAGTTGTGCCGTGTCTGGCTGTTTCTGATGTGAGTTTAAATCTTTTTTAACGCACCCACAATATACGAGAAATTCCTAGTCGGGGGCATATTAAAAAAAAACTTCCTAAGCGGTATTGCTATCACCAGTAGTGGGTTGTGGAGATCTGATAGGCAGTAGCTCCATATTTATTACTCCATATTTGCATCCAGTTACACTGGGAAGTGCCTCCAATATAGTTGGGTGACAAGGTATGTCATGGACAAATTGTGATATTACTACATATTTATGGAGTTTCTTTTCTGCTTTCAAAAAAAGAATATATACTCCATTTCAAATAACATTATAGAACCTTTTTTACAGTCCGTTCAACCAATTCTGACTTCTATAAGGTGGGAATAAGGATGTCATTAAAAGCAAAAAGTAGTTACAATACCAACTGTTTACTGCTGCTGCCATTTGTCATGCCACCAACGCAATAGAAGTCAAAATCGGTTGATCGGACTGTAAAAGGTTTGTTTAAATGTCTAATCTTATTTCAAATGGAGTATATATATTTTTTTTAAAGCAGGAGAGGCTTATTTCAAATGGAGTATAGATGTCTACAGGCCAAACTTTCATCAGGCCTTGCCATACCACACAATACATCCCAGAAACTTTACTTCTCTGTTCAATTTGCTCTATTTTATCGTCCAACAGTCCTCTACATTTTATCTGGTGGTAAAACTACGCTTGCAACGGTTGGTCCGTGGATTGGTGGCCACGGTGGATGTATAGGTGGTTCTTTCTCGCTGTCATTTGTGGGCCTTTGACAGAAGCCCGACAGTCTGGTAACCAGTCTTACCAAGGGGTATCGTATTACCTAGTAACTGGGTCGTGAAGGTCAGATACGCAGTCGTTCCATGTAAAATACTGGTAGTCAAGCTGACCCCGTCATAGTTGGGGCAAAAATACGTTAAAAGCAGACCCAATTTTTATCAGTCCTTGACACAAAATATAATATCATGATGTAAAACCTAAAACGTTTACTTCTCCGTAAAATTTTCCCTGTTTTTATTCTTCCAAATTTTTATCTAGTTGTGACATTGAACAAATTCCGTCTTTATTGAGTTTTTCTTTGAGGCCTTGGACTCGGCTCGGCTCGTTGGCGACGCGGCGGTGGCCTCGGCCAAACTGCATCCTCGTAGTTTAACGGTGACGTGATACGAATCCAATGTGAGCGTGATCTTATTCTGTATGCTGAGGACGTTTGAATGTTTAATCGTTGTGTGTTTGGTACGTCATACATTTTCTTTCTGATCATCTTGCTTTATTTTAGTGTCTTGTACAGTTTTGCTATTTACTTAGTTTTGTTACCTATAACATAGTGTTATTTTAAGAAGTAGGTGCCTACACTTTAATTTATGCTAATACCTTCGAAATTTTAGTATATTTAGTAAATGAAAATACTTACTACTTTTTTTTGTTTTTGAATAGCCTATGCTGTCTCACTGCTGCGCAAAGGACTCTCTTCCAAGTCTTTCCAAAAACTCTTTTCCCGCACCACTTCCGTCCTTTTTGGTTTTTGAAAAGCCCATGCTGTCCCACTGCTGCGCAAAGGACTCTCCCCCAAGTCCTTCCAAAAACTCTTTTCCCGCGCCACTTCGAACCAGCCTTCGCGGTACGCGTCCAGGTCACCGTTTTTTGGGCCGTCCGTGCCGTCGTCGTCGATGCGGTTCATCATCATCATGTCAGCCGAAAGACGTCCACTGCTAGACATAAGCCTCCCCCAAAAGGGGGGGATTTGCCATAATCACCACGCTTGGCAGGCAGGTTGGCGATCGCAGTATGGTGGTCAAATGCATAGAGAACGCTGCTGCCCATTCTCTAGTAAGTCCCTTAGTCGCCTTCTACGACACCCTTGGGAAGATATGGGATGGTGCTATTCTTTTACGTCTGGCACCACACGGTGCGGTTAAGTAACATTAATTTGTGCGTGAAATGTCCAAAGTGTCCATACCCCTGCACTTCTGAGGATCTTGAAAACGCCACTGATGCCACGATTGGCGTGTCCAGCTACTGCACCCTAACATAATAATAAACTCATCACCCAACTTTCTTTTTTTTTACTTCGTCTTACACTATTTGAAGCAATTTTATGATAAACTATATATTTCAAATGGTTAACAATGTTGTTTTATGTTTTAATATCTGGATGACCGATTTTTTTTTCGTTTTCTAAAAAGGAAACTTAGTTAGATCGATTTATCGCTCCCGAAACCCCCTGCATACTAAATTTCACGAAAATCGTTGGAGCTGTTTCTGAGATTCAGATTATATATATAAATACATATATACAAGAATTGCTCGTTTAACGGTATTAGATTTAGGTACTAGCTTTCGCCCGCGGCTCCGCCCACGTGGATGTGGGTTATCGCGTAAAAAAGTAGCCTATGTCCATCTCCATATCCCAGGCTATATCTCTGCCAAATTTAATGACGATCGGTTCAGCGGTTTAGGCGTGAAAGCGTACATACAGTTAGACCAAGTTACTTTCGCATTTATAATATAAGTAGTTATTAGTATAGATTGCATTGGAACGGCATTAAACCGGTTGCGTGCATGCATTCTTTTTAATTCAACAGTGACGTAGTATGAATGTTAATCAAACGCAATCTTATAACGTTTGTTTGTACAACAATGTAATGCATAGCAATTTGTATGTCCTTCTCTTGATTGTGTGTTAATTTGTCCAATCAAGAAAATCGAGCAAAGTATACTGCATTGATTAAAAATGTACATCGTATGCCCGTTTACTGATTGCTTCTGTTCGATGATGATTTGAGACAATTCGGGCGCCATTTTATTCATTTCCATTCGTAGCGGATGATATGATAGCATAAACATAAGCATGACCAGCTTTTAATGATCCCACTGCTGGGACAAAGGCGTCCTCACTGTGAGAGGGAGGGGGCTGTAATCGGACATAATATAGTGACCTAATTCTGTTCTTCAGAGAGGTCAGGTGCGTAGTACTCGCAACCAGCGTGCGTATAAGAATATGGTGTGACTATGAATGACAGGCTGAGAAATGATGTGATAAGACGGCGCGTGTTAAAAGAATACGTAATTCGGATGGAAAAATCTATTTTCATTGGTGATCAAATCAAATAAAAAGTCATTCATTCAAACTAGGCTGAGAATCGGCACTTTTCGTACGTCAAAAAACATAAGACAGTCCCCCAAAACGCCCACCCTTCACCACTTCCTAGTGCTTTAGCTGGGAAGAAGAAGTGGCGGAACAAACTCCCCAGCGGCACAGCTGTCTGTTTAGACTTAATTTTATACATACATAGGCAAATTAATAAACATAACGAAACACAGAACATTAATTAAATAATTAGTCATACATATGTCAGCCAACCATGACAATATACCAACAAATAAAATGAAAACTTAACTCGAGCACAAAGAATAAAAATTAAAAAACAATGTAAATAAAGCATAATACCAAAATAAAGGCCTCCTGGTATAAAGGGCGTGATAGCTTACATATGCAATACTGAATTATGTTCACACAGCTGTTACTACCCTAGTTACAACTCAAGGCTACAAATGATAACCTAGGACCATCGACATAAAAAATAAACAGATATGTAATTATTAGTAACAATAACAAAATCATGGTCAGCAAGACGACCAGTCACCACAAGCAGCACCCGTTCACGAGCATAACGCAAAGATCAGCCATTACCATCTTCGCCATGTTTGAGGGAAGGAGGCAACCCGACCCCCGACCACCAATGTTCTTCAGAAAGGTCAGGTGCGTAGTACTCCCAACGTATGTGTATGACCAGAAGTATAGTGAAGCAGGTGTTGAGAAGTAGGTTGATAATAAATTAAAATCAATGACTTACAAGTTTTTATATTGTTACCCATCCAGTGACACGTACAGAAAAGAGGCCAAAATTATCGTTACATGATCTTTTATAACATTACAAATGACAGCTGTCTATCCTTACCACCTATCCAACATGAATGATGCAACAGATAAAATAAATTGAACTAATAATACAAAACAAATACTTTTAAACAAAACATTGTAACGATGCCTTTACAAAAATATAATTGATAAGTTAATTAATCTCAAAGTATATTTTAACAATAATTTACTGGAACTCACAAAGTTAATCATTTAGTATTTAAACTTAGATACAAAAATAAGTAATGTGGCAAGAACATAAATTAGTCAGTGTCACCCTATAGAAACTTCTATATAATAAAATAACCGAATATGCTACGATATTTATAATACGATAACAATAGACATAAACGAGGCAAAAGGAGTATTTAAGGATCGTAGCAGTTGGCGTTCTGTAGTTTCTGCCTACCTGTATGAAAAGAAGGTGTGAGTTTATGTATTTTTTATATGGTTTATAAGAACTAACTCCATTATTACTTATACTACTGCGAATAACCCACTCAGCATTGCAACGAAGCACCTACTCGTAAACGCAATTTTATGAAATAGAAAAAATAAAACGAATTGAAAGAGAGATTATTCAAATTGCAATCGTTCCAGAACTTTCCATTCTCAATTGAACCCACTTCAAACTTGAAGCCTCGCTTGATGATGCAAAAAGTGAGTTGGAAAATTTACTCAGTGTGACTGCATCGTAAATCATCGTGTATTTTCGCCGTTTCTCGGAAAAGTGATCGGTTTATTAAAGAGAATGATTTGTTAGTAGTTTCAAAGAATGATGCGCCGACGTTTTGTATTGCAACTTTGAAGTGATGCGATTTTGTTTATATTTTTTTTAAACAAGCTATGATGATGTTCTATCTGCTGTTAGAGGGGGAGCCTTGCAGAAATAAAAGTCATGTTCGATTTAGTAGTTTATTCTCATGCAAACTGACAAGTAAATTCTGCTTTTGATGTTAAGTAATTACGGTGGATGCCATAATTATACATATGACTAAAAAGTTAAAAAACCCCCGACTCATATAAAAACTCGAAAAAAGTAAAAAAAATATAAAAATTATTGGCCTTTTAATTTGTGGGTCGGGGGTTTTTTAAATTTATATTTTTATTTTTATTTCCTGCTTTCTAAACTTAATGTCTCGCTTAAATCTGCGCAGCGTTGCGTATGTTTCCCACTGTGAAGTTTGTTACTAATTTATCCTCATTCGTCGTCCTGATCACCATTAATCCATAACGTCTATCCTTTTCAATGAGCCCAAACACGTCTGCTGTTAATTGTTATAACTTTGGTATCTTGGACATTTCAGGTGTTGCTCCAGCATCAGTTTAAGGTTACTTTGTTCGTCTAATATCATTGAAGTAATACAATACTAAATTTCGACTTGATCCGACCTGTGGAAGATGCTCAAACCAAAAAAGAGCTGATAATGTTCTAAAGGCTTACGCGATTTTGATGAAACATGTCTAAGAATACTCCCGACTAATTCACTTTTCAAACACAAAAAAAAAACAAAATCGGTTCATCCTTTCAGGAGCTACGATGCCTCAGAGAGACATACACACACACAGACAGTCACGTCAAACTTAATACATCCCGTTGTTATTGCGTCGGGGGTTAAACACACCAATAAACAAGAAAGCACACATACATTTAATTTTATTCAATATATTATATGTACTTGCATTGACCTTTCCTCATAACATTATTGCATTAAATTCAAGGTGGATCGATGACCTTGTGAAGGCCGCAGGAATCCGCTTGATGCGGGAAGCATGGAACCAGCCGCGGTTGCGGAGCTAGGGGGAGGTCTATGTCCAGCAGTGGACGTCTTTCGGCTGAAAAGATGATTGTGATGATAAAATTCATAACGTGATAATTGCCTAAAAACGTGTATTTCTAGAGTTGTCGATTTTCTCACAGATAAACTATCTTCGTGCAAGGCGCCCATAGAAAATATAATTTTATTTAAGGGTCGATTCGCCCGAAACATGGGGTAAGCCAACTATAAACCGAAAACTGAAACGTTTAAGTTTTTAAAGAAACCCCTTTTCAGTTTTGAAAAGAGTAACCGCAACACTTAAATAATCGTTTTAAAACAGCATCTCCACACTTACATAATAATATGAATATCTTACAAAGCAAACAAATGCTTTTTTTTAGAGATTCATATTGCTTGAAGAAATGCATCGGGAAAACTGTAACAGTAGCTCTGTTTTATTGACACAGCTCATTTGAGCTCCTATTTGCGCTTTTAAATTGCTGCAAGAGTTTACGTACTTAACATTTAACTGTTAGTTAAGGATCGAGGGGATTCATTATCTCTTGCCTTCGGAGGTAATTGTGCAATACACTTACAGTAAGAATAGCTTTCATTTTGACAGTTTAACAACATTCATTGCGTTATTTACGTTCAAAATCAAGTCGTTTATTCAAATTAGGCTGACAATCAGCAATCCTTCACCACTTCCTAGTGATTTAGCTGAGAAGAAGTGGCGAACTCCCCAACAGTTGTTAAGAAGACATATTTTCCGAACATTGAAGCAATGGATTAGTAATAAATGATCCAGATTTTGAATAATAGTCTTTTATTCAATTAGGATACTGGTTGTAGTTAACACAAATAAAAGGATGATAGTTCATTGTAATGACTGGTGGACACATACAATTTATAGAACTGCTTTTAGCTATAAAAAAACTTAGTCATTAAATATTATTTGATCCAGTTGGTGATGACTACTTCTTCCCAGCTAAAGCACTAGGATATGGAGAAGAGCGACCGTTTTGTCTTATAATTTTGACGTTCAAAAAGTGCTGATTTTTAGCCGAATTTCGATAAATGACATTTGATTTACTATAAGGTGGCGCGAGCAAAAAAAAAAAAACAATTTCAGGATTGAGTATTTAAAAAAAAAAAACATTAAAGAATATTGTCATGCACAAAAATCACATTCGTGGTCAGTGTTAATCAGTTTAATCGTGAATTTGAAAAGAAGAATCAATGAATATACCAAAAAAACTAATAGAATTTCCAACTACAACGGCTATCTACAAAATTGACATTTTCAAATCGTCTACCAAACTTTTAACTGCTGTCAGACTTACATCTAGTCACAAAATACACTGAGATCAGATTGCACTCCACGTTTCGATGCTCCATCTTCCAACGATATTGGAATTTAGTACGGCACAACCACAAATGATACAGGTACAGAAGTGCTGCTCTATGCAACGAGCGAAAAGAGGCGCACACAAAGACGCGTACGAACGGGCGATCTTAGGTGCTGAGATTTTTGCAAAATTTTGGTTTGGTCAGCTTCAAAATGTTTTTTTGTCAGCAATTATTGTAGTCAATTGAGTAAAAAATATTACATAAAATAATTTCATATTGGACAGCTCTATTCTAGTTACTTCGACCAGTTTAGATGAGGTGCTCGCGGGCCGCTGCGTCAACACTGCTCGCTTCGTTTGCTCATCTCGCGCGTTGTTGGTCATAGTTCCAACGTAACCCATTTGATCAGGGTATCTTCATGTCTTTACTGTTCTTTGCGCTTGTTATTGCTTCCTGCTGAAGACAAAAATATAATAAGATGTCAAAACGACTTAATAGCAGATTTTTCTTGCCAATCCAATGAATGAATTGGATATTAATTACTTCTCGATCATAAACTATCTGGAATTCTTGACGAATACCAGTCGCGAGTACGAGCGGACGCGCTGTACGTGAAGCCTGCTTATGTGTGCGCACGTTCTCGCTTTTTGCAGGGAGCCGTCCTTCTGTACCTATCTATTCTGTGGCACAACTTTAAACTATACCTATTAATATATTTAGGAACTCTGCGTCGTCGCATAAGAGCTTTAAAATGTAGAAACTAGGAAACAGTATTGCAGTAATACATTTAAGCGATTGTTAGTAGAAGATAATGGGAGTTTAACTTAGTTTATCTGCATTTCTAATGTCTGTGTTCTAGATCTAGAATTTACAATTGTGTGTCTACTGTTAATGTCTTTTCTGAGTCTTAACTTAGTTTTCTTAGAGTTGTTTACACTAAGTGAATCTTAAAAGTATTTGTGAAAGAGCTCCTCGAAGTCCTTAAACGCGTAGCTGAAAATTTTTCTTGAACGTGTTTCTTCTTTAAAATAATCACTGATTTTGTCGTTCACGTGATCGCGCAACTAACAGACGTTGATTCGATTTTGGTCAGGGTAACCAAGCCTACCTTTTTTAACGTGATTCCAATAGAAAATCCTCTTATTTTTTCTGACCATGACTTCTTCCAGATCATCAAAGAATTATGTTCCTATGACATCATTTTTAAATCCGTGGTAAATAAGTAAAAAGAGGGCTTGCAGGAAGTATACTGGTTTTATTCGTCGAATTTATGACATACCATCGCACAGATTCCAAAAATAAGAAAACACAGAACCACGTACCTTGTAACATTTCTTAAGACAATCACCCTCAGAACCAGGCACCAAAACTTTAAGAAATAAAATAACAACATCGATTCTGGCAAACGTCAGCTATGCGACCTACATTGCAGTCTAAGTTTTGGGCCTGTGGGTAGTCGCCCACAGAGACACTAGGCAGCTATTTTTGGAAATAGGTCGTACGGCCAGACAATGTGAAGTCAGTGAGTTATACTTCCATCGCGGACGCGTCGCTCATGCTTTATCTCTTAGTAAATGGAAACTGAGTAACGAGGTGCTGAAATGTTGAGCAAGGTAAGGTTTTTGTTGGACGGCTTTAGGACCAATTAGATTTAATAAAGGTGGACTTGATAAAAAAGGGGCTTGTGGATAAGGAATAACAGATCATGGACATGCATGGTATTAGTATCAACTATACTCCATTTATTATAGCTTTAGAAAAAAGAGGCTCGTAGAAGCAGGAGTGCAAAACATTTTATTTCAATGATAAGTTATGACTTTTTTAGGTAGATTTAAGACAGTACTAAATACTGAGATAAACGAAGTAAAAGTAATTTTATTTTAAATAATGTTCTATTTACAGTCCCCCAAAACGCCCGCCTTTCACCACTTCCTAGTGCTTTAGCTGGGAAGAAGAAGTGGCGCAACAAACTCCCCAGCAACACAGCTGTCTTTTAAATTAGAAGAACTTGATCCTATACAATAGTAGGTAAATAACATTACGCAACACGCATTAAATTTGCCATATGTCAGCTAGCACACGCCAATATACCATCAAAGCATTGAAAACTATAGATACTCAAGTAGAAATATGTAACTATAGGTACTCAAGTAATAAGCTTTAATGTTTATGGATGGAGAGGGAGAGGAAGAAAAGATGGATGGATTCTGTGTGACTGGTTCTGTTTTTCCCGCATCCGGCGGATTCCTGCGGCCTTCACAATGTCATCCGTCCACCTAGGCCTTCAAATGCTACGTCTTCCGGAACGCGGTTGCCACTCCAGAGCTTTTCGGCACCATCGGTCATCTGTTTTGCGAGAAATACTGCCCACTGCCACTTAAGTTCAACAATTCTGCCGGCTGTGTCGATGCTGGTTATCTTGGTTCTCCTGGGCATCCCTTAATTTCCAGTGGGTGTCCCAAAAGGCGACCAAGGGACTAGAGAATGGGCAGCAGCGTTCTCTATGTATTTTTAAAACCATACTGCGATCACCAACCCGCCTGCCAAGCGTGCCGATTATGGCCAATATACTGTGTAACCAAAACAAATCACGCTGATTTTGTCTAGCATTGCCCTAACTAAAACAGTACTTATCCTGTTAAACTTAATTGATAACAAAGTTACTTACCTACACATCCCATTAAATCATACTAGTACAACACGAATTAGCGTTGTATGAAGCAAATGAGACCCAAATTACATTGTCAACACCAATTTACCTTACACGCACCTACCCTCAAATTCGTTTACTCTAAAATATTTTAGACCCAAACTAAAACCATCTTTATCGTAAGGGTATAACGTACAAAATCGTGTGATGGAGTATGAGAAAAATTATCAATGAACCACAAAATTTGTTTGGGAGCTGATTCCATCACGAATATCGCGTCGAGTTAATAATCCATTGTCAAAAATTCTGGAGAAATTCGTCTGTTTTTTTTTTCATATTTTACCATGTATTGGTTTTATAAGTAAAAAGAGGTAGGTAAATAGGTTATCTACATAACATTCGATATTCAAAAACGGTACCTACTATTAGTAGACGTTCACACGGACGTAATAAAGTCGCTGTCTTTTCAACTCTCGGTGTTTAACGGCCATTGAGAATCCAACAGGGTGCAGCGCGAATGAGTCCTAGCGCGTAGAAAAAAAATCATCATCATCATCATCATTTCAGCCGAAAGACGTCCACTGCTGGACATAGGCCTCCCCCAAGCTCCGCCACTTCGACCGGTTCTGTACTTCCCGCATCCAGCGGACTCCTGCGGCCCTCACAAGATCATCGGTCCACCTTGTGGGAGGCCTTCCAACTTTACGTCTTCCGGTGCGCGGTCGTCACTCCAGAACTTTTCGACCCCATCGGCCATCTGTTCTGCGTGCAATGTGCCCTACCCACTGCCACTTAAGTTTGGCAATTCTTCGGGCTATGTCGGTTACCTTGGTTTTCCGGCGGATCTCTTCATTCCTGATTCGATCACGCAGGGAAACTCCAAGCATAGCCCTCTCCATTGCCCTTTGGGTGACTTTAAGCCTTCTTATGAGGCCCAATGATTGTGTGCGACCACGTTTCGGTTCCATATGTCATCTGGCAACACACACTGGTCGAAGACTTTCGCCTTGAGACATTGCGGTATGTGGCCCCGAACGCTGCCCAACCGAGTCGGATTCGACGATTGACCTCTTTCTCGAAAAAAAATTAAGCAGGCGCAATTCGAGTCCGCGCCGTTTGTTTTCGTGAAAACTTTATACAAGACGTTTTTACTTAGGGTTTGGTAACAAATGTTCCCATGGTTCCCGATACAGCTGTAGCTGTTGTATTCGCCCGATACTAGATTTAGTAGGCTCATTGCATTATGTATGTAGTAAGCTTTCACCAGATATGATATTTTCGGTTTTGAGCAGATACACAGCCGATATTAGACGACATTTTAAACTATTTTGGTATTTGCAACAGATTTTCTAAAGGTTTCAGGCACTGCTACAGGTATTATATTTGTTTGCTAACAATTTTTTTCGGCTCATGGCATTTGTTTTGATGCGAGCTTTTTCGATTGGATTTTTTAAAATTTCTGAATATTTTTACGGCCGCTATGAAACGATATAATTATGGAGTTATTTCGCTATGACGTCAAACTGCATGTGCATGCGCGTTTTTTTTCGTATTAACTTTAATTAATGAATTAATTCGTATAGCGCAAAAACGTGTTTCGTTAGAACACTGATTCTGGAGTCGATGTCAAGAGTTGAAAAAACACTATTAGAGCATGGAGAGAAACAACAACAAAACATGCCAAAACAGGGTTTTTTTTTGGGTGGGAAATCATCAAATGAGTTCTCCCGCTCTGGGCGGAGCAGGAGGGCGTGTCAGACTTTTACTGACTAAAACCCACCCCTGTTCCTACAGTTGCCTGTGCCAGGGGCCGCGGTATCTCTTTCGAACAACCCGCACCCCTACATAGGATTTTGACAATCAATACGACCCTCTAATTTCATAATATAAAAGCCCATTGAGGGACTATTTCATAAAAAAGTCATCCAATTAGGTATTATATGGCACTGGCCTTCAAATTCCAAAAAAACGTAAGAAAATTTTAATTTCGGGCTACTGATAATGAGATTGGTTTTCAAACCAATGCAGCAATATTCGGATAACAGTAAAAATACAAAATAACAACAGTTATCTTAGCCCACAGCTCATTGGGTATAAAACAGACGTGGCCAGCCCAGTCACATATCGGAAATAAAATCATTTATCATTCCACTTATTGTTTTGGACTCCAGTGAAATGACAGGCAAGTGAGACTCCTCTTTATAGGTAGGAAACCTCCTCGTGTTCACGTGCCTTTAAATGTCAATAACACATTCCCTCAAATAGACTATTACCTACTCACCAAAACAAAAAAAAACACTCAGAGATTCCAAACTGTTTCTTATCGAATTAGTTGTACAAAAACATTCTAACTTTACCAATAAAACTTCACAAAAACAAGAACGTATCTAACATCAATCACGAACGTAACACGTTGCAAACTACCCTTTTTATTGCCTACAAAAACACCCCAATAGAACCAATCGGTCTCAGCATTTAATCAGTGTAGGTACTGGGGTACATTTAACTTCCCACTGATTAAATACCAATCGTATAGTGCCAATCGCTAGCTACAAATATTACCTCATGGGCAATAAAAATATATTAGCACGATTGAATAGGCAGTCACATAGAATAGCCTCTTAAAATGATAGCGTTATGATCCTATTAATGGAGAATCAATAGACTGTTTTTGGGGTTCTGTAAGTGACAGCAACGATTGTTTTCGTTTATTTGTCTGTCAAAAGAATGTGTGCCAAACAACTTTGAGTCCTCCTGACTACTACTTTAGTGTATGACCAACGTTATCTAAGTCCAATAGACTTATTATTAATTTAAGAAAAAAATACTTAAGCTGATATTTAGGTATGCAGATGAAAACTGCGGGAAAAGCTATTATATACATAATAACAATAAGGAAGAATACCTATAAAATGCATGAATGAATGAATGTTTAAATAACTGTTTTGAACGATTTCATGTTTAGCTGAAAAGGATCGTTATATTATTTGTTCAGTTCGCCAAAATAGCTGATGAATGTAAATTTTATAATCGATTTCGACCGTCGATTCTTTTCGTTTCCCGATGCGATGTTTGTTAGACTTTCATTTATAAAAATTGTACACTAATAATCATGATAAGTAGGTCTCTTCCAAATCTCTCCACTTTTGGCGGTTTTGTGTCATGGCTATCTAGTTTTTTCCGGCCACTTTAATGAGATCGTCTGTCCAGAACAAGTACAGAACCAATGACAACAAACCCTACACATGCTGGCTGCATGGCAGATTTTTTATGAGATGACTGACAAATAGGTGAAAATATAGCCCATAATGGTGGAAGAATGGTCGTACACTCTTGTGGTATATAAAGGGTAATGGTGCATAACGGTATAAGAGGTATAAGGGGAGAGGGGGGATACAAAGCCATTGATGTTTAGTGGTCTGTTTTTATTGATGACTAGCTGACCCGGCAAACTTCGTACCGCCGATAAAAGATTTCTGAACTTTTTGTGAGACTAACAAACGTCAATATTTTTATATATTTATAAATTTTCTTTATATTTTTTACCGTTTAAACCTTCCCTGGACTGCCACAAATATTTCAGAACCAAAATTAGCCAAAATAGTCCGACCGTTCTCGAGTTTTAGCGAGACTAACGAACAGCAATCCATTTTTATATAAATAGACATTTTTAAAATGTTACCGGCCAAACCCAATTTCAGGCCAAACTAGTTTGTCCTAGGCCAAACAGACTTATCCTACGCGTGATATGTCGCAGCCAACTAGCTTAATTAGCCATTTCGTTAACAGCTTTTGGAAGTAACGCTCGCCGGCCGCTGCCGCGGCGCCGCTGTTCTAACCTAACCGCGGTCTCTCGATGGTGCCCGATGGGAAGCGTAAGAAGGTGCATTATCTGACCGACCGTACCTTCAAGGTGGGGTCGCGATGGTTGCGGCAAGTCTCTTGCGTTGAACGTTGGCGCTACCTAGGCGTAGACTTCAAGGCTTCTGGTTGCGTTACGTTAGAGCATGATGTGAAAGTAGCCTTGGAGAACATCACCAAGGCTCCCCTGAAGCCGCAGCAGCGGCTCGAGATCATAAGGGTACACCTGATCCCGAGGTTCCTGCATGGGTTCGTGCTAGGAAACATAACGGACGACAGGTTGAGGTTGCTCGACGTACAGATCCGGAGGGCAGTGCGGACTTGGCTTCGGCTTCCAAAGGATGTGCCTGTCGGGTACTTCCACGCAGCAACCACGGACGGTGGCTTAGCGATCCCATCGCTGAGGACTTGTGTGCCGGATCTCATTCATAAGAGGTTCGGCCGCAACACAGTTCTAACCTAACCTAACCGAACCCATTTAATCGGGGTGCCCCGGCTTAATAAACCAGTTTGGCCTAGGACAAACTAGTTTGGCCTGAAATCGGGTTTGGCCGGTAACATATATATAGATTAAGGCATTTGCGAATAAAATATGCTATTGTAGTAATTTTTGGACAAGGATAGTTAGTTCGGGTGTAAAAATATCCTAAAGCAACCACACGTTAAGCGATAGAATTCAGCTCTCATTCGTAGACATTTGGCATTCGTTACGGGTAGAAGTTTTTAAAAGGCAGACAACCAGTCTTACCAAGGGTTATCGTGTTACCCAGTAACTGCCCTTCTTGCCCATTCTTCTCCATAGAGATCTACGTTTTGGAATGGGCAACTAGCTTCAACTTTCCAACTGATCGACTTTTTGACAGTCCAAAAGTGCCTGTAAATGGTTTAATTGAAACAAATGCTTTGAGTTTGAGTTTGAATGGTTTGTGGAAGTCAGGATAAGTAACCGCTCCATGTTGAATACTGATATTCATCTGCGTCCATTTAGATTGGAAGACGACCCCAAAATAGTAGCACGTAAATGTGTGAACGCTTGCAATATACAAAACAATTGCATAAAGGTGGGCTTACATGTATCTATCACAGAATTAATTTATCTGTATCGCTTCAATTTGATTCTGTTTACCTATTTTGGTATGGTAATTTTATTCTGGGTGCATCGTTTTCACACATAATCATATTAATGAATGTACTATGTTAAATATTGTACTTGAAACATTTTAAAAGAGTAACGGTGGAGTTTCTTGCCCATTCTTCTCCATACGAAACTACATTTTGGAAGGGGCGACTAGAATCAATTCTATTTTAATGTAAATGTTGACGTTCAAAAGTGCCTTTTAAGTGCCTATTTGAAATAAATGCTTTGACTTACACGAGCAACTAAAATTGCTCCACCTTGGGCAATCCTCGTCAACCATGACGTCACGACTACATCCAGCAATTTAGGGCAATGGCAACATGTAGCAACCTGTTGCCAGAAATACGGCCAAACTATATGGAGCAATATGGAGCAACTTAAAAACTAGGCAATGAGCTTCCCCCGACGCCGCCGCCACCGGCCGGTTCCTCTCGCAAAAACGAGACGTAGTTATACGTACAAACGAGATAGAAAGAAAATGGACTAAAAATTTCCAAACCGATTGGATATTCGGCAACTCATGAAATATATGGAGCAATCAAAAGCAATATTGCCGAAACACATCGGAAATTTATTGTAGTTGCTCCAGATTATTCCACTTAATTGATCCAGATTGATCCATTAGTGTTGCCGAGCAATAATTGCTCAATAAATTGCCCGTGTAAGAGCACCTTAACGGTATCAAGGCCAGTGATTACATAATCTAACATCAACTGATGACGGAGTTCTTACTAACTAGTGACGTCAGGGAAGGTCGCCTCTAAATTAACTTTACGGATTATAATTAGGTATAGTGTTTTTAGTGACCTTTTAGTGAGTAATTAGAAATCAGCATAATTGCTTGACCTACATAATAGTGTTTGTTCTGATAAATGACGGCATTGGTGAATAACTGGAAATGTATGCAATTATTTTAGTAAGGGTTTATAATATAACCTTTACATCATGTGGCAATATGAATGTGGCAATATTTTTTTTTCATTATTTTATAATTATTATAGTTTTTTTTTTTTTTAAATCATTGTTCTTCTTCTCTTCACCACCCTTGGTTGACTGGTAGAGAATGCCTAATGCCAAGGTCCAGGCCATGGTACGGAGCGAGAGTGCATGGGTAGCCATCACCTCTTTCTGCGAAGCAGTAATGCTCGCGGAGAGGGGGGCGGCGCACGTGAGGGAGAGGGAGTATATGCGCCCTCTAGGCCCTAGGCCAGCCTCCGCAGGAGATGTCCTAGGCGTCCGGAATCCTAGGCTGATTCCCGGCCACTGTAGGCGCGGGCTTGCGGATGGCGAGTAATGGGTAGCTTGCTGTCCGGTAAGGACCTAGCCCGGATCGACGGCGTGTTGTGTTCCACGCGTGTAAGAAGTTATTTGATGATTTCCAACCAAAAAAAAAGGCACATCCCCCAGCAGTGGGAACCTTATAGGCTGATTTTGTATGTAATGTCCCATTGCTGGACAAAAGGGGGTTTAGTGCATTCAAACAAACAAATGAACTCTGCGGCTTTATTATTAGCATATAGTAAAAATAAATTAGCACGTATCGTAATCCATAGCCATCAAAAACAATAATGGCTACCGTAGCCGAAATCGTCATGGGAATATTTATGTACATAATATATCCATACATTTATTGGATAAGTCAGCTTCGTTGCAAATTATATTCCGCATAAAGAATCCAGGTATGAATTGAATATTCTATCTTGACAATTTGCTCTTGCTCTGGGGATGAAGGAAAAAGGAATAATGAGAATCCTATATTAATTATTACAGCCAGGTGTCGGTAATGAATTTATTGGCTTTGATTAATTGAATGTAATATTAGCTAAGATTTTTTTTGTATAATGAATTAGTTTTCTTTGATATTGACATCTAAAAATGGTAGTTGAGAGTGATATTCAACAATACTTAAAATGTAAAAAAAATAAGTATAAAAACATGCTTTTTTATCATAAACAAGAAAATTAAATGACGCACCCAGACTCAACTTGTTTAATAGAAAGCGAATTTTACGCGAACAACCTAAACATTCTAGAGATCAAAGAAAGCCCCGAAATCGGACACTTAATCATCTCTTTCGCCGCTATTGAATCTTCGATCCAGAAAAATACAGATTAAATAGCCAATGAATAGCGAAAATCCTCCAAGTAGACACAAGCGTTCTTTCAATACGATCATTTCTTATACAAAATGGCCGTCTTTTTAGCAATTTATTGGACAGTTTTTATACCCATAATACTACGAGGAAGTTGCCTTATTCGAATGATAAATACACCATAAACTCGGAAAAACTCATTGCGAGAATTGGCAAACAATTTATTGATGATACATTATGTGCTATAGAGTGTCTGTGTACGAATTTCAGCTTTATCTCTTTGGAGTAAGGGTAATTTAGGAATGTTTTTCATAATCATGCTGTAATAAATAACGAGCTATGTTCGTGAAAGCCATAAACCAAATGCGCCAACTTTGACATTACAAAACGCATTTGGTTTGGTTATGCACACTTATGTGGTTTTGTTGTGGTAAATGATTCGTATATTTGACATTATTTTGGTAAATGATATGTTTTATGAGAGGTTTTAAATATACAAAATAAAATGTAAGTATTATTTATGTCATGAGCAGAGATCGGATATTCGGATGCATATTTACCTAAAGATAATTTTTAGCTATGAAAGTACGGAAGCGGTTTTATATAATAGGTCTTTACCTATGAAATTGCCGTTTTGTATGAAAAAATTTAAACGAATTTTTTTCATGTATTTTTTATTTGTATTAATCGAAGTAATCACCCATGCAATCAATGCATCTTTGCCATCGCAGTGGCAGTTTATTGATGCCCTTCTTAAAGAAATCAGCTGGACGGGAGGCAACAAATTCTTCAAAGGCATTTTGTACTGCCTCTCGGGTATTGAATTTTTTTCCCGCCAAGAAGTTATCCAAATTCTGGAAAAAGTAGTAGTCTGTAGGCGCAAGGTCTGGTGAGTAGGGCGGATGACGGAGAGCTTCCAACCCCAGTTCTTGCAACTTGGAGACCGTCTGCTGTGCAGTATGAGGTCGCGCGTTGTCGTGCATGAGCAGCGGAGACGACCGATTGACCAATGCTGGTTGGAGATGTGCCAGCTTCTCCATCATTGTGTTCAGTTCTTCACAGTACACATCTGCAGTAATGCTCACCCCGTTTGGTAAGAAGCTGTGATGAATCACACCGGCGCTAGACCACCAAACAGTGACCATCACTTTTCTAGGGGTAAGTTTTCGTTTAGGGCATTGTTTAGGTGCTGAACCAGGATCCAACCAACTTGCTGAGCGCTTGCGGTTATCAAACAGAATCCATTTTTCATCGCAGGTAACAATGCGGTTCAAAATTCCTTCATTTGTGTGTCTGTTGAGCAGTGCAAGGCACGTCTCGACGCGTACTTCGCGCTGACGATCATTGAGTTCGTGGGGCACCCATTTGTCAAGCTTTTTTACCTTGCCAATTTGACGCAAATGGACCAATATTGTTTTGACGCTAACGTCGAAAGCTGCTGCTAATTCAGCCGTAGATTGTGTATCATCAGCTTCCACAATCGCCTTTAATTCGTCATTGTCGACCAAAGTCTTCGGACGACCGCGAGGTTCATTTTTCAGGTCGAAATTTCCAGAACGGAAGCGAGCAAACCAATAACAGGTGGTGCGTTGGTTTGTAGTGTTAGCTCCGTAAACGTCGTTGATGTTGCGTGCCGCTTGTGCCGCGTTGCTGCCACGACGGTACTCATATTCCATAATTACTCGAATTTTTAACGTATCCATGATGACGAAAAAGATTGAAATGCGATGAAAATGTAACACTAATCAATAAACAAATGACTACTTTTGGAAAAAAAATCCATGTTTTTAAAATAAAATTAATTTGAAACTAGAATTCTTACCCAAACAAAAATTATTTTGATTTGAAATGGCCAGTACTGCAAAACGGCAATTTCATAGGTAAAGACCTAATATTATTAGTAAAAAAAAAATTTAAACCCCGGGATTCTTGGATTGTATAACTATTCAGATGTGTATTAATTTAAAATTAATGTCTAACCCGATACAAATATGTGTATTTACTGGAGGAGGGGTAGTTTGTATTAGTTAAAATAAAAAATAAATAAATTACTTACCTAAATGAAGACCTTTTCGATACAAAAGCGCATTCCATGTTAGCCAACATCTCAACTTTAGGTGAATATGCATCCGAATATCCGATCTCTAGTGATGACTGTGTGGGTGTTTTTGGTTTTCGTTTGGTTTCTTTCTTTTCTCATTTAGTTTTAATCATTGTCTGGCAGTTTGAGTAGGTAGGTACCTACTAGCTCAGCCTAGCTCAACGATTTGACAAACAATACCAAAGAAAGGACATTTGGGTAGGCCGCATAAATTACCTAATTTATGCGGCCCAAAATTCTGAGTTGAGCTGCATGATTACTGATAAATGCGTGCACTGATTGGACAGGTCCGCTCAATCTGTGTGGTTCTTTCCTCAAAAGACCATTTCAGACACCAATCCACATGGTCTTCACATGGTCTTTAAAAGAGACTGTGACCTCTGAGTTTGTTTCGGCCTTTCTTCTCAGAGTAGTCAGATAGGAAACGCCGACCTCATCTAGTTTTTAAAATATGATTAACGTGTAAAAGTGTTTGTACAAGCCTACTTACAGGAATAAAATTATTTATCATTTAAATGTGTTCCAGATTGAGTAACAAACATCCAAACATCTAAACATACAAACTTTCACATCTATATATATATAACTGAATTGCTGTTCGTTAGTCTCGCTAAAACTCGAGAACGACTGGACCGATTTGGCTAATTTTGATTTTGTAATATTTGTACCAGTCCAGGGAAGGTGTAAACGTTGAAAATTTTTGGAAAAATTGCACGGAAAATCGAAATAGCAACAATTTTATTTTCACATACAAACTGTTCCTACCTGTCAAACATTTTATGCGTGCGTTCAGAAATCCAGAGAAAGTTTAAACTTATTTATTTAATAACAGGCAACTTTAATTGGCGGTACGAAGTTCACCAGGTCAGCTAGTTTATAATATGAATAGCAAGAAGTAGGATATGATGAATTTGATAAAATGTTAAGTGCAATGTTTGACAGCACAGTTGGCGCTGTGGTTAAGCTGCTGACTACTGCGCTGCGTGTCGCGGGGGTCGATTCCCGCAAGGAACAAATATTTGTATGACCTACAAGTAGTTGCTCCGGGTCTGGCTGTTTGTGTATGTGAGTTTAAATGTTTGTAAACGCACCCACAATACAGGAGAAATTCCTAGTGTGGGGCAAAGTTTAAAAAAAAAAATGTTAACCAATCCGTGTTTAAGTTTGTCCCATTAATCAATCTGATGCACTGTCTCACTATGCAGAACAGTCTTAATGACTTACAACGCTGCCAGCCTTTTGACACTTTTCCCACTAACAGCAATGCGGACGAATTTTTTGATACCAAATGAGTTATTTTCTTACTTAACTACTTTATTGCTATACAACGTGGTAATGCCGCCAGTCTCTTGGATACATTACCAGTCAACAGCGATGCGGATAATTTTTTCGACGCTTTGTTTTAGTTTATTCGTTTTATTTAAGTTAGGTTATAGGAAATTTGTCATTTTTTTGATTAAAACATTATTTCTACGCGGAAAAAAAATCTTTATTGGTATACTTGTACATAATACATTTTATAATTTAGTTTAAGTCTATGTATATTTAAGATTTCTTATTATGCCTGGGATCAATATCCCAGGCATAATAAGAAATCTTTTTTAGTTATTCAATGAATAACTAACAAAATTCGTGATATTTCTGACCATCAAGTATGCTTCGAGCCAAAGTATGATTGGTCATAAATATCACGCATTTTAATGACTTCTTTTGGAAAACATATATACCTACAATACCTATTTAAAAAATAATAAAGTCGAGAAGGTTCTTGTAGCTGCCAAGAATATCCATTTGTATTCTTTGCGCGTCGATACCCGAAATTTAGGAAACATAAAAGTCAATGGGTAGTTTCAAATTCTGGATAGGTTCTGCTAATGTCCTGAACTTGTCGCTTAATGGTCTATGCAATGGCCTGTCATTTTCTTTATTTAATATTGGATAGAAGTTTTAAGAGAAAATTTCCTCTTCCAACTACCAGTATTATCTTTTTTGGTACTTTATTTAAGTTTCACAAATATTTCCGACCAAAGGTTAAACATTATTGTTACTATCTTTAAGATTTAAGATATACTCATACATTGTTTTTGAGGGGGGGCTGGTAATCTGTGATAGGTTTTCCTAGTGATACCAGTCTCCCACAAAGGTTTTATTCAGATATTGTAATCTTCATATATTAAGGTGCCTTTGTGAAAGAGAAAATAAATGTTTATTTATTTATTTATTTAATATTTGTATGGTAAGACTGGCTTATAGCCATTTTATGACATTATAGTATTAGGTTTAAATTTTTTATTCTAAAAAAGACAAAATAAACTTACATAAGAATATAAGATAACATTGGAATAAACTTATTCTAAGTACCTAACGGTCATCAATACAAATACTAATTACGCTAAAATTTTAGTTTTGGTTTTAAATTGGTTGGGTTACACGTTCAAGGGTTTTATTTTCAACTAGCAGGCTATTAATATTAATAGTGAGTATTTTCAATTATAAAATTAGCTAGTTTTAATTTAAAACCGCTGAAAGAGCATATATTTTATATTTAGGATGGTAAACTATACATAAAATTGTGCTCCTTCATACGTGATATTTTTTTTAGCATATTTTGTACGCAGGTATATTAAAAAAAGTCATAACCTATAATATAATTGAGGGGCATGTGGCTAAGTTATAACAACCGCACGGGTCGATCGATCAGGTTTAGTCATGCTTGCCGCGGTTGGTCCGTGGATAGGTGACCATCTTTACATACCAAGACCTCTCCGTGCCTCGGAAAGCACGTTAAGCCGTTGGGCCGTAATTTGTGGATGTTTATGATAAATGATAAATGATTTTATTTCTGTAAGTAGGTTTGTACAAACACTTTTACACGTCAATCATATTTTTTTTTAAACTAGATGAGGTCGGCTTTTTCTATCTGACTACTCTGAGTAGAAAGGCCGAAACAAACTCAGAGGTCACAGTCTCTTTTAAAGTCCAGACATAATCTTGGTCAGATCATGTGAAGACCATGTGGATTGGTGTCTGAAATGGTCTTTTGAGGAAAGAACCACACAGATTGAGTGGACCTGTCCAATCAGTGCACGCATTTATCAGTAATCATGCAGCTCAACTCAGAACTTGAGGAGCTCAAAGATTTGACGAACAATACCAAAGAAAGTTGAAAGTTTGACAGTCGTTACGGGTCGTCAGAAACCTGGAAGTCTGACACTTACCAAGGAGTATCGTACCTATTACCCAGCAACTGGGTTGTGGAAGTCAGATAGGCAGTTGTTCCATGTAAAATACTGGTATTCAGCCGCATAAGGTTAGATTGTACAGTTTGAATGGGTACCTATTCAAAAACTCTATTATAAATGTGAAAGTTTGTATGTTTGGAAGTTTACTACTTAATCACGCAAAAACGGCTAAACGGATTCGTATGAAATTTGGCACCCACATTGTTTATAACCTGGTTTAACACATAGAAAACTTTTTATCTCGGGAGTACGTTCCCGTGGGATATTTCTGCGCCGAAGCTGCTGACGAAAACTAGTACTTAATAAAATAGCACCAATATGGGTTACTTATATCTTATGTAGGTTTGTGTAACTTAAAATGTAGTATACGTAGGTCGTTTTCGGTTGCATGCATTTAACGATTCTGTGGGAATATATATCAAAATTTTATTGGAGAACAGTCTATCAAGTTGTAAATGCCAACTGAGCGCTATTACTGCACTCATGACACAATAACCAAGTGTATTCCCTCATGCAGTGTTGCATTTTATTGCTTTATAGAGCTTTACAAGGTTTATGCATCCTATTTAAATTACGTAAGACCATAAGTTTGAAACTTGTTTATCTGAAAAACGGGACAAGTTTGAGTTTGACCTGCGCACTAATGGGATTACTAAAATATCACAGATAACCTACTTTTATGTTTTAACTTTATTTATTTATTCATATGTTTTTTATTTAGGCACATGAGCCATTATTTTGTTAATATAACTTAAACTATATTACTATAATTGAGACACAAAAATAACTGAAACAATTACACTCAAAGAATATATATTATGTAGAGTAAATAGACACGGTGTTCTCTAAATTTTATTATCTTCAATACAATGATATAATGATTTGCCACAGACTTCCACAGAGTTTAAATCATCATCATCATATCAGCTGAAAGACGTCCACTGCTGGACATAAGCCTCCCCCAAAAGAGGGGATTTGCCATAATCGCCACGCTTGGCAGACGAGTTGGCGATCGCAGTATGGTGGTCAAATGCATAGAGAACGCTGCTGCCCATTCTCTAGTAAGTCCCTTAGTCGCCTTCTACGACACCCACGGGTAGAAATGGGATGGTGCTATTCTTTTACGTCCGGCACCACACGGAACAGAGTTTAAATGTGGTACCAAAAACGATAGAACACTTAATATCGTATCTAGCGTGTCTTGTCGTCTGATGTACAGGAACTGGTTGACGTTACTGAAGGTGCCAGACTCGTTGCCAACATTTGGGCGAATTCAAATTAGATTGCAATCGAGACGCTAAGAAGGAAATAAAGGCCATAGTGACACGTATACTGTAAACATTTCAACTGGCTAGACATTGCGGTTAAAAAGATACAGCACACGAACGTACGGACAGACAAACGAAGTGGCCATAATTATCATGGTCCCGTTTTCACTCTTTCGGTACGAAACTCTGAAAACATAAAGGAATAATATATTCTGTCTTCCATGTGACATATTACAGATTTGAACATAATATTAAAAATGATATCATGACCAATAATAAGCCTTCCTGACAAGTGGTTATATTATCTTGTCATAAAATTACCTACCTCTTTGCCTTCCTTCCATAAAAAGACGTCAATTTTATCAAACGCGGGGCTCAGTATAATAAATTCTACACTGAGCCTTAGAATTTTGATGAAACAGGGTAAATTTTCACTCGTTTGTCTTGGCACAAAATGGCGGATAAAGAATTTGACGACGAGGCTTGAACGCATCGTTTGGTCTGGTCCCGGAGGAACTCATTTAGACGGTCGAATAACAAACAATATTTGAAGTTCTTAGCTTCGGAATTATAATTTTTGTGTTATTAGAAGAGAAAGATATTATTATTCTTTAGATTTTCTTAGACAAAATATTAAGGACCTTGTAAAATTATGGTATTAATTAAAAATACATTAATATAACGAAGTTTAGCAGATACGGGAAATAATTATAAGCTCATAGCGCTGTGTCCATTACCTCAGCTCCTGCACTAACTATATGTATTATGTACTAGCTGCGCACCGCTGATCACCAGCATAAGTCAAGATTCCGCGGGAATATCGAGAAGATAATGACGATGAGGAGGACTCACTTTGCCGCACTTCAGACTCTAATTCAGTCCGTTGTGCGTGGGCGTTCTGGCTAACAAAGCCAGCCTTGCTCCGCGCAAAAGCACAGAAGCTTCCTGGGAGCTTCACAGGCTTCGCGGAGCGACCTGATTGTTACAAGGATTTCTTAACGTTGAGATGCCACGGCCTCGCATTCCAGGATGACGTGGGCGGCCGATTCCTCGGCGGCAAAGCAGCCCCTGCAAAGCGGGCTGTCTGTGGTGCCTATATTATGAAGATGTTTGTTAAGGGGGAATATTGAAGTATCCTGTCATAAATTCATAACCCATGTGGTGAATTTCGTCCAATTCCGTACAGAAAGAAGTGAACGCGTAAAAATGTAACAAACATACAAAAAATCTAATCTTTTCTCTTTAAAATATTACTAGCAACTGTTAGTAAAAAAAAAAACAAAGTTATATTAAGTCGTAAAATCCATGTGAAGTCTGTAAGGCGGTAGCTGCTTTCTATTAAAATTCAGAAGAGATACCTCGGCTGTGGCTACAAAGTATTTCTACTAAATAAGTTCAGTATTTAAACTCCATTTACGTCATAAACTTTAACTATGCCTAGCCACGGACCTTCCGTCCAAGATTTTGTCATGCAAAAGTTATTAGGCACGTAGTTTTAACTTTCAGGTTTTTATGATAAAACATACAATTTATTAACAGCAGTCATGTTACAGTGCCAAAAATAGTTAAGATAGGCGTCTAAAATAATTGAAAGTAACTTCCAACGGTGTAACACTTACATAATCATATTCCCTTCTATCATTTGCATTACTTAAGTTCATCATAAAAAATATATTTTATCAAGAATATAACACGATGTCCGAATACAAAACCATATACTTCAGATAATGGAAGGTGGGTTAAGAAACGATTCTAATTGCTGGTTGGTTTTTATGCATCTTATTAAATAAAATAAATGTCTCTTTTGGTCGTGTGGCAACGTTTTGGGGAGGGCTATGTCCAACAGTGGACGTATTTCGGCTGAAATGATGATGATATCCCGAATGATGAGCCCGTGTATTGGATTACGGACCGCTCCCTCTTACAGAGGAGAGGCCTGTGTCCCAGCATTGGGAACATTATAGATTGATTATGCTGATAATGATTTCAAAATTACACCTGAACTCCTATCAGAAAGTCAAAGCATTTATTTCAAATAGGCACTTAAAAGGCACTTTTGAACGTCAACATTTACATTAAAATAGAATTGAATTGATTTTTTTCCAAAATGTAGTTTCGTGTGGAGAAGAATGGGCAAGAAACTCTACCGTTACTCTTTTAAAACTAAAATCTATTATCAACAAAGCTCCCAAAGATGTAAGGTATGCAGAAACTTGCTAATTCTAAGAACTTGTTCGGTGATATAATACATTTTCAGTGGCGTCGTGTTGAATGGTATTCGATGTACGTATAGATATGGGATTTGAGCGTTTGAACTAAGTTCTAAGAAAATTGTATTGTCATTTGACGTAGATAGTCGTTTCATTGAATTCGTATTTTTGAAGTTTGAGAATGTACAAATGTTTTCCTTTTTACACACTTTATATTAGCTTCACTTGTATGTTTGTTTGTATGTAACCGACTCCTTAGGGCGCAATTTCGACCCACTTTAAACGGTCAGAATTCATTGAAAATTTGTAAACTTATCGAGGACCGATGACGGTTCAATAATGAAAAAAAAAAATGAGAAAAATGAACAAAAAGAGGAAAAAAAGAAAATAAAAAAAAATCACGTTTTTGTAGTAAGCAGAATTAAAAAATAGAAAGTAAATAATAGTTTAAAAAACTAAAAAACACGCTTTAAAAATCAAACTAGAAAAGGAGAAAATAATTTAATTCAATTAAAAAGCGTGGGGTGCTTGACATTAATTGATTATAAAAATACCACAAAAAGCACCCCACGCTTTTTAATTGAATTAAATTATTTTCTCCTTTTTTAGTTTGGTTTTTAAAGCGGGTTTTTTAGTTTTTTAAACTATTATTTATTACGTTTACAAGATTAAGACTTTGCATACACATGAGCGTCTATGTAATACTTGAAGTACATGAAATAAATTATGAACAATAAGGAACTATTTTTATAAATTATGTTGACATAACCTTTTCCCAACTTATATTAAAGTCGCCTTTTAATCTAACTGGATGCAGCTCGATACTAGTATTTTACATGGAGCAACGGCCTATCTGACCTCCACAACCCAATCACTGGGTAATACGTGACCCGTCGAAGACCGTTTGTAGACTGGTCGTCAGACTTTTGAGCTTCCGACGACCGTCAAAGATCCACGGATGACAGCCGAGACCAACGGCATATTTGCTTTCCGAGGCACGGACGGGTCTTGATATGTAAAGACGGTCACCCATCCACGGACCAACTGCGACAAGCGTAACTTAAACTGATCGATCGACCTGTGTAGGTACTCTCATAATAGTCATAAAGAAAAACTTTTACAACAGAACCAAAAACGAAAATTAAAACAGCTATTACGTACATTTTCTCAATACTATACTTCTAAACTGAAACCTAAGCAAAACATAATTCTAAATAGAAAACAAGAATAGGTACTTTTACAGAAGAACCTAATAACAGAAAACCAATTTCGTGAACCAAAACAAAAGGCTACGTAGACGAGAAAACAGCCATAACTTTTAATAACGGCGGCGCGTCCAATTTTCTACGAAGCCTTAAAACACTCAAACAAGTAAAGGAAAAGACAATGTCTGCACCCTGCAGCATTGCAGTGCAATATAAACTATATTATGATTCAGCGATTTTTGAAACTAAGCTTTTAACATAGCATAATAATCACGCCTTGTTTCCTCGAAGAGTTGTATAAAGGTGTACCTAAAGTCAACATTTCACCAGTTACCTATGTTAAACTCCTGTATCCACATTGAAGGGTCGCTTCTCAAAGTTGTGATAGAGTATGTCTACCTTTTTTTTTTTTACGTGGAGAAATGCTCATGCATACTGCGCTACCACGGGGAGATAGCGCAGCTATGTGGGACTCTAACCCACTAAAACTCCACGGTGTCCTCCAGTGTCGCTTATGGCGGGAACACGTGAACGCGAAAGCCATCCGCGAACCCGCCGCGGCTGTCCGTCACCGGACCCTCCTCTTAGGGGAATGACCCCCATCACCGGCGCACCAGAACACACGGCACGCCGGACCACCCCAGGCACCAGACAGCGCATGGGTGCCAAACGACCCCGTGTATGGCACCCTTGGTCCCCATGCGGCGGGTCGGGATAGTGGCCCCGCCGCCTACCACTTTTCGGCCGCAGGGGATAGGGAGAGCGGCCTACGCAATACCGACACTCCTCCTCCCCTGCGGCCCCACCGCGTCCGCCATCTGACGATGGCAGCTCCGTCCAGACCGCGGAAGATGAGGAAAGTGGCAATCTCCATACACCACTCCTCTCCCGCCACGGCCCACTACCCCCAGCACCAGTTGCTATGCCGCCCCGCGGCACCGCAACTGGTTGGCCGCTACGTCGTCGGCTTAGCGGACAAAGCCCTGACGAGCGGCCCCTCCTCGGGTTCCTCTTCGCTTCACCGTGGGTGGGGAAAACCACGGCTACTGAGCCCCCCCGCAACGACAATGCGGGAACCCACCGGGGGGGAGAGTATGTCTACCTAGGGCAAGTTATCCAGGTCGGTACACACAACTTTGAGAAAGAAGCCGACAGGAGGATCCGGTTGGGTTGGACAGCGTTTGGAAAACTACGTCAAGTCTTCGTCGTCTATTCCGCAATGCTTGAAGACTAAGGTCTTCAACCAGTGCGTCCTGCCCGTGATGACATACGGTGCCGAAACGTGGACACTGACAGTTGGGCTGGTCCACAAATTTAAGGTCGCTTAGCGCGCTATGGAGCGGGCTATGCTCCGAGTTTCTTTGAAGGATAAAATCAGGAATGAAATTATCGGGAAAAGAACCGGAGTCACCGACATAGCTTGTAAAGTGAGCAAGCTGAAGTGGCAGTGAGCTGGCCATGTTTGTTGAAGGACCGATGGACGGTGAAGCAGACGAGTCCTGGAGTGGAGACCGCGTTTCGGCAAACGTACTGTGGGACGCCCCCCAGCTAGATGGGCCGACGACCTTAAAAAGGTGTCTGGGACAGACTGGATGCGGCAAGCGAAGGATAGAGGGTTGTGGTGCAGCCTGGAAGAGGCTTATGTCCAGCAGTGGACTGCGATGGGCTGGCTGAGTTGAAGTCCTATATAAAAGAGGGCGAGCGTAAGCGGGCACGCCGTTTATGCCTAGAGGCTTTAATTTAGGTTTTAAGTTCTGTTTACATTTTTATTATTTATTTCTGCTTGAGTATCTTTTTTATATTTCTATGGTATATTGGCGTGTACTAGCTGACATATGGCAAATATTTTAATTTTATTTTTCGTAACGTTAATTTTGTACCTACCAATGTATAGAATCAAGTTCTTCTAATATAACAGACAGTTGTGCTGCTGGGGAGTTTGTTGCGCTATTCCTTCTTCCTAGCTAAAACACTAGGAAGTGGTGAAGGTCGGGCGTGCCGGGCGACCGTCGTATGTAATGTTGACGTTCAAAAACTGCTGACACCAGCCTGGTTTGAATAAATTACTTTTGATTTCGATTTTGAGCCTATTCCCATTAACCGGGCACTAATCCAGAGTCTGGGCTGCTACTAAGAAATTCCAGATGAAAAAGCCCAATAACACTTAGTCCGACCCGAGAATCGAACCCAGAATCACATGCTCACCACAATAAGGCAGTTCTATATTTTCTGAGACATAAAACAACATTCTATCGCGTTTCTTTGTCTCTGCTTTGTTAGTACACCGTCAGGAAAATATCCTTATCCTAGCTTTTGCCAGCGTGGAGATCGAAATAATTTTACACACGAGAACGTACTACCGGGATAAAAAGTAAGCTATATGTTAATCCAGGTCATAAACTATATGTATGCCAAATTTCATCCAAATCCATTCAGCCGTTTCTGCGTGATTGAGTAACAAAAATCCAAACTTTCACATTTATAATATTATAGTAAGATAGTAGGATTATCGTGAATTTACGAAACTTGAGTAAGTCTTATCTTGCAAGTGAAACCAGTTGTTAACCGACGAAAAACGAGGAGGTTCTCGAGTACTGACGGGTATGCTTTTTTTAGGGATGATGAGCGTCAGTATTTCATACCTATATTTTTATTTTTACTCTTTTTGAATTTTCCAATTTTAAAACTGCCTTTTTCCAATTTAAAACTTATTCATTGACGTTTGTAGTTTTTGTTCTCCTACCTTCTGCAAACAAAACAATTATATTCAAACGTTTTATTTGTCATGCCAATGATATAGATGACGATGATATATATTTCTGTGAATTGGATTAAAAACACGTATACACGTCAAAAATACCTTGTATCTCCTCAGTGTTTCCTATCCGACTAAATACTCAGAGAACCGTAACTAAATCAGAAAGATGTTAAATTGTAATAAGCCTATATCGATCCTATTCTCGGTAACTGAACTGACTGACAAATGTGATATTCATGTTAGTCTAGTTAAATCCCCAGGTCAGTACAGTATTAGGAAGTTCTCAGTACCAGGTTTAAAGGAATGCTTGCACCCGGCTTAAGGTTGTAAATCTCGTCTCTATAGTATGAGACATGTGATGACACGATGTGGTAATTTGGTCAACTTCTGCCTAGCCCATACCCAACTATGTTGAGGTCGGCTTGCAGTCTAACTGGATGGAGCTGAATACAAGTATTTTACATAGAGCGACTGCCTATCTGACCGCCACAACCCAGTTACTGGGATTACCCAGTTACTGGGTAATCCCAGTAACTGGGTTATCAAGGGTACGTAAGACTGGTTATCCACAAATGACAGCCGGGTTCAACGGCTTAACGTGCTTTCCCAGGCACGGAGGGGTCTTGGTGTTTAAAGATGGTCACCCATCCACGGACCAACCGCGGCAAGCGTAGCTTAACCTGATCGATGGACCCGTGCGGCTAATATTACTTAGAGGCCTCGCCCACGGCGACTTTTTGTAGCGCTGCAGTAGCAATGCTGTCGCGCATGTGTATCGATCATCGAGTGTGGTTTTATAGTCTTTGGTATCTATACAGCCGCGATGCTGTCGCTGGCTGTGTACGTACGCCCAGATTTTGTATCGCTACTATCGCGATCCTGTCGCGCTTCAGTCGCGATCTTACGAGTATTAGGCTTCTTTCTACTTTCGGCTGTATCGATGTATCGATGCAGAAGCGCGTTTACAAAACGCGCGGCAGCATCGCTACAAAAACTCACCGTGGGCGAGGGGCCTTAGCCACACGCCCTTCAAGTGATAATTTGGTGTGTGATAAACATAAAATATCAAAAAAAGTCCCGCCAAAATAAGTCCAGCCGTTTCGGTGATTCGCTGGAACAAACAGAAAACGGAAAAATTAAAAAAAAATTATAAGTACCGTATATACTTTCATATGCATTTAGTAATACGCTGTTACTTCGACATTGCAAACAGACAAATATATACAAATAAATAAATTTTAGTTTTTGTAATTTGTATAGCATCAGAATAGTAAAAAACAAACAACCTTTTAGAAAAATATATATTATAAAAAAACACAACTTAAACCAAACAGCACTACCATCTGAAACATAATCCCGATATCCCTTTTCTTACTTAATAAATTCAACCTGGCTCAAAATGGCGGCCCTACCTGAAATACGCAAGGAAAGGTCAAGATTGAATGGGGATCCCCAAGGCCACCATATGGATAGAATTGGACAAAATCGAGACCCTTAAACGAAACGTGTTCCTAAAGGCTGACAATAATGTCAGGCGAAAATGGCCCGAAATGACAGGAAATTGGCTATCTGATCCAGATATTGAAGCGAGGAAATAAGTTGAATCAAACTGTTCTGCTGTTGTGAAATATGATATATTTTTGTGCCTTTTTACAGCGATTTTCTTAGAAACATCATAATATTTTTGTCTAAGTTCGTTTGACAGATCAATGATTCTGTCAATCACAAGTTTTATTCTTCTGGTGTACTTGGATACAGTACGAGGGGCGATTCTCTTAATTTTAAGAACGTTCATAGATTGATCTCGGTCTTAATCTCTCTAAAATATCGTTTCCATACAGTTTTGACAAGTTTTTGACATTTGATTGACGCCGAGGTAAGACTGCGACTAAAATTTGAATATTTTTAATTACAAGAATTGGCCTTTAAGTGAGTTGATTATTTGCCGTGTTTCATTTCATTCTACTGCCAAAGAATGACAGTTGTGATTGAAATATACGGACAGTTGAACTTGGTAGTCGAAAAATTAACCCGGTAGAATTAAAACTGGTATAATTTAAAAGCCATTTAACCTCATACAGTTGTCAAAAAAAAAGAAAGATAGCAATCAAAATAAGAACATCAATTCAGTCCAGTACTAACCCTACAAGATCAACAGTTATCCCAACTGTATCATCGAAGATCGTTATCGGTTTTTTTTTTTTGTAATAACACACGTTTTTCCAATTCACTTAGACATTGGCACAATAGTCGACATCGGCTTTGCTTGCCATATGAAAAATAGAATAGAATAGAATAAGAACATCAATTTAAAAATGTGAGTGAAAAAATATCAGTGCCCATTTAGCATAGCCGACGTCGCAAACCCGATGGCAAAACATATGAGTATGCTTAAAAAGCTTTGTACACGGCTTACCCATTCATACATTTGCCACCGGGCTGACTAGATATCCGGCAACCGGTTCGGAGCGTGTGTACAGGCACTTAGTGTACACAGAAATGATACGAAATAATATAACATTCCCAAAATATTATTGTAGGGCGAAGAAATTTTTCCGCTTTCTGGATCGTGGATGTTTGTGCATGTAATGGCATATGTGACATGGACTGCTGAGGGCGGATAAAAGTGTTTATCTATTGTATTACTGTTTATTTCTATTTGCGACATCTATTTTGGGAGTATCTACTGTTGTATTGTACTATGAGTGGTTATGAAAACAGTACCAACCTTCGGGAGAACCAACGTAAATTGTTTGGGGAGCGATTTTAATTAAAATATTTGGAGGGAACGCTGGTACTATTCCTTAATTTAAGTAAAATAGGATGCTCGGTGCTACCACTGGTAATATCAAAAATATCCTTATAATATATTTAGGCTTTTTATTCGGAAGGGACCAATAGTTTCACATGTACATGATAGTTAAATAAATACTGTTGTAATAGATTATTCTTCGAACTTTCTCTGATATAATATCAAATCACTAAGCTTTATCTTTATGTATAATATAATAAAGAGAAAAGATTTGATTGTATGTTTGCATTGAATAGGCTTCAAAACTACAGAACCGATTTGAAAAATTCTTTCACTGTTGGGAAGCTACACTATACCCAGGTGACATAGGCTATATTTTATCCCCGTATTCCCACGGGGACGGGAACTACGCGGGTGAAACCGTGGAGCGGTGCTAGTATTTAATAAACTTATCGTCATCATTGCAGCCAAATACCACTATTTTACATGGAGCGATTGCAACTCAGTTATGGCAATGCTTGGTAAGACTGGTTTTCAGACTTCCGGGCTTCTGACTACCCGTAACGACTGTTAAATATCTAAAAACGACAACTGGAACCAACGGTTGGATGCGCTTTCCAAGTCACGAAAGGGTCCCACTATGTAATGAATTCTCAATCCATACTTCGACAAGCGTACCTGAACCTTCAATTGACTCGAGTGGTTCAAATTATTAAGTTTCCATAAAAATCTCCACTCTTTTTTGTTGATGAAGCGATTTGCACACAATAAAGCCTTTATAAAGATTTTACAATTAAAAACAGCCTTTTATATCTAGGCCATCGTTGTGTAAGCAGTAAATTTAAGCAGAATACCAACAATATTGCGCCTCGTCACCTTTTTGTGCTGCAGTTCATTCAGAGGCCGAAAGTAGCTGTAACGTTTTAACGAGTTGTCGGTAAATATGTAATTAACTTTACATTTAAATAGCTGATGAATAAGAGTATTAGGAAATGAGTATCATTATTGTGTTAATTAAACGGAGGGGCTTATGGCTAAGTAAGAACAGTTGCACGGGTCATTCAATTCGATTAACTGACGCTGGCTACAGTCGGTTTGTGGATGAGTGACTTTCTTTACATACCGAGGTTAAGCCATAGGACCTGGCTCCCATTTGATAGTCGTTTCAAGTAGCCAGAAGCCCAAATGTCTGACAACCAGTCTTACCTATGGTTATCGTGTTTCCAAGGTCCTGGTTTATGGAGGTCTAATAGGCAGTCCCTCTATGTAAAATACTGGTATTCGGCTGTGTCTGGGGGCCTAAACTCCCTAAGCACGATGTCCGTCGTTTCGGTCGAAGTAACGGGCGTTTCCAACTCCTTGTCACTTACGGACAGAAGATTAGTTTGGAGCCCGAACTAAGAATGAATGACAACACGATTTGACAGCTGTCCCTACTCCCGATATGTTTTTGCCGGTCCAAAAAAGTTAGCTAATTGGCTGTAGGATTCACTAAGACTCCTTCAGCAGACTCCAAAATGAGAGATGAGGTCGGCAAAATGTTCGAGGGGATAATCGCTGTTCGCCTCAAAGGCCATCTGCGGGATGTCGGGCCGGACTTGTCGGATGCTCAGTTCGGTTTTCGGGCTGAGCGTTCCACAGTGGACGCGCTGGCCTGCCTTAAGGGCCAGGTGAAGGAAACGATGGAGGCGGGGACGGATTGTTGGCTGTGTCATTCGACATAGCCAATGCCTTCAACTCCGTTCCCCGCTCCACCATCCTAGAGGCGCTCCGATTCCACAGAGTGCCTCGATACCTGCGTAATAATTATTGCGATAATTTTGAACTACTTTTGGACGGGCCCGTATCTTCGTTGACGGAGTTAGAGAGTAGGCCCCCTGGTTAGACTGAATGCGGAGCCCAGTATAGTCAGGAAAATCCTAAGTAGTTGGTGTTGTGATAATTAAATACTGTCTTAGTGACACTCTTATTACGTAGGAAAGACAATTCCAGGCTTTGAATGTAATTCCGGGAAAATACAATTACAAATTGAGATAGATAACGTAATGAAACAGCGCGTTTTATTTCGAGTAGATACTCGTTACTATCTATCTGGGAAACGCCTCCCGAATTACAAAAAATATAGAACACGCCGTTTCTTCAGACAGGTCAGGCGATTTGTACTCGCAACCGTCGTGCGTGTATAACCAGCGGGCCTAGTGTGAGTTTTATTTAACCATCTCGATCAAACGCTTCGAGCGCGTTCGGCGCTCCGATTGGTCCGTCACCAATTCAGGGCTAATCTGAGCGTCAAACGCGCTCGAAGCGTTTGATCGAGATGGTTAAATGAAACTCACACTAAAGCCTCGGATGTATGAACGTAAACGAGGCGGAAAGAGTATGTAAGGATCGAAGTGGGTGGCGTTTTGTAGTTTTGCCTATCCCTATGGGAAGATGCCGTGAGTTTATGTACATATGTATGTGTGTATAGGATACGCATTTTCTAGTCAAAATCGAATGTGTCTATTCTAGTGTTAGACCATATATGTTTTTTTTATCGCATCAAAGCTGTTCTTGGTCATGACTTGATACAGAAAGGTGTGGGTACTTTTCACATTTGAAGAAATCGAGCAATCTGTGACAAAAAAACAAATGGCTCTTTCTTCTTTTAATAAACCACTAATACATAGGAACACAAACACACAACACACACACCACAACACAACTAACATCACACTCGCAAACATGAACACACACACCTCTCTCCCATTCACAACGCCACTCTTTCTCCATCCATCCATGCTCAAATAAATCTAAATTACTTACTCAGCTAACTCACATTTTTGTCTTATAGTAGATTAACATCGACACTCGAAATATAAAGCCCATCATTAATTTACAGTTCAGTTCGGTCGAATCACTGTCTCCTAAGATACAGACAATCCCTAGTTTAGGAGACAGGATTTTTTTTTTGTTAATATAGACAATTGTTTTTCACCCCTTGGGTCCATTGTTAGTTGACTAAGTTTTAGCATGTAACTAGTATACAACCTGTGTCTATGTATATTTTTTGATCAATAAACTTATTGTTATTATTATTTTTATGTCTCTAAACATCTCCACGTTTGCACTGACGTAAAAATATCGTAGCGGGACTTTTTAGCACTATGGATCGATAGCGTATCTAATGCTTAGTGACTAGAGTTGAAAATCGAACAGTATGTATTTTCGACACGCCGAGATGCTTTCTGTTGGATTCTCGACGCTGGGTTCAACACCGAGCGTTGAAAATCTAGTGCGTGGTAATATTTCGCCACGATATTTTTACGTCAAAGCAAACGTGATCCTTCCAAAAAAAACTCAGGCTCACAACGTAAGAATCCTTGAAACTGTCCTCAATATTTTGTGCTGTTTGTCCTAACACAATTTCGACAAACAATATTATTATAATCAAAAGTTTTTTTTTACATAAAACTCTGAAACCGTTTTGGAACTCCCAAAACTGGATTATCAAGAGGACCGCCAACTTTCAAATAACATAACATCTAAATTCCCCATTCCCTTGAAACTGGGAAATTGTGTGAATATAACTTTACTAAGGCCATTGTAAGATTTCTGTTTAGTTATAATCAAACTAAGCCAATTATTATTATAGATAAAGTTATAACAGGGCCGACTACTTGGGTGCCGAAGTAATTTATAGTGGGTAGGTACAGTCAGTCTCAAAAAGTTGTATATATCGATGAAGATGTATATGTCACCGTATGATTGTGAACACCGTTAGTTTATAATCTATCTCAGCCTCACATCATCTCTAGCCTCTAGCATCTGTCTCCAGCCTTTTTCCAACTACATATTATTATGTTGGGGTCAGCTTCCAGTCTAACCGGATTCAACTGAGTACCAGTATTTTACATGGAGCGACTGCCTATCTGACCTCCACAATCTAGTTACTGGATAATACGATACCTCTTGGTAAGACTGGTTGTCAGACTTTCAGATTTCTGACGATCTGTATCAACTGTCAAAATTCCACGAGTGACAGCCGGAACCAACGATTTTGCGTGTTTTCCAAGACACGGCACTCGATTTCACACAGTATTATGGAACACAAATAGTAGCCAATCAAAGGAAATCTGGTCGATGTATACATCTTTTTGAGGCTGACTTTACTTACCTAAGTTTTGTTTCTGTGATCGCTTTAACTTCAAAAAGATTTAGATTTCTGATAGAGGTTTTATTTGGTTTATCTTTAAATTAGTTTTGGCTTTTGGCTCATTTTTATAGGCGCAGAAACTTTTCTCTAAGATAGCTAAGATGGTTTTCGATCTAAAGAGCTCTCAAAAGTTTCTTATCTAATTTAACCTGTTGTGGTTTTGAAGTATAACCTAAGTGATTTCATTTATTTGTGTAGGTAAATGATTTCATCACTACTGCTCTCAAAATGGTAAATGAAAACAACATTGGGAAACGGGCATGTCGTAGAACCAAAAAATCTCAGACATGTGACAAAACTAATATACAGATGCAAAGACACTGACTGACGAAATGAAAGTTTTTTTTCACTAAGTATGTAGTGATTTTTTTTTATTCTTTGTACTTACTGTATGACAATCAGAGTACCTACCTACGATAAATAAGTTATCCTATTTATTCACATTGAAGACGTTTGATAGATATTCATGAAAAGGCCGTGTCCTCGAAGAAAATTGCCAATAAATGATGGCCTCGCACATAATAAAGATTAATAAAACTATTTGCACGATATAACATCACGTTCCTATCTATTGACAAATTGGATTTCTTGCAAGAGATTGAGATTAATATCTCTTTGTGTAAATTATAGGCAATTTATTGACTGTATCATTGTCCTAGTAACCGCAAGCGCTTCTGTTGACCTTGTGGGCCTGGTTTTCTCAAATTCTAAATATCAGTCTTGAGCTTGGATCTGTGCTCGGTTGATGGCAAAAACTTACCCACTGTTACGTGGAATTTAAACATTTCTTATTAACGAATTATCAGAGTTTCCCAACACAGGCTTATCTGCGTAAAAGGAGCCTCCAATCACTAGTTAATAAGTTTTGCTAAAATAAAAAATAAGTTTTTTATTTAATTTTTTTATTTTATGTGGGTGCACCGCACCACCTTACAACCCTTCAGCAAATATAGGCGTGATGTTATGTTTTATGCTACTGACAAAATGTTTTTCTCAAAATTTTATATGATTCGTAGGTAATAAGCAACTTTCGTGAGACATAAATATTAATATTTACAGTTTTACTCATGCGTTTATTTCGGGTTTGGTACCAAGGTAGGTTCAAACTCAAACGAGGCCTCATTCAACATCAAAACTACAAAATATAATTAAGTTCGTATTTAAAGTTTTAATTATAAAGGATGTTAAAATAACCTTAATGAAGCCAGAGCCACTTGTTTTTCACTTTTTTATTATATATTTTTTTGTCCTGTTTTATACCTGGGAACCAGGCCAACCGGCTTAGTGTGGTTTTCAAGGCACGGAGAGATCTCGGTATATAAAGATGGTCAGTCATCTGCTGACCTACCACGGCAAACGTATCTTAAGCTGATTGAGCGATCCTTACGGCTGTTATTAATTATCAACGACCCAAAGTAGACTAAGAAGTAATTGTCTCAAATCGCTGCAAAGTAATTAACACCAAATATTAGTTGTTTACTGACTTACCTCAAATATTTGCCGTAAGTCCTTAACCATTATGTTATTTGCTTTAGTAAAGGACCGTCTGTTTGGTTTGGGCTCTGAACTATTTACAACTTTCTGTTTATTTGGACTAAATGTTGCAGGTTTAGTAGTTTAAATATGGAATTCGGAGCTAGATATAACGATTTAATTATTCCACGAGTAGCGTTTTTACAACTTGACAAGACAAAGAGATTACATTATTATCAGAGATCGGATATTCGGATGCATATTTACCTAAAGATAATTTTTAGCTATGAAAGTATGGAAGCGGCTTTATAAATTATTTGTAATATTTATTAAAAATCCCAGGATTCTTGGATTGCGTAACTATTCAGATGTGTATTAATTTAAAATTAATGTTTAACCCGATACAAATATGTGTATGTACTGGAGGAGGTTTGCATTAATTAAAACAAAAAATAAACAAATTACTTACCTAAATTAAGACTTTTTCGATACAAAAGCGCATTCCATGTTAGCCAACATCTCATCTTTAGGTGAATATGCATCCGAATATCCGATCTCTGTTTATTATTTTCTACTATAATATGAATGAGTTATATGAAAGATAAATGATTTTATTTCTGTAAGTAGGTTTGTACAAAAACTTTTACATGTCATTCATATTTTTAAAACCAGACGAGCTCGGCGTTTCCTATCTGATCTCTTAGAAGAAAGGCCGAAACAAACTTGGAGGTCTTAGTCTCTTTTAATGTCCAGACGATTGATGTCTGAAATGGTATTTTGAGGAAATAACCATCCACTACTACCACCACCATTCACCCCCCCTGTCCAGTCAGTACACCCATTTGTCAGTAATGGTGCAGCGAAAAAACCAAAAAAAAAGATATTTCAGTAGGCCGCATAAATAACTGTATCTGCCAGACCATAATTAAGATTAAAATTAACTGAGAAAATGATTTGAAAAAAATCATGACCCACATAGTATTCACATTCACAATATTTGTAATAAAATAATACTTTACAAAGTTAGTAGATAGTCATGGAATTGTACTCGTGTATATGTTACCGGCCAAACCCAATTTCAGGCCAAACTAGTTTGTCCTAGGCCAAACACACTTATCCTACGCGTGATATGTCGCAGCCAACTAGCTTAATTAGCCATTTCGTTAACAGCCTTTGGAAGTAACGCTCGCCGGCCGCTGCTGCGGCGCCGCTTGCTTCGCTCGCTCGGCTCGCGCGCTTTTGGTCACAGTTCTAACCTAACCTAACCCATTTAATCGGCGTGCCCCGGTTTGGCCTAGGACAAACTAGTTTGGCCTGAAATCGGGTTTGGCCGGTAACATATACAACAGAACCCCTATTGCTATCCTTAAGCACTAAAGATAACAGCTGATATAGAATCACTATACATAGTTTCAGCTCAAAATAAAATACTCTAAGAATTGATACCAAATTTTCGGTTTCATATGTTTCTTAAATTTAAATCATAACAAACGTGTCACCGCACTACGTAGGTCAATAGATTTCCACGTTACTTGCCAATATCACGATATATCTCTTCCGAGTGATGTGTTTATTTCAATTTGAAAAGTTCGGTATCTGGTATCAATGTATTAAAAATTCTCATAACGTCCGAACATGCAGAGATAGGATTAAAAAACCCTTCCAATATCGTTTGATATCATCCAAAAAAGCAGTGCCTTTGGTATGTATATACCCTTTCCGTTACACGTTGCATAAAATACACATAAACCTTCAAAAATATATGCTCTGACTAATGGTGAAACCCGCTTCAAAATTAATTGTGTAGTTAAAAAGATCTAAGCGGTCACACAGACAGAATTTATCGACATAATGACGTATTTATCGACATAAAAGTTTACCATCCTTTCCTTATTCTAGTGTATGTCTAGGTATATTTAACTGATTTCAGCTTTATCTGTAGCGACTGAACTTTTTTCAGTTTTGTGTAATTACCATAACTTGTTTGCCAAGTAAGGATATATAGAGAGCCATAAGCTTAATTATATCGGTAAATTAAGAAAGTCATTAACAAAATATTTTTCTTTTTTTTTTCAGATAACATCTACAACGTGCCAGTGCTAAGTCAGTGTTGGATTTCGCCTTCAAAACAAATGACTTGAAACCAAAATCATTTTTCTACCACCATGACGTGTCCATTCCGCCGAGCGTCTTCGCAACACCAATTCGCCAATGGGAGTGGTTCCAGTGCTAAGAAGCCGGAGTTTCGCTCTCGACAGTCCTCAGTCCACCTCCCAGGCCCTGAAGAGGAAGATGGGGAACGAAACACATTAACACTCAAGAACTTGAGCGAAGCACTCCAACTTCTGACGGCACCTTCGGTAAGTTTCTCCAATGTATTTTCAGCTGTATGTCAGGGATATAAGATTGGTTTTCAACTGGGAGTTTAGTGAGAAAAATTGTTGGATTTACCTATTTTGTCTTAGATAGGATGAAACGTACAAAGTAAGCTTAACGCCTCTTAGGACCGCTGAGGCGAATAACTACGTATCCGAGCTCTGATGTACGAATCTAAACTTTAAAATAATGGTATAGAGTTTTATTTAGAGGCTCTATTCGCAAATCATCGGTGCATATCGTAGAGGAAGGCAAGTTGTGGCTGTTGACTGTGGATCTAGTTCATCGTTCCGTTCCAGTTTCAACTTTATCACTCCATCTTAAGGTTCGCTGTCGAAACTTCATCTGAAAGTTATCGTTGAGGAACGTTGAAACATATTGACGCTCAAGCGCTTAAGCGAAGCATTGCAGCTGCTGGCTGCGGCTTGTTCACCGCTCGAATTTAAGTCTTATTATACCGGTCTAAGACTTATTTTAATGAAGTGGCAGTGCCTAAGACGATTAAGCTAACTTTTCCCATTAATATTGTAACGTACGTTGGGCGTAAGCATCGTAGAGGCGTAGACTGCTTCAATATTTTATCACCAGTTAGCAGTATTGTTTATTCAACTGAAAAGTTTGGCATATTGATACAGGCGACATTAAGTACCTAAATCGTTAACTTTTGGTACCAAAGTCAACGAAATCTTATGTCGATATTAAACGCTTTACTCCAGTCAATGGTTCATTTTTATTTCATTCATCGTTCACACGACAACGACTTAATTATATAGGGTAGCAAAGACATTGATGCGCAAACTGTAACCATAATTTCAGCACATGATTCTAGACCTCCTTGGATATAAATTTTTCGTAGGTTATAAAAAAAAATTGCGTGAAGTCCCTCCGCGCGGAAGAAGTGAAACCGACTCACTCTCTTTCTGTCTCCTACTTTCTACTTTTGTGTATCTTTCTTTCTCTCTCCCTCGGTAGCGTTAAACGTTGAACGCAACCGTGTTGGAAGTTGCATAAGAAGTTTCACTTCAAAAGTGCGTGGAGTCCCTCCGCGCGGAAGAAGTGAAACCGACTCAATCTGTTGCGTCGGTTGTATTAAACATTTAACGCAACCTTTAGCGTTAAACGTTTAACGCAACCTTGTTAGATGTCGCGTAAGAAGCTTCACTTCAAAAAGCTCTGCTGTTTCATAGAAAAGTACAAACCTACGTAGTCAAAATACAGTTACATCCCTTGGCTCAACCCCGAGAATTGAAAGTACATTGCGTGATAAAATAGATGTTACATCCGTTGGAATTTGGGCTTAGGACGCGGCCTGAGGCATCAACGTGACAAAACACGATGAAACAGCTTAATCAGAATATAATGTTCCCACTGCTAGGATACAGGCCACCTCTAGATAAGAGGCAGTGGCCGAAATCAACCACGCGGGCCCAGTGCGTGTTTTTAGATGTCATATGTCTTCGAATTTTTGGTTCTAGGACATGCCGGTTTCATCACGATATTTTCCTTCATGGTTTTGGGGGCAGTAGTGCTTAAATAATGCACACAAAGTAAAGCGCTTATCTTGAATCGAACCTACGACGCACAACTCAGTATGAATAGAACCATCACCACTGAGCCAACATTACTGCTGACCACTGCTATGGATGAGAAAAACCTCTAAATTACAGTATTGATTGAAAGGTTATTAAAAACATCTAATAAACATTTTTAAAAGGTTTCTTGTATAGTTCGAACATAACAATATACCGTGATTGTATACAAAGAAGATCAATAGGGACCTAAGTAGCTATATAAAAGTGATTGAAAAAGAGATCATTGTATTTATGAAATAATTGAGTTTTCTTAAGTGCCAATGAATTCATCTAAGAGTCCATGTTTATACAAATGTCCATCAATCGCGTTTCAATTTTTTATATTTGTTTGATTTACAAGATTATGTATGTTCGTGTAAATTTCGTTTCTCTTCTTCTTCGCTTCTCACAATATTCCTGACGACAAATATGAAGTTGGGTCTAAAATCAGAATGGCATTATGCCTAATAAAATTATTCCAAATTAAATTCTGCCATCTTCACAGTATGCCAAGTGAACCAGTACCAAATAATCGTCACTCTAAACAAAAGTTATGCGAAACAAAATTAACGGAAGCGGAATGTTAACTTTGCCAAAGGTTTATTATGCCAAATAAAATTCTACCATCTTAAAAGTATGCCATTGTAAATTCGGACATATAAAAATTCGGCCAAACAATAATTATATTAAATAATTTTTATTCCTTAAAAATACTAGTTTAATGAAGATTATGCCAAGTGTGTTATGCCAAATAAATTTCGGAGCATCAGGATTCTGCCATATAGAGGGAACCCCTGCTAGACTCACCCAAGCATCGCCACTTCGACCGTTTCTGTGCTTCTAGCACCCAGCAAAGTACGTAAAAACCACGACGACGTTTATGAACTATTGAATATGATGACACATAAATACCAGTGTTTGAGAGTAAATATAAATGCTTTGTGTGGGATTTAAAACTCATAGCATAGTTTGACTCGCAAACTAGTACTTAGTTTGCAAGTCAGACGCCTTTTCTATTTAAATACATGTTCAGTTACATAACGGATAATTTGTCGCCATAGCATAGGTACATTCCCATAACTAGAATTCAAATAACAAAAGCCAACGGAAACCGACCAGCCAGGAAACTAACTAGCCAAAGGAAATGTCCTAGAAACAAAAATTCGAAGACATGTGACATCTACCAATCCGCATTGGGTCCACGTGTTGAATTATTGGCCTATTCCCTCGCATCAAGACTATGCCCAGCACTGGGAACATTATACACGTAGGCTCCTATCTCAGCATAATGAGATAGGAGCCTTTTTGGCCTCGCAGAGGTCTTTCTCTTTTATGTTCTTATTGTTTGTACTATTTTCTTATTTGATTACACGCTTTATATTAGCTTCACTTGTATGTTTGTAACCGACTCCTTAGGGTGCGATTTTGACCCACTTTAAACGGTCAGATTTCATCTAAACTTTTTAAACTTATCGAGGGCCGATGACAATTCAATAATAAAAAAAAAATAGAGAAAAAAGGAAAAAAAAAACACGTTTTTGTAGATAGCAGAACTAAAAAATAGAAAATAAATAGTAGTTTAAAAAACTGAAAAACACGCTTTAAAAACCAAACTAAAAAAGGAGAAAATAATTTAATTCAATTAAAAAGCGTGGGGTGCTTGACATTAATTGATTATAAAAATACCTCAAAAAGCACCCCACGCTTTTTAATTGAATTAAATTATTTTCTCCTTTTTTAGTTTCGTTTTTAAAGCGTGTTTTTTAATTTTTTAAACTATTTTTTGTTTGTATATTACCGTTATGTGCTTCTTTACTGTTTGTATTTCCTGTGCGTGTCTCAGATAAAATATTTCTTTCTTTCTTTTCTAGCTTAAAAAACTAGTCTCAGTGGATATAACTGCACACGTCAATAACAAGAAAATGCTATTTGGTGACAATATTAGCATCGTTAAATATATTACCGATCGTTATTCGGAAATACAAACAATGAATGGCTTTGATGACATCATTCAATTTTACAACGTGATTTGAATTCAATCTGCGTTTTGAAATGATGACGCATGTGTACATTACGAGTTTACTTTCTCGTACGGCGTGGGTTGTATTTTATTGTGGTGTTATGACGTGTTCCGACCATTGACACGAATTACACGACCTACCCACATAATTACTCTCAAGATACAAATCAGTTCCAGAAGAAATAATTCGGTATACTTATCTATATACATACATAATATGTATGCAAGATTGTTTTTTATTTAATAATAATGAGTTCGAAATTTGAATTGTTTTTAAACTTTATCTTTTTATTCATTCAACAAAAAGATCTCAACCGTCACTAAAAAAGCTTTTGCGTAAAATTTTCGTAAAAAATGTACGGGAAAAGTTTTTTGCAATTTGTGACTTTTTGAGTACTCCAACGATGGTTGGTCCCATAAAAGTTTTTGATCTGTTTTAGAAACAGGGTCAATTGGCATCAAGAAATGTTTTTGTGTAAAATGGCTATTTTCTTGCTAACTGTAATTTTTTTTGAAAATCTGTGAATGGGGATCAAAATTCCATAAAAAATTATGGATAGTCTCTTAAGACTATTTTCGCGTAGCTGCAACGGATAAGGTACTTCCCCTTACTGCCCCGCTGAAAGTTTCCACCCTGTATATTACGAAGCAACATAATCCCTATCCTTACTAATATTATAAATGCGAAAGTAATTCTGTCTGTCTATCTAAACCGCTGAGTAAGGAAGTAAATCATTTATTTGCGTAAAACATGGTAAACATTGGTGTTAATATCATTAGAGTAGATCAACATGTTTCGCTAAGATAAAACATAGCAAGCAAAAATTTCTGTTTTGACAAAATGAGCAAGGAATCAACATCATACATCCATAAAATCTTTTAAACTGTAAAAATTACATTCATTAAGCCTCTTGAGTAACTCAATCTTTAATTTCCTCGAGTGAAATACCGTATAGCGACTTGGTATTTTGTTATAGATTAAACGATCATCATTGATTTTTATTGAATATAGCATTATTACAACAATTCAATTCAAATAGTTTATGCTTGAAATATGAAAACCACACAAAAAAGATGGTGGAAATTAATAAAAACCGACCAAGTGGGAGCGATGGGTTGGGTTCCACAAAAAATAAAGCAACAAGCGAAAAACACACTGTGAAAATTTAACTGTCTACCTATTACGGTTTCTGAGATACAGCCCGCTACAAAAAACACCGAAAAGAACACGTTTCTTCTATAGAGACTCCCATTAATTTTGAACCTTATTTATTTTTTATTATTTGTTGTTTTAACGGCAACAGAAATAAACTTTGTGAAAATTTCAACAGTCTACCTATTACTAAAAAGGCTTACAGCGCTCTGCGGGTACAATACAATAACGTCTTCAGGATGTTGTTGCGGTTGCCGCGGTTCTGCAGTGCGTCCGCTATGTTTGCCGAAGCGCGTATGGATGACTTTTACGCAATAAGATGCAAGCGTGTGTCGTCACTGTTGAGCAGGGTACGTGGCCGCAGCAACAAAATTCTGAAGATAGTTTCCATTAAATATCAGTGTCCGATACACTCACTCTGGGTAAGCATCGTGGTTGGGAAGGTAAAATAAATGTTTAGATTATTATTTAATGCTTTGATTATAACTGTACTTATAAGATTATTGTTAAATGTTTTTGATTCCTATTTGTATTTAAATTCGTTGCCTACTAACATAGTTCATAAGCTCTTATTGTTATTAACCATATTGGATCATGTTATCTGACAAATAAATAAATAATAATAATTACGGTTCATGAGATCCAGCCCTCTGACAGACGGACGGATGAACGGACAGCAGAGGTAGGGTTCCATTGGCTCTCTTTGGGTACAAAACCCTAAAAATAATATTATAATATACACAAAATTACAGCCAACAGTTTTGTTACTATCAAACACATGCAGGCACACACAATTCAAATAAAATTAGCATAGCATTGTGTGGTCACTTCTGTCGTACAATAGGTCTACATATAATACTACGAGCATTACATTCGCGCATAATAGTGCGCGTAAAAATGTTACGATTGTAATTTTCCTTTGACTGTAACTCGACTTTTTGTATCTATTGTATTGTGAGTTTTCCCACGAAGTATATATTTTTTCCAGGAATAAAATATCTGCAGTACACGTGTGGTGTGTTGTAATGATCGAACGATCATCACCTGCCCAACTTTTTTGATTTATCTTTTTTCTTTTGGATCGGCTTCCTTTGTAACTGTATGCAGCTGAATACCAGTATTTTACATAGAGCGACTGCCTATCTGACCTCCACAATCTAGTTACTGGGTAATACGATACTCCCTTGGTAAGACTGGATGTCAGACTAACGTAACGTCTGTCAAAGATCTACGGATGACAGCCGACACCAACGGCTTAACGGGCTTTCCGAGGCATGAAGGATCTTGGTGTATAAAGATGTTCACCCATCCACGGTCTAACCGTGGCAAGGGTAGCATAACCTGCCTGACCTGAAGGATTAAAATTGGTAAAGTTGGTGCAGCGCCATTTAAGGGTGCCGTGCTCTAAGGATTTCAAAATTGGATTTTTGTTCCAGAAAGAGAGATTTTTTCTTTGTGCGTCACCGAATTAGACTGATATTTGATGTCTCAAGTCAATAGATGTCGCTTGTTATGAGTATAGTTAAAGCCATGTCGAATAACAGAAGTTAAAAACAATCACATACATAGTCATTTTAATTTATCATAACGGTTTGTTTTCCTGAAAGGTTGGGCATATTGGCATTTCAAAGTGCTGTTCAATTTGTGTAATTGAATACGAGGCACTTATTATAATAACCCTGATGTTGATTGATATTAATTTATTATCTGCTAAAGAGTTTATTTCATAATTAAAACTTTATCCGGAAATTATTACATTGGATTGATTGCTTATAAGCTTATTTATGGAAGGCATAATTTAATATAATTGCAGTTCTGAGAATCTGGCTACTAAGTAAAGACAGAGAAAAATTTGTAGCAAATTGACTAGGTACCATCTTAAATTATACGCATATTCAAATCATATCTGTAATTTGTGTCAACTTTATGAAAATGGCTATAATACGGCCAACTGACAATACGATGTCCATTTGCTTAACTATAAATTTTCCAACTAAATACATCAACACCCATACCTACTCTTTTTTTGGGTGGGAAATCATCAAACAACTTCTCCCCGTCTGGGTGGAGCAGGAGGGCGTGTCAGACTTTTACTGACTAAAACCCACCCGTGTTCCCTCAGTTGCCTGTGTGCCAGGGGCCGCGGTATCTCTTTCGAACAACCCGCAACCCATACCTACTCTTCAAATTCGAACATAGTTACAGGAGACAAAAATGTTATTGCCATATTAAGTACTTTGCTGGATAACAGTTCTCAAAAAAATCTGAATAATTTCTTTGTAATCACCATTTTCCTGTCTTTATTCCAATATATTTGGGATCGGCGAAACATTTATTTTTCTCCCACAGTTCTCAATTTTTTTTTTTTGTGTGGGAAATCATCAAATGACTTCTCCCGCTCTAGGTGGAGCTGGAGGGCGTGTCAGACTTTTACTGACTAAAACCCACCCGTGTTCCAGGGGCCGTGGTAGCTCTTTCGACCAACCCGCACCCCTGGCAGATAGTCGACATCTCCGTAGTTACACCCTCTTCTAACCATATCATCATTCACACAGTCCATCCATCGTTTCTTTGGTCTCCCTTTCCTCACGTCATTTTCCTCATTCCTCCGTATCACATGCCCACATCATTTTACTATAACCGATTTCAGAACTTTTCAGGTATCGGTGCCACTATCAGGCAACAATATAATCACATTTTACATAATAATTATACTAAGATCTTAGATTCTCGTTTTCTCGATCACTTTCCCAGAAAATAAGTAGAAACTTTATCTTAAGATATCTAGTTTCTAATCTGAAGTTTGGTAAAGTAATTAGGACAAAAAAATACTTCAGTCTATGCCTTTGATTATAAATTCTTGAAAAAAATGTTTTACGGTGATTCATTAGGAAAGTAGTTAATCTCTTTCAATAGTGTAGTATACTTAGATTCTTTAGATACTTATTTATTAGTCTTTAAAGGAAAGATTATATACGGAAAACTCAACGATTAAAGTTTTTTTTTAGCTTATAACGTCCCACTGCTGGGCAAATGCCTCCCTACTCTCTTTCCACCTCTCTCTATCCAAAGCTGACGATTAAACGATTAAAGTATAAATATGTAATTTCTTTTGGGCCCATAATATTCTTATGCTTCCTGTCACTGTTGTGTACAAATCAAGTAGTGGTATACGAATTGGTGTGGTGTAAATAAATAATTAATACCTACTACATAATATTACAAATGCGAAAGTAACTCCGTCTGTCTGTATGTTACCCTTTTACGCCTAAACCGCTGAACCGATTATTATAAATTTTGGCAGAGATATTGCCTGGGATATAAAGAAGGCCACAGGATACTTTTTTACGCGATAACCAACATCCACGCGGGCGGAGCTGCAGGCAAAAGCTAGTTATTAAATTATTCGTTAGGTCCTGGGCACTGATACATAAAAAAATGAATCGTAGGGTATCGGCCATCTTGGATTTACAATTATACTGAATATACAATATTGTATTGTCATTGAAATCATAGGTGTTTAACAAATTCCAGATCAATCTGACAACAAGAAGGGCGTTAAATTGCAATGACTAAATTTGACCTAAAAAAACATATACTAATTGGGCCAGCTAGATAAAACCGTTTAATAAAAAAGAATACGATACTCGTGACTTTATATATTTTATTGTGTTTGGGTGCCTTACAGCTATCAGTCCAAAAGTAATAGTAAGGTAATTTACGAAAAGCCATTTACAAGCCTCCACAGATAGCAATGGGGTATTGTTGTGCGAGTTATAAACTATGTTTAGACTAAATAACTAATTATGTAAGTGATAAACTAAGCTTAAAACTAACTAAATACATAATTAAACTATTACATTAAGTAAATACATAGGCAGGAATAAATAAATAAAATAATGACCACAAGAAGAGAATCAGAAAATCAAAAGTTAAATACCACGTAACTTACCAACCTTACATAATATTAAGATACTCTGACACCAATTTTCGGTCCAATTAAGCGACGTAACGACGGTCTACTTGGGTCATACCATTAATAATTGAGATTCATTTGTCTGGGTCAGGACATACTCCAGATTGTTGTACCTTGTATACGATAATGCATCTCTAGAGCATCATAATCTTTTATTGTCAATTTACGCGACATTTTGATGCTTGGTTTAAATTAGGTAAGTGATTTTTGAAGCTTTTCTTCTCATGTAAACAGTATAAATATGTCTTTTAATACCAAGTTTTTATATTGTGAATTTAGATTTAGTTGTGTAGATTTCGAATCGTTAGGAAGTTTTTGAGTTTTAATGTGGATAGATAGAGACGAGTAAGAATTACCAAAGAAACGTTGGATTTTTTTTTGAGGCTGGGAAATAGATAGATAGATAAAACCTTTATTTAGTGCACACAAAAGACATACACTACACATAAAAAAAAAACAATTAAATTATAACAAATAACACGAATTAAAATAAAACAAAAAACAAGGTGCCCATTACATCTACAAAAAGAAAAACATACTTAGGTGCTTGAAATATAGTGACACTACTACATCATTCCATTCAAATTACAAGGTGCGGTGTGCGTCTCAAGGTTGCACCAAATGGGAGTCCAGCTCAGCATGTGTCAGGCAAATATACCTGACGCTGATATTCTGCTGGATCCCTGCAGTGACATACGGACGTACAGTAGACCAGATAAATTGGTGTTAAGACAATGTGTTATGTGCGGAGTGAAATTATGTAAGTTTACCCACAACTTACGAGTAAATTATGTGTCATACAGCAAAGTGTAGTATTAGGAAAAGTTCAAATAACTTCTCCCTGGGTAGAGCAGGAGGGCGACTCAGACTTTTACTGACTAAAACCCATCCGTGTTCCCTCAGTTGCTTGTTTGCCAGGGGCGACAGTATCTCTTTCCCCCAGTGTGACCCCACCAGTTGGTGCTGACATCTCTTTGAAGCGCGCGTGGAATACAACGTGCCGTCGACCTCGGTTTGGTCCTTACCGGACAGCGAGCTACCCATTACTCGACATCCGCGAGCCCGCGCCTACGGTGGCCGGGAATCAGCCTGTGATTTCCGACGCCCAGGGCGTCTACTGCGGCGTCTAAGATCGTGGGGGCGCAGATATTGAAAGATGTTAAATTTAGATAGGGAGTGACTAACGCAATGAAGACTAATAGAGAAATATGCGCTGAATCCTAATAACTTGGGATAAAGATTGAAGAATAATGATGAAGAACCTGTAATCTCTTGAATTCTCTTCATTAACATATTTCAGAAAATTGATATTCTTATGCTTAAGTTTCCTTTCGTTACTTAGTTTATCACACTTATTCATAACTTAATACAAATAACAAACTCGCCCCATCTGTCTGTCCATAGTTCAGATTTTAAATACTACATACAACCCTAAAATAACCTTTCCCCTTGCCCTTTTCGCCGAAAATGGTTTGTGCTATTATGAAATTTAAGGCACGGCTAGTTCCATAAAACATGACGTAACATACCTACTTTACATAATGTGGGTGTCAAACGAATAAACTCTAAAGTAAACTCAATTCGATTAACAGAAACATTCAACTAATCTCATTTCAATTTCACATTATTGTTCTGTCGAATCTGACATGTTTCAGTATCAATCATTTAGCGAAATGTTCTTTATTTTCTAAGACGCACATTATTAAACCAAATAATTCGATTGTCAGTCATACATACGCGTATGTTTGACTACCCAGTTCCTCTCGCCACATAATGTGATAGTTCGAAGTAGTTCCACGTAAAATTACCGCAGCTCGCAAATATTCTAAAGTTGTGGTCGACCTAACTTTTGATTACCTACACAACGAGTCGTGCTCACATTTATGGAGCTTCAGCAACTTTTGCATAGGTTTTTTACTGAAGATCAGTGAAGGAAATTGTTTTAAAAATACGTATTGCTTTTAAACTTTTTCCCTTTGGTGTTTTATGTGGGGTAAATGGTGCGGGTTTTACGGACAATTTGTTCCGTGAATGTGAATTGATTTTTGGTCCTTTTGCCCTCGTTTTTAAATTTCAACGTGGTCCTTTCATCCTGCATTTATCTTTCATTTTGAAAAATGGAACGCTAACATTTATTTCAAGAATGGAGAGTAAAGTTTCAGTCAAAACCACAATATTCTCTTAGAAAGCACATTCTAAAGGCATTTATTCTTTTGTGCCCATAAATTCACATTTCAATTCTAAAGACCATATCCTTTATGTGACGCGCGATCCAACCCGTTCACGGCAGGGTATGGTACATAGCACCCTTATGAATTTTCCAAACGTTCCTTTGTGACACCGATTGAGTTGCACTCATACGAGGTGAGCAAAGAATTTCTATAAGTTCCTTCGTCAAGATCCTTTTGATATTTCTCAAAGGACATTTTTGCGACATTTTGATTATTTTTCCTTTCAGGAGTTGACTTTGAAGTAATTTGGGGAAGAATTTGGTTTTAAATCAAATGCCTTGAAATGAAATCTTTATGAATGGTCTCAGTGGCCTTCTGTTTGATCATTACTGTTATGACGGGAAATTTATTTGAATATTAGCCTGGAAAATGGAATTTTACTTGAAGAGTGGAAGATTATTTATAGGGTCTATTTTAAAGAAGCGATCAGAATGTACCTTAAGGCACACTTGTTAATTTCAGACCATTTCCACTCTGTTAAGTACATATATATAATATGCTAAGATTTCAAATTAGTTGAAATGTAGCTTAATAACGCGTTATGTTGTAATGGATCCGTCCATCTTTTAACATCCACTTATTACATTGTGAAGTAAATTAATTTACAAAATTAATTCGAAAAGTTTCAGAAAGATCGTTAATTAAGCAAGTTCAGCGTCGAAAGACCAATGTAATAAATCTCTTTTAGTTCCTCTGAAACTCGTTCATAAATTTCAAAAAAATAAATCACGAATCGAGAGAAAGAAATCGATTAAATACCTTGGAAATCGAGTCTTTGTGTGGGCTTACACACTTCATTGCTTCGCTTCTCGAGATTAAAGAAGCTCTGTTCGAATTAAGTCTATTTTTGGGTATTAATTAAAACTTGTCTTAAGATCCGCGGTTTAATTTCGGTAAATCTGTGTCACCCCAGCAGCCAGCGGGTTAGAGTCGGGCTGAGTTATCTGTTGGAAGAGACCTACACTCAGCATTGGGTGGCCAAGGGTTGAAGAAGAAGAAGAAGAGTTATCTGTCTTTGTCTGTCAGTTCAATACTAATGAAACGTCCTGGCTTCTAGCATACTGGGTAGTGATCTATGGTAGAAATATTGTTCTTCGACTCAACGTTTCTAAGTAAGTCTAGGATTGGATTTGCATTAGTAGCTCGCTCTGTTTATCTCTGGTTTTTTTAATGTTTGTCATCTACATTTACCTATTTCATTAGTCCATTTCCTATAGGTATGATACGGCTATATTTGTTTGGCAATTCGAATAGAGACAATTAATTGAGCAAGATTAAATTAAAGATAATTAATTTGAGCTAAGCAATGGCCAAGTAATAACAACCGAGTCTTACGTCGTATGTATGTTGTAGGCTCGAATTCTGAATAAGTGCTTCACTTTATTTAAATTATTTCATCACCACTGCTGTCAAAACGATAATTGGATCATTGTGAGGCAACCGGGATGCCCTACAACTCAAAAATTGAGGACATGTGTCATGTATTTACCCGCACTGAGGAGGCTTGTGTCCCAGCAGTGGGAAGATTAATGGCTGATAAGGCTTATATTTGTACTTAATTTGAGCAAGATTTGATCTTAATTGAATAAAGTTACTTCAACTTACATTTTCATCATATTCCTGCCGTTTTATCACAATGTTTTTGGAGTCAGCATAGCATGTCTCCGTTTTACTAAAGCTATATATTTTAATTACAACATAACATAGGTAATTGTGATTATTTTAGTATTAAGTTTCTTATATCATCAATACCATCAACAAAGAATACAAGGAAAATAATAACAAAATTAATTTATTGAAGACAATAAAAATACGTCAGCTACATTCAACGTTGTATTATAATGCGATTAAAAACAAAACAATGAACTATTAGTACCTTAATAGACGAGCATGAAATCGCCACACAGTCATTAAACCGTATCAGCTGACTAATGTAGCGATCACATCGATTGAAAGCAAACTGGAAATGTACTAATTCTTGATTAGCAGATCAAATTATTTGGAAATTCGTTGGTACTTGCATCACATAAAAACCTGCAATCAATAATTATTTATTACAACACAAGGAAAACCATCATAAAACCTCTTTTTACACGACTGCCCATAAACAAGCTACGATGAGCGTTGATTAAGCGCGATATAAACAAAAAAATGAACTATTAGTGCTTATAATTTTTTTTTGTTTTTCCTTAGTTTATCTTTAAAAATACAAGTTGATGTAAAAGTAATATTTTTCAAATTCGATAGTTTACGAATATTTTACCAGAACTGTAGAGGTCTGCGGACTAAAACGCATCTAGTGTATCGAAATGTATGTTGCAATAACTATGATGTAATAATTATTACTGAGACTTGGCTTAATAATACAGTCCAAAGCAGTGAGCTATTCGACGATAGATACGTTGTTCATAGAAGGGATAGAGAAAGTTCCGGATCACGAAGTGGTAAAGAGGGCGGGGGAGTTTTGATAGCAGTAAAAAAAAAAATAAGTTCTAAGCGTGCTCTGCATCTAGAAAGTTGCTGTGAGGACCTTTGGGTTACCTTAGATCTACCTGTGGCTAAGTCTGTTCGTCGTTTGGCTCTCTGTGCAGTATACCTACCACCACCTGTACGCATTTCTTACTTAGATGATTTCTTGGACCACTGTAATGCGGCGATCGAACAACTTAATGACTCAAGTGTATGTATCATTGGCGATTTCAATTTGGGTAACATCGATTGGAAAATAGCCAGTAACTCAGATTATAGCCTCAAGCTTCCTAATACCTGTGTTGCTTTGCTGGATTTTACTTATGTGAACAGGCTCAACCAATGTAACTATACTACTAATAGTTCCGGTCGCATACTTGATCTTGTATTGTGTAATCACCCATTGTGCTCTGTTAATCAAAGTATCGACTCAATATGTAATGTTGATCCGCATCATCCACCCCTTGATGTTGAAATTTCCCTGAACAAACCCGCCAAACTTCCTTATAATATTGTTAGTGGACAGCCTGACTTTCGTAAAACGAATTATATACCAATTCGTACATTTTTAGGGGAACTTAACTGGGAGGAATTGTTTGAGGGTAAGCACGATGTCAATGAGATGTTACAGATCTTTTATGACATTATTGATTCGGCAATACAAAAATTTATACCAATTAAAGTACCTAAAAACAGGAAATATCCACCATGGTTTAACCGTCACCTAATTAAAATGTTAAATTCTAAAAATAAGATCAGAAAACGCTATAAGATTTATAATAATCCACTGGATAAAATTGAATTAAAAATTATTGGTAAACGCTGTGATGACCTTGCTACTGTCTGCTATAACAACTATATTAAGCATATAGAGGTGGATCTCAAAGGTAACCCGAAATTGTTTTGGACCTATGTAAAAGCTAAACGAGGAGGGACAAGCACGTATCCTATAACTATGACAGACGGTATTACCACATCCTCTGATGGAACAGGAATTTGCGAGCTTTTTGCATCTCATTTTTCTTCTGTTTTCAGCCCTGCTCGGGACAGTTGCAATATTCATAATAACACAGATGTATCCTTACATAATCTTCAGAATTATAGTCTATGTTTATCTCAGCCTGTTATCGGTTGTGAGGCCTTATACAAGAAGCTGAAAAGCTTGGATTGCAAAAAGGGAGCTGGGCCTGATGGAATACCACCAATTTTTATCTATGAGTGTGCGGCTGAGCTAGTTAGACCACTATCACTAATTTTCAATGTTTCTTTGGCTTCTGGAGTATTTCCTGCAAAATGGAAGTTAGCTAAAGTTGTACCTATCCACAAATCTAACAATGATGACATTGTTTCTAACTATAGACCTATATCTATTTTATCAACCATGGCTAAAGTTTTTGAGTCTATTATCTGTCCCCTCATTCAAAACCACCTAAAGCTGTATTTGAGTGAAGAGCAACATGGTTTTGTAGAATCTAGATCCACAAGTACTAACTTGATACTGTTCACGGAAATGGTAACGAAGGCTATAGATTCAGGTCTCCAAGCCAATGTGATATACACAGATTTCAGCAAGGCGTTTGATACGGTCTCACATGGAATACTTATCAGCAAATTGGAAGCATATGGCATTACTGGAACGTTGCTTTCATGGTTGAGTTCGTATCTTAAGGATAGATCTTTCTTTGTTGTCATCAACGGCTTCCGATCAACCTTACGACATACATCTTCTGGCGTGCCTCAGGGGTCTCATTTAGGGCCAGTTTTGTTTATTCTGTTCATAAACGACATCCTAAACTGCTTTCTTTATTCTAAAGTTTTTATGTATGCCGACGATCTGAAATTTGTTAAAATCGTTAAATCGAAGGACGACGCCTCAGCATTACAGAGCGATCTTGAACGGCTTGTGCATTGGTGCCGAACCAACGAAATGCATCTAAATACAAGCAAATGTTATCATATTAAATTCTCCAGAAAACTATATCTCATTGAGCAAGATTATTATATCGATGGAGTAAAAGTGGTGGAACAGGATGCAATAAGAGACCTTGGTGTAACGTTTGATCGGAAACTAACTTTTGTCCCTCACATTGATAATATAATAAAAAAATCCTCTAAAATGCTCGGATTTGTTATAAGAAATGCCAAACAGTTTAGATGTCGTAAAACTAAAATTTTACTTTACAATAGCTTAATTCGAAGCATATTGGAATATTGTAGTGTGATCTGGCGACCACACTACGCTACACACTCGTTGCGTCTAGAACGCGTTCAAAAGCGATTTCTTTGGCACTTGGCGTTTTCTAGCGGCATTGCTAAGAGAATACGTTCGTACAGTAACAGACTGAGATACTTTAAAATGGTTTCGCTGGACAAACGCCGTCGCCTTAACGACGCAATGTTTGCGTGCAAAGTTCTGACTTATAAAATTGACCGCCCACAAATATTGTACAATTTCAGTTTCCGTGCACCCTCAAGAATTCCTCGTAGTCCAATAACACCACTCCGCCCACCGCTGAGAAGAACGGTACTAGGCGCAAATTCTCCTTATGCGAGATTATGCAATGTCATAAATAATTGCAGCGACCAAATCGATCTTCACTTTGATGGTTTTGGAAAGTTAAAAGCCACTTTTCATAAGTATTTGCCCGATTAGTTTTAGTTAATATTTTAATAAGTTAGTTTTTAAGTATTAAGCATTTTTAACTTTGTTTAGTTACTTTAGTTTAGTTTATTTTGTACTACTTCCTTTAATGCATGCGGAGTTTACCTATAAGTGATTGTTACACTAGTACATTATTTATGTTACATGTTATTTAAGCATAATACCAGTGTAAACAATTGTTGGTGAACCTAATAAATAAATAAATAAATAAATAAAGACCCGCGAAATTCTTTAATATTTACATCCCAAATGAAACTATTATCGATTGATTATCACACAAGGAAAACCACGACACTATCATCTACATGTATCGATGTGCAAAAATGCAATTCAAATCAAAACAGTGAACTATTAGTGCCATATAGACGAGCACAAAATCCCGCACAGCCACGGAAATCGTATCGGGCGACTAATGTGGCGATCACATCGATTGAAAGCGAACTGGAAATGTGCTAATACCGTGATTGGGGCTCGCTTAATGGAACTTTGGGCTTGGAACTTTGCGAGATTGCACTCCGGTGTTCCGGATTTTGTGTGCAGGGTTGAGTGCAACGTTTAGTGTTTTAGTGAAGTGATGCGAAGGTGGAAGATGTAAAGTTTCCTTTGTATGTTCATTTGTAATTGTGCTAGTGTTTTGTTGTAACTAGTTTATTATAGCATTATATACCTTAACTAAAATAATACAAATCATCATCTGCTTAGCCTTTTCTCAACTATGTTGGGATCAGCTTGCAGTCTAACCAGATGCAGCTGAATACCAGTATTCTACATGGAGCGACTGCCTATCTGACGTCCACAACTCGGCCACTGGGTAACAAGTTACCCCTTGGTCAGATTGGTTGTCAGACTTTCGGGCTTCTGACGACCCGTAACGACTGTCAAAGATCCACGAAAGATAGCCAGAACCAAAGGCTGAAAGTGTTCTCCGCGGCACGGAGGGTCTTGGTATGTAAAGATGGTCACCCCTCCACGGATCTACCGCGGCAAGCTTAGTTTAACCTAAGCAAAAATATTTATTACGTATCTCATAATATACCAAATTGGCAAAACCCAGATTCTAATCTTCAAAAGGAATTTCGTTATTTGGATCTCTCATTGTCAACAAACGTATTTTGCAAATAGATACGTAAGCCATTTTACTCAGTAGGTACCTTGTTATTTTTCTTTGCAGACACACATTCACGGTAATTAAAAAATAAAGGAAAACAAAACACACTAGTTGCCGGACGAAAGGAAATGTTAGCGATGTGATATTGGCTTGATTGGCGCGCCTTTGGATTAGGTGAGTGATTTGAAGCGATTGGCGATTAGACCGCAGAATTGTGCCTTTATGGCGTGTTTACTCGGCTATTACCTACTGTACCGTTTTTAGACGATCAAATGTTTGTTCGATTTGTTTTTCGGAATACCTTCGGTATTACCTAGTTCAAAGATATATTTCGTACTTTAGAGGCATGAGGTGTACAGCTAAATCAACCTCCATAGAAAAGGGAGGATCTTCCAACCAGACGGGTGTTGTGTCTGGTAAGCTACTGCCCTGATGATTGATTTCAGGACGTTGTATATATTATGCTAGTTGCACGGCAAACTTTGTTTGCGAGATGCAGGAGTTTGCGTGACGTTACTGTGATGCGTAGTTCGTATATGGCGATGTAGATGTCGCTACAGTACAATCAATCACAAGACAGGTCGATGTGGCGACGATTGAGGGAGGCCTATGTGCAGAAGCAAACGCCTTTTGACTATAATAATGCTGTTGATAAAGTTCATCAACATGTTAATTAATGACATTTTAAGCTACCTATATTATTCATCATTTCAGCCGACAGACTGCTCTGCCAGGGCTGCGCGTTGTTCAAAAGAGATACCGTGGCCCCTGGCACACAGGCAACTCAAGGAACATGGTTGGGTTTGAGTCAGTAAAAGTCTGACACGCCCTCTCACTCCGAACAGAGCGGGAGAAGTTATTTGATGATTACCCACTCTTAAAAAAAAAGCCGAATGATTGCTGGACATAGGCCTCCCCAAAGCTCCGCCACTTCAACCGGTTCTATGCTTCCTACATCCAGCGAATTCCTGCAGTCTTCTCATGGCAATCGGACCACCTTGTGGAGGCCTTCCATTCTACTTTTTCCAGTACGCAGTCGCCACTCCGAAACCTTCCGGCCCCATCGCCATCTATTCTGCGAGCAATGTTCCCTGCTAACTGCCACTTAAGTTTGGCAATTCTTCAGGCTATGTCGGTTGCCTTGGTTCTCCTGCGGATGTCTTCATGCCTGATTCGATCAACTATATTATTGCTGAAACCTTATCCAAAACAATTTTTTAATTAAATTGTCGGAAAACTGTAACTAGTTTATTTTTCTAGATTCATATCCAAGTCTGACAATTGGAGTTGGTAACAGAATAATAAGAAATAAAGGGAAATTCATCTATCAAACGTAAGTCCCTTGGTAGGTATTCATAATTCAGGTGCCAGTCAATTTGTTACAAAAGGTACTTGACATTTGTGACAAAACGTATTATTTCATGTCGCCTGTCTCCGCTGAATTGTTTGATTTTACCTTGTATGTATATTGAACATTTTGTCATGATATTCGTGAAGACAAATTGGATATAAACGTGAATTTCCAATATCATCCATGAATAGATCGAAATATTCTCATGTTGTTATTATTTTCTAAGGGCTAAATAGTAACAGCCGCACGTGAAACTACGCTTGCCGCGGTTGGTCCGTAGATGGGTCAAATCAAATCAAATCAAAATATTTTATTTCACATAAGCCTGCATGGGCACTTATGAAACGTCAGAAGCTAGGTGACCATCTTTACAGACCAAGACCCCTCCGTGTCTCGGGAAGCTCGGTAAAGCGGGGATTTCTTGAAAACGGTCAAAAATGTGATTTTTTAAAGCAGTGTATCTCTTAAACCATAAAGAATTTTGAGACCAAAAAAAATATGTGATATTTTCCAGTCTTTTTGCATACAGTGATGTAACTCAATACATAATTAAACATAGTTAAATGCATTAAAAAAAACATCAAAGTCACCTCTTAATTATCTTTAAAAACAGTTTATCGCTTCAATAACCATTATAATTATAATTAAAAACACACAATTTCAAATGCCAAACTGCATTCAGTGATGGATTATTTATTATTAAATAGTCAATATCGAATTTTATACGATTTTATATGCATTTTAACGACATATGCTTGCTCATTTATTATTGGACTTTATTACAAAAGATTTTAACCCGTATCGGATTGCAATAAGAACTATTATCGCTCATAACGACACAATTTAAAGTTAATTGGTCCCTGCTGTCTTTCGTGGATCTTTTACAGTCGTTACGGGTCATCAGAATCCCGAATGTCTAATAACCAGTCTTACCAAGGGGTATCGTATTACCCAGTAACTGGGTTGTGGAGATCATATAGGCAGTCGCTTCATGTAAAATACTGGTACTTAGCTGCCTCCAGGTTGACTGGAAAACTACCTTAACATAGCTAGAAAAAGGCTGGGCAGATTCATCGACATTCGAAATATTGTTTTGTTTTATATGATTGAAATAGTTTTACCTCAACTGGGCATTACGATGCCGCAACACTGGCTAAACTTACTGGATAAATCGATTTTCTTTAAGACTTTCCCTTCGACATCCTTTGAAAAAAAAAACATAATTACATCCCGATTAAAAATGCACTCTTCAAGTACCTATGTCATGTCGATAAAAAATTATAACAATTACCAGAAGAAGAAAAATAAGAAATATAAATAAATCCTAACTATTTCTGTTGAACAAGAGTTATTATAATGTAGATGAATACTTTTTTTTTTCTTTTTGAGGGTGGGAAATCATCAAATAACTTCTCCTGCTCTGGGTGAAGCAGGAGGGCGTGTCAGACTTTTACTGACTAAAACCCACCCGTGTTCCCTCAGTTGCCTGTGTGCCAGAGGCCGCGGTATCTCTTTCGAACAACCCGCACATGTAGATGAATACTTAAATGATAAACAATAATTTATTTTATTTTATTTTATTTGGGAAAACAAACAATTGTACATTGTATATTATAACTAGATACACAGTATGCTATAGGTAAATGTACAATCCACTACGTTTCCACGTGTTACTAGCTTAAATACGAATCTAATTGCTAAAATTAAGTACAATCAATATACCTATAACAACAACTTACATTTAGTTGGTAATCTTAAAATCCAAATAGCAAAAAAGTTAAAACATACTTAAATACTACAAAACAATCAACAATTTTGAGCAAGACGCTTAATAATTAGTTAAGCGCTTAATAATTGCAATACATACATTCTTAAATATAGACATACAATTAATAAAAATAAAATTATACATAAATTGAGTACTTAATTCAATTCGGATAAAAGTTAATAACATAAATAATACTTGGACAGCAATTTTAATAAAATACTTAATATTTTTACATTTAGGTAATTATTACAAAGACTTATTTTTTTATAAGAGATTAATATTTTGTTATTTTTTTACAAGAAAATTACAAATTAATTATTACCAAAGAAATCTGGTTTCATGTGTATCATAATTTGAGACAATTCACATTTTATAAATTACTTATTGTATATTTAGTAGTCATGTTTTCTGTTTTAAGTTACATATTTTTCCTTAAAATCCTTTACCTTTTGTGCCCTAACAGTCTACAGCGGCTCTTAGCTCTAAGCCTTTTATTGTTAACATCTTTGTTTTTACCGTGTGGAACGCAATTAAATGAATATGAAGTAGGGTTAGTTAAAAAAAGCTGTTTCTATCCTTGGAATGGAAATCGTATTTTTGCCATAAGGCTAAAAAGAAACATTTTATGGCAAAGCAGAAATGTGTACACCCTGATTTGACTATGAACAAAGACTTCATATTTTACCGATTTGGTTAACATGACTCTGATATATCAGAGTCATGTGCGTTATGGCATCCCGCCAAGATGTTACGACAAATCCCAAATAGAGCACGCAGTACATAATAGAGATACAATGTTTGTTAAGTGTGCTGTGACCATGGATTTTTCATTTTTTTTTTTTGGGTGGGAAATCATCAAATAACTTCTCCCGCTCTGGGTGGAGCAGGAGGGCGTGTCAAACTTCTACTGACTAAAACCCACCCGTGTTCCCTCAGTTGCTTGTGTGCCAGGGGCCGCGGTATCTCTTTCGAACGAACCGCACGTCTGGCAGGCATCGACCCCAAGTCATCTGTTTCGTAGCACAAGTGCAGAGAAGAGAGGCGCCTTATCAATAGTAGCTTTTTCTCAATTACGTTGGAGTCGGCCTTCAGACTCACCAGATGCTTTTTTTTGGAAATGACATCTCTCAGTTCAACCTATGAGGTCGTCTGCATAACCGGACTTGCCTGTTATATTTTTAATAAATTAAGATTACCAGCCAGGGCTTAAACAAACTTAAAACTAGAAGCCACTGCTCGCGAAGGGCACCCCCTGTAAGGTACGGACCTTAATGAATTAATAGATCTTTCTAGAAATTTCGATGCTAGAGCTTTCTAGAACTATCGAAATCTGTTCAGTCGGGGCCGGTATGTACTAGAACATTCTAGATGCTTCTATAGTAGAAGGTTCTGGAACTATTCGAACACACCGATCAAAATCGTCCTTCCGACCTCGCCGCCGAGGTCCTCGCGCCCCGCGAAGGCCCCTAGTAGTATCGGCGCCTAACGTCGAGACCCCCGACCGACCCTTGCTCGTTGAAGCGCCAGCCCGCGCCGCAGCTGAGCCAGTAGCTTTAAATTCCCCTAATAATAATAATGCCAATATTTCGATCCAGCCTGTCCCCAATAGAGATAGCTGTCCCCCTATCAGTGACGCCCTGAGCCGAGGTTCGTACCCCACAGGGGGTGCCCTCAGCGTGCAGTCGCTTAGTTTTTAAATTTTAGTTTGTAAGCCCTGGCTGGAGGCATTAAGTGTAAAATCTTAATGGCAGCCCCAGGAAAGCCCGGTTGAGCAGTCACGGCCTCTCAAGGCCAACTGCGAGATGCCCAACATAAAAAAAAAGAACTATTCGAGGGCCCTATAAAAGGCCGGAACGGATCGCGACCCGGGGAGTATTGGACAAGCGATACATACGAGAACATCGAAAGCGATCTTCAAGTGCGAATTAGAGTGATCAGTTGTGCAATTGTGTTTTGTAATTAAGTTGTTTAATTAAAGTGTCATTTTTTGGTCATTTATATTGGCAGTTTTTAATTGTCACGAACCCCAAGCTCGTAACAATAATATGGGATACGTCCCTCTGAACTTTTGAAAGCTAGCTCTCATTAATCCACCTGATGTTCTATTACATAAACACTACCTATAAAAACACGTGTAAATACAATAATCAATTAAATCAATAAACTGGTTTACTAACACGCTGTTCTGTAGCAGCTATAATTTTTCTGTTACAAATGGAAAAACACAATACGACTGCATAATTCTAGCAACACTATTAAGATCAATTGTATTGGCCCTAGCACTTCGGTCCCACGGTCTGTTAACTGACATATACGCTGTACGCCGTTGAACCTGTAGCGACCCGTGCCGAGCATTCTCACGGCATGTGTCGGCCTAGTGCTGTGTGCTGGCCGCTATCCCATCGTGTCAAATGATACGGAACGCATGGTCACGTGTGCAGCCACTGTGGTTTTATTCAGTGATCAACATTTGATTAAAAGGCGCCTCAGCGGTAAGCTCAAAAACAAGGCATGGGCCTTGATTTTGAACTTATCGACTCGACGAATCAGCTAGGCGATCACAGATAGGCCACCACATGCCTCATCGGATGCGTCGGTTCCCACGGCCTGTCGGCCTCGCCTGGCGCGATTTGGCTTGTGAATAAGCAGACCGTGGGACTGCAGCATTACATCGTAATTAGACGCAATACAATAGACATGAATTACATACATACTACATGTTCGAATTCACATTCTTAATTACTTACACATCATATTCACCCATTTAACGAGAATAAAAGTAATAAATAATTACGGACTACGAAAAAGTCCATTAGAAAAAAAGAAAAAAAATATTTTCATTTTATTTTAAGTACTATTTTATTGAAAACCTATTGTCCACCTAATGGCAAGAAGTATGTCTTATAATGTGCCCTGCACTAGATAATTGATTTTATCTTAATTAGGTATGAACTTTCAGTATCTAGAATTGTTATTAAGTAGGTAACGATCCTGCATTTAACGTGCGACAGACAGTGTTAAAAAAAAATTTCTTAATTTTCCTAACCAAGAGAAATGTTATCATGAATAGAATAACTGTTTCTTAAATTATTGAACATTGTTTAGATCAAAAAAAGTAAACCGACAAATAATATTTCATGCTATTTTAAATCTCGCATAGGCCAAAAAAGTACATCTAAAATAAACGAATATAGCATGAATTCCTGCTATATTTTAAATTATATTCGTGAAAACCAATGTGAAAAAAAAACCTTTTAACGGATTATTTCCCGGCCATCGCCGGTGTTATTGTCAGCTCCTATTCATCAAGTCGATATAACCGGAAGAGTGTCAAATTTAATACCAGTCTACATCAGTGTTAGGGCAATTTGTCAGTTTGACAGTGACAGTAGGGTGGCTGTCTAACTAAGACTAAGTTACGATTGCAGCTGTTTTAAATTCAAATTTATTTGTGACATGTGTCATGTGATCGCCTTATAAGGCGATTAAATATCTGCCAGGGTCGCGGATTTGTTTGAAAGAGTTACCGTGGCTCTGGCACAGGTCACTGAAGGAACACGGGTGGGTTTTAGTCAGTAAAAATCTGACACGCCCTCCCTTTCGATCCAGCCTGTCCCCAATAGCGATAGCTGTCCCCCTATCAGTGACGCCCTGAGCCGAGGTCCGTACCCCACAGGGGTGCCCTCAGCGTGCAGTCGCTTAGTTTATAAATTTAGTTTGTAAGCCCTGGCTGGAGGCGTTAAGAGTAACTTCTTAATGGCAGCCCCAGGAAAGCCCGGTTGAGCAGTCACGGCTTCTCAAGGCCAACTGCGAGATGCCCAACAAAAAAAAAAAAACACGCCCTCCCGCTCCACCTAGAACGGGAGAAGTTATTTGATGATTTCCCACCCAAAAAAAAAGACCACATATAAGGGGCGCAGAAGGAGATAAGTTGGCAGCGAATAAAAAGTCCTTGTTATGAAAGTTCTAAGTAGTTTTGAATTAAATCTTAGTTCTCCAAAGACGTCGTTCAAAATGCGAGGAAACGACTGTACATAACGCGATGCTTAGGTTGCTAAACCAGCGCGTATCATAAGCGGTAGCGATTCATAAAGGGTGTATGAGCTGTAGCGATAAAGGTAATTAAATAAAGATTAGTGAGACTAAAATATTATGGTAAGTAACTAACTTAACGGTGTTTTCATAACTTTGTTTCACGTTTTGCAAAACTAGAAACCACACAACATTGATACTACAAAGTTAAAAAGTTTTTTTTATTCATGATGTCAATTTACCATGAAAATTCATGGTAAATACATTCAAAATCTTTTTTTTGAATTTTTATTACAAAGATTGCGGTCAATGGAATTAATAAATCATAATCAGCTTTTAGTCCACAAATGAGTATCATTAACAGATTGAAAAACACAAAAAGGGCTATGCTTGGAGTTTCCCTACGTGATTGAATCAGAAATGAAGAGATCCTGGGAAAACCCAAGGTAACATAGCCCGAAGAATTGTCAAACTTAAGTGGCACTGGGCAGTGCACATTGCTCGCAGAACAGATGGCCGATGATCAGACTTTCGAAATCCTGGTTGCAAAAGTTGTTTCATGTTTTCTAAAAAAATATTTTCTCCTAGAAATAGTAGATTTAAAGGATTTATTGAATTGCAATGAAACGCTCATTTCATTACTCCATACCAAAGCTTTAGTTTTTAAACGTTTGAATACGGCGAGCTTTTATTTTTCAATTTAAATCTGTTTTGTTGGTAGTTTAAAATTTTCAGCTGCCGGGGATAGTTTGTTCATCAAAAATGTTCTTGTTTTATAAATATAATGATCCTGCATCATAACAACTAGGTTTCGCGAAAAACGAACAGTTGACAGCCGTGACAGTTCAAAAGTGCCTATAAAAATGGTTTAGTTTAAATAAATGCTTCAACATTATCACGATTACCTATTTAGAGTAGTAAACAATCAAAAAATAAACAACAGAATATTTAATAAGTTATTAAATCTAATAAAATTTACTAATCATAATATTCAAAATTGCTGACACAAATTGACCAGTCGATGGGAGGAGTTACAGAACTTAAATTGATGTTCTCAAGGGGACACTTAATGATGTTAGTAAAGCAACAGGTTTGTTACCAAGCCATAGTTTCAATAAATTCACCTTTAATAGTAGTTGCTTACTCCAAAACTTAATATCCTGCTGTTAGAGAAGCATTGTTGGTTGGTGATATTTTGTGGGTAATAGTTAGTTAGTCGAACTTTTCATTATTACGATGCAACAGTAGATGTCAAAAATATGAGTTAAAAGAAGTATAATTATTTGAAATAAGATTAGACATTTAACTAAACCTTTTTTACAGTCCGATCAACCGATTTTGATTTCTATTGCGTTAGTGGTATAACAAATGGCAGCTGCAGTAAACAGTTGGTATTGTAACGACTTTTTTGCTTTTAATGACGTCCTTATGCCTACAGTATAGAAGTCAGAATCGGTTGAACTGACTGTAAAAAAGGTTTGTTTAAATGACTAATATTATTACAAATAGAGTAGAGTTTAATCTTTTAGCGTTTGAATGACATTGACAGGGGCGCATTGTTGGTAACCGTTTGTGTTTTGCATTTCGTGAAATTGTATTAAAAAAAAAAAACCAAATGGCAGCATTGCTTCCAATTCCGGCCACACGCCACAAGATCCTTGTACAGTTATGTATATAATTATAATAATAGGAGACAAATCCATAAATGATCACCGTATTCGTAAGGATATTGAAATTGTGTTTCATACTTATTCCATCCATGTTCACGATAACTTACTCAAAGCTGCAACACAATGGATCTTGTCGAGCTGTCAAAATGTTACGCAATCAGCTGCAATGTTCCACTTGCTGGAAAGTGGTTAACGCCACCAACAAGCCCCACGGGGCTTGACGACATGTTGCCCTAGATTGCTGTGATTTTCCGCCAAGCAGCCAATGCTCCCGAAATAGGTATTAAAAAGCCCTTTACTATACCTAGTTAGAGATAGATTCATTTAAGGATAGACCAGGCTTCATTGCACGAAACCATTGTTAATCTTTACTAATGCAGGATAAGAATCGGTCAGCCTTGATAATAAAAATACGTTAAGACAGTGAGGTAGCGGTTGCTTGTGGTGAGCAGATTACCTAGGAGATGGCGGAATAACATGGATAGGTTCCGTCAAAACTGGAAGGAGGACAGAAATATATAATTATATGTATTCGGTTCATCATTGCATGTCTATAATATGCATTACTGTAGTAATGAGACAAATGACTACGATATTGAACATAACTTCCCTTGTGGCCTATCTAGTTCCACATATACCAGTGTCAGTGCTAGTTACGATTGTAATTATCTTCATCCTACTTAATAATTTTTTTTTGAACTGCTGTTTTTGTTTATTTATCAAATGTACTTAATAATTAAAACTACGATATACAAAATAAATACAAAAAACAAAAGGACACTTAGGCGTCGAAGTATTCCTCCACATCGCTGTCATCAGGAAACGTGCCCAGAAGACTGGCAGCATTGCCACGTTGAATGGCAATGCTAATTCTTTGGCCAAAGAACGACCCAGCCCTCTGGTCACGTGAAGTGTCGACCAGCCGGCGAGAAATTTCCTTAAAAAGGAGACGTACACACTTAATATTATGAATGTGAAACTTTCTATATTTCGATGTTTGGATGCTTGTTACTTGATCACACAAAAACGGTTAAACAGATTTCGTTCGAATTTGGCAATTAGGTCGTTAATAACCTCGATTAAAACATAGGATAGTTTTCATCCCGGTAGTACAGTCCTGTGGTATAATTTTGTAGTTTTGAGACAAAAATTACGATATTGAACATAACTTCCGAAGGGGAAAATAGAGGTGTGTGTGAGAAACTATCTTATGAACTACCTCACATTAATTCCCAATTATGAGTATGTTTATGCCATACATTAAATAATTTTATAATACGAATGTACAATAATTATTGATAATAAGTAAAGTAGCAATCTCTGATCTATCAGTTTTGCCGGTTCATTGACTTACGGACCTTCAATTAATACCTTATCAATACAATCTCATTAATAATAGGTCTTTACCTATGAAATTGCCGTTTTGTATGAAAAAATTTAAACGAATTTTTTTCATGTATTTTTTATTTGTATTAATCGAAGTAATCACCCATGCAATCAATGCATCTTTGCCATCGCAGTGGCAGTTTATTGATGCCCTTCTTAAAGAAATCAGCTGGACGGGAGGCAACAAATTCTTCAAAGGCATTTTGTACTGCCTCTCGGGTATTGAATTTTTTTCCCGCCAAGAAGTTATCCAAATTCTGGAAAAGTAGTAGTCTGTAGGCGCAAGGTCTGGTGAGTAGGGCGGATGACGGAGAGCTTCCAACCCCAGTTCTTGCAACTTGGAGACCGTCTGCAGTGCAGTATGAGGTCGCGCGTTGTCGTGCAGGAGCAGCGGAGACGAGCGATTGACCAATGCTGGTTGGAGATGTGCCAGCTTCTCCATCATTGTGTTCAGTTCTTCACAGTACACATCTGCAGTAATGCTCACCCCGTTTGGTAAGAAGCTGTGATGAATCACACCGGCGCTAGACCACCAAACAGTGACCATCACTTTTCTAGGGGTAAGTTTTCGTTTAAGGCATTGTTTAGGTGCTGAACCAGGATCCAACCAACTTGCTGAGCGCTTGCGGTTATCAAACAGAATCCATTTTTCATCGCAGGTAACAATGCGGTTCAAAATTCCTTCATTTGTGTGTCTGTTGAGCAGTGCAAGGCACGTCTCGACGCGTACTTCGCGCTGACGATCATTGAGTTCGTGGGGCACCCATTTGTCAAGCTTTTTTACCTTGCCAATTTGACGCAAATGGACCAATATTGTTTTGACGCTAACGTCGAAAGCTGCTGCTAATTCAGCCGTAGATTGTGTATCATCAGCTTCCACAATCGCCTTTAATTCGTCATTGTCGACCAAAGTCTTCGGACGACCGCGAGGTTCATTTTTCAGGTCGAAATTTCCAGAACGGAAGCGAGCAAACCAATAACAGGTGGTGCGTTGGTTTGTAGTGTTAGCTCCGTAAACGTCGTTGATGTTGCGTGCCGCTTGTGCCGCGTTGCTGCCACGACGGTACTCATATTCCATAATTACTCGAATTTTTAACGTATCCATGATGACGAAAAAGATTGAAATGCGATGAAAATGTAACACTAATCAATAAACAAATGACTACTTTTGGAAAAAAAAATCCATGTTTTTAAAATAAAATTAATTTGAAATTAGAATTCTTACCCAAACAAAAATTATTTTGATTTGAAATGGCCAGTACTGTAAAACGGCAATTTCATAGGTAAAGACCTAATATACACCATCATTTTTCGTATTCATTCCTAATTAATATCCCAATTCTATCACGAGATAGCCCAGATGTACTCGTGATTAATGAACCTCTTTGATTCCATTCAAGGTTCCGTATCATTCATACTTACCCGCCTTTTTGTAGGTACTATCAATGGTGAGAGTCATTGATAGAAATGGATATAGGGGGATGTAAATAATAGTCTGAGAGCATGATAGGGCTTTTCTTTGATGATAGTATATGTAAGTGATGGTATAAGAGTAATAAATAGAAAAAATACGGACCAAGTGCGAGTCGCACATGCAGGAGAACCGCAAGGCAAAAAACACCAAAAATGCACGTTTATTGTATGGAAACACGAGGAATTCTATCCATACTTCGCCTGTGCGATGAATGAATGTGGTTGACAGTCAACCAACTTTCAAGCAATCAAATTCTAACACTTGTTTATACTTTTTAACTAGCCTGTCCTGTTCCACACCTGGGCAATAAAAAAAATACAGACTTAAAAACATAAACAAATCTTTGTTTATTTCGCAGTGTTTTAGGAAAACAAAGCAATGACGTGAATGTTTGTTTATAGATCGTTTGATTTCATTACCTACAACCTTTACAGTTGTTATCTTTGGATTTTATTAGTCCTTCAATGTGAAGTGCATTTAAATAAATACAATAAAAGATTTTGATCAACATGTAAAACGGGAAAATTACCTAATGTATCAAGGTGATACACAAAATGTCTGTCACCACTTCTGATCAATGATAACCTGTGTTTGTCACAAAGTGGATATGCAAGTAGATACTTGCATAAATAGGTGCAATTTATCTTCTAGTTAAATTTACTCATATCTTTTTATCGTGTTGACTCAAGACCTTGATTTTTATACACCTAATATGAACTATAGACCTCAGTATCTGGTATAGTTTTCTCGAAAATCGGTGGTGACACGTGGACAGACGGACAAGAGAGTGATCTTATAAGGGTTCCTTTTTTACCTTTTGAGGTACGGAACCCTAAAAAACAAGTAACAAAGTGCACTCGTTGCCTCCCACAGAAAACCCCTCCTTCTAGCATTCTCATTGATGTAACGTGTACGGAAAGTTTGGAAATTAATTACAAATCGCGACACGTAAGTTGAAACAAAATCCGCCATTTTGGTTCAACTTACGTGCCGCGATCTGTAACAAGGTCTAGTTACAAAGATGACAACAGCTCTCATAACCTCATTTATATACCACAGGTGCAATTTCATTATGACCGTGATTAATGACACCAATTCCTTTCGTATACGGTTCGACTAGAACTTTCTCGATTCCTGAAGGAATTTCGATTGAAATAGTTGAAGTTTCAGATTGCGAACGAAATGGATGTCGTTGAACAAATTTTACCTGTGGCCAGAAAGGTCGTGAAAATATTTGACGTATAGCGAGTTCTCTACTAGTTTCGCAGGATTTTTTGTAGGGTGATGGTAGAATAGTATAAGGAACCTTTAAAGACTTTATATTGGGCATTTATCTGATTGATCATTGATATACTTACCTTTAATGAATGTGTAAAGTGTTAATGTTGCAAATTTCACTCATACTAAAGTTTGACATGACAATAACAATTAAATTACCATTTAATTATTTAATCTGGATAATTAAAACTACGATATACAAAATAAATACAAAAAACAATAACAATCATATTTTACAATTATTATGTTCTGACTGACATTATATTTATCTTTTTAACTGACACACTCGTAGGTATGACTCTGACATCGATTAAGTAATTTGTTCCTTAAAAATCCTAATGCATGAAATTATAAGTGTCGTTCTTGTCTGTTTTTATTTTCTATTAAAATAATGTACACAGTTAAATACATATTTGCACATCATATGTAATGGTAGAAGGTAAAGGGGCCTTTATAGTTATAAGATCACTGTTAACCCTATATTCTGGCCAATAAATGAATTTGAATTTGATATTGAAGCAAATCCCATAAGAAGTGTCTGAAAAAAACCTAACACTAACTTTCCAACGAATATTGTAAATGCGAATGTAATTTTGTTAGTTACACTTTCACGTTAAAACTATTGAACGGATTTGGTTAAAATTTGGCACACACATAAACAATGACCTGGGTAAGGACTTAGGCTACTTTTCATCTTGGATCCCAGACAAAGTCACGGGCAACAGCTAGTTGTAAAATTTTGTGGCAAATGTCCGCCGTCGTATGTATTTTGAAGTAGCTATACCAATTTAGTATTTGTCCAGGCAGACATAGTAAAAGTTTCTCAATAATTTCGCAGCTGGTTTTAGAAACGGCTTTCAAAAATAGAAGACTATATTGTCTTGCCATGTAAATAAACAAATCTATATTCGTGAAGATTATTAATGTATTTAAAATGATGCTCGTTAAATATTCCATGGCTGTGTGTATTACCGGTGATAGCACCGCAAGTCGGAAATTAAGAGCCGCCCTAATACAGAAGCACGTATTTAATGTTTACATTAACAGGAGTCAGCAAATATTTGCATCTCTACTCTACGCCTTGAGAGGTATACGGAGAAGTATATTAAAATTTATGGTTGAACGCGCCAGATATATTTTACTGTCTGAAAATTAATTATACTACTTGATTGCTATCGACACGCTAAGAAAAAGAACGGAGATACCAATTTGAGAAACAAAACAGAGGCCCTGCATTGAATCTGTCTCAAAATCTAATCAAACCTGTAAACAGTTGAGCACTTCTAAGAGTACATCGGTTGCTTGTAATTAAACAGTTGTCAGGCAATTCCGAACAATATAGAACTATGTCTAACACGTCCCCGTATATGTATAAAGTAAAGAACTTGACTCAAGGGATAAGCGTGAGGATTTTAAAACTTAGCGTGAGAAATTTGTTTGATGACTTAATCTCTGTGATTTTTTTAATTTTAAACATTTATAATTCAAGTACTGCCAACTATAACCCGTTTTCTGCATAAAAAACTACCACAAAAATGTGCTAACAAATTGATCGATTGACTTGATTCTGATTGGTTATTTGGCTTGCCAAAAGCCATTCGAATACCTGATCTGTGCGACAACCAATGTCAGAACTCGTTAAACATGTAGTTTTTTGTAGTTTTTTGACAGAATAGGATTAAAATCGGAATGCTGCGATCTTAAGTATGCAGTATACCGCATTTTTAAGACCGCAGCATTTCGATTTTTGGATGTGTGTGTAAGTGATCAAAGAGGTTACTTACGTATAATTTCGTAAGTTACCTCTTTGATCACTCGACATGCATTTAATGTTGACATGTCATTGATATTCAATCCAGAACTGAGAACCCGGTTTAAATTATAAGTACTTCCTTGCGGTTCAGTCTTATATTATTTTAGTACTCACTAGCTTTTGCTAGCGCGGCCGCGGTTTCAACCACGTGGAGGTCTAAAATCATCCCATGGGAAAGTAATACCGGGATAAAAAGTATCCTTAGTTTTATAAAAAATATGTGTAACAAATTTAATCCAAATCCGTTCAGCCGTTTTTGTGTGATTGAGCAACAAAACATTTAAACATACAAACTTCGACATCTACAATATGTGTGCCAAGTTCCATCTAAATCTGTTCTGATGTTTTTGCGTGGGTTAGTAACAAACTTTCATATTTATGGTATTACTAGCTTCCGCCAGCGGCTCCGCCCGCGTGTAGCTCGAAAATTTTTTCACGAGAACGTACTCACGGGCTAAAAAGTATCCTATGTGTTAACCTAGGTTATAATCTATCTGTGTGACAAATATTATCCAAATCCGTTCAACTGTTTTTGCGTGATTGAGTAACAAACATCTAAACATCTTCACAAACTTTCACATTTATAATATTATTAGTAGGATAGGATAGTAGGATTCATAAAGCATCCTCTATCAGTTTACAACTTGAACCAACTCACGTCTCTTCATGTCCTTTAAATTCCACAAAGTAATTGGCACTCAACGTATACACGCTTATAAACACATAAGAAGTACGTAAACAAATTCTTCTTCTTTATCTTAGAGGTGTATTATTTACGAGGCGTAGCTACTGTGTCGGTCTCAGTATAAAGTAATTATTCTAATTTCATGCTCCTTGCTTTGTGATTTTGTCACAAAAAATTAAAATACATATCCAAAGTTTCCGACTTCCGAAATTAAAGATATTTTTCAGTTTGTAGTGTTTTTTCGGAAGTCGGTTGTTTTTTTTTAAAGTTTTTCACATGGAGCGATTGCCTATCTAACCTTCACAACCCAGTTACTGGGTTATAAAATACCCCTTGGTAAGACGAGAACGATCTACGAATAACAGCCGGGAACAACAGCTTAACATGCTTTTCGAGGTACGGCGGGGTCTTGGTAGGTATGTAAAGATGGTCATCCATCCACGAACCAACTGCGGCATGCGTAGCTTAACCCGATCGATCGACCCGACCGGCTCTTAATACTTATCCAAAAGCCCCTCTTAAAAAGTAAAAAAAAATACTGCTGCAATCAATAATTATCTATGGCAAAACATGTAAACCATTATTTAAAACTTAACACTGCCAAAAAATAAATAATAGTTTAAAAAACTAAAAGACACGCTTTAAAAACCAAATTAAAAAAGGAAAAATAATTTAATTCAATTAAAAAGCGTGGGGTGCTTTTTGAGGTATTTTTATAATCACTTAATGTCAAGCACCCCACGCTTTTTAATTGAATTAAATTATTTTCTCCTTTTTTAGTTTGGTTTTTAAAGCGTGTCTTTTAGTTTTTTAAACTATTATTTATTTTCTATTTTTTAGTTCTACAAAAACGTGTTTTTTTTAAATTATTGTATAGTTATCGGTCCTCGATAAGTTTACAAAGTTTCAATGAAATCTAACCGTTTAAAGTGGGTCAAAATAGCGTCCAAAGGAGTCGGTTACAAACAAACAAACATACAAACGAACATACAAGTGAAGCTAATATAAAGCGTGTAAAAATACCCCAATTTATAATGCATACCTACACCTGTTTTAACAAATAAAAACGCTTTATGCCTTCGAACTACCAGGTTGTCATAACTTGGTAAGAGTACGCCTTACATTATATTTGTCAGCTAGAAAACACTCCAGGGGTGCGGGTTGTTCGAAAGAGATACCGTTGCCCCTGACACACAGGCAACTGAAGGAACACGGGTGGGTTTCAGTCAGCCCAGAGCGGGAGAAGTTATTTGATAACTTCCCACCCTTACAAAAAAAAATGCTGTGCTGTTAAAATAAGTGAGTGCTGCAATCAATCATTTTGTTTATTGCAAAAAAAAAAAAAATTTTAAAACTTAACCTTGCTTTAAAAAAAAAAAACAATTTCTACAGTATATCTGCACCTATTTTAACAAATAAATTATCTTCTACCTTCTGTACATTTTAGACTCATAAATATTATATTATGCCAACTTTAAGATTAATAATTAAAGATACTATGAATATACATACATACTTAGACAATATTCAAAATTACTCCTGCGACAGATGCTATCAAATGCCCGGCTTTCAATAAAATATCAGAGCGCTTTATTAAATTTCTAAGAGACCTCATCTGGGACACTTGTCATATTTAGCCCATCAATTATGAGGGTTCCTCAAATAGCTATCGTATAATTTAATTTATTGCATGTTGCTTAAAAGGTATTTTGTTATACTTTCTACATCCTCATGAGACTCAATCTTTATTACATTTTTTACTAGCTTTTCCCGCGGCTATTCCTGCATATGTCTCGATATATAACGGATGGTTAGCCATCTACGAACCGATCGTGTATTGATCCGTCCAGCTGTTATTGTTTAATCACAAGCCTCTCATGCCAATCTCTAGGAAAAGATGTAGTGACAGCTCACGTCAAACTCACAGAATAGACCACCGTGTGTATGGTGTAAAATCAATATACAAATCGACGGTCCCAACGTACAATCTCCTAAGTGTTAGATACCTACGTGATTTGCATTTCTTGTTTTCGTGACCTTCAAAACAGCTTATACTATCGTTTAATTTAATAAAAATAAGTCTAAGATGGCAAAATGCACTTTAAATCCATCATGACATTACATTAACTAGAACATGATATACGCGTGCTTGAAACTTTGAAGCGCTCTCCTGTAAAATTTGTCATTTGTAGTTAGGGGATTATACGTAGGGGCCGTCAATATTATATAATACTAGCTGCTGCTTGCAGCTCCGCCCGCGTCAATGTTGAAAATTATCGGGAACAGCACCCTAATTGCGTAACACGCGATTAATCATAATCGGTTTCATTTTGACAGTTCAACAATATTCGTTGCGTTATTTACGTTGTTGGGCAGACACATTTTTCGAACATATGAAGCAATGGTTTAGCCATCTGTTTCAAAACGGAACAGATTATTATTTATTAATCGTGAGTTACGCAATTAGGGTACAGGCTACTCTGGCCCAAGAAGTAAATTTTTCATTTAAATTTCCATCCCCTATTCCGCCCCTTTACGAGGAGAGTTTGCTAAAATCCTTTCTTAGCTGACGTCTCCTACTCTTAATCTACCTCTGTGCCAAATTTCATCTTCGTAGGTTCAGTACTTTTAAGATTTCGTGTTTAATCAGTGAGTGAGTGAATGAATGAGTGACCTTTTGCTTTAGAAAATATATTAGAGTACACTTATAACCTAACTTACTCAACCTACTCTTTCAATTAATAGTAAAAGGCGTCATAGCATAATGACTCATACACCCAAGTAATGAATCCATAAATTGCTAACCTAAATGGGTTACCCAAGAGAAATCAAAACAAACTTAGCACCCTATCCATTAGAAATCTGATACGTCTGTAGCGGCCATTTTTCCTCCATTTTCCACAATTCATCTATCCGTGACGTCGCTTCACTTAAGGTGTACTATTACATGCTGGGGGCCAAGTGAAGTTATGTTTGGTTCTTGATAATTAAAGTCTTTTGTGTGATGAATAACTGTTTGTGTGAGATTCGTGTTATTGTCTTGTGGAAATAGAATGTCTTGTAAAAACGCTTGGGGTATTGTGGATCAAACTTCGCACCAACACCTCTATACGCCAACAACACAACGTAAAAAAGCGTATTTCTGTTCTGTTCCAAACGCGCGTCCTCAAATACTTCGGACACGTATTGAGGCGTGAGGGTGACTCTATAGAGCGCCTTGTCGTACAAGAGAGCAGAGTATAGGGCGCTAGACCACGCGTGAGACGGACTAAATAAAAAAAATAGGAGTAGATGGCGAAAAATCGTGAGGCGAATCACATCAGCTCCTAGCCAAGAAACTTCATGAGGACCAGGACCGCTCTGGCAAGACTTTTATGAAAAAGAAAAATGGGTCTTGTGTAAAAGTTTTGTGTAACAATTGCAGTGCCCTTTTGGTATATTTTTATAATCATGGCATATTTTTTGCTTCGTATTCTATTTCCTGCCTGGTAATGGTATCATTGGGAATCTCTGAAATATGGACGTGCTTGTTAATAGGCACCCTGATCTGGACTGACCGCGCCAGCATTTATTTATTTATTTATTTAACCATTTATGCACACACATAACAGACAAGAAGAAAGGAACAGAAAAATACGTACAAAGGTAATCCTTATTTCTATAGAAATCTCTTCCAGCACACCTGCGATAGGAGAGAAGATAACAGAGATGTAGACAACGCGTGTAATAACAGTAGAAGGGAAATAATAAAATTACAAATTAAACTCTAATTTAAAAATATACACACATAATATGAGTTTTTTTTTTATTAATAATTAATTAAATTAATTTATTTAATTTATTTTTCTCCAGCCAGGAGCCCCATCAATAGTAACAAAAATAGTAGCAGTAGTGGCCCAGTGTTAAAGGCCGCGACTTATCACCTTCAACTAGGTCGTAGGGTTTGAAACCAGACAGGCGTTTGTGGCCTTTATGTAGATTATTCCGTCACCACAGCTCTCTAATCGGTAAATGAAAACATCGTGAGGAAACTGACATGTCCTAGAACCAAATATTCGAAGTCATTAGAAAACTTGGTAGATAACATATGACTTCGTTTTTGATTTTTATGACTTCGGTCCAGTGCGGGTAGCAACTCACGTGGTGGATTATGGTTCACTCCCTGTCACTGAAAATAGTCCTGTGTCCAGCAGTGGAAAAATTGCAGGATGATTATGTGTAATAATAAAATCCTCTGCTAGACTATTTTACATAATAAAGGTTTCCACTTTGTCCATTAAAACTTACACTAAACTCCAATATTATCACCCTGTCATTGTTTCGTACCCTTCATTTTAATTAGAGGGACCCTTTAATTGTTTATGAATAGATTCAACCCGACACCGACCATTCACCAATTAATTTAGATGGACAACTTATTTTGATTGATTCATTTTCGCAGAATGATAAAACTGTCAAAAGTTTTCATTTAATTGATTTAGGCGAATCCTGGATTCAATTGATCGTTCAGTTGATTTATTTGTTACGGGACTGCTCCGAATCTTTTCATGATTTTATTAAAATAGTATTTTTTAAATGAAATCCGAAGGACCAAACTGTTTTGGCTCGATGGACCAATTTTCGGAGTTTGATATGGGAGAGAAGCCAGGCCGGGCATTTCTTTTCCGTTTATGAACGGCATCTCGTAGCTTCACGGGGCTATCCTGAGGTTGTATGAATAAATAAAGGCCTTCAGCCAGGGCATAAAACTTATAAACTAACGGACTACATGCTAAGGGCACCCCCTGTAGCATGCGGATCTCACTTAGGGCGAGTTGCGTAATTGCACCTACCACTGTTTGTCTCTGCATCACCCAAAGGTCGACTGGTAGAAAATGCCTTTGGTATTAAGTCCGCCTCTGTACATTTCTGTGCGTGAAGTATTAAATAAATAAATATAGCCCTATCAGTAATCTGAGTTCTTTCATAGCAGCTACAGGTATTTTGACGACTGCATTATGCATGCCGTGGTCTCCTATAAATTGAAGGAGTAAGTACACCGACTTAACACTAAGGCTACCCATTTTGTATGACGTGTCATGTCTTGTGTATATATTTTATTAAAGATCGTAAATCCTACGTATCAAAATATATTGACGAACAATGTACAACGAGGTGTACATCTTTGGTAAAGCAAACGCTTTTAAGGCGCTTTGTAAACGGATACTTACCCAGAAGGACTGAGTTATCAAGTATGACAATAAAGTGTCGGGTAATTTTCCATTATGAGAGAAAATATATTTTCAGATAAAATTACATTGTTTTTCTTCGAGTTTGAGGGACATAAATTACTGCTATTGTTGTCATCACCAACTTTAAAGGGTTCCGTACCCAAAGGGTGCCAATGGAACCCAAATATTTAGTAAGCTACGTAAGTACGTATACGTTCGTAAGTACGTATACGTTCATAAGTATGTAAGTACGTATATTATGAACCATAATAGGTAAAGAGTTGAAATTTCCACATTTTCACAGAGTGTGTATTCCTTTCGCCGCAATGATAACAAATAAAAACAAAATAAAGTTGTTAATTACAAGTAAACGTGTTTTTACGTTTAAATGCAGTGTTATATATTGTACGGTGGGACTGAAGGCTTCGAGTACGAGTCCAACTTACAGTTGTCCAGTTTTTATTAATAATGCCTCAGCGGTATCTTTCTGTATCTTTCAGAAGATCGAGGGGCCTTTCCATGATCGGAAACACATGCGTGGTTGACGTGAATTGGCTGATATAATGATGTTACTGAACCAATTATATCTATCGAAGCGGAGAGGAATGATGAAAGAGAAGGCGTCGTCTCGTAAACAACAATGGTTTATTACTTACAAGCGACTTGCCCCGGCTTCACTCGAGAATCTTTGAAATTCTTGGCTTTTCTCTCCTACATTATGCATGTATTGTCCACATAAACCTTCCGGAAGAAATTCTCTAATTGATAGTGATTACCGTATCAAAATCCGTTGCCTGGCTCAGAAAAAGTAAATGGAGAAACGGACAGACGAAAACAGCAACTTTATACTATTTATAGAAATTGGAGAAGAGATATTGGGTCCAACGGAGTTATCCTACTATCCTATTCTACTTCCTACTATATAATATTATAAATGTGAATGTTTGTATGTTTAGATATTTGGATGTTTGTTCCTCGATGACGCAAAAACGGCCAAACGAATTTTAATGAAATTTGACACAGATAGTTTAATAATAATAAATCATTTAATTCAGGTAACAAAGACCCATAACATAAATACCTTATAGACTCACATACATAATTATGAAAATCCACACAATAGTAGCACTTCACTTTGCACTAGCTTTCCTTTGTGCTCTCCTGTGGAACTTGTCCGCGGAAGCGACGGAATACCACGTCCTGCGGCCAAAAGTCCTCTTCCAAGACGACAGGCAGATAACAATTCGGCACGCGCACCAGATACGTCTTGAAGTTGCCGTTGCGGCGCGACTCCAGTAACTGCACCCTCGGCGTGTACCTTGTCTTCTGGCGCACGTACTCCACGATGTCCTCCGCCTTAGTGGTGTAGTGTAAGCGGGAGATGTACACTGGAGTGTTCGGTATAACGGCACGCAGGCTCACTTCAGGCCTCGCTGGAGCTTTGCCGCAGCGGTTCTTGTTAGTTCGCGATCGGCACTTCTTCCTCTGCACCGTCACGAAACCGTCTTCATTATCAGGCCTAATAAGGTTTATAACCTGAACCCTAATTGCGTAATGCACGATCAATCATATAATCTGAATAATTTTGAAACAGATTGTTAATCTATTGTTTCATTTATGTTCGAAATATATGTCTGCTCATCAACGTAAATAACGCAATGAATATTGTTAAACTGTCAAAATGTAACAGATTATGATTGATTGCGTGTTACGTAATTGGGGTGCTGGATTATCATAAAGGATACTTTTCATCTCGGTAGTACATTCCCGTGGGATAGTTTCTGACTTCCACGCGGGCGAAGCTCTAAAAGCTAGTTTAAACATCTTCTTCTTATCCGGTACGCTCTTGACAGAGCGATCGTGATCGTTACTCGTAGCAGTATTGGAAGGGGCAGATGTGATGCACTTCACGACATTTCGCCACCGCTGCCTGCTAGAGGTCATCCTGCTGCATTCGTTAACCAAACGTCCAATGGCAGACTTGATCTGGTCAGTTCAACGCGTGGGTGACCTTCCGCGCGGTCTAGTGCCTTCTACTTTCCCTTGGACGACAAGGCGTTCTATGGACTGATTGTCACGCCAGGAAACATGTCCGAAGAATGTCAGGATGCGAGATTGTACTATAGAAAACAGACGCTGCCTGAATACCGAGTTCTTGAAGTATCGAGACGTTCATGCGAAACATAATGCAACTATAATATTGGTCTTGGTTGTTAGGAAGTCCGTAAGGGAACCAAAAGACTGGCTGGAAAAAAACCTCTCTCTTCATGCCTGTGTAGCAAAATATATCTTGCCAGTCTCATATATTCTTCACAACCCTTCAAAGACTTCCTCCTAATAATTTTCCTGTATAACCTCTAAAAATCCTCCACCAAAGACATCAAACACGTCAAAATATCTATTCCAACCTAGAATTAGATCAGGTGTTAACCGGATCACCGGGTACGGTAAACCGACTAGTAAGGACAAGAAGCCATACTGCAGGGCTGCGAGTCGTCGACTCTATCGATATAGAATGTTAGTAATACGTGGAGAAGCTATTTTTGTTCGGGTTTAGAATATCTTTGGATTTCTACATCTTTGATATTGTTAAATACTAACGAAGTCTCTTTGGATTCGTATTAATAAAAAAACTTTTCCGAAAACAAAAACAACCGACTTCCAAGCTAATGAAGGAAGGTACAACTCTTTAACGGTTAGGAGTGGCAAGATGTTCGGGCATAACTCCATCATATGTGAACGGATTTACAAAATTCTTTTTTTGTTCGAAAGAGGTTTATTCCGAAATGGTCCCATATAAATTTCGTATAGATCTGATGATGGATTCGGAGACAGACAACGGAACTCTTCAAAAAATCACAGAAAATCAACCGCGATTGCTGCTATTGCATAATTAAGCGTTGTTTTGATCCCAAGGATGATGAAATTTCGAATTGGTGTGTACTATAACTAAAAAGTAAAAAATAAACGACTATTAAAAAAAATACACCAAATTACTACAAAGTGAAAAATAACTTTAATTTCGGAAAGCGGTGACAAAAATTTCAAATACATTTCCAAAGTCACCGACTTCCGAAATTAAAGTTATTCTTCACTTTGTAGTGTTTTTCCGGAAGTCGGTTGTTGTTTTTTTTAAGATTTTTACAAAGCAATGTCCAAAAATACTGATTGAAAGATAACTAACGATACTATTTGACACCTGCGCTCATTGCGCCCTATTTATGCGGTAGCTTTTGAGACGCTGATTGTGTATCTTGGGCTTTTTGTATATCAATGTTGTAGAGATCAGAATTTGTGTAAGGTGAGGTCAGATTGCGTTTCGTAAAATTTGAGGCTTTGGCTCCAAAGCTTTGTTGTCAGATAGTTAAACGGATTGAACGGCTGCAAGGACGCGGACAAAGCAAAATGGATTATATAAGGGTAGCTCGTGGCTTAGTGTTCTATCATTCCTACAGTGGAAAAGGCCGTGAGTTTGTTTGTTTTATGTTATACTAGCTTATTCCTACCCGCAGTTCGCCTGCGTGTATGTGGTTAACGGCTTAAGAAAATTTATTTGTCTCAAAAAGAATACAATATTCACTTCTATGAGGAAAAACATTAAAATTGAGTTATGCGACGGTTTCGCTGGGTTAAAATTTAGAAGTAAGTTATAAAATAAAAGTACTAACATCAAAGTTAAAAACTATTTAAGACATGATAATGTTTTAATAGTCTTTTAAAAGTTGGTAGTGATTTGGATTCTTTAGTATCACGTTATAGAATTGAGCCCCCTCATATACGACATTATACACACAGTTATCTGAGTTTAAAATATTTTGTGCCTTAGTTACTCCTTGTTCTGCCTGTAAAAGTCCCGTCAAAATCGGTCGTAACAAATAGACAGACAAACAAAAAAAAAATGTTTGTTTTTGTTAGAAGTACCAAATAAGTATAATTTCATACGCATTTAGTATTAGCATTAAGTAAAATGATGTTATTTTGTTATTACAAACAGATACTTTAATTTAATTTGTTTGTAAGCAGTATTTGTGTATTGTATCTATACAAGGTGTAACTTAAATAACGCACAACCTCTGAAGTGGTTATTGTACTCATCATTATCAACAACTTTTACTATGGGGCCAAACCTGAAATCGCGAAAAAAAAATCAGCTGTTCCATACACTTACTTGTATTCACATAAATCGTCAAAATGTAGGGAACAGCTGATTTTTTTTTCGCGATTTCAGTTTTGGTCCCATAGTAAAAGTTGTTGATAATGATGAGTACAATAACCCCTTCAGAGGTTGTGCGTTATTTAAGTTACACCTTGTAGAACTAATAACAATACATATTTACAGGAGTCTTGAATGCTCATATTTCTATAATAACATTTAGGCGACGATGATGTGGAAATATTTCTTAAGTACCATAAACATCATCGGGTCGGCTTCCAGTTTAACCGGATGCAGCTGAATACCAGTATTTTACATGGAGAAACTGCCTATATGACCTCTACAAACCAGTTACTGGGTAATACGATACAGGGGTATCGTATTACCCAGTTACTGATTTGTAGAGGTCGCTGAATACCAGTATTTTACATGGAGAAACTGCCTATATGACCTCTACAGCTGCATCCGGTGACTACACTCCGGTGATACATCCCGCAAGATCTGAACCTCAAAACTAAAGCAAGAGACCGCTGCCCGTAGCACAAACTACCAGAAAAAGCTCACCAAACACGTCAACTCACTGGTTGCTGATTTATCGGGGTCCGTAAGTATTGTATACACAAGACTTAAGAGGAACAGTGTACCAAATTTAATTAAAAGATTCTCAGCAGAATGAGTGAGAATGGTCAATGGACAATTTCTCGCTACTACAAAGACCAAATGCAGAAGAAATTCGAACAAAGGAGCAGCTAAATGTCCATGACAGATTGCTGTGATGAGCAGGATACATAATAGAAAGTACATAATAGAATATAATACATAATAGAAGTCCGAAAGTCTGACAACTAGTCTTAAAAAGGGTGGTAAGACTGGTTGTCAGACTTTCGGGCTTCTGACGACCCGTAACGACTGTCAAAAAAAACTAGACATAACTTCAGTAAACAAGGTTCTTACGTAAATAAATCACAAACGTAGCAGGATTATGGTCGTCCATTGTTTTACCGCGGCCAATTCATCAAGCGACCGCATTTAAAGCGTTCAGGGTACGCGACGTCTCGTAAAGAAAATGTAGGGAAATTGGTCCCTTCGCGCTCCGTAGCGTAGGACAAAAGGGATGGCTATGTATTATGGTAGTTTGCTGTCTCTATCTGGTCTTTAATATTTCTGTGACATTCTCTCTAGTAATGCTCTTCAAACGAAGACGAGACTGATTGTTTGAGTAGATGTATTGTTTACGCCGCTAGGCACTAGCGGTCGTCTATTCGTAACGAAAATAGCTAATTTTGTTGTATATTATTCAAGGAAAATACGTAAGTCCCCCCTCTGAGGACTGGATTCAATACTCACAATGTCGAGAGTGGGCTCGTGACTCGTGCTCTTCCAATAGTGGGCATGGATCTTACTTCTGTGGTCTCTGTTTTTACATGCTTTATATTAGCTTCACTTGTATGTTTGTTTGTATGTAACTGACTCCTTAGAGCGCGATTTTGACCCACTTTAAACAGTCACATTTCATTGAAACTTTGTAAACTTATCGAGGGCCGATGACAATTCAATAAATTTAAAAAAAAAATTGAGAAAAATGAAAAAAAAAGGAAAAATTAAACCCGTTTTTGTAGTTAGCAGAACTAAAAAATAGAAAATAAATAATCGTTTAAAAAACTAAAAAACACGCTTTAAAAACCAAACTAAAAAAGGAGAAAATAATTTAATTCAATTAAAAAGCGTGGGGTGCTTGACATTAATTGATTATTTAAAATACCTCAAAAAGCACCCCACGCTTTTTAATTGAATTAAATTATTTTCTCCTTTTTTAGTTTGGTTTTTAAAGCGTGTTTTTTAGTTTTTTATGATTACAATGTAAACTAGATATTGTAGTGATGGATAACTTCATCTTTTTGAGGTAGGTACAACCGCGGAGCCTGGCGGTTGACCACTTTTCATACTTAAAAGTTCAGTTGTGGGTGAAGTGTGGTCAACCACCTTTGTCCGCGTTTATACCCAACTCAAAAAGATGAAGATATCCATCACTGACTTATTTGTTACAATTTTTTTTTTTTTAACAAAGTTTTTCTTTTTCAGAACGAATGCCTCCATACAGCGGTGGCAGCACTCACAAAGAACCAAGCAGAACACTACGACAAATACAACTGTTTGTAAGTAACCAACTTCGTTATCACAAAATGTAGGGTCTGTTTCACCGTCTCCGGATTGGGTCTATCTGACAAATAAATTGAAAAAAAAAACAGATGAATAAGTATAAAATTATCTATCAGATGAAATTGTAAGAATCTATGGGATAGATAAGTTATATGAAACTTATCCAGAGGTGGTGAAACAAATCATTAGAATATCACAACATCACCTTAACACAATCACCATCAGAGTTTTCTGTAAACTTCAAATTAAAAGTAAATTGATCTTCGCAAAACCATACCGACTAAAACCCTAATCATTCTGGTCCTACATCAGGGTCGACTACCAGCCTAAACAGATCTGGATAAATATATCCAAGTACTTTATGAGGATCTACACCAGTAAAACAACAGTACATCGTGAGTGAGTAATATTGTGATTCCATATATGTAATTGTAACTATATGTGCATAATTGATGTCAGCTTTCGAATCACCATATTTGTCACAAACACTGCTTTGGCATTAAATACTACAGCCCTCAAGATTGGCAATACATCACCAACTTAGCAAATGTTGTGAGTGGCGTACTTTCGAAAACCATCAGGCATACAAATTTTCGAAATACACACAACACACTGTATAAACGGGCACTGGCGCTCTACAGACAGCCCACCACGTCAGAATTGGTGCGGCCCGATGTCACAACGCGTACTGAGAACAGGTCTTTCAAATAAAATGCGACCATACACACCGCAAACCATAGGGATCTTTTACGGAACGCACTGCATTTATGATCATTGTCTCTATACGACACCTCAAGTTCTGATTTGAGCTGCATGATTACGGATAAATGCGTGCACTGATTGCGCAGTGTGGTTCTTTCCACAAAAGACCATTCAAGACACTAATCCACATGGTCTTCACATGATCTGACCAAGATTATGTCTGGACTTTAAAAGAGATTGTGAGCTCTGACTTTGTTTCGGCCTTTCTTCTTAGAGTAGTCAGACAGGAAACGCCGACCTCATCTAGTTTAAAAAAATATGATAAATAAGATACTTAAAATCATTTATCATTGCGGTAAAAGTTGATGCGGGTGACATCAACCGCACCAAATCGCGAAACCGCATCGCACCGCTAAATATTTCAATCTAACTCCAAGATAAAAGCTTTATTCCACAATAAGTGTATGTAAATACAAACAGTTTAAATTAAAAGACACCCCAGTCGTGAATAAGCATCTTTGATAATTAACTTCCACTTGTAAGATTAAATTTAATTACGGGGACTACTTAAATTGGTCGTGTAACACGCTTAAGAGATGTAAGCGAAATTATATATGTCTGTTTGTTGTTTCATGTTTGTTTTGAGAGGCTCATAGTGGCTTTAAATGAAATGGTGGAGGATTAAATAGGAATGTTTGTTTTGAACTTATTGTGGCACTTATGGCGGTAATTAGGATCTTTAACAACCAAGCATCACGATCCATCTTAGAGAATCTGAGTCTGTACTTAAGAAACCCTAAGGACCAAATAAGATTTTACTACAAGATAATCTTAAGAAAGTAGAACTAGGATAGACTTAGGATAAAGGACTATCTTTGAACCGTAATTAGACTTTAATGTAGTAGTGATAAGAATGTAATTGAGTAATAAGCATTTAGATATTGTAACTTTGTATGTAGACACCACGTATTTAGTCCAAATAAGACATGTTGTATCATTATTGAAACATCAATTTATATTAGGTCTTTACCTATGAAATTGCCGTTTTGCAGTACTGGCCATTTCAAATCAAAATAATTTTTGTTTGGGTAAGCATTCTAATTTCAAATTAATTTTATTTTAAAAACATGGTTTTTTTTTCCAAAAGTAGTCATTTGTTTATTGATTAGTGTTACATTTTCATCGCATTTCAATCTTTTTCGTCATCATGGATACGTTAAAAATTCGAGTAATTATGGAATATGAGTACCGTCGTGGCAGCAACGCGGCACAAGCGGCACGCAACATCAACGACGTTTACGGAGCTAACACTACAAACCAACGCACCACCTGTTATTGGTTTGCTCGCTTCCGTTCTGGAAATTTCGACCTGAAAAATGAACCTCGCGGTCGTCCGAAGACTTTGGTCGACAATGACGAATTAAAGGCGATTGTGGAAGCTGATGATACACAATCTACGGCTGAATTAGCAGCAGCTTTCGACGTTAGCGTCAAAACAATATTGGTCCATTTGCGTCAAATTGGCAAGGTAAAAAAGCTTGACAAATGGGTGCCCCACGAACTCAATGATCGTCAGCGCGAAGTACGCGTCGAGACGTGCCTTGCACTGCTCAACAGACACACAAATGAAGGAATTTTGAACCGCATTGTTACCTGCGATGAAAAATGGATTCTGTTTGATAACCGCAAGCGCTCAGCAAGTTGGTTGGATCCTGGTTCAGCACCTAAACAATGCCCTAAACGAAAACTTACCCCTAGAAAAGTGATGGTCACTGTTTGGTGGTCTAGCGCCGGTGTGATTCATCACAGCTTCTTACCAAACGGGGTGAGCATTACTGCAGATGTGTACTGTGAAGAACTGAACACAATGATGGAGAAGCTGGCACATCTCCAACCAGCATTGGTCAATCGCTCGTCTCCGCTGCTCCTGCACGACAACGCGCGACCTCATACTGCACAGCAGACGGTCTCCAAGTTGCAAGAACTGGGGTTGGAAGCTCTCCGTCATCCGCCCTACTCACCAGACCTTGCGCCTACAGACTACTACTTTTTCCAGAATTTGGATAACTTCTTGGCGGGAAAAAAATTCAATACCCGAGAGGCAGTACAAAATGCCTTTGAAGAATTTGTTGCCTCCCGTCCAGCTGATTTCTTTAAGAAGGGCATCAATAAACTGCCACTGCGATGGCAAAGATGCATTGATTGCATGGGTGATTACTTCGATTAATACAAATAAAAAATACATGAAAAAAATTCGTTTAAATTTTTTCATACAAAACGGCAATTTCATAGGTAAAGACCTATTATTAAGGTTAATATCTCAAAGTGTTACTGGTAACAAACGAAACATTAAACAAAATAAAAAACATTCTCTTTTTATTGTTATTGCCTACCCATTCCTTTCTTAATGAACCCAAAAATATAAAAGCAACCATTTTGTTCGCAGACGAAGACTACCGGACGACGTTAAAACTTGTAGGAATTACGCGTATTTGCAAGAAATTTACGATGCGGTACGAGCTACGGACAGTAAGTATCCATCCGTCACTATCTTAAATAATGGAGACATTAATTCTGTACACAGACATTGTTTGAACTAGATATTTGAGACAGGCTGTATACTGTATAAGCACTGAACAAAATGTATTGTGACATTAACAAAAAAGAATAGCATTGAAAATGGCTGATAGTTAAAAAAGATCTTATTAAACTTTATTAACTGTGTAGTCTGCAAAGACTAGATGTAAAGCACTTTAACATTGAAATTCCACAGTCAATGCGTCCCGTATTTCGCTCATTTAGAATGTCATAGAGAAATTCATCGTCTCAATCAAATGAAAGGTTATCTTTTTTCAAACCATGCTGTCCCATTGTTAGTGTCTATATAGTGCTGGGAGACTCTCTCATATATTATTTTTACACGTTTCAATATGTTCCCTTTATCAACGGTTTAGTATGTCACTAATCTATTATTTTGAGTATTGAAATACCTATATTTTACGCAATCACCCTGACGTTGTGAGTTTCCGAAATCGTTGACATTAATTTCGTTCCCTTTCCGTTCGTAACTTTTCCGTCTGTCACGGAGTCGGCTAACTTTTGGCAGCTTGTCATAATTCAATTTTGAATGAAAGTTACATTAATAAGAGGGTTATACGATATCACATGGTCGTGTATTTCTCAGAGTGATATGTGGTAACAGTTTTCTATATATTCATTAAATGGTACCCTCTTTAATAAGTTTATAGAGAGATACGTCATTTACTGTACTATTACTGATGATACCCTGATGACTTTTCGTGTCAAAAAAATGTATATAGCCAGGTTCATTTCAGCGTTTTTTTCTATAAATGTTGGTCTAGACTCTAGAGTGTCCACAAATAGTCTTTAGCAATTTTTGAACATGTTTTTCAACCGGCTTCACCTAAAAAGTTTCATCCATCACCCTTTTCAAACCAGAACCCGCCTCCATGGAAATAGAAATAAAACCTCACTTCGATTCTCAAATACTCTGACGTCACAGGTCGTTCATTCAGTGTTAGCACATACAAAAGTTTGCTTTGTAACAAAGCCAACATAGGCGTCATGGCTCCGTCGCTTTGAAGTAACATTGTGTCAACATGACACCGAGATTCACAGTCAGACATAAATTACTGACATCTGGAGACTGGCAAACATGGAGTTTCAAATAAGAATTTTTCGAAATGGTGCAGATAACAGTGGAACTGCTGGTCTTTCTTTGATCATCATTCTCTCGCCCCAATCCCAATTTAATTGGGGTCAGCCAAGTTTCTTCTTTGCTACTTCTCATTTCATCATCATATCATCTTTCACACAGTCCTTCCTTGGTTTCTTTGATATTACTTTACTCCTAAATCCTGCTAGATTACACATCTAGCTTTGAATGTTAGATTTAGAGATGGGCAGACCATGACTTTGGCCGACTAGGCGACTAGTGGGCTGCAAAATGGCCAACTAGTCGGCAAAGCCGATCATGGCTTTCGGTTGAGTTCGGGTGACATCGGTAATGTTCGTGACTACGCTTTCGGCTGCCGGCGACCAGGTGGAATTGTCGGGACATGTTTTGGTTTACTTTGCATTTATTCTATCATTGTTTACGTGCGAGCCGGCGGTTCTTCCTATCCTAATTTCCTATCTTATTCTAGATTATACTGAAACTAAACTGTAAAACTGATTCTATAATAAACATAACAACAGTAAAGATTTCAATTTCATTTCGATCACCGTCTTTTAATTTTTTAAGCATATTAATACGAGTAAAAAATGGGCCGGTTAGTCGGCGTTTTTAGCCGAGTAGTCGCCCACTAATCGCCAACTAAAAATATGGCCGACTAGTCGGCTTTCCCGACTAGTCGGTATATCACTAGTTAGATTGAACACTTTGATTGAACTTGGTATCGGTAATCTTATTTTTCCTATGGAGTTGCAGAATATGCTTGATTCTATATGAAGTCATATGAGAGAATAAATATTACAATAATATAGACTTATTTAGTATGTGTAATAATTCACGCTAACAAAGCGTAGGTACTTTATAAGCTTACATAGATAACATAGATTGTAATAACTTCACTTGCGTAATTGCTCAATTATTGTTTCATGCGTTGAATGAAATCTATTTTATAGACGTGTGGATTTGTATTGTGTGCTATAAATGTTCATTGGTTTAGCACTTATAATTAACAATTTCTTCATTCTGATTCATTATTTTAAGAGATCAGCTACATCTCCAGAGAATTAAATATAATTAACATCGTCATTTAACGTTAGAGGTTATAGAAAAATATAGTATAATCTTTAGACAACAATGTCACGAAACATATGTACGATTTTAAAATAATTGGCACTCACTAAAAGCCATTATCAACATTGCAGTATGTGATACTAGACAATGAATGAATATTTAAAACAAAAGATGAAAGTACGTCACCGATTTGCGAACCACCACATTGTGCCGGAGAATCCGTAGATAAGGCAACCAATATTGTTAATTCATCGTTGGTTGAACAATAGTTATTTCCGCTGCACTCTCGAATGCCACTGCTGTGTATATTATTTTTCAAGTATCAGAGGAAGTTTGGATTATTTACAATTCAGTTGCTCAAAACAACCTCTTTTCAGAAAAGGTTGTGTATTTGCTAAAGTCCTTTCTGTAGATGGTACTCATATAGGTATTATAATTAAAATTATTATAACGTCATTTAATACAGAGTTTGAGTAATTTTAACAATACACACAATACAGTTCGCTGTGTCATGCGTTCCTGTTTTATTTTTCAATTTTGCCTGACTTCAGTGAGTTCATTTGTTTTATATATTATTGTTTGTTGACTCAGACTCTTTGAACATTTTATAACCAAAACAATTATTTTCATTTTTCATTCAAACAGCTTTAATGGGCACATTGCCATCTTTAAGCACTTTGAGAAATGCTATAAAATTCTAAATTCCATTTCGTCTAGGTAATAATAAAAATGTATTAAGCGCGTAGTCAACCATAACATGGGTTTTATTAAAGTACCATATTATATGAACGTACTAAAGTTTCCGTTGCTTGTTGCAGGTGTTAGCACTAAGGATTTTATGGCGAAATTAGGGGAATATTTAATATTAACGGCGTTCTCACATAATTGTCGACTTGAGAGAGCTTTTAAATGTTTAGGCACCAATTTGACTGAATTTCTCACTACTTTAGACAGCGTTCACGATGTATTACATGATCAGGTAAGTGCATTATCTTGTATGCTATTTATACTTAATATTTTCTATTTCCTTGGAATAATATGCATGCTTCGAAATCTGTGAGTTAACGCAGTAGTTTCAAATCCTTCAATGAATCTTCTTTACAAAGCCTTTAAACTCAAATAAAAAAGTAAAAAAATTGATAAGTTTAGAAATCCTCTTCTTTGTGACTTATACAGAATGAAAACAATCTACAAAAATAAAAGGTGTTCTTTCTACCCATCAAAATTCCCACATGAAAATTGGTCCCACACTATAAATATCAATGTGTATTGTTTTCAAAGTCACCATGTATCTATATCACTCTCACTAATGTTTTTATTTGAATTGAAGATCAAAGAAAAACTTCAAACAAAAGAAATAGTAAAACAACCACTAAAATGTTAATGAAGAAATCGACATGATTAATGACGCCATTTTATTTCCACAGGATGATGCTCAGAAAGATGAAACAGTGGAATATGAAGCTAATTTCGTTTGTACGACATCACAAGACGGAAAAATACAGCTTCATTTGACGACAGAAAGCGAGCCTGTCGCATATATTCTAGTTGGCAGCTTGAAATCAATAGCAAGGTTGTTATATGATACACAGACGGATATAAGACTGACGAGTTATACTAACGACCCTAGGAGATTTAAGTAAGTATAGAATTTAAAAATAAATACAGGTTATAACAAAGATGCATGTTATAGATCCGTAAGAGAATCTTTCCACGAAAATGTCTCGCGAACGTGGTGCTACAAACATTTTATTGAACGTTACCTACTCCATTTTTTAGGTACTCCTGTGTCTTCCTATCGAAATGACGTCCAAAAATCACTGTATTTTTATCACGATATGGTTTAAATTAAAAGCATTAAACAAAAGTGTCAGTAGCACTTTCCGTGAAATGTGACTTCCAAATTAATCATCCCACTCATGCCAGATATTAAATTTGCAAACTACTGTAACAATAATAACAACAGTTTTAATTAAGCTTAAAATCATCGCGATTTTGAGCCTTAAAACCTTTGTGACATGAAATTAATACCTTATCGATTGCACAAGCCCGACCATTTTAATTGATAATAACATTATAATTCCTTTACGGGTATCGGCATTTTAACAGCTACGTCATTAAAATCGATACTTAAAATGACATCAGCATCTGCATTTAAAAATGGAAAACATATTATGCTTTTATCGTTAACGCGGTTATATTCAAAGAGTATTAAAATTGCCGTTATTTCATCTGAATTTTTCATAATGGTTAGCCTGGTTTATTTTCGTCAGCATTTTAAGGTTAGGCTATTTTTACACTGCTAGTATAGTTTATGATTACACAATACCGTAATCATTCTAGGGCACCAGATATACCGAATTTAACTTCTAGTATCGTCAATATACTAGGTGAATTTTTAGTCACCGTTTAAATTTTTCAGGGTCATAGTACCCGTGAAATTGAACAACTTTCTCCAAGGAACATGGGCCGAAATATGAAAAAAAAAATCGGACCTCCCATGCAAAATCATTAGTCAGCTGATCGATTTTGTATGGGAGGTACGATTTTTTTTTTCATATTTCAGTCCATGTTCCTTGGAGAAAGTTGTTCAATTTCACGGGTACTATGACCCTGAAAAATTTAAACGGTAACTAAAAATTCACCTAGTAGAGTAGTAGTGGACTAGTGGCCCAGTGGTAACGGGCGCGACTTACGAGTTGTAGGTCGTGCGTTCGAACCCAGCCAGGCGCATTACTTTGTGTAAATAATTTCATTATCACTGCTCTCAAACGGTGAAGGAAAACGTCGTGAGGAAACCGGCATGTCCTAGAACCAAAGATTCGAAAACATGTGACATGTACCAACCCGCACTGGGCCCGCGTGGTGGATTACGGCCCACTCCCTCTCACGGAGAGGAGGCCTGTGTCCCAGCAGTGGGAAAGTTATAGGCTGAGTATGTATGTACGAATATGTATCGTCAACATTAAGTTATAATATTTGGCTAAGCATGAAAAGTAAGAATGCATAAAAAACAAAATAATCATCATCATCTGCCCAGCCTTTTCCCAACTATGTTGCGGTTAGATTCCAGACTAACCAGATACACCTGAATACCAGTATTTGTGTTGTACTTCGTAGCACGACCATGAACGCATTCAATATAACTTTAGATGGTAATAAAATCCTTTTAATTTGTACTATTTTATATTACTGATTAGAAATTTTATACCTCTCAATTATCGTAGATTTACAGGTCGTGCTGGCAAGATCCCTTCCCAGCACGACCACGCTAAAATTCCAGCTGGCATATAAGTTGATGAAACGAGAGCTTGCCTAAAAATGTGTACTCATAATGTACTCCTATTTAAATTTTTTTGGGTGGGAAAACATCAAATGACTTCTCCCGCTCTGGATGGAGCGGGAGGGCGTGTCAGACTTTTACTGACTAAAATCCATCCGTGTTCCCACAGTTACCTGTGTGCCAGGGGCCGCGGTATCTCTTTCGAACAACCCGCACTACTCCTATTTCATTACTGGTAAATTGTCGTAAATTGTTAGAAAAGCAATAAATTATTTTCTGCCTTTAAGTATGTGATTTGTATACTTGACACTAGATGGCGTTAAATGCTAGAATTTTAGCGTGGTCATGCTGGAAAGGAACCTTCCCAGCACGACCTGTATATCTACGATAATTGAGAGGTATAAAATTTATAATTAGTGAAAAATAGTACAAACTAAAAGGATTTTATTACCATCTAAAGTTATAATGAATGCGTTCATGGTCGTGCTACGAAGTACAAAACCCAGTATTTTACATGGAGTGACTGCCTATCTGGCCTTCATAACCCAGTAACTGGGTAACACGATACCCCTTGGCTCTGACAACCAGTCTTAACTGGTTGTCAGACTTTCGGGCTTCTGATGACCCGTAACGACTGCCAAAGATCTACGTATGACAGGTGGGACCAATGGCTTAACGTGCTTTCTTAGGCATGGACGGGTATTGGTACTTAAAGATAGTCACCCATCCATGGACCAACCGCGGCAAGCGTAGCTTAACCTGATCGATTGACCCGTGCGGCTGTTATTACTTAGCCACAAGCACCTCAATATAGTCATAAAAACAAAATACGATTCGGAAATAGCAAAAACGAACGGATAATGAGTCATCCCTTCTGAACTTGGAAATTAGTTATTATTTGAGTTTCCTCCTTCGATCAACTTCCATTAGGAAGGCGATCCCTTTTTAATTGCTTGGAAAGTTCTTTTATGGAAAGAAGGTGTAACTGACCTCCTCAAACAATAATCTAGGATACCTCATCACCTTATAATGTATATTTTATGACAAGTCGGTTGTAGGAAAATCATACCTATACTTAATTTTACAATGTTTGTAAATGTGTGAACACCATGTATTTATCACAGAATTAATTTATCTGTATTGTTTCAATTTGATTCTTTTTACCCATTTTGGTATGGTAATTTTATTCTGGGTGCATCGTTTTCACACATAATCATATAATGAATGTAAATATTGTACTTGAAACATTTTAAAAGAGTAACGGTGGAGTTTCTTGCCCATTCTTCTCCATACGAAACTACATTTTGGAAGGGGCGACTAGAATCAATTCTATTTTAATGTAAATGTTGACGTTCAAAAGTGCCTTTTAAGTGCCTATTTGAAATAAATGCTTTGACTTTGACTTTGAAGTCTTTAGAGTGTTTATTAACAGTAAGCGGTTCTAACTAGACTGACGTGTTATGTTCGATTCGTGTCTCGGAAACACTATTTTATTGTGCCTATATTATCTGCTAAATCATCTCAGAGTATTATTACGAAGTCTAAAAAGTCATATGTATATTTTTTACCTTCTTTAATTTTATTATGTTGTAGGTACGAAATAAACGCGGTGCCATTACATCAAAAGTCAAAAGACAATGACTGCGAGCAATCAGAAGCATCTTGCATTGCGACTTCAACAAAAGTGACAGATTTGAGGATCGGAGTGGCAAGCTTCTGCAAAGCATTCCCGTGGCATTTTGTTACTGATAAGCGATTGGAGCTGGTGCAATTGGGTATGTATTATGTTATTGTTGTTAATTTTCAGATGTTTCTTCTTCTTCTTCTACAGCTAATTTCAATTCAATTGAAGTACCTATTGAATTGAAATGATCTATAGGGTTAGATACTGAAAATGATCATAATACTTTATTTGGGGTGCAACCGAGTTAAGTGACTATGTAATTCCGTTATTTTTTTAAACAGGGTGGCAGTGGACATTAGCATGCAAACTGTAACCATGAATTTAGTACGAGTACATGATTCTGAAACCCTTATGTTGAATTTTTTGTGCGGTTAATAAAAAGAAAATTGCCATTCCATACATTTTGACTGCGTGGATATTGCACTTTTCTATAAAAAAAATGATAACTGACGAAAAATTTCTATGCTGTGCGGAATTTATGGTTACAGTCATGTCCCTGCCACTTTGTTAATGAATACTTCACTTGTATCTACTTCACCTTTTTTTTGCAAATAATACAATACACGCTTGTTGTAGTGTGGTAAAAGAAACTGAAGTTCCATGTGCCACCATTATCTAATATTGTACATTCTTCCAAGAGCTTAATTAAGTGTTCGGCTGATATTCATTGAACGAAATAAAATTATAGTAAAAAAGATACGTTTAGTAGAAGAAATAAAACTAATAAAAGTAATGAGAAAATAATCGAGAAGCATAGTATATCTTATTCTGTTTTTCATAAAGAAAGCGTCAAAGAATATATGAGAAATAGTTGAAGTAATAGCACCATACTTCTTTATAATACCATCATAGTGGTCTCATGGGCGATACTAAGTACCTAATAAAGTGGCCTATAGAAGAATATTTTATTGCTCTGTAAATCAGTGGAAACCATCCAAGACTAAGTAGAAAACTTTACAGAAAGAAGCAGAAATATAAGGACTTAAAAACAACGAATTGGGTTAGGAAAAAAATTAAAGATGTTAATCCACGTAATGGACTCAAGAAAGTACAAAAGATAATAAAAGTATTCATAATATTTTTTCTATGAGATCTTATCGTAACGTTCTGAATCTATGAATAATTAATATGCATTCGAAAAACCTATTTTCAATAGTAGCACGAGAAGGAACATTTCCATTTCTATGAAATTACTCTATTCAATTGAAATGGTATTTACTGTGGTGATATTAAGGAATTACTTAAAGTTACATCGTTAATTAAACAAGTTTTGTTTAAAATACATTTTCCGTTTATTCCTTTAATGAATAGAGCCTTTTAAGTATAAAATTAGCTAACAGAAATGGAATTCTCACCCCACTGCGTAGGTGTACTGTTTTATTATTCATTGCCATTCCACTGATAAGTAAAGGTGTTCTATTTAAAACGAGTGTTATTTCAGACGTACGTTAAGATCGTTCTGAAATTATCTAAAGTCGGAGGAACGCGAACACGAGACAATAATGGATAATTTGATTAGGAACAAAACACTTACTGTGTTTTTAAGAATCTCCTACACTGATATTGTAATGGAAAAAGAACTATTAAAAAAAAATGAAGTCATAGCTACAGAAGACGATATTTCCATGCACGAGGAAGTAGTGTAAAATACAGTATGAACCAACTCATGAATATCTCGGTACAATTTTTCATATCAACCGTTTGTCCGTGAATAGAATTCTATAACGGTATATCTCAAAATATCTGTGTATGACCTAGAGCAGGAAATATTATTTACATTTTATTGATTTATGATCTTCGGGCGCTGCATTTATTACGTATCTAGATTACGTTCGCCTACAAGTAAAATGTTTGTAACTGGAATAATATTACACCATGAAATTCAAAATTAGATTGATTATACCTTTATGATGTTATTGTGCTTGGTCAGTATAATACAGAATTCTGAATGATCAATCTTGTATGCCTCTGTATCTATTTTGAATTCAGAGTTAGCATTCAAATTGGACTTGCATTCGCTGAAAATTTCAAAATGTCGCAGAGTGGTTTGTCTATTTTTAATGTGTTCTAGATTCGGTTCTGGAACATTGTTCTTTGTTAGTTCATTTAGAGTGTCATGAATCATATTGACACCATCACCATCTAATGATGTATTTACATGATTAAAATCTTTGATACTCGCAACTAGCTCTCGTGAAATAAAATTTAAAACTGCTCCAAGAGATTTATAATAATCACTATCAGCTTAACTAATAAAACGTCCATTAACGTTATTCATCTCTTTTCTTTAACACTTCTTTGGCACCGTCGTGCTAACTATTCCCCGTTGAATTGAGATTTACCTTGGTAAAGACATTAATTATTTATTTTCCCACAGGATTTCTGTTTCCATACTCTTGAACAACGTTTATTTTGTAAAAATCCAGCTGAGAATTGAAATGAATAACGTCCACTGCCCCGATGCCTATAAACGGTTTAAGTTAAAGTATTCCATGAAGAATCGGTAATTAATTTAAAAAGGGTCTGAGGAAAAAAGTTCGTTTGAAATCGTTTATCTGCTTAATGTATTTGAATATATTTTAAGGTCATGAATATTTGGCTTTTGATTCTCAAAAATCTGTGTTCAAAGGGTTTGTAATAAATTGTGGAATATAAAGTAAAGATTTATGAATAATTTAGAATTAAATAGATATTAATCGGAGTGCCCTTAACAGAGTTTTGTCTGTATTCTATTTTCGTAAAAAGAAATCCAATAACAAACCTTGTTGTGATTATCTTTATAGTTCTTTCGCCAATAAAGGCTCAAAGAGAATAAATGAACTCGTTGCCGTTGTCCAGTTACTGTGAATTTACTGTCTTGTTTCTACCCAACACTTGATAGGGTTCTCAAAATGGAGTCGTTAAATATACGGCAACGCGAGGTGATTATCGGCAAAAGGTCTTTTACTATGGTGCCTTCATTTCCTTGCCTTTGTTGGTGCCCATAATAGTTAACGCGGGTACAGGTACCTACTTTTTAAGATAATATTGTTCGTAGTTTTTGGTTATAGGTCTTGGAATTTTTAGGTAGTCTCGAAACTAAGAAAGAATTTGAAAATGAAATAACAACAAGCAAATATTTCCACATTGAAATGCAGTTAGTTGATAATTGCAATGATTTGCAAAAGTGAATTTAAATCTAAACTTGGAAAATAATATTCCATCATCATCATCACATCTGCCAAAAGACGTCCACTGCTGGACATAGGCCTCCCCCAAAAGGGGGGGATTTGCCATAATCGCCACGCTAGGTAGGCGGGTTAGCGATCGCAGTATGGTGGTAAAATGCATAGAGAACGCTGCTGCCCATTCTCTAGCAAGTCCCTTAGTCACCTCCTACGACACCCACGGGAAGAGATTGAATGGTGCTATTCTTTACGTCCGGCACCACACGGAATGGTTAAGTTGTCGTTAAACTAAATTTTTATTCACCTCTAAAACTTTTAGCGTACAGAAATTTGCTGCTAAATATTTTACGAGCATTTTGTTATGTTACCCGCAAGATATTATCTCTAGAAATACCTCCTCGCTTTTAGTAACTTTCGCTACGTAAACCAGAAGTTTTGAACAACTTACTATGCTACATTTTTAAACTTATAACATGCTCATACATAGCCCGAAGAATGGCCAAACTTAAGTAGCAGTGGGCAGGGCACATTGCTCGCAGAACAGATGGTCGATGGGGCCTAAAGGTTCTGGAGTGGCGACCGCGTACCGGAAAACGTAGAGTGGAAAAGCCTCCCACAGGGTGGACCAATAACCTTTTGAAGGCCGCAGAAATCCCCTGGATGTGGGAAGCACAAGACCGGTCGAAGTGGAGGAGTCTGGGGAAGGCCTATGTCCAGCAGTGGACGTCTTTCGGCTGAAATGATGATGATGATGATGAACATTCTCAAAAACCAGGTATAGGTAATGGTTTATCTACCAGCCTATAAGCTCTCTTCACTTAGAGGAGGCAAGGACCCTGATCATCATGCTTTGTCATAACTTGTTGGCGATTTTTTATACATGGTTTAAAGCAACGGTCTCCTGGAAGAGCGGAAGCTACTACAGCACGGCTGGCATGAGCATTGAGGTCTTTAAGCTCTGAGTTGAGCAGCCTGTTTTATTTTTTACTGATAAATGCGTGCACTGACTGGACAGGTCCAATCAATCTGTGTGGTTCTTTCCTCAAAAGACCATTCCAGACACCAGTCTACATGTTCTTATTATGATCTGACCAAGATTATCCCTGGAGTGTAAATGCAGTTGCAGTTCCATAAAAAATGGGGCACTTAATTTCGTGTCCAGCGTGCCCTGTTGTCCACAGGAGTTGATGGATGCTACTGAAAGTAGATTTTTTTTGGGCTGACTGTATGTAGATTAGTTACTATCGACACACAAGAAGAAGTACATTTAAAAAAGCCACATTAGTACTAGCCAGAGTACAAAGTTGCCCCTCGTACTTGAAAAGAAAGCCCCCTAACCTCTGTACCAACACGACACACATGATTAATCACAAAATATGAATGATTCACAGCAATGTCAAAACAAGGGAGGCTTATTCGGGTACGCAATTTGACGAATTGCCTCAGATGAGGACACTGAACAAATAATAAATGAGGATACTCGTATAACGTTACCAATGTTTGTTACATTTACCAAAATAAACGTACAAAACAGAAACAGCTTAAAATTTTACGATTCAATTCATCATTTTGCTTAGATTTTCTTCTTGTTTTCGTAGATTGTACTCAATTCTACTAATCTTTGTATTAATTAACATGTTTGGATGTTTGTTACTCAATCAGACAAAACGGCCAAACGAATCTGTATGAATTTTGACATACATATAGTTTATAACCTGCATTCACATATAGGATACTTTTTATCCCGGTAGTACAGTCAACTGTGGCATCTTTACCTTCCATGAGCAGCTTTACCCGTGAGTACTGTACTTAAATTTCTCTCGATAACTAAAAGACTGCTGCCACCATTTAATATAGAATAATGGACTATTTGTAACAAATTTTAAGTAATCGAGAGATATTTTAATACAGTTCTCATTGGTAAAGTTGCTTATGGAAAGTAAAGATGCCATAGTTGACGGTACGTTTCTATGGGTAAATTTCTGACCTTTACGCGGGCGAATCGCCTGGCAAAAATCAGTACTCAATATATTCATTATATTCCACATTATGACTTAAGTGGTATACAGTAAAATTTGTATTTTGGTCTTTGTCGGGCACAGCAAAGTAGGAGAATGGAATCAATCTTTTATTAAGTGTGAACTAATTACAAGTCATATTTCATATTTTTGGAACGAAGTTATTTTATGCGGCTTGCGGTAGGAGTTGACTGGTAGAAATCGTATCGCTGAATAAAACAGTATGCCCCTTCATGTAACTTGTTCCTCTCTCTCTTTCTCTCGTCTTTCTATTACATATGAGTGTATGCGTGCGCGCCAGTATTGCCCCCAAACTTTGCTCGCGCTAACCCACGCCGCTGAGTTTTTATCTTTAAATTCATCCCTAAATAATAATCAATCCGATCCAGCACGTCTCTTTCTGCCTTCTTCCAGCGTCGCCTTGACCTGAGGTCCTTACCCTACAAGGAGTGCCCTTAGCGTGTAGTCGCTTAGTTTTAAGTTAAGCCAGGGCTTTCATTTGTTGAAGCAGCCACAGGCAAGTCCTGTTAAGCAGCTCGCGAGAAAAAAAAAAAGAATCTCGTAAGGAATTTCTTGAGGAGACCCCGATCGCAAACGTTTTTTCTCATTTTTCCTATTCTTAGAGCAATTGCTTACATAGTCATTTGCACAGAGTTCGCCATTTAAGTATAGCCATTGTTAGAAACAATTTTTGTGTAAACAAATTTTACTTTTCCCTTGACTGTTACGCCCATGTTGAGTTTTAGGCATTCATTATTAATGTTAGCTTGACAAACAATATTAAGCTTGATGTTCCCTTTGGTGGTAGCAAAAACTAATTTATTCGAGGTCAACTATTTGAAGGCTGTGGATAATTTATGGACTGACATAGTCACAATGTACTTAATGTAATTGTTTGAATAATGAAAGGGGTGATGTAATAATATTGAAAGCATTTAACCAGGCGATTGAGGGAACACGGGTGGGTTTTAGTCAGTAAAAGTTTGACACGCCCTCCTGCTCCACCTACAGCGGGAGAAGTTATTTGATGATTTCCCAACCAAAAAAAACCCACCCGATCCGATTTCCAAAATTAAATAACTTTAATTTTGGAAATCGATTTCTTTGGATATTTTTTCTAGTTTTTTGGCACCGACTTTCTAAATTAAAGCTATTTTTCACTTTGTAGTGTATTTTTCGGAAGTACGTTGTTTTTTTTTTGGAAAAAGTTTTCAGTTTTTAGTTATGGTACCTACCCCACATCAATTCGTATACACTACTTGATATGTAAACAACCACACCTGAAGCATACACTTTCCAAAAAAATAAAAAAATCGAAAGCTATCCACAACTGACGGAGGAACAAACATATAAAATGAACACAGACGAATCGAGAACCTTCTCGTTTTTGATGTCGGTTAAAAAGACAACGGAATCAACGGTCTAACGTTCTTTCCAAGATATGGAGTGATCTTGTTACATACCGAATGGTCACTGATCTACCGATCGACCTGGGCAGGCGTAGTTTAACCTAAAATCCACGCCTGCAGCTGTTTATTTACACACTGTTTAACTGTATTTTTTTGTGTAACAGGTGCTGGCTTCATGCGTCTCTTTGGAACCTACCTCGCATCACACGGTTCCTCACTCGGCACTTACTTCAGGTTGCTGCGCCCAAGAGGAGTTCCACTCGACTTTCGCGAGATCTTGAAGAGAGTTAATACTCCTTTCATGTTCTGCTTGAAGGTACCTGGGTCTTCGTCTCCGGCTGAGGTAAGTGAATCAGTTGATATTATGTCAAATTTATACGATCTTTATCTAAGGCCGAGATGTGTAAACGTTAGTTAGCGCGTGGTTTAGCTTATATGTGCATCTGTCTTGATTTATTTTTATAGTTTGACAGTTGTGTGACATTGACAAAGAATAACGCGTAAACAAAGTATGTGCTGAGTCAAGATAATCAATAATTCTAATATTCAAATCAAAAATTCTAATATTCAAATCAATCAATAAAAAATGGACTGAAATGAATGATATTTGATAAATTAATGATTTATCTTTGTGAGGAAAGAAGAATAGCTACGTACAGTAAACAACATGATTAAGAAAACAGTTATGTAGGTATGTGTTAAACATAACTTTAATTGAATAGCATTTAGGACGGTTTTCCTATTATTCATGTTATTTCAACCAATAACCATGAAAAAATACAAGACGAAAACTTGTTCTTTTTAGGAAAAAAATTATCTTTGTAAACCGAATGGAAGCTGAAAATGGTTAAGAGCACAGGGGTTTTAGATTACTTAATTTATACTCGTATTAACCTAGTAAGGTAAATAAAATTATATAGTTAATTCTGTAAATAAGGATATTGGAATCACTTTTACACGTCATATTATAAAAAAATAAGCTAGATGGAGTTGAAATTTCCTATCCAACTACACCTAAGAAGAAATGGCACAACAAACTCAAGGGTCAAAACTCCTTGAAAGTCCAGACATAATCTGGGCCAGATCATGGTGAAGGCAATGTGGATTAGTAACAGAAATGGTCTTTTGGCGAAAAAAACCACGCAGATTTGAGTGGACCACGCCAGTCAGTGCAACCATTTGCCAGTAATCATGTAGCTCAACTCAGAATTTGAAGACCAATCAAAATCGAATCCACCGATCAAATTTAACGATAAGCTACTTAGATTAAGTTACGAGTTTCTAAGACAGCATGCAACTCTATCTTGTTATTAAATCAAGCTAGCCTTATAATGAAGAAAAAAAACTAAGTATAATTAAAAAGAAATAAACGAAGAAAGTTTCCATTTAAATTAAGATTCTTGAAATTAAAATTCGCTTCCTTCGTGGAAGAAGAAAATATCAGGAAGTTAATATAAATTTGCTGTGCTAATCTTGGAGAAATAGAGCTTAATTAGTTGCTAGCACAGAATAAAACAGATTATTAATAATGAAGCAAGCAAATAAATATTCTATTCATTTTGTTATCGTACCTAGGTAGGCACTGTGCAAGATAGTTCAATTAATAAGACAGTTTATTTTTAATGCCTTATTATTTAGATCAATAAACCATTTCAGGAGTTTTTGGCGGGATCGGGTTGGAACATGTTGCACGAATTTTCATTTTTATGAAATTTTGTGAAATAGCGAATTAAATTGTATAATTTTGGTAGTGATTTATTCAATTTAGTTACATGTGTGTGCACAAGTGTAGTGAAGGTGAAAATAAGTGACTAACGTGGACTTTTCGTGTTCCCCCAAAAACTCATGTTAGGTTGTTGTAAAGTTGCTACCGCTTTACAATAACTTTGACTTGACTGGACTTGACTGAATAAAGACAACTATGACTTTTTTGTAACTTCATGCCCGATATCGGGCCATTTACTTAATCGAAAAGGAAAATTACTTGACACTGGCTAAATGCACAAACCGTGCGAAGCCAAAGCCCAAAAAAAAAAAAAAACCATTTCAAATTTTCATTATTCTGTCATCGTATAAAATGCTCGTAGCTAAGTAATAACAGTCGCACGGGTCGATCCATCAGGTTAAGCTACGCTTGCCGCGGTTGGTCCGTGGATGGGTGACCATCTTTAAATACCAAGACTCCTCCGTACCTCGGAAAGCACGTTGAGCCGTTGCTCCCGGCTGTCATTCGTGGATCTTTGACAGTCGTTACGGGTCATCAGAAGCCCGAAAGTCTGTTAACCAGTCTTACCAAGGGGTTTCGTGTTACCCAGTAACATGTACAATATTGGTATTCACCTGCATCTGGTTAGACTGGAAGCCGACCTTAACATAGTTGGTAAAGAGCTAGGAAGATTGATTAATTGACATACTCAGTCAAGCTAAATCCTTATTGTTTTCTCATAATATTACGCCAATCTAATCGTAACTATACTCCATAGGTTTAGATAGTTCAATAAAAGTAAACAAAAAAAAACACGTGACTCATAGATGCAGAACTTTTTGTTTTCAAATGTTAAAATCATATTATTTATAGTCATATAATAATACGGTCAATTCTGAATCTGAATCGGAATCTGATGAACTATCTGTCACATTAATAATAAATCGTTCCGTTGTATCATACATTATTTCGCTAGCTATGATAACACAATTCAACAATATCGAAACATACTCGCAAAATCGAAAATGTCGATTGTTGAGAGCGCTTTCAAAGGCGTCTGGTTAACCGACTAAACGTAATACCTGCTACTTCGGTTGCCATACTACATCACAGTTGTACTTTTTAATTTAGCAATTCGTTGTATTTTCTAAAAGGTTTAGGGAATTAATGTTAAGGTCTTATAGCAAAGTAAAGGAAAAATTCCTAAAATCAAAAAAAGTTGAAAATTAAGGTAAATTTTGGTACTTACAAGTTTTCGCGAAAATCTAAATTTACTCATATCTTTTTATCGTGTTGACTCAGGACCTTGATTTTTATACACCTAATAGAGACTATAGACTTCGGTATCTGGTATAAATTTCAACTTGCTAGATCCACCCATTCCTGAGAAAATCGGTGGTAACACACAGACAGACAGACAGATGGACAAGAGAGTGATCTTATAAGGGTTCTTTTTTTACCTTTTGAGGTACGGAACCCTAAAAATAATTTCAGCAGTCTTAGTTAAGTAGGCAAGGTCGTTATAGATTTTTTAGTTCATATAATCCCATTGAATGACAATTTCATGAAGCTTGTATTACTGATTCTTATGGTTACAATTCTGTAAAGCCATATTCGATATGTTCGCAAATCATAGTTTAGTCTACATAAAATCTGAGCGACCTGGAAATTTCAAAAACAATTCGCGGATTACCTTAGCGCATTATCATTAAGTCTGAACCAATTTAAAGAATAAACAAGTAATCTTTGAAGCGACAAAATGTTATCTGGAATAATCTTATCTTCATCGTTTTTAACAAAATTTTGTCGGCGAGGAAACGGAAGTGTCGCCAACTTCTAATTTATTATTCTCAATTTTCCAACGTTCTACAAAGTTTTAACAAAATTATTATACTCGTACTTTGAAGTCCTTTTTTGCCTGTTCGTGATTTAAAAAAGGTAAATATTAACATTTGACAAGGTCTATATTAAAGAACAATTTGAAAATATGTTAAGGTATAGATGAAAATATATACAACAAGAAAACACTGAAAGAATGCTGCTGGTAAAAACAGGCAACTTATTTTAACCTGTAGGTAACTTTACTGTTGCTGTATATACCTACTAAGTACGTTTGATTAAAGACCATTTTAGAATAATTTAATACGGTCAAAGTGTAGTATCTGTTCTTTTCAGCTTAATATCTGAAAGTTCCCTCACTGAGCAGGCCATGGTACGGAGCGAGAGTGAATGGTTAGCCGTCACCTCCTTCTGCGAAGCAGTAATGCTCGCGAAGAGGGAGGCGGCGCACGTGAGGGAGAGGCAGTATATGCGCCCTCACGGCCGTAGTCGCCGCGGGAGACTGATCCCAGGCTGATTCCCGGCCACCGTAGGCGCGGGCTTGCGGACGGCGAGTAATGGGTAGCTCGCTGTCCGGTAAGGACCAATCCCGGGTCGACGGCGCGTTGTGTTCCACGCGCGTCTCAAAGAGATGTCAGCACCAAATGGTGGGGTCCGCAAGGGCCGATGCCTGCCAGGGGTGCGGGTTGTTCGAAAGAGATACCGCGGCCTCTGGCACACAGGCAACTGAGGGAACACGTGTGGGTTTTAGTCAGTAAAAGTCTGACACGCCCTCCCGCTCCACCCAGAGCGGGAGAAGTTATTTGATGATTTCCCACCCAAAAAAAAAAACCATGCTCCTTAAGAGTAGTCAGGTAATTTTAAATACGTACCTATTTTAGTCTGAATCTCAAAAATTTGATAAACATTTTAAAATAACTAGAAGATCGGCTTGTTATCTTATTTACTTATACAAGGTTATTTTAAATTGGCTAACTAAACTCCGCAGATGCAGTGGGAGTCAATTTCTAAGCACAATAAATTAAAAAGTTTTTTTTTTGGGAGGTCAAAGACCGCTGTTTGGGGATTTACTTGAATATGAGTGGAAAAAATAGTTTTCTTATGTTTTAACGTGTTTAGATATCGATGACAGCAAGTCAGTGAATTGACACCAAAAAAAAAAAAACATTTTTAAAGCTAATATTTAGAAGTGACTGCAATAACTGAGGTCCATTGCCCCACATAAATAGATTTATGTAATCATTTACGTACACACATATATAAATAGACAAGAAGAAAGGAACAGAAAAATACTAACAAATGTGATACTTAAAATAAAACACATTTTTTTGCTTCTTGTTTAATAATAATTATAATCATTTTATTATCAGGCAATTAAGGCCCATAGATATAATACACAAAATAATCTTAAACAATAATAATATCGGTACTCTAGATAGATAGATAGCGCCTGCGGTTTTAGCTAACCAAATAAAAATAATCCGTATAAACATGAACAATACAACCAGATAAACTATAGTCACACCAGGATTGGTGTCTGGATGTTCACACACTCTTTCCACAACACAATAGATCACAGAACACATGTAACCAAACCCACAGTAACTATGTTTATCCGCTTTTCTTTGTTCGCCGCCCTTCAAAACACTTCGAATTGAAGAGCAGCCCTTTGTAGGTAGGCACTTTACCAAGTTTACACACAATATAACGTTCCGAATGGACACCGTCGAATTATTTGCTCTCTGACCAAATTTGTTTAGGTGTTTCGTATATAAGATCAATATAAATACACTTACACAGGCCGTGATTAAACCCTGCTTCAATATTGATGGTTCATCCCGTGTTAAGATGATTACAAAGGCTATTGATAGCAGTGGGATTATGAAAATAATTGGGACTTGTTTGTTTTTGAAATTGTTTTCGGAGTCTTGCTTGTTTCGCTTTTGGTTATAGTGGTGATGAAAACAGTGTGGCAGTTGATGTGTAAAGAAAAGGAGAAAATAAAATTATAATCAATTTTGTCATTAGAAGCTTTTGTTGCGTAGATTTATCATCTACCTAGAGTTTGCTTAACTTTGTTGGGTTCAGATTCCAGTCTAACCAGATGCATCTGAATCCCGATGTTTTACATGGAGTGATTGCCTTGTCATAATGGAGATTTTCAAAGTTATATAGGCATCTGACCTTGACAACCCAGCTATAAGGTAAAACGAGACCCATTGGTTAGACTACGGTTTTCAAACTTGCGCTTCTGACGACCCGTATAACATTCCCACTGCTGGGACACAGGGCTCCTCTCTGTGAGAAGGAGTAGGCCATAATCCACCACGCGGGCCCAGGGTGTGTTGGGGATGTCACATGTCGTCGCAATTTTGGGTCTAGGACATGCCAGTTTCTTCATGTTTTCCTTCACCATTTTGACAACCCGTAACGACTGTCAAAGATGACAGCCAGGACCAACCGCTTAAAGTGCTTTTTTTTTTGGTATGTAAAGATGGTCACCCATCCACGCATCAACCGCGGCAAGCGTAGCTTAACCTGATTGATCGACCCGTGCAGCTGCTATTACTTAGACACAAGTCCCTTTTATCGTTACGTAGATTAATCTGTCTCACAACCTCGAATCTTTTACCAGGATTCGTTAAATTCTATAACTAACCGAACAATCTCAAAGAAAACACGAATGAATGATGGTGATAATTTTGACATTAAACCGGTAAACAATCCGAAACATGAATATATTCCAAGAGCGTTTATTGAATCAAAACAAAGAACATACATAGCTAATACTGCAGATAATGCTACTCTAAGCATATTTTCTATTGTTTCCCCAACATGCATTTTAACAGACCCTCTGAAACTTGGCGTTCGCCCCCTCGCTCTGATTACGTATCAACAAAGGAAAGCGCTGCCTAGACAAAAGCTTGCGACAACAGTTTTTCCAGTGACCCACCTTCGAAGTGTGTCACACTAGAACCTGTGTACGACTAAACGCGTAGTAACATAACAATGGACTATTAATGTCTTTGGGTAGACAATGGACTGTGAAAATTGTGTTGGGATGGGTCATTTTATAGCTACAGTTTGTTTGTTGTGGAAATGTATATTGATTATGTTCCCCGTAGTGATTTGAAATTTTGGCTTCTTTTGTTTTTGCTACTGTATATTTGTTTTAGTAGTGATTTGAAACTTTGGCTTCCTTGGTTTTTTCTATTGTTTCTTTGTTTTCAATTTTTCTTTTAATGAAGCTGCTGTAATCTTTTTTTTTTTGTTTACTATTATTGACTGTTGCTCTTGTAGCAGCATTACTATTTATTACACCAAAGCTGCGTTGGTTTCCTTACGAGGTACCATTGTCATTAATTGGATTCTATGACATTACCAATGTTAATTATATCATACATATACCTAGTCAATGAATATTCAAAAGTCTACATACTTTCCCATTAAAAAGAAGAAAAATGTATCGATAAGTATTCCATAAAATAAATGCATCTCGCTTATCGGAAATCCGTTCACTAAATCGATTATATGCAATCGAACCAGAAAGTAAGACCCGTATCGAGATGTGCTCGTTACTTTAGATTTATTAGGTAATGTAAATAGTAGATCCATCTGTTTGTCCGTTCCTTAACTATGTTTGATTACGGAATTGAGCTATTCGCCCAAAAGGTTTGGACAAAGATTACGTTGGTCTGAAAGTGGCGTTGGATACATTTTAAGAGCAGGGGACGGTTTGACGTTTCTAGTTATTTTTAAGCAATTTACGTTCAAGTCTTTTGTAGTTTATTTTTGCCTCATTAACTTTGTTCCTAAATTCTTAATGCTAATGGTTGTACTAAATTCTATGTTTTCTTTTGTATATTTGTTCGTAATTTGAATAATTTTCTTTCCATTGTTCAAAGAATTCATATTTTACCATCTCAGGAAAGTTGTAGGTAAATTCATTTTTAAAGGACATTATTCAGGTTCCGAACATTACAAAATATACGGAACCGGATTGATGTCCTTTAATTTTTGGGTACAAAACCAAAAATTATAGGGTCGTGCTAGACAAAAAACGTACCGTTTTCTTATGGGAAATAACACTCTCAACTTGTTTTACCATTACTGCGAGAGTATACAATCCCTCTCACAGAGAGGAGGCCTGTGGTCCCAGCAGTGGGAACATTATGGGCTGATTATGTGTATACAACTAACCCATCCGCTGCTGTGCGATTGTCGCAACCCAGAGGTGGGCACGCCACGATTGCGGCTCTTTGAGGAGTGGTTTGAGAGGCGGCACGGCGTCCTCACCTTCCGCCTGACGCAGGTCCTCACCCACGGTAGAGGTGTGACCGGCTTCGGCGGAGCACCGCCGTGTGCTTGTGGATGCGATCGGTGGCGGCGATCTCTCGCGTCCGGCCCTGGTTCAGGCCATGTTACGGAGCAAGAGTGTATGGGTAGCCGTCACCTCCTTCTGCGAAGCAGTAAAGCTCGTGAAGAGGGAGGTGGCGCACGTGAGGGAGAGGCAGTATATGCGCCCTCACGGCCCTAGCCTCCGCAGGAGACGCCCTGGGCGTCGGGAATCCCAGCTGGCTTGCGGACGGCGAGTAATAGCTAGCTCGCTGTCCGGTAAGGACCAAGCCCGGGTCGATGGCGCGTTGTGTTTCACGTGGGCCTCAAAGAGATGTCAGCACCAACTGGTGGGGTCCGCAAGGGCCGATGCCTGCCAGGGGTGCGGGTTGTCCGAAAGAGATAAAAAAGTTAAAAATGGTCATGAAACCAGCTTTTTTTTCTGGCCGGTACTTAAAATTTTGGGTATGTGAATTCAATTTCTGTTATAGTGAATTTGAAAATACGCTTTATATTGTTTACCCTACATAGTGGAATTTATTCAGTACATCAAGTGACAGCGCTCTAACAGCGGCAACAGTAAATGGTTTCATATCGTCACGTTCACAGCACTTTATCAATGTCACGTTGAGAAGTGCTCAATATCCCAAAAATCTCTTTAGCATTCATTTGTTTACGATTTTACATTATTTGAAGTTTTAGATTATGTCCATTTATTTTGTAAGGGTGTTTAATATTGTCTTTATCGAATAATTTGTGCTGAGTTCCTCATTTTTTTTTAATCATATCACATAAGAAATCGATACAAAGTACAGATCGTCTACGATAAAACTGCACGCACCTCCACAAAAAAAAAAAATACAAATATTGAAATGTATTTGCATCCAGCATTAGAGAGCACGCAGTTTTAAACTGGACAATGTCTATCTGGATTAGCAATATATATTTTGTAAGAACTTAAAAATCGATTATCCTTGAGGAAGTATGAGGAATCTTAAATGTTTACCCGAAATCAATTCTCATAAAATTGGATTAGCATACGCAGAATTATGTCACGGTATATACACAAAAAAATCAATCAAGATTTGATCATTTCACATCGTGCCGTTTGTTCAGTGCCTTGTAAATTAAAGTTTCGTATTAAAATGTATGTGTTTGTTTTTTTTTTTTAAACGTTTCTCAACACTAGGAATTTCTCCTGTATTGTGGGGCGTTTACAAACATTTAAACTGACATACACAAACAGCCAGACCCAGAACAACTACTTGTAGGTCATCTCTGATGTTATTCTTTGGTATTTAATTATACTTTTCACATCTAGCTCACCATAATTCTTGGTGAATACATAAAATCAATCACAGGTAGGTAGAGGTCAGTTTAATCAATTTATTTGCCTTCATCATTTCAATCAGGTAGAATCTAATATTCTTATATAATAATATGAAAGTTCTTTACAGTGACTTATGTTGATGTTTACGACATCTATGGGCAGTACTTTAATCTATTCCTTCATTGATAAATAAATAAAGGGATGTGAAGATCATCATCATCATCATCATTTCAGCCGAAGGACGTCCACTGCTGGACATAGGCCTCCCCCAAGCTCCGCCACTTCGACCGGTTCTGTGCTTCCCGCATCCAGCGGACTCCTGCGGCCCTCACAAGGTCATCGGATGTGAAGATGCTAGTTTAGATTCGACATTGTTTTCAGTATTTTCTTTTGTGCTATGCTTTCATTTTCCCTTTTTCAGTCAGTCAGAGGGTACAATTTAGAAAAAAAAAAACCTCTCATGCGTCATTTCTAATAGTACAGTTAAGGTTGTCTGCAAAACTCGACCTTATCTTGTACAGGCTGGCGATAAAATAACTTTAGTTACATTCGAGCGTTTTCAACTAATTAGAATAGCTTTTTGCTTTTCAAAAGACAGAGTATTATGACAGGTATGTGGGTTTAAACACGAAAGCGTGGAATAAACGTAATCATTTTAATGTTATCACAAACACATCACACAATAATTAATACACTATAGTACATAGGTTGGGTCCATCGGTTAGGTCACAGCCTTCGTCTCTGTGAGACGGGGCACAATCGGCCACGTGAGCCAAGTGCAAGTTGGTAAATGGCACATGTCTTCGAATGTTTGGTTCTGGGACAAGCTGGTTTCCTCACGATATTTTCCTTTAACTTTTTGAGAGTAGTGGGTAATTCAGGGACGATACCACTGGGCCGAAAAATCGAAACTAATTCCTCTATCTAATTAGAAGTAGACACAGATCCCAGCGCCAATCTGCACACCATTCTCGAACTTCTTTGTTTCATTCATACCGCACAACTTTTGGCGCATTCATTTGCGTTTATTCCCGAAAGTTGCTAGTACAAGTTTGTTTCAAAACTGTGGGTAGACGGAAGTTTGTTTGGTTATTTACTAAATGAGCCATTGTTTGGAATCAAACGGTTGGAAGCTCGTAAATGTGTTTTGAATACTAATAGGTTGTATTAATTCCGGTGTAATCGTGATGAATTAAGAAGAATATTGATATTTTATTCTCCTGAGATTAGTAAAAAAATTACCCTTTTCCGAGATAACAAACATTGTTTTTTTTTTAAGAACGTCATCGTTTAGCATCACTGCATACCAATCGGTCTTACCCCCAAGACGCCCCGATGTTTCACATAGTCTTGATGACTAAAGAATTATGTCGACTGTTTATTCAGCTTAGATTAGTAAAAAATTGGTAATCACGGCACGCCCGGGTGATGGGAAAAGTCGTTTTTTTCCGAGACAACGAACATCAAATTCTTTGTGAAAGAGCGTCATGCTATTTGCCGTCATGGCATACTAAACCAGATGTTACCCCAAGGCGCCTTCAAAAATATATTGAAAAATTTGCAACGTCCTCTTATTAACTTCTAGTACTATGCTATAATTAATCAATCGACGTATCATCCTGAATCCAACTTTGTGCTGAAATTGTTATTAACAATTTTGTACAAATTTAGCATCTTAATTGTACAATTTGGATGTTTAGACAAATTCCCAACGTTCAAATTAGAATACAAAAACAAAATATCATCCGACTATCAAAACTTTCACCAGAAAATATATTGAACTAAGCATATTTTTTGACCTAGTTACACAGTTTACTGAACCGTTAATGGCAACAATATTTTATACAAACGGTACAACAAAAACCGTTGTTCTATAAAACTGATGTTAAGTGAAAGGCATTAAATCTTAGCAAACGTCGCGTAAATTCACAAAGTTTTTTTCCACTGATTCCTTTTTTGTTCACTAAGTACTAAATCTAGAAAAAATAATAAAAAATGAATCAATTAAGAACAAAAACGATTAAGTCACTAGTTACAATAATATTTTATCTTGTTTCATTTCCTTTCATAAGCTAAATCCCGAATAAAAAAATTGTCACTGTACTTTTTCCCAAGATTATCATCAGAGAGAACTAAAGGTTCTAATTACCAGGAGGCAGCACCAAAATCGTTTGTTTCCTGAATAAACCGATTAGTTTAAACTTCTACAATCCTTTTTCCTTATCCCTAACCGTAAAGCCACAACTAATGGAAATGGCTTAATCCTGGTTCTGTACCGGATTCACTTTATCTGCCACAACTCCTAGGCAGTCTGTTTGTTCTACTATTTAAACCGACCCACGCTTAGACCCTTTTCTTAATTGCTAAACACTCCTAAAATTTTAGGTACCGTTGCGTATTTCTGTTTCGTATTTTTAAGCGCGATTGTAAGCGTTTTCATTACTAGGCTTAATTTGTAATTAAGATAACCATCACTTTTTTAATTGCATGACAATGGAGAAAACAATTGTTCTTTTTCTTCGTTGCGTCGATGATTCAAACTGTTAAGGCCCATAGTACCCTCATCTCCCGTTTGTATGCTAAAGCACGACTGCCGCCCGCGCCCGCGCAGGGCACCTCTGAGCCTTTATCTCAAAATGGGGATATTCCTTGGCAAATACTGATTAATTTACAATTGAGCTTCGGCGATTCTGTGGTACCTCTAACTATCTATTTTTCAGTGTATTTTTTTACCAAATAACGAAGCCGTTTAGTAGGAGTATGGAATAGAAGCCAAAATATTGCGTGTTGGAAAATATTTTTTTACAGCAAAAGTATTAACCATACAAAAAAAGTACTTCCGGCAAAATGATCTATATGAATCTATAGCAAAATCGTATATTTTTCAAATCTTCAAGACAAGCCGTTAATGAGCAGTACGGCTCATAAAGTGACCGTGTTATGCTACCAAACGAGACGTAGGCCCTTAAGTTTAAATAAGCGTCGACCAGAATTCAGCCACTTCGACTACGTTATCGTTGGCCTTGGAAACGTCTTCCATAGTGCAGGTGTTAGTGCACAGAGAGCACAACAAGAGGGGGGGCATAGTTTGCGATATGACTCCATCACAGTCGCTCTGCATCTCATCGGAAAACATTTGTTGACATAATATTACTTCCATGACATATAAATTCATCTTTCTGCTATAATCCACCTCTTTTATCTTCGAAAATTAAATCGAAGCCAATGAACCACAATAAAACAAATGAATCATCTTTTATTACGATTTTTCTTCTAAATAAAGCCGCTTGAAAAGAGCAAACATTTCGATTCATTCTCGTGGGATTAAAAAAGCACAATGAATGAGTTGATATATCGGATTCGGCGAATAAAGAAGGAAGACCGGCTATCAATCAAATAAATAAATTTCTTTTTTCCTTATATTGTAAAGCTTCCTGAAAGCTTTTAAAGGCACACATTCATACAAACCCAGGATATATAAAAATAATTCGGAACACAAATACCTCCAACGCTTTTGTTCGGTAAGTGGCTTTTACAAATGGGTAGCAAAAAGCAGTAACTAAAATAAAATTGATATATCTAAAACGATTGATCTACAATACTGTTAGAATTTTTTATGTTATTTCGCTCTATAATATATAGAATTAAGAACATCAGTTCAGTTCAGTATTTAAATTAATGTTTTTAAAACATAAATTTTCACACCTTCTGTAACAATGTAATCCGTGCCGTTTACTGTTCAGCGCATAATAATAATAATATATTATTTCGTCGCTGGAATAAAATTCTGGACCAAATAGAAGGGATGGAGACCCAACCGTTGTTTACATTGTAAATAAGTGGACTGACCCGGAAACTTCTCACACCTCGCGATCCCAACTGGTATACTGTTTTATTTTTGTTTGGAATGAAAGGGAAAATAGTATGTAGGTAATTGAAATATGAACATGAGGATTTCGTTACTCTTGTTTGTTTTTGAATTTAATAAATATATGCCGTCGAGATATTATGCTATTTTGCTATTTCAGATTGTATCATCTAACGTTATTACCAAGCGTACTTATTTATACTACTAGTCGGCCAGTGGAAAATTCAACCATAAATAAAAAATACGATAAACGTCTATAATATAAAATATTTGCTTTCTGCACTACTTCTCCAATTATAATCTTTAACTGTGCCAAATTTCATACTCCTTCTTCCACGTAATTTTCATAAAAAGGGATACAAACTTTTGCTTCACGCATTAATAATAAGATAAGATAAGATATTTTTTATTGTACCAAAAACAACAGTGCTTTACAATTCCTTAAAGTCTACATTAGTACATTAGTTAACAAGGAAAAAATAAAAACAGGAATAAGACGCAAAGGAAACATTTTGCTTATGAACTCCACACTAGGTCAAGCCTGTCTCGTGCGGTCCATGGGTGGTATTACCAGATGGTGAAAAGCGTATTACATTAATACTCATGAATTGCTATTGTCGAGAGGCACATAAAAATGCATTATTATTTTAAAGTAAGTAATAAAATGAGATAATTAATCAAACATAAAGCTAAAGAGTTTTTGTTTGTTTGGTTGAACGCGCTAGTCTCAGAAACTACTAGTTTGAATTGAAAAAATATTTTTGTGTTAGATAGTTCACTTATCAAGAAAGGCCTTAGGCTTTATAACATCACGCTGCGACCTTTAGAAGCGAAGCAGCAGTGGAAAACGTTGCAAAAACGGGAAAAAAATCCTTTTTGAGAGTTTCTGTTGCGTGCGCTGCGTAAACGGTTTAAGTTACGCAGAAATCATGTATGCTGGAATTGTTCCTCTTTAAAATTTCTAAAACAAAGTCCGCAACAGCATGTCTACTATCTTTTAATATTGACTCACTAAAATCTTTTGAACCTTTTGAGCCATGATAACTGATATTCACGCGAAGTAGCGGGCAACAGCTGTAATATTATTAATGTGAAAGTTTGTACGTTTGGATGCTTGTTACTCAATCACACAAAAACAGCTGAACAGATTTGGATGAAATTTGGCAAACAGATAGTTAGTAACCTAGATTTTTTATCCTGGTCATACGTTCCCGTGGTATAATTTTTGACCTCCACGCGAGTGAAGCCGATGGCAAAAGCTTGTTTTAAATAAAGCGAAGATTGTGTTGTAGTACACAACTTTCGCTTTATTTAAAATTAAAATCACTCGCCTACTTTCACAGCTAAGATAAAGTTAAAAACAGAATTCTGAACAACACTGCGAACTGATATTATCCACAGCCTAGTTACATACTCCATATTCTTCTCTATGGACAAACTTTTATCTTTTACTTACAAAAACAAAAGCTTAAGTGTTGCACTAACCGCGTTTTACACAGTGCGCTCTAAATTGCCTGCAACTACCGCATCGTTGGAACTTTTGAATGGACTATCCGGACTTTCGCTAGAACATGCTCAGAGGTAGAAAGAGGCTTTAAAATAAGGTCTTATGTTTTTGGACTAAAAGTTTGGGTGGAACTATTATATAATTGCTAGACTCTGTTATGGACATAACAGAGTCTAGCAGAAAAAAATCTTTATTGCAGACCACATGAGCCATAAAAAAACACAATACATAAAAAAAAATAAGAACATTAAAAAATAAAAAAAATAGAGAAGAAAAAAAAAACAATTACAAAACTCACGCCTTTCTTCTCTTGCACATAAATAGGCACAAACATTTTATGTGAACAAAAAGTTTAAATAAATAAATATATAATGTGTTTTATTAATGTAAATTCTTTTACAAATAAAATAAAAAAGAAAGAGGAAGATCTGATGAGACCAACACGATAATTATCCTCCTGATGAACACCACAATCAGATTCTAATTTTATTCGCCGAAGTATTAAGTTCCAGCCTTCAGCGTGAAACCAAACAATTCCTAGATAAGACTAAAGAAGTCTGGTCTATGTATTTATCTTTACCTAGTAACTAAGCCCTGCTTTTGTTCTTTGGATTAAGGATTTCATAGATACTCTGTTGAAAAAAACTGAACTAAACAAACAAAAACAAAAATCCTACAATTATCTTCATCATTAATTCACCCTTTTAATTCTTACTTAAACTTATTATGTTCTGTGGCTAGGTGTGAGTTACATAAAATTACATGAAGCATTGGTCAACGCTTGTGAAATCATTCTCTTTTTGATTTTCAATATGCACCTTCAAATTGCCTCAGTGTTAAACAAAACCTATTCTTTTGTTGATAACAGGGTTTGGAGATCAAAGGACAGATGGTATTCTGTTCTGAATCGGATTCTCTTCTCTTCGTTGGCTCCCCTTTCCTTGATGGACTTGAGGGTCTCACTGGCAGAGGCCTCTTCATTTCTGATATTCCTCTGCATGACGCCACGAGAGATGTCATCTTGGTTGGGGAACAGGCGAGAGCTCAGGTAAGAATAGTTGTAATTTTATTTTATTTGTTTATTCTAAAAACTTTGCGAGGGCTACCAAAACCATTTTTTAAAGCAGAGTTTTCCAACCTCGTATTTCTCGTAGACAACTTTCAAAATTGTATTTATTTATTTATTTCTTTGCTTTGGTTTCGGTGGACCTTCTTCTGCAGCCATATTCCCAAAATACGTCAATACATTATTTTCAAGCCCATTAATAAAAAACGTGAAATTTTTCGCCAACATAGACCCCGCCGAGTCTCCCGTGGATCCCCCAAAGTGGTCCACCTGGACCACTTTGGGAATCACTTTAAAGTAAAAACCCATTTTCTCATCAATCAAGGTTTATAAACTTGATTGATATTTGAAGTATTAGAACAATAACCTTCAACGCATTTTTTTTGTGAAAATAGTGAACATCATATTTATATCAAGGTTTTTTACATGATAGTGGACGGAATTTATGTAAAGGATTTGCCAAATTTATGAAAACACTGTCGTGGAATACAATGTAATATTGTAGCAACGCACGACGATAATGACGAAAGAAAATATTGCACTGAATCAGAATAAAAAATTAAAAATGTTATTTATTCAAACTAGGCTGAGAGTCAGCTCTTTTTGGGCGTCAAAATTACATAAGACAGTCCCCCAAAACGCCCGCCCTTCACCACTTCCTAGTGCTTTAGCTGGGAAGAAGGAGTGGCGAATGTTCAAAGAAGCTTGAATATTTACACACACAATCTGCTTTCACGAATTACCAAAGAAGTATCAAAAGCTTTAGTAGCATCAGTTTAGAAGTAGTTTTAAAACACCCGTTTGAAGTTTCGCACTTGTTGATCGTCTTCAAGACCAATGTCTACAGCAGCGTGCTTGAAACTTGCTTTGTAGGGGCAGCAACTCGAGTTGAACATGCCGATGGATTTTATTTTTAATTTTTTCAACTTATGAGTGCAGTTGGTTGGAATTAGTTGGATCAACTAAAACTTAGACAAACAAAACTTGGAATATTCGATTAATTGCTTGGAAAAACTGAAGGGTATCGTGTTAATGATTCTGGACTTAACTGGCGAAGTGTAGGTGGACTATAAGTACATAGAGATGTACTTATAGTCCACCTACACTTCGCCAGTTCAAGTTCAGTCCAATCAAAAATGTGTAGTATCAGGCAGGGTTAGGCAGAGGCCTAACCCTGCCTGATACTACACATTTTTGATAAAACTTTTAGGAAAAACAAACGTGATGTTACCTATTTACTTAAAGAAAAGAAAAAGTATTACCAAACAAGACAATACTTTATCACATGAAAGCTTTGACGACAGAAGCCTCTTATTTTTTTTAATCAAAACGTTTGTATTACAAAAAACCAACGTCACGTGATATTCCCAGGCGGTCACCCATCCAAGTACTAACCACGCCCGATGTTGCGTAACTTCGGTGATCAGAACGAGAACCGGTGTTCGCAACATGGTATGGACGTTGGAGACAGTGCAACTGAAATTTCTCTTTACTATCAGTGCATTTGTCTGCTTTCCAACAACGATTTGTTTCTGTAGCTATTAATTGACCGTCAATGCAACTCTAGTAACGTAATCACAATAAAACCTGCATAACATCACAACAATCTATTTTCCCGAAGGATTTGGCAGATGTTTTTTACTTAACGCACCTGTTTTTTCTAAAGTATCAGGCAGATCTGTACCAACATACCTACCTACCTACTAAGTTTTAGTCCCATGTAGTAGGGGTAAGTCTCCGGGCCACTACTGCGAAGTTCCAGATGGTAAAATCAAAAAACGATTTGTTCGGCTTTCGGATCGTATCCTGTATATCCTACACTCAGAAGTCGAGCTTGCAATATGGCCAACGCAGCAGCCGAGTTAGTTTAAGCAGTCAAACCTTGACTATTATTTAAAGAAAAAACGTGACAGTGTAAATAATCTTATCGTTCGAATTATAAACTTAAAAAAAGAGAACTATATAAACACAAGTCTGAGATTATTAAATAGATACAGGCAAATCTAAGAAGTTAATATCACCAAGGAGTTTCCATCAATTATCTTTTTCTGATGGAACGCATATGCTGGGCGCGCCATTTTTACAGCATTACAAAACGATTTCTTTGATCTTTTATTTAGTAGGTTCAATCCCAATGTATGAGATATAGTCGTGTATTAAACTGCACATAACTAGGTATTAAAACACTCGTGTGATACAATTAAAAACCACGCCTATGACTCGGTTTTTAAACACACACTCGTATTTTAATACCCCTCATTATGCAACAGTTCCACAAACTACTATTCTAGAATCTAATTATTAATTTGTTTTCAATCAGGATGGACTACGAAGACGCATGGACAAGCTTAAGAACTCAATAGAAGAAGCAAGCAAAGCAGTAGACAAGGAAAGACAAAAGAATGTTAGCCTTCTACACTTAATATTTCCTCCCCACATAGCCAAGAGACTGTGGTTAGGTAAGTTTGTAAGTCAATTATCTGTTCGTACACTTTGAAATTGATTTATGTATGGTTTAATTTAAGTACGCACTATGTTTGATTAAAGTTTCCTTCCTGGGAATTGAAGTGAGTTAGGCGTTAGTGGGAGTTTAGCGAGTCAATCTTGTTTCGAAGTGGCGTCCCGTGGCGTAGTTTACTTGTGTTTTACCTAAAGGTTGTTTAGTAAGTTCTGGTACTGAGTTTCTTTATTACCAGTATTTGAAATTTTATATAAAGGTATGATTCCGAGCTCCGCTGCTCGCAGCAGTGCTGCCGGCCGCGTTGTTTCCGAGCAAGGCAGCAGTGTCGCGCTGTTCGTGGTAGTACGCTGTTGTGTATTCATTCATTTGCTTTGAGTTGACAAGATGTCGATCGGTTAATTAATTGTTCCTCTTCTGATTCAAAGAAATTCTTCTTTTCGTTGCCAATTTACTAGTCAACATTCGCGTAGGTACTATCACTGCGGCGGCAAACGCCTCACTACTGGTCTGTCGCGGCGGCGGGGCGACACTGCCGCGCAGCAGTGCTGCCGCTGCATTGCTGCCGCGACATTGCTGCGTAGCTCGGAATGTAATATCATATAAACTTATAGAGAATCTATGGGGACCAGTAGTGCTGCGGCTGCACTGCTGCGTGCAGCGGAGCTCGAAATCATACCTTAACTTATCACATTTGTAAGCTCCTAGTCCTGTAATTTTTTGTACGGCATTTCGTATTTGAACTGGAGAGGTCGTGATTACTTAACCGGTCTTTCCTGTGGCTGCCTCAAGCTAGTTCAAAGACTGCACACTAAGGGCACCCCCTATGGGGTACGAAACTGGGCTTAGAGAGTCGCTATCGGGAGGACAGCAAGGTGGGACAGGCTGGATCTGATTTGGATGATTATAATTATCGCTGGAATTTAAAGCAACAGGCTCAGCTACGGCGGCGGCGCGGGCTAGCACTTCGTCGAGCAAGGGTCGGGGGGTGTAGTCTTATATGCAATTATTTCCTATTTTATAGATAGAAAGGATAGAATAAAAAATAAATACATAAGTGGAAGACTAAAAGTGGCACTAATAACTGAAAAGTTGTGTGCAAATCGGTGGTCATGGCATGGGTGTGTGATACGTCTGAGGAATTAGGATAATGTCGCGCGGAAAGATTTAAATATTAATGTCGATGGCTGTAAGAGTAGGAGAAGGTCAAAGAAACTACGGATGGACTGTGTGATGATATGGTTTGAAACGGAGTTAACTACCGATATGGGGTCTAATAGAGAAGTAATATGTATGGAAGTGTATGTATGAAGGAGTATGTAAGAAAATTATATGTTATGCCGACCCCAAATAAATTGGGCCAAGGCCAGGAGAATTATGGTGGTATTTATTTCGTATTGGCTTTTTAATTTTTGACTCTAAAACATGCAACAGTGAAAGTTGACCTACATTACATTGTTCAAATGCCTAAATACAGATCCCAATCTCGTACCACACGTAAGCACTTAAGATTGGAGCCCTTAGTTCCACGAACCCTTATTACAGGCATAAACCAAAACTGAGGCGTCCCATTCACTCAGCGACATTTGTTTTGACACGACGAATTGCGTGACGCACCCAGTTATCACGTAATATCACGCAATTTTGTCATGTAAACTGACTGATGTTGATGTCAAAATGGTTACAAAAGCTTATTTCGAGTAATATTGTGTTGAAAATTTTACTCGGAATAATTTGTCCAACTTGTCTGCGTGGGCTTGAGTTTAAGTGTCGTATAAAAGCGAATTATTATGATGCTGAATAAGTAAAACTTTTGGTGGTATTGTGACCTTTATAGTTGTGACTTAGTGTAATAAAATATTCAGACGTCCCTACTTTGATTCTGATGAAATATGAAGCCTCTGCTTCAAAACAATCCGATAAAAAGGCAGTGAATTTAAGAATATGGGATTTGTGCTGGCTATGTAAAATTTGCCGCATGGGTCAATCGATCAGGTTAAGCTATGATTGCCGCGGTTGGTCCGTGGATGGATGATTACATACCAAGTCCCCTCCGTGCCTCGAAAACCTCGTCAAGCCGTTGGTCCCAGCTGTAATTCGTGGATCTTTGACAGTCGTTACGGCTCGTTGCCAAAAGGTATCGTATTACCCAGTAACTGGGTTGTGGAGGTCAGATAGGCAGTCAATCCATCTAACATAATAGTACACAGCTGCATCTGTTTCGACTGGAAGCTGACTCAGCATAGTTTGGAAAAGGCTAGGCAGCCTATGACCATTAATGAAGAAATAATATAAAGTAAAGAATGATAGCGTTTATCCTCCATTTTATATTATTTTTTCGTTGATTTCATTCCTGTATAGACCGCAACTGCGAATGGTGACGTCACAACGACACAATGACGCCAGTCATCACCATAACACAACACCCACTATTATATATATGCTTCTATTATATTATCCTCCTTTATACCATGTTCACTACCACAACAGGGTTGTAAACCATTGTTAGTTGGCACACACATTAATTACTAACTTTAATCGAGCTTTGAGTGTGCACTTCGCAAGACAGGTGCGCCCAACTTTTATAATTCCATTAGGTTATAACGGCGCGGATGAATAATTAAAGAGGATTAATTGTGATGAATCACCTTGTATAATAGGCTGTGTGTGTTAAGGCATACGAGGCTCGGGTGTCAAGAATCTTATAGATATTAGTATATTTAATCTGTTGGATAAATTATCTATTTTAAAACATAATGTTGGTTTTGTAGTTTTTTTTTGGTCTTCCTAACGTTAGGTACTCATTAAGTAGAATTGGTTCGACATGTGGGTATCTTCTCTGTGTTAAGTATATTATCTTGTTGATCACCATTATAGTCTTATTTTGTTCTCTTCTACATTTAATCTTCAAAGCAAAAAGAGGCATCTTCTGGGCAAGCTCGTTCCATCATAGACCTTATCCATCGCTTTTCAATAGATATTTTTTTTTTAACTCTACAATGTTGAAATCCAAGTCAATGATAAATTATTTTATTTCTGTAAGTAGTACAAAAACTTTTACACGTCAATCATATTTTTTAAACTAGATGAGGTCGGCGTTTCGTATCTGACTACTCTGAGAAGAAAGGCCGAAACAAACTCAGAGGTCACAATCTCTTTTAAAGTCCAGGCATAATCTTGGTCAGATCATGTGAAGACCATGTGGATTATTGTGGCATGTGGAGTGTCTGAAATGGTCTTTTGAGGACAAAACCACACCTATTAAGTAGACCTGTCGAATCAGTGCACGCATTTATCAGTAATCATACAGTTCAACTCAGAACTTGAGGAGCTCAACGATTTGACGAACAAAAGAAAGGACATCTTAGTAAGTAGCATAAAGTAATCAAACTGCCAGATTAACATTAAAAACGAAATGAGAAAGAGATGAAAAACAAAAAAAAAAGCAAACATGACCCAAATAGTCCTCACATTCACAATAATTAAAACAATAATAATATTATACTTTTCAAAGTAAATATTCATGTCAAATTGTATACACCATGACATTTTAGTCGTCTTACAACGGCAGGCCACTTCATGTATACAATGACTACTAATCATTTTTGAAAAAAAAAATTTTTTTTTTTTGAACATATTATGCATAATTAAAAAAAAAAAACATTAACATCATTCACTAAGACGAGTGACGTAGTTGGAAACACCCTGTTATGGAGGTGGAATTAATTATGAAATGTAATGGTAGGTAGGTAGGTATCTTCTACCATTTGATACGTAAACATTATTAACAGGGAGGGTGTTTCATAATTCTAAAGCATGATTTATTTTTCTTTGTACCTATTATCTTAATTAATTGTAACAATGTTTTAATCGCGCCTAGAGGTATTTTATGATGGATACATTGAGTGGAACATCTTTGTAAGACAACTAAAATGTCGCGGTATATAATAATCATCAAATGTCAAAGAGTATAAGTTTGTAAAAACAACATTCAGCATGCCTAAATTGGAACAGCTCAATCCCAAGCTTTTTTATCCTCAATTTATATTTAACGTGATATAATGTCTATCTATTCATACACGAAATATCTGAAGGGGTCATTGTACTCATAATTACGAACAACATTTACTATGGGGCCAAAACTGAAATCCCGGAAAATAAAATCAGCCGTTCCCTACATTTTGACGAGTTATGCGAACATAAATGTAGGGAACATTTGATTTTTTTTCGCGATTTCAGGTTTGGTCCCATAGTATTCATAATGATGAGCACAGTGACCCCTTTAGATATTTCGTATGAATAGATAGACCTTATATAAGGCTTTCAAGCACAACTTACGTTTAATGAATGATAGAATGATGAAGTTAAAGGACAGTTGTCCTTTATCTGATGGTTTACCAGGATTTTTAGTTAAACATCATGTTTTGCGACATTGCAATTTCAAGATCAAGGTGTCAACAGAATAAACTATGTCGTCGCTCGGTCTTAACCAAAAACGATCAAGCATAGATACGGATAAAACACATTTAACTCCTTAAAACTACTTTCTTAATAAAACAACTCTTTTCATAGGTGAGAAGATCGAAGCTAAAAGTCACGATGACGTCACGATGCTGTTCAGCGACATTGTAGGCTTCACGTCAATATGTGCCACAGCCACGCCAATGATGGTCATCGCCATGCTGGAAGACCTGTACAGCGTGTTTGATATCTTCTGTGAGGAGCTGGATGTTTATAAGGTAAGAGAACAAACTGAGCAAAAATTCAGATGACAATTTTGTACATTTTGGAGAGAGTGCTACTTGGATCTTCTGACGCCTAAATGACACTGACAGAGGGGCATTGTTGTTAAACATTTGTAAAAATTACACAGTAATTGTTTTGACAAAACGAGATGGCGTTAGTTCTGATCAAAAGTACTTTGTAGCATTTCAAACTCGTGGAAGTGAAGTCAAGTAACAAACCTAAGTGAATAAAGATACAATAGATGAAGGTGAATAAAAACTTTACGTCAACTTTAACGGTTTAATTTTGTATGAACCGAATGTAAAGCGAATTAACAAAAATAATTGTTTGGCATTTCGTCGGTGTTCGAAATGATGGACGAAACCAGTGCAAATTGTGTGGCATCTGTGTTCGAAATTTTTCAAAGTGTAAATGTAATATTTGAGTATTAAATATCGCCAAGCTTTGAGTAATTGCTTTTCAATCCAGGCAGATATGTTTTACCAAATAAAGTTCAAGTTAATAAAGGTAAAATAAAATATCTAACATGTAGTTTTTTTATTGTAGAAAACGTGTGATAGGTATACCGAGACTAACATATGGATGTACCTTTATTATTACAGTAACTAATTCAACCCCACAGTTCTTGGAAACCCTACATCCGTCATGTAACATGCTAAAGACCGTTGGAAAATTGCTCTCTTTAGAAATTCAAATTAACCTAAACAGCTCCGTAATTTGAAACAAGGAGCATACAATTACCGTTAGTAATTAGAATGAAATTCAGCCGTTTGGAAACAAAATACTTCAATGGCCGCCGGTTGGTAGTCCGTTCGTTTTGAAGGAGTTTGGTGGAATTAAATTGTGACCTTTGTTTTGGTTCAGGATGGTCTCATAAGGATTTAATTTTCGTGTTTAATGTAATTTCTAGTTTGACATACATAGGAGCAATGAAGCATTATGTTAAGGCATTATGCAGAAAGTCCTAATAATCTTGAAAAAACAAAAGAAGATATTCTATTATATTTCACAAAAACGTTCTATCACAAGTTAATTTTGTTTATGAATTCTGTGTTAAACTTGAGGAAAGACATCACAGGTTCTAAACATTAATTTTGAGAGATAAGCTCTGAAAATTATTATTTAGAACCTGATGTTTTATTCCTTTCTAAAAAGGTGTCTACCCGTCTGTTGAATTATCTTTTTTTAAATTAAAACATCAAACAAGTTTTAATCAAGTGACATCGGAGAAAAGCTTTGTAGATCAAATAATACAAACAAAATGGTTGTCAGTGATCCGTACTCTAATCTAATCATAATTAAGACATAATAATAATTACTGTTCTATGTAATTAATAATCGTTTACTGAGGATAATTTGCTCTTGTTATTAATCTGTTTGAAGGGTGTCGGATAATATAGGAGCTTTGTATTATTAAAATGTATGAATACATCTTTGAAGATTCTGGGTAAGAAATTGGAAGGCTCCGAATTTAATCTAGAATACTCGTTTATTTTAATTAAAGTTTGTTAAAAGTATTGCTAGAATCTGTGCCGGGACCGAATCGAGTACAATTCAAACGGAAAAGAAAATATGACCAGACACTGCCAAACCTCGTCCCAGATGCTAACGTCGCCAAATTCACTTTGAACGTATTTATCTGTTCGCACGATTTGGGTATAGGCATTGGCTCTAGCTTATCATGGCCTAGCAATCACATTCATTAGGCTTTTAAGTATCCTAATGGTTGAAAGATCAAACGATTCTCAAAATATTTACTTTTACAAAATATTAAACTACTGTGGCTTACATTTTTTTGTTTTATGTATGCATTTATTTTTGTTCCTTTGTGGCACATTCTTACGTCAATAAATTTGTCTAAATCTTGCAAGTGTCATGAAAGATATGACTTTAACCAAAATTAAATATGGCGACAACCAGACGCCATATTGTGGAGAAAAAAAAAGTCAACTAACGCAACATCAAGTGGGGTATCATTGAATAGGTCTTTGAAAATCATCTTAAGGTTTCTTTGATCATTTTTAATTTTGAATAACCATTTTTCATTGTAAATCTTACATTCTAAAATATTCTGTGTAGGTGGAAACAATAGGTGATGCATACTGCGTGGCGAGCGGGCTACATCGTAAGATCGACACACACGCGCCGCAGATAGCGTGGATGGCACTGCGCATGGTGGAAACGTGTGCGCAGCATTTGACGCACGAGGGGAACCCTATAAAGGTATGTATTGCTACATTGATAACACTTTAGTGTCATGAGGTATTATGGTAACTTTGGCACAGAACCGGTCGAAGTGGCGGAGCTTGGGGGAGGCCTATGTCCAGCAGTGGACGTCTTTCGGCTGAAATGATGATGATGATGGTAACAAGGAACTTACTAAGTCATATTATTTTGGGCTATCCTAAAACTCTTTGGTACACCTAGGAAGTTCCTTTACGACCCCAGCATCATTTGTTTTGCCTATCATAATTCGTATCTATCCTACGCACTGCTAGCAATCGCTGAACTATAACTGTAAGTTCAATAAAATATTTGAGTTAACTACTTAAATATAAAATTTAAATTTATCTAGTAATTTCTCTGTAAGCTCCATAAAGAAGACGGTAGGAAACAATTATAAAGGTAAATCTATACTTACATTATAATGGGTACAATTTGTTTCTTTGTAAGTTTGTTTGTAGGGGATAATCTCTGGAGCTACCACTCGGATTTGAAAAACTCTTTTTAAATTTGATAGCCCAATTCTTGAGGAAAGTACAGCTTATCTAACATTACGCTACAACCCATAGCTCTGCCAGAGGTGCCGGTTGTTCGAAAGAGATACCGCGGCCCCTGGCACATAGGCAACTAAGGGAATACGGGTGGGTTTTAGTCAGTAAAAGTCTGACACGCCCTCCTGCTCCGCCCAGAACGGGAGAAATTATTTGATGATTTCTCAGACAAAAAGAAAAAAAAAACTGAATGAAAGAGAAAACGTAATGTCGCGGGCGGGAAATATGTGATTATATTTTATGTTAATACAAGAAAAAAAACATTAAAATACTGTTGTATCTTCGATAGGATGCAAAGATAATTCTACATTATTTTATTAACCTGTCAACATGAGTCAACATTTCATTTGAACACTAATGAAAGCACAGTGTGAAACTATAAAGATAGCTGTTGTATGCCAACGCAACCTATTTCCCTCAAAGAATCAACAGTTTGCCCCGGAATATAAACATCTACGTTTACCTTCACCTCACACATTAACGTTGACGGAAAGCTTAATCAAAGTTTTATACACTTCCCGTCTAAGAAATTAATCTTACGTAAGTTTCATGTGGCGAGATTTTTGAATTTGATCAGGTATTTATTGCAGGCTGTAAATAGACATTCAAAGACTACGTTTTGGCCAATGAGAGGTCAATTTTATAACACATCTTTCACGAAATAGCTAATAGACACCATTTTACGTTTAGGCTACTCTCGGCCCCTCGACACCTTAAAAAAGATTTGTTAATTTGTTTCCTCTCAACCCTTAAACATAGTTCACACTCGACCCCCAGGGGGTGAGACTGAATTTTCAAACAAAAGACAGGCATACCTCGTCCACTTTTGACCCCAGTTCGAGTAAGGTACGGACTACGTTTGGGGGTCGAGAGGAAACTAAATTTGGCTGGAATATAAAATCCACTCTCGACCTCCAAGGGTCGAGAATAAACTTTAGTCAGGGGTCCAGTGGACACATTATTTATTGGGGGTCGAGGGGTCGAGAGTGGACTAAACGCTATTTTAGTCGACGTTCACAAAAAAAAGGGCGTAAAAATTTCACTTGATTTTCAACCCTCGGTGTTGAACTGAGCATTGTGAATTCAACAAATTATTCAATTTTTCAACTCTCGGGGCTAAGCAGTGCGTTGAAGATGCAGTGCGCAAAACTTTCCCGCCGCAATATTATTACGTCCGTATGAATGTCGTCTAAGACAAACATAAAATAACATTAATTACATCACGCCTGCCTCGTGGAGGCAATCGGCGGCAGCGATATCTCGCGTCCGGCCCTGGTCCAGGTCATGGTACGGAGCGAGAGTGCTTGGGTAGTCGTCACCTCTTTCTGCAAAGCAGTAATGTTCGCGAAGAGGGAGGCGGCGCACGTGAGGGAGAGGCAGTATATGCGCCCTCACGGCCCTTGTCGCCGCTGGAGACGCCCTGGTAGTCGGGGATCCCAGGCTGATTCCCGGACTCCGTAGGTGCGGGCTTGCGGATGGCGAGTCATGTGTAGCTCGCTATCCGGTAAGGACCAAGCCCGGGTCGACGGCGCGTTGTATTTCACGCACGCCTTAAAGAGATGTCAGCACCAACTGGTGGGGTCCGCAAGGGCCGATGCCTGCCAGGGGTGCGGGTTGTTCGAAAGAGATACCGTGGCCATCAAAAGCCTGACACGCCCTCAAGATTAACATAAAATAACATAACATCACGCCTGCGCGTTTGCACTATCTATATGAGCAAAATTATTATTAGTTATTGTTTTTTCTTATAACACCATGATACATACATTTCAAGAAAATCTATAAAATTTTATCTCAATACTTGGAAACAGTATTAAAATAGTTTAATGTTAGTTTTATGGATAATTTTTATTTTTATTGTTCCCATAAAATATGAATTATTTTTATTTTAGTTGCACTTCAAGCTATTTTATGCGAAGGAATATAAAGTTTTACACTTTTGATAGTGTTAGAATTCCAATTTTATCGATATCTGCACTAAACTAAAATTTATATTTAGTCATCAAAATTGTGTTGCCACAATTACTAATCTACTTGATACTTGAAAAAATATATTTTGAGTATACAGTACGTAATTTATTTGTCACAAACAGTTTAATAAGAAAACCACCGCTTGTCTCTAAAAAAATCTGTTTGGTTTCGACGTAAAACCATTAAAAACCAAGTCATTGGAATGTAATTCTTATCACCTTAGGTAAAAGTATAAATTAGTAGTATCATATTCTCGTCAGTCATTCTAATTATACTTTATAACAATGAGACAAGAGTTACATTACAATTACTTACTAGTGACATTACGTCATGTAAATTTGATATATAATAAATGTACTGCTTTATACGTAGGTAGTAATGTACCTACCTACCTGTGTCTGTGGATCTTACCTGGATCAAACAGACTGATACTTTTAAAAATCTGTTATTTTTACATTTCAAACAGATATTTATATTTTATTTATTCGGATATTTGTGTAGATGTAGGTAAAGAAAGCTTGTCCTAACAATTATGTTACTCTTCCTAGATGCGCATAGGCCTGCACACCGGGACCGTTCTCGCCGGAGTCGTCGGCAAGACGATGTTGAAGTACTGTCTGTTCGGACACAACGTCACGCTTGCCAACAAGTTTGAGTCCGGCTCTGAACCCTTGAAGATCAACGTCAGTCCTACTACTTATGAGTAAGTTATCAATTACATTACTTACCGGCCAGAATTTTTATAAAGACCTATCATTATTATAGATACACATTATTCGCAGATATTTTTGCTGGTAGTGAGATTTTAAATATATTTTTGCAATATAAGCTGCACTCATTGCTATTATTGAAAAAAAAATAAAAACTCGAAACAGACTGTCAGATTTTTATGCTGCCAAAGTGATGTCAGATATTTTTTATAACAACGAGGTATCACATTTTTCTGAAATTAGCCGATTAGGCAGATGTTTATTACGCACGACATTGTCAATATTATTGCATTCTAAGAGGTGAAACATCATTTTGTAGCCAATGCAGCATCCTATATTTTTGCTTGTCTCGTCAGATAGTTTTGGTGTTACTTCCATCTCACATAATGATGTGTGTTGCCACTTGTGTATGCCTTCCACAAATGAACACATATATTTGCCGTCATCTTGACGACAGATATATTAAGAAAAAGGATGATTCATGCAATCAGATATTATTGCCGAGCTCTCCTTATTAATATATTTAGGCTCGTGACTGCACAAATAACATCATTGTTTTGTTTGATAAATCTCCTTGAAGTCTGTTTAAATCTCGTCAAAATACCCACAATCGTGCTGTCATTTCATCAACTTCATATTTCATTTCGAACAAATTCACAAACATTTTTATTAAATCTGTGTGAAATTAATTTAATAGAATGCTGTTCAGTGGTTTTCACATTATGAAAGAACTTATGAATTTAATATTAAATGGTGCTGAATTTAATTAAAAGAAACGAGTTAAATCATGCTGCGATTTATTTCTTTTAAACTCGTGATTCCTACACAAAAGAACTAGTTTACTGGTCGTTGATAAGACACTCTCCCCCGTATTCGCGAGTTTTTGAATTATGAACCAAATATATTTAGAAATGTTTTTTTTTTTAAAGTTACTTAGTCCAGTAAGTACTAAGTTGTAGTTTTTTAGTAACGTACTTTAGCCAAATCGAAATAAAGTTGGGAATGAAAAAACTAGCTCAGAGCTTTAGGCACATCTCTTTTTATAATAAGACGGATTAAGTTTAAGAAATAGACAGTCACAAGTATAAGTGATAGAGTTGACGCTATACAAAGCCGATCTTTTTCAAAAATCAAACCACAATCAATCAACAATCAATGGACTCGTCCCAACGCAGTCCACTGCTAGACTATGTCCAGCAGTGGACTGCCTCTCACACAGGCTGCGCCACAACACCCTGTCCTCCACCTTTCCAGCCACTTTTTTTAGGCCACTGGTCCATCTAGTTGGAGGACGTCCTACACAACGCTGGCCAATACGCGATCTCCAGTCCAGTACTCATCTCTTCCACCAGCCATAGGTCCTTGGACAAATATGGCCAGCTCATTGCCACTTCGGCTTGCTTTCAAGCAAGCTGCTGGCAAGCTATGTCAGAAACTTTTCCAGAATATGTCATTTCGGATTTTATGCTTCATTCTTTGAAGCCTTGAACCCGCTCCATAGCGCGCGGCCTTAAATTTGTGGACTCGCCTGACTGTCAGTGTCCACGTTTCAGCATCGTATATCATTGGCAAGCTATGTCAGAAACTTTTCCAGAATATGTCATTTCGGATTTTATGCTTCATTCTTTGAAGCCTTGAACTCGCTCCATAGCGCGCGGCCTTAAATTTGTGGACTCGCCTGACTGTCAGTGTCCACGTTTCAGCATCGTATATCATTGGCAAGCTATGTCAGAAACTTTTCCAGAATATGTCATTTCGGATTTTATGCTTCATTCTTTGAAGCCTTGAACTCGCTCCATAGCGCGCGGCCTTAAATTTGTGGACTCGCCTGACTGTCAGTGTCCACGTTTCAGCATCGTATATATCATTGGCAAGCTATGTCAGAAGCTTTTCCAGAATATGTCATTTCGGATTTTATACTTCATTCTTTGAAGCCCACGCCATTGCGGGCGGCCTTAAATTTGTGGACCCGCCTGACTGTCAGTGTCCACGTTTCAGCATCGTATAACGGGAACATACATTTTCAAAAATTCGGTGTGCCATGATTTACGGCTGGGGTATACTATACTCTGCATAAAATCGATTGGCCAATTTGTAACAATGATGGCCGCAAACCCGGCTTGAATGCGAAATGCTCGCCCACTACCCAGATCAGGTGGAATTCTATTCACGGCTCAAATTACGGCAATGGATCTTAAGACGACAAATTGGTATCTTCATGTTGTGCAATATTCCATCATGGAAATTGGGCTAGTACTAAAGGTGTGCTTACAAACACGGGCGATATTGTCAGCAATTTAATTAGGTTTTTGCAAAGTTCTCGTCACGGCGGTAGTCGACCTTAAAATTGCTGGATTCATCTAGTTGAATTCCTTAAAATGGATCCAGTTGTTTTTGCTTTAACAGGTCCTTCTCATTTCTTACTCTTAAATTATATTAAAATAAAAAGAGGTAAAATTATTATTTATATGATTGTAAAAGGTAACAATAATATCTGGAAGTGCTGGTACTAGAGCTTTCTATTAATAAAGCTACATTATTACCGAGTATCATCCATGCTAATACCATAAATTCGAATTTTCACGCCTGAACTACTGTGCCGATTTCGATATAATTTAGCAAGGAGATAGATGGCATCCTGGGAACGGGCAAAGGTTATTTGTATCCCGGTAGCATAACCACGTGGGTGAAGCCATGGCAAAACCATGTTAAGACAATTAACTTCACGTAGACGAAGTCTCAGAATTAAGCTAATAATGTATTTTCTGAATTAATAATGAATTACCCATGTTATTAAGTGCTCTATTTTGCTCAATATAGGGTGGAGGTATTCTTTAGCAACAACAGATAAATATCTGGGTGCATTTTGGCATCATGAAACGCTTCATTTGGTGACGTAATTGGGTCTTATTTGACCAATATCTGGCGTCCAAAACTAAGCAATTTATGTTGCCCGTGTAATCACACCTTAAGTAATGCGTCTACGAACGTACTCTGTAGATAGATACTAATCCAGGAGAGTGCTTGGTAGATCATTCGATGCCCTAGAATAATTATCTTTATCAGATGGGAGCTGGACTGATTACAATGTCTTTGATTGATGTGCTCAATGCGTTCGAAAATTAATGAATAGTGATTAATGTGATTATACATGAGGTACTTGCTAGTTTGAAATTACAAAAACGAGGTCTATCTCGATCTATCTTGATTTCTCAGCGCTTGACTTATTCTTTGCCATCCGGTTGGTGGCATCTTATAAAGTACTTCCCATTTGAATGAAAAACATACTAATATCGATGCTTCTACTTTTTAAAGCAGTCTTGAAAGTTAGTTTTTGGAATCGCATTTCAGTTCATTCATCGTATTAGTATCAACAGTCTCTTCTTCGCCGAAATGCGGCATTTTCAATCGAGGAAATAGCCAAAAGTCACAGGTTGCTATGACGAGACTGTAGGGAAGCTGGTGAAGCAGTGCAACAGTGCGTTTTGATAAACACTGCTGCACAATATTTGATGCATGCGCTAGAGTGAAGAAACCAGTCAACGGTTTGCCAAAAGTGCCACCGTTTTCCTCTGATTGCGTCACGCAAGGCAATCAAAAGGCATCTAAGGAGAAGGTTAGGCGTTACTGGTGACGTTCGTACTCTGTAAAGGTCGCCTGAGTGTTGTGGCGCGAAGTTATTAATGCAGGTTGGATACTTCTGGGACAGACCTCATAGACATTGTAAATGATTAAAACATATTTTTTGTAAGCTGCGTGATCGACGTGCTTTCTCATCAACAAAAATTACAAACTAGCGTACAAAGTTTAAATCCATACTTAACCCGTTTAGAGGATAAATTTTAAAAAATCCTGCCTTAGCACATTAACGTATATAAAAAGAATTCTGATGCCAACTTTCATGCTTCTAGACCCAGCGATTTAGACTGTGAGTTGTCTGTCAGTGAATTAATTAATTCAAGATTCACTTAGTCGATTTTGACGGTATTTCCGTAAAAAAATAAGCTTGGTTAAGCCCAAATATAAGACGATTAATTAACTTCACCGAATTTAAATTCGCTGTAATAAAAAAACCACTTCCTTTTAATTATTCTCATTAGAAAAGCGATTTCCTTTAGCTAAAAAGGGTAATTTTGCGTAATACAAAAGCTAAGTATTAAGTGTTGTCAAAAAAGGCATTTTTTCATGAAAATTCATTGCAGACTTGTGTTATGATCCATTAGTTTTTGGCGTGAAAGGGGTGTGTACTTTATGACCTCACTGGCATACATTTTTGGGGGTGTTATATGGGCGTATGAAAAATTTATGATATGACGTGCATACATAACCTACTGAAATTTATTTTTGGACGGGTTCTCTGGTTATACGTATATCTATATCTATCCACACATATTATAAACTGAAGTCACTTTTCGTGCATGTCTGTGTAACAACACCCCAATGGAATTGGATGTGGGTTTGACAGTCATTTAAATAATTTATTCCGGAAAGTTAATTTTTACTTATAAAACTTAAGTACTAAACTTACATATAGTAAAGAAATCACGATATTTTGTCATGTTGTAAAAACCGTACTAAACAGGCGACACGCTGGTCCTGGCGCAAGGGAGGTCGCAACGGGCGGCGGTCGAACTAATTACACACAGGGTTGCGACAATCGTCGAGAGGATCCGGCAATTGGGACTGGAGGTGGCTTTGCACAAGTCCGAGGCCATGTGTTTTCATGGCCTGCGGAACGCGCCACCGTCGGTTTTCCCAAATAACGGTAGGAGGGGTTCACATTGGCGTCGAGTCGACGATGAAGTACCTGGGACTCGTCCTCGACAGCCGGTGGAACTTCGTGGAGCATTTCCGATGTTTGGCTCCTAGACTGGAACGGGCCAGGGCTGCTTTGAAGCGGCTCCTGCCCAATCTAGGGGGTCCAAACGCCTCCAACCGGAGGCTCTACGTGGGGGTCGTGCGGTCGATGGCCCTTTACGGGGCTCAGCTGGCTGAACACGTCCCATAGGGCCATTCGGATGATCCGGGGATACAGTTTAATCTCCGGTGAGGCACCGGGCCTCCTTGCCGGATTGCCGCCATGGGATCTGAAGGCAAAGGTCCTCGCGCACACATGAGAGTGGCACGAGGAGGCAAAACGCTGGGGCGTAACTCCGCTGCCGCAAGAAATCGCGGTGCAGCAGATACAGGGCCGGCGGGATCTCATGACGACATTAAGAGGGTGATTTTTGCAACCCAGTGCTGGATACGCAACAATTGCGGCGGTAAGTCCCCTCATTGAAGAGTGGATTGAGAGGCACCATAGTGGCCTCACTTTCCACCTAACGCAGGTCCTCACCGGACACGATTGTTTCGGGAGGTTCCTATTTCGGATAAGGCCCGGGAAACTTCGGGAAACGCCCACCACTGCGTGTCTACGCAGTGGTAACACCCGGGCGTTTCAGCGAGCATACGGTGGAGGTCTGCCCGGCTTGGGCAGAACACCGACGTGTCCTCGTAGAGGCGATCGGTGGCAGTGATCTCTCGCGTCCGGCCCTGGTCGTCGTAGCGAGAGTGCATGGGAAGCCGTCACCTCCTTCTGCGAAACAGTAATGCTCGCAAAGAGGGACGTGGCGGACGTGTGGGAAAGGCAATCGATGCGCCCTCACGGCCCTAATCGCCGCAAATTAAGAATATAGCCCTCTACACAATATTCATTCGTGATGTCTAAGCACGATGCACGACGCACAGTGATAATTAGTGGGCGTATATAGAAAGGACAGGACTAAACTTACATGACAATATTTTGTTTCTTGATTCTTATATTGTTTTATTTTATTTACGTTTTCTTATTGAGTTAAATAGTGTGCAACATAATAAAGCTACGGACGTGAATAAGGAGCTTAGGTTAAATAGTTGAATTAACACAAGCATAGCGTCAATCAACCAATAGACACGTCTGCTCAAATCTCCGCTTTGCGAACTTCAAAAATGATAGATGCCTTTGACCAGCTGAGTACCAACTGTCGGGTACACTGCTGTCCTTCATGATGGATAATGCGTAGAGGGCTAATCCGTGCTCCTACCTCTTTTGGCAGCTTCAAGGTTTTTATGGAATTAAAACCGTCTCGGATAATCATCCGAGACGGTTTTTTCTGAAGTTCTGAAGTCGGATTTTTTTTTATCACTGATTTGGATTAAAATTTGATTCCATTCATACTACAAAGATTTTTTAAATAATACTTTTATGTTTGTTGAATACAACAAAAGCTAATCACGATTTCCAAGGACGACTCAAATTAATTTAAAAACTTGATGTAATATAAAACTTTTCCGATGCTTCTTCAAAGAAAACATCCCCGTCATACTACGCTTTTACTTTCACGACAAAGGCAGAACTCTGAGATACCGCAATTACTCCAAAGTAGCTCTTAAGTGAATAACGAGTACAGTCAACAAAATAAATACAAGTAGGTACTAGCACTATTTTTATTCTGTTTTCCGCATTAGATCTATCCATCTGCGCAAGATTTTTGACGTAAAAAGGATAGTGGGCTTATGAGGACAACACACGATGCACAATGCATTACTCTGTTCTTCAAAATGGAAAATCCAAAGGACTTTTTACACGCTTTATATTAGCTTCACTTGTATGTTTGTTTGTTTGTATGTAACCGACTCCTTAGAGCGCGATTTTGACCCACTTTAAACGGTCAGATTTCATTGAAACTTTGTAAACTTATCGAGGACCGATGACAATTCAATCATTTAAAAAAAAATGAGAAAAATGAAAAAAATAAAGAGAAAAACACGTTTTTGTAGTTAGCAGAACTAAAAAATAGAAAATAAATAATAGTTTAAAAAACTATAAAACACGCTTTAAAAAATAAACTAAAAAAGGAGAAAATAATTTAATTCAATTAAAAAGCGTGGGGTGCTTGATATTAATTGATTATAAAAATACATCAAAAGGCACCCCACGCTTTTTAATTGAATTAAATTATTTTCTCTTTTTTTAGTTTGGTTTTAAAGCGTGTTTTTTAGTTTTTTAAACTATTATTTTTAAACGTCGTAGGTTAGAGTGTATCATTTAAGTGTTCTGTAGAGGGTTATAAGCGTAGGGGAGTCCCAAAGAAACGATGTTTGGGATGGATTATTTGAAAGATGATATGTGGCTAGAGAGGGAGTTACTACCGAAATGAGGACTAATAGAGAAGTACAGGGGAAAAAGACATCTTGTGCTGACCTAAAAAATTGGAAGGAGGTTATAAATTCGACATTTTAATGTTTTTTTTTTAATGTATTTTCGGGCATAACTCCGTCATGTATAGACGGATTTGTAAAATTATTTTTTTGTTCGTAAGGGTTTTATTTCGAAATGGTCCTATATAATTTTCAAATAAATCAGATGATGAGTTTCGGAGACAGACAACGGAACTCTTAAAAAAATTACAGCAAATCAACCTCGATTGCTGCTATCGCATAAATATGCATTGTTTTGACCCCAAAGATGATGAAATTTCGAATTAGTGTGGGGTACGTACTATAACTAAAAAGTGAAAAAATTTAACTCAAAAAAAAACAACTGACTTCCGGAAAACACTACAAAGTGAAAAATAACTTTAATTTCGGAAGGCGGTAACAAAAAAATCAAATACATATACAAAGTTATCAACTTCTGTTCGTCCGTTCAATGTTAATAATTTACTTCTTAATGGAAAAAAAACCAAATGCATTAAGTTTACGCTACCTCACGTTAGGCAGGTGAAAACTAATGTGTTGATAAAGGGCGAAGAATTGAATCCTGAAGATAGCACTGTATTCTTGGGCTTAACCTTGGATGCCAAGCTTCAGTGGGGCCCACATATAGATAAATTGTCGAAAAAGCTTAGCTCGGCAGCATACGCTGTTAGAAAAATTCGTAATTTAACTGATATAGAGACAGCCCGTTTAGTTTACTTCAGCTATTTTCATAGTGTAATGTCGTATGGTATTTTGTTGTGGGGAAATGCCGCCGACATTCAAACTATCTTTGTGTTGCAGAAAAGAGCTGTCCGATCAATTTATAAATTAAGTCCGAGACACTCTCTCAGAGAGAAATTTAAGGAGATTAATGTAATGACTGTGCCTTCACAGTATATTTTTGAAAATCTTTTATATGCCCATAAAAATATTAAATTGTTTAAAAAATACAGTGATATCCATAGTATAAATACTAGGAACAAACACAAATTTGTTGTACCATCAACAAGGCTCAAAAAAATAGGTGGATCATTCAGATGTCAATGTATACGCTTTTATAACAAACTTCCTAGCCATGTTCAAGATCTAAGTCTCAATAAATTTAAATCATTCATTAAACGTAAGTTGTGCCAGAAAGCCTTTTATACCGTTAAGGATTATATTGAGGACAAAACATCTTGGGATTGACCTGCTCCAATTTTTGCATACTAAATGTTGTTCTTTTTTTTTTTTTTTTTGCAAACTTATACTCTTCGACATTTGATTATTATTATATACACTTTGACATGAATATTTACTTTGAGAAGTATAATATTATTATTGTGAATGTGAGGACTGTGTGGATCATGTTTTGTTTTTTTTTGTTTTGTGTTTCATCTCTTTCTCAGTTAGTTATAATGTTAATCTGCCAGTTTGAGTAATTTATGCGGCCTACCCAAATGTCCTTTCTTTGGTATTGTTCGTCAAATCTTTGAGCTCCTCAAGTTCTGAGTTGAGCTGCATGATTACTGATAAATGCGTGCACTGATTGGACAGGTCCACTCAATCTGTGTGGTTCTTTCCTCAAAAGACCATTTCAGACACCAATCCACATGGTCTTCACATGATCTGACCAAGATTATGTCTGGACTTTAAAAAAGACTGTGACCTCTGAGTTTGTTTCGGCCTTTCTTCTCAGAGTAGTCAGATAGGAAACGCCGACCTCATCTAGTTAAAAAAAAAAAAATATGATTGACGTGTAAAAGTGTTTGTACAAACCTACTTACAGAAATAAAATCATTTATCATTTATCTGAAATTAAAGTAATTTTTCACTTTGTAGTGTTTTTCCGGAAGTGGTTGGTTTTTGATTGAAAAACGTTTATTAAAGTTATGACACACTCAATGAAGCGCTTAATACACACCTGTAATTTTCTCAAAAGTATGCAAGTAATGCAACTAGCTTGCATGCCGTTTTGACAATCACCACTCAGAAGTTGTTCTGGCGCAATATGCGCGGTATGCAAGGTAAGTAATTTGCATACCACTGCGCCAGAACAACTTGCACAAAAGAAAGCGAGTGCGTACATGTCTTTAACGGCTTTACTCGTATTACTTTGTCTGCTCTCTACAAAAATGTTTACTGTTATGCAAATCTAGCTTTTTTGTGAACTGTATAAGAATGCAGAATCACTTTACCGCGGAAGGAACAGACAGTTTCTTAACTCATCTTTTTTTTTTGACAGGTGGCTAATAAAATTCCCGGGATTTGAGATGGAGGCTCGGGACCGGTCCTGTCTCCCAAATTCGTTCCCCAAGGACATCCCCGGAACGTGTTATTTCCTTCACACGTACAAGCACCCTGGTACGGACACTGCGGCATCTCAGGTGAGTTTTTAAAGTAGACTTCAGTGTTTCGTTTCATAGATTTGATGACTGGTTAAGATTGTAGTGACAGTTTAATAATAATTGTGGGAAAAAAATGATCGCAAAATAATAATTATCTTAACAAAGATTTGTTTTGAGTAGGCTTTTTCAATTAGTTTACCGAGACAAATAAAATAATCAGATTGCGTTGATTCTAAAGTTAAAATTGTCTGAGAAAAAAAACAAAGCAACTACGATAAAAAAGATATTCTCAAAAGAATGTGCGCAAAAATATCCCAACATAAAAAAGCTTCGTTTGAATTTTGGTAACATAATTACTTGACAAAATTCTCCCGTTGCATACCAAACGAGGTTGGATATAATTACATAGGTCTACACTCATTTTATATTATAGGCCTAAGCAAGGTCCTGAATATTCATTAAGTACTTAAAACTAATTACTGTTCTAGCCTTAGTTCATTTTCTTGTAGATATCTCTAAAGTTATGAAGACCTTGGCGTGAATAAAGGTCAGGGGAATACAAAAAGTTTCGCAACCAAAAAATAAAAATATGGTTAAGGCTGAAATAGTAGAGGACAAATGAAATAGAAGTGACTCTGAGGTTTTATAATTATGAGCTCTGCGGTAGTCTGGTAGTGTCGTTGTGACACACCATTCGTACAGACGGAACTTTGTATTATTTGTCTTTTAAATTATAAGGGGCTAAACTTTGAAAGTTTGTATGTAAGGGGTAATCTTTAGAACGATCCAATTCCAATAATTCTTTCACTAATAGAAATCTACAATGTTGCCGAGTCTCATAGAATTTATTTTATGTTTAATGAAATTTCACAAGCAAGTCTCATCTTTTATAAAGAAACATAACGAGTACCAACAACAGATGACAAATCTGTAGAAAATACAGTGCCATTTGTAATCGCATCTAACTTTCTTTTTACTTCGGAAATAAAGTTAAATAAATCCGAGGGCTTTATTACTTTTGATATCAAACAAACACAACTTTTCAATTCTATCAAAGTCCAGAGATACGACCATTTCTATTTCGTCAACTTTCTTACTTCCTACAAATATTGGATAAACTTTATGATTTTTCTATGAATGTTTGATAGTGTACGGATCTGTGTTTTTTTTTCTTTGTCAACTTCATTTCTAGTAACAATGTTCCAACACGTTCTTTTGAGTAACGTCTCTAAGGGGAAAACTTTTCGTAATACAATTTTCTTTGACAGGTCAAACATATACAGGATGCGTTGAAAGATTTCAACATTGGACAAAAACCGGATGATATCGAAAACGACGAATCCAGTGGAGCAATTGAGTCACAGAATTAAAATCAGACCAGAATAGTTTAAAGTTTCAAATTGGAGAAAACTGTTGACATTGTAAATACTTATCTTGTAATTGCTTTGTAAAGCGATGATTAAAAACTTTGTTCATTATCTGTTTTGTGTAAAAATTTCACTTGGAAGTTTTAATACTCTTTACATTTAAGCTGTGTTTTTGTCGTTTATAGTGCTAAGGATTTTGTGGCTGTTGTGGTTGATACTGAATGTTTTTCTATTAGATGTAATTATAGTGCAAACGGTGATGCTGATGTTCTGCGTATTTATAGTTAATCGTACGTTCACACTGATGATAGCAATTTTATATTGATGCTTAATTTTTACCCGTGAAAGTAAACATTTTGAGGTTAACTCTGTTCTCTATTAAACCAAATATAAAAATAGTTATTTCACCTATAGTTATTTTCATTGCCTATCGATAGCGCAGTGATTTTTTCTTTGTGTAAGTTCAAACTAATAACGCAAATAAAATAAATTAAGCTGAATATAGGAAAATCTCGGTCTCAAGAGGACCCTAGCTTTTAAAACTCATATAATACGTAGTTCATGTAATTCTCTTATCGTGTTTGTACCAACACATTTTCATATAGATGTAACTAATAGTGATCTGTGTGAAGCTTTACTATATAATCGTAAGGAATATGTATATAAAGTTGAACCTGGGATAATTACGACTTACATAGATTTAAAGCGACGCTGTAGATAAACTAATTTAAGGCAAATGAGTTTTGCTTCTAGATATAATTCATTGAGATTATATTAGGATATTATATATATTTGGAATCATTAAAATAATAGAATATTAGTTAGAATGAACATAAATGTAGTTTTTTTTTCTGAATCATAGATTATCTAAAAATTAAAGATTTGTTTTGCATAATTTTCAGCTTTTTTAAATAATTCGGCTTAATTTAGAAATGCAAAAATCTAATGAAACAAAAAATGCATAGCAAAAATAACATGTCTTCTACCTGAATAATAACTGATTTTATTTCTGTAGTGTTTATCAATGCTGTTATATATTGCGATTTACCTAATGCATAAATTAACATGTTTAAATTCTATGTATTTTTAATTTTTATCATACTTCTCAATGGAACCAAATAATTTAATCGACTCTACTCGACGCTAAGGTTTACGAAGCGAGAAACTTTTGTACTATTTTTTTATTTATGATATTTATTAATAGTCTTAAGCATTGTATATAATAAGACTTCTGAACAATATACATACTTACAAAAAAGCGTATGTTCTAAAATAGTTAATGTGCTTACTGCGATACCTTGAATACTATTAGATATTGTAATTAAAAAATGTTAAAATATCACTTCTTTTTTTCTAATAAAGAGCTGCTTTTTAAGACACTGCGTTCGCATACGGGTACATTTACCTCATTTGGGAACCAAGAACCAACAATACTGGTTCACGTATACCTATATACAGGGTGTGAATCACGAACGTGCTGCAAAAAGGTACGGATTTACGGTACATTACTTTAAAAAAATCAAATTGTTTCTTTTGAGACACATTTTTAACATCAATATTTATGGTTAGTACTTCTTCCAAGGCCAGTTCATTTACCACCCTGTATATGTTCGATCCAAAGATATTTTAGTCAACTTTATTTCATAGGCTCTGCCAAAGTATCTACCCAAATAAATATTGGCTTACGTTGATATATTGAGAACGGTAAAGTCCTATTTACACGACCATTTCTGCCTCAATTTTCTTTTAAAGCAACCCTATAAAGTCCATAATGGCTTCCCCCAATCCAATATATTCTAGGAAATCTTCTATGTGTACTTACGGGTTTAATTTTTCTATTTATTCAGCAATAAGTACTTTCATAGCCTTAAAAACATTCCACTCGTAAACATGTTTAAATTTTGCAGTGTTGTGATTTAGCGTACTAGATTTAATTATAAACTGTATGTTTAATAGGGTAAGGCTCATTATGCTATGCTTTAAAGCGTTTGCGTCACATATCGCATAGGTTACTTTTAACATTGTCATCTAGTCACTAATTTTAAGTAATTTAGTGATCTATTATTTAAAATAACTCTGCAGCTCTTTTAAAAAGCGTTCGTTTTAGAGTATCTAGTAGATTTTTTTCTAATAATATTGAATCTCTTAATAGGACAGCATAATAATACGCCTTTATAGGTAGTTAATTTAAAAAAAAAAAAACTTATTTAGTTATTAGTCGTAACGAATCTGCAGAGTTGTTTTAAATAACATATTTTTTGACTAGTCCTTATAATAAGTAACGTTAGGAGAACCATTTTAAAAGAAAAAATTGTATCTGTATCAACTATAATAGACAATAAAAAAATACGAAAAAGAAGAAAATCGGAAGTATTTAGTTATCAAAAGCAATTTTTCATCTTGAGAGAAAAATAATACTCATATAGAACCTTTACAATTTTTAACTAAAAATGTAGGTATCAATATTAGTAATAAAATGACATTTCATTAATAGAATTTAATGAAAGTTCTTACTTAGAAATATAATAATTCCTTTGTATTTCAACATAATTTCTTCATTCTTTATAATTGGAACACACTTTACGTAGCATCTAAATTGTATGTCTATTTATGTACTCATACATATTATTATATTGAAGTAACAAAACAAAGAAACTAGAACACACTAAGATTTATCGAACAAAATCTATAATTATAACTAACATTGCTAGAGAATATTTCATTACTTGTATATAAGTAAGTACGTAGACATACCTTCATAAATATGTATATCTAACTTCACATACATTTTAAATAAGCTTAATATGTATGTATATGAAACGTGAACTTAAAATTTAACTCTGTCCTTAAAAAAAATGTAAATCTTGTAGGATACTTCTGTGCATCGTTAAATAACGCATAATCTTTATTGTTTTATATATTACTAATTATTATTATTAACGCCTAAGAACACGGCCTTCTGTAGAAAATAATAATAATAATCACGAATCTTTAAGTCTAATAAAATTAGAGAAAAATATATATTTCACTATCAATGTAAGCTATTTGTATTTCACGCTGTTTCGAAAATGTATATCTATTGTTTAATTTTTAATTAAAAGAGTTTCTTGCCGTAAGAAACTTTTAACTGTGAATGCACTGTTAGTGAAAAACTATAAAAAATAAAATGTTTCTTTCATAATGTGTATGTTTTATTTATTTAATTACTAACTAACCTTACCGACGTAGTCTTGTACATATTTCAATAATAGGTCAAACAAAAACCCCATTCAAACAGGACATTTATTTTTCTGATTTTAATAAAAATCCAAGAAACTTTTCCAATTTTCCTTTCCATAAATACCTAATTCAGACAATTACGAATCTTTTAAAATAAAACAAGTACATAATTCCAAAAATTAAAACCCGACTACTGAAAATTACGCCCTAAAAGATAAGAAACAAGAAAATATTTAATTCGGAAATCAAGAAATATTTACAAAAATGGTCAGGGTATAGCCGTGGTCGCATGCCATTATAATTTTATAGGTGTTACAGGCATGCGATACTTTACCCTAACCATTTTTGTTCCTAAGTCTTGTTTACTTCCTATGTACTTTTTTATATTATTATTTATTAGCCGTTAACGTCCCACAGTTGGGCAAAGACCACCTCTCTTTCTACCTCTCTCTGTCCAAACCTGACAAGGACCAATCTTTACTAAAGGAGTGCAGCTCATCCCGCCATCTCCGTCCGGGCCTGCCGCGATGTCGTTTGCCATTAAACGGGACCATTAAACGGGACTGGGTCGTAGGGTCCTATTTACTTTTTAATTATAATTATTTCGGGGTAATTTAATAATTTAGTCATTTCTCGCCAGCTGGTCGACACTTCACGTGACCAGAGGGCTGGGTCGTTTTTTGGCCAAAAAATTAGCATTGCCATTCAACGTGGCAATGCTGCCAGTCTTCTGGGCACGTTTCCTGATGACAGCGATGCGGAGAAATACTTCGACGCCTAAGTGTCCTTTTGTTTCTGTATTTATTTTGTATTTCGGGGTTAGCTAATGTGACGTCACGTAGCGGTCAAAATCATACGAGCCGTATTCGGGATAAAATAGCCAAATCGGTCCAGCTGCTCTCAAGTGAAGCACTCAAACCCACTTCAGATACACACAACATAAGGTGCAGCGCAGACGACACACTTTTTGTGCGATCGAGTCTGAGTCGCACAAAATGTTTGCATGGCATGCAAAAAGTCCTTCGCGGATTTTACGCAGACTCAACGCGCACGACGCACATCTTCGATCATTCTGTCGGCAGAACTGTAGACAAAAATTCGTAGACGTGAGATATGTCCAAATAGGAGCGGAATAAATATTAACGCACATTTCTTCCCACAATTTTCTTTTTAAAAGAGGAAAGAAAAAGCTTAGGTTCTAAGGTGTTAAATGTCTATCATGAATACTCTGCCTTAGAAGTATCATAAATTGCTGGTCTGATTTGTATTTCTTGTAATATCATCGATACATCGATCTCTAGCGCCATGGTATTATACCGCGTACGTTACGTCCCTCACTAACGAGTGCGGATTACATACTAAAAGTGTGCGCCGTCTGCGTTAGCGCGGGTTGAAGCAAACGTACTACTTATTTCGCGCACTTTTTGCGCGTCGTATGCGTTACTGCATATAGAAAGAAAGAAAGAAAAATTGTTTATTCTGCACAAACAAAACGCACATTATAAAAAAAAATTAAAAAAAATTAACATAAATATATAATTTTATATATTTTTCAAATTTTCTTTCTTCTTTCTTTCTTTCTAGTTAAAAACACGCTCGAATAAGTCACCTTTCAGACAAAACAAAATCGGTTCAACCGTTTGAGATCTACGATGCCCCAGACACACCTATACACAAATACAAAGACACACAGATACACACGTTAAGCTTATAACACTGCTCTTTTTCCGTCGGGGGTTAAGGCCCTGTACCGCGATTTTTCGAAATATATAATAAAAATCGCGGTACAGGGCTTGTACCGCGATTTTTCACTGCGCGATTTTTATTCTCGCGGATTATATTCCGAATAAAATTTCGCGCGATTTCCGTCAGTTCGCTGCAGTTCCCGACTAAGACAAACGTCTAAAATGAACAACAGAATAACTTATTGTAATAAGTTGATAAGTTCCCCGGGATTCAAAACCGTATCGCTTATTAGTGATAAGACCGTCTAATTGTAATTTGTTTATATTTTCCGTCTTTCCTATATACTTTTTTACTGTAATAATAGGTCTTTACCTATGAAATTGCCGTTTTGTATGAAAAAATTTAAACGAATTTTTTTCATGTATTTTTTATTTGTATTAATCGAAGTAATCACCCATGCAATCAATGCATCTTTGCCATCGCAGTGGCAGTTTATTGATGCCCTTCTTAAAGAAATCAGCTGGACGGGAGGCAACAAATTCTTCAAAGGCATTTTGCACTGCCTCTCGGGTATTGAATTTTTTTCCCGCCAAGAAGTTATCCAAATTCTGGAAAAAGTAGTAGTCTGTAGGCGCAAGGTCTGGTGAGTAGGGCGGATGACGGAGAGCTTCCAACCCCAGTTCTTGCAACTTGGAGACCGTCTGCTGTGCAGTATGAGGTCGCGCGTTGTCGTGCAGGAGCAGCGGAGACGAGCGATTGACCAATGCTGGTTGGAGATGTGCCAGCTTCTCCATCATTGTGTTCAGTTCTTCACAGTACACATCTGCAGTAATGCTCACCCCGTTTGGTAAGAAGCTGTGATGAATCACACCGGCGCTAGACCACCAAACAGTGACCATCACTTTTCTAGGGGTAAGTTTTCGTTTAGGGCATTGTTTAGGTGCTGAACCAGGATCCAACCAACTTGCTGAGCGCTTGCGGTTATCAAACAGAATCCATTTTTCATCGCAGGTAACAATGCGGTTCAAAATTCCTTCATTTGTGTGTCTGTTGAGCAGTGCAAGGCACGTCTCGACGCGTACTTCGCGCTGACGATCATTGAGTTCGTGGGGCACCCATTTGTCAAGCTTTATTACCTTGCCAATTTGACGCAAATGGACCAATATTGTTTTGACGCTAACGTCGAAAGCTGCTGCTAATTCAGCCGTAGATTGTGTATCATCAGCTTCCACAATCGCCTTTAATTCGTCATTGTCGACCAAAGTCTTCGGACGACCGCGAGGTTCATTTTTCAGGTCGAAATTTCCAGAACGGAAGCGAGCAAACCAATAACAGGTGGTGCGTTGGTTTGTAGTGTTAGCTCCGTAAACGTCGTTGATGTTGCGTGCCGCTTGTGCCGCGTTGCTGCCACGACGGTACTCATATTCCATAATTACTCGAATTTTTAACGTATCCATGATGACGAAAAAGATTGAAATGCGATGAAAATGTAACACTAATCAATAAACAAATGACTACTTTTGGAAAAAAAAATCCATGTTTTTAAAATAAAATTAATTTGAAATTAGAATTCTTACCCAAACAAAAATTATTTTGATTTGAAATGGCAAGTACTGCAAAACGGCAATACATAGCCATAACTACTTCATACTGTACAAAATATTCGCGTGGATAAAATCCGCACCGCGTCGCGTTCAATTTGCATCAAATCACATATTTTTTTTACCGCGCGAATTTTTACCGCCTGTGCGTCTACCCCCATAAAATTCAATGTGTTACAGAATTGCGATAAAAAATCGCGCGGGGATAAATCGCGGTGCGAACAGGACCATAAGAAAACATCTGAATGCAGTCAATATTGACAATAGATAAATAGGTTTTTCATATGAATGAAATAGAAAAAGTCTAAAAAACACCTTATAGTCACGTCGCATCTAAATTGAGTAACAAAATGCCAGAAAAACACGCACGCTGTATCAATGAAAGTGTTCCTCGTTTGGGAACATTTAGGGATATCACTCAGCTTTGTATGAATAAAACCTGGGTGAATGAAATTGTTCCTTTTGTTTAAAGTTCTAGCAGGATTAGTCACAAAAGGTAGAAAAAAAAAACAGCTACTCCATGCATTTATGGTTGCAAAATATGACATAATGTGCCCCTTTTTGAGATTTTAGGCAAGCTCATTGAGTCTGAAAACAATAGAACTGTAATTGTGTTAATTACTTGACAGATGAGCTTTTAAGTATTACACCTTGTATAAGCAATTTTTAGTTGTCATAATATAACAAAACACCAGTGTGTCTCTGTATTACGGGAGGACACTGGCTGCTGCAAAACAGATATATAACTAGCGCAGGAGTCAGAGAAATCTACAACTTAGTGTAGGTACCTACTTGTTTGTAAATAAATAAATTTTGTATTTTGTATTTGAATTTTTAGTTATATTTTTCAAAGTCTGATTGTAGAATTGAAAATACTAGTATTAAAACTGTTAGCAGTTTTTTTTTTGGGTCACATGGGACACAGGCCTCCTCTCTGAGAGGGAGTGGGCCATAATGCACCACGTGGGCCCTGTGGGAGTTAGTAAATATCACATGTCTTCGAATGTTTGTTTCAATATGTTTTGGATGTTTGTTTCTATATAGCTAACATTTACAGGGTACTCTTTCATTGACTTGAATGTGCCCTGGCAGCTGAGAGTATGTCATGCTCACTCAAATGTCTCGCTGGTGGTGGCGTGTGTGTTGGATCATTAAGTTCCCTTCAAAATGGTTGAGCTGAATGGTGCTGATCCATACGTCATGTTCGTGAACGGGCGCCGCCAGTAGGGACTGGTCATCTCTTAGCTCCCACGGCTTATTTTAATTTCTAAATTGTTATTTTATTTTTGTTTTGTTTTAATTGCGGACGCTTATAATGTGCACGTCTTTTTACATCGTTCTCACATTGATAATTTCAACATAATGATGTAACCAACTATTTGTAACAAAATCATGATTTTAAAAGAGTGTCCATGGAGTTTCTTGCCCGTTCTTCTCCATAGGTACCTACGCTTTGGAATGGGCAACTAGCTTCATCTTTCTACCTCACCGACCTTGACAATTCAAAAGTGCCTGTAATTGGTTTATTTGAAATAAATGCTTTGAGTTTGAGTTTGAGTTTGAAGGACATATCGGTTTCCTCACGATGTTTTTGTTCACCGTTTTGAGAGGTGATGAAATATTTTACACAGAGTAAAGCGTCTATCAGGTATTGAACCTCGTGAGTGGAGGCCGCATCCACTGTGCCATCACTGCCCCAAATAATTAGGGAGTATAGAACCATTATTTAAGATAGTGCTATCTGATTCTATACTCCTGTATTATTTGGTGCTTGAGAGTGAAGAAACATCCATTATATTGTAAAACCAATTTCACAGGGTTGCTACAGAGTCTATACTTATCGAAAAACTAAATGATTATGAAAACTCAGCACTTCATCTTTCATACCTATTTAAAATGGTTGTTAGTCAAAACGTTCATAAAACTGTCGAATTCTCGAATATTTTAGATGCTTAAAATTGATTACATCTTAAATTTAGATATTTCAGTTATCGGTATGAAATTGCCATTAAATACTCTGTGCGCAAACGTGGTGATTAGATTCCGCTTTTTTCAGAAAAATCTTCTAGATCTTCATCGGTAATTTGTTGTTCCAATGTAGTCTTTAAAACAATACATTAAAAGCTAGATTTCCGTGTGGTAGACCACCGGCCTGAATATCGCAGGTATCAGCTGGATGCGGGATGCAAAGGATTGCTCGTTGTGACGTAGCTTCGAGGAGACCTGTGGACGTCCTTTAAGGGTAATGATGGACTAAAGTCTTTATGCCCACTGCCTCGCCGGTCTAGTGGTCGCAAGCGCTTCTGCTGAACATGAGGTTCTGGGTCCTGGATTCGATTCGTAGGTCGAGCTACGGTCGACGATTTTTATACTGTATTACGTAGGCTTAAAGCATCATTTCATCTGAGATTGATTAAGTGTAAAAACAGCATTGTGACTACTGTATTTCGCACCATTTACATGACCACTAAGTATATAATTTTAGTATGACTCTTTGAATTTAAAGCTTCCTGACAATTATAAGAAAACTATAAGTAATCTAATGAATGAATAATAATAATATATTTTAATATCTATTTCAAATTTTTTTTTTTTTTTTTCTAATACTATGGGTGTATGTGTAAAAACTGGCCTGAAATAAATGAATTTTGTTTTGTTTTGTTTGTTTGTTTATTGTATTTTTCAATCTGGAAGTTCTCAATTGCAGCCCGGAGCACATAAGCCCGCGGAGTCTGGATATGTGCTCGGTTGATGGCAATGCGCCCACCCCTTATTACATGGTACTTAAACACTACTAATGTGGATGTACTGTCGTTACACCTTGGCCTAAGCCTTCGGGGAAACAAAGAGTGGTGTTATGTTTATGTAAAGCCCATTTTTTTTGTACCTTAAATACCTTTGATGGTGGTATGAGTGTACTTATTACACTCAAACAAACACTGCAGTATCGGTAAAATAACAGTCCTTTCACAGTATTTATGCCTCTGACAGCAATATGAATAGTAATCCAAAAGCAACCTAATCGCTATAAGAATAAAGATCATTTTAATTTCGATAGTGATGTAAAATCAGAGTTTAATAACTCATGTGAAAGGACTCATAAAGAACAATAACATCAACAAAATACATACAATCGATAGCAACTCCTAACTTTCACATAATAATTAGTTTGTCTTAGACTGAACGTGCTCTATCTAGAAGTAGCATTAACCCGCCAAGAAATATGGCCACAACTTTCCGATACCTACTTATAATGTCTGTTTCAAAAGTATCTTAAGAAAGTGTAAACAAAATCGATATATCTATTAGTGATGTTCCGCAAATCCGTATCCGTATCCATATCCGCGGACATCCGCGGGAGAAAAAAGATCTGTATCCATATCCTATCCGTTACATTTTTGACGGGTCTTTTACGGATCTTATTGATTGAATAACATTATTAAAGTGTGATTGATAAATCATAGACGATTTTTTATTTAGTAGCTAGCCATAGCTGTCCCACTCCTGGGCAAAGAAATGGCTACTCCTTCTATTTTTCGCGACCCCTCGCGTCCCCTTTCAAATTTCACAGACCTACGTCCTGCCAACTCCTACGTGGTCTTCCGCAGTGTTACTGTCTCAGAGCCCACAGTTTGTGGGTGACGAAATAAGGTTATATAAAAAATTTTACTCATCTGACAAATTGTCAAATCGATTTATACATAACTGATAAATTAGAATTTCGGTGATATGTATTCAAATAATTAAATCAAAGCACTTGATTTGTAAGTGGCACTACACATTGGCATCCACAGGTACCTATTCTGTTCCATGTGTTTACATTTTCTTTAGATACTTTTTAAACAGACCATACTGTATTTTATTCAGCAGCTTTCTATCTTCACTGGCCAGACACTTTTGTAGCATTTTGTTACTTTATCTTTTTATTTATAAAGGCGGGAATATTTTTGTATTCTGAAGCGAGAAACTGTTTTTGAAGGCTTGTTGGTTGATAGTTAGATGATTTAACAATATGTTTGAGTATTCTCGTTATAAAATGGAGTTTATCACAATAAGAAGGCCTTGCCTATTCTATTTTTAAGCGACTTCAAAAAGGAGGAGGTTCTCAATTTGTCTGTATGTTTTTTTTTAATGTTTGGTCAGCGATATCTCCGTCAATTGTGGATGGATTTTGAAAACCCTTTCTCACTGGATATGGTATGCTTCAGTGGTAGTGCCACGTAAATTTTATTTACTTTGCTTCGGTAGTTTTTGCGTTAGCCTCGATAATACGTTTTTAATACACTTTATGTATCTTGATAACATTCTGCTGCATCCTGTCACTGTTATTTACATAGGAAGTAGTGATATAAGATTTTTTTTTGAACCGTTATAAGAATTGGTGTGGGGTAGTAACATACCTATCAAAAATTGAAAATTAACTTTAATTTCGGAAGTCGGTCACAAAAAACTAAAATACATATCCAAAGACACCGACATCCGAAATTAAAGTTATTTTTCACTATGTAGTGTTTTTTCGGAAGTCGGTTGTCGTCTATCAGCTTTGTAAAAATAGCTTTTTACATAACATAATATCACGCCTCCTACCTATAGTGCAACCACATTTCGCCAGTTATGTTGAAGACCCATGTAATAGGGAGTGAGCTGAGCTGCTACTGAGAAATTCTTTATAGAAAACCCCGATAACATTTAACCCGACTTGGGAATCGAAACTAGGGCCCCAAGCTCACCAGTAGCGCTTGCAACCACTAGACCAACGAGGCAGTCAATAATAAACAGTAATTGATTTTATCCTGGTTATAAGTTTGACATTTTGAAAGAACATCACTAATGTAACGATCAAGATGACAGTGGTTATTATATAACCATTGCTTAATTGTTTTGGGAGGTTCATGTTTCGCCTAAGGCGGAGGAAACGCCCGGGTGTTTCCACTGCGAAGATCGCCCTGAGGACACGGTGGAGCATACGGTGGAGGTCTACCCGGCTTGGGCGGAGGAGGCGATCGGCGGCAGCGATCTCTCGCGTCTGGCCCTGGTCCAGGCCATGGTACGGAGCGAGAGTGCATGGGTAGCCTTCACCTCCTTCTGCGAAGCAGTCATGCTCGCGAAGAGGGAGGCAGCGACCGTGAGGTAGAGGCAATATATGCGCCCTCACGGCCCTAGTCTCCGCAGGAGACGCCATGGGCATCGGGAATCCCAGGCTAATTCCCGGCCACCGTAGGCGCGGAGGCTTGCGGACGGTGAGTAACGGGTAGCTCGCTGTCCGGTAAGGACCAAGCCCGGGTCGACGATACGTTGAGTTCCACGCGCGCCTCAAAGAGATGTCAGCATCAACTGATGGGGCCCGCAAGGGCCGACGCCTGCCTGTGGTGCCGGTTGTTCGAAAGAGATACCGCGGCCGCTGGCACACAGGCAACTGAGGGAACACGAGTGGGTTTTAGTCAGTAAAAGTCTGACACCCTCCTGCTCCACCCAGAGCGGGAGAAGTTTTTTGATGATATCCAACCCAAAAAAAAAACCATTGCTTAATTAAGAGCTCAAATATCTAAAAGTTCAATATACTTTATTGGTTTGATTTATGCAATGGTTTTTTCATAAAACCCGATCTACCGAAGGACTTTTCTTAATTTCTTATCCGCCTGTGTTACTATAAATGATACTGCATCTTACTCAATAACGTTGTGTGTGTAGACTAGCGTCTAATAGCTCATCACTGACACTACCTCTGTCGGACACGATGCCTGGTTAGAGGGCGTGCTTTTTAGCCAAGCCCACCAGTGAGTCCGAGCTCTAGATTTGCGACTAGATTCCCCTTAAATACCTTACAACACTTTCTCTTAATTAAAACAAGACCCCAAAACCTTTAATTAGAACCGAAACCTAATATTGTCGAAACAATTACACAAGTTTGTAAACAAAGCAAATTTTCAAGAGTGTTTCAGAATCTTCGTGTTTACGTTAGATCGAGATAATGATCCCTAAAGACGAAGTTAAAATTAATGTGTGAAAATGTTAATTAAAACAACGATTCAGTAAGTTTAAAGTAATTATAGTAAAAAGGTAAGTTGAAAATAGGTTCAATGGCTGTTCCGGACTTTAAAATCAGCACCAGAATTGCGTAACACATGATCAATTAGAATCAACAGAAATATGGATAAGCAATAGCTTATCCATTGCCGTTTTGAGAGCAGTGGTGGCGTATTGGTAACGGCCGTGACAAACGAAATGTAGGTTCAAACCCTGTTTGTATAAATTATTTCATCAGCACTGCTCTCAATACGGTGAAGGAAAACATCGTGAGGAAACCGGCATGTCTTAGAACCAATAATTCGAAGACATGTGACTTCTACCAACCCGCAAAGGGCCCGCGTGGTGTATTACGGCCCGCTCCCTCTCACTGAGGCCTGTGTCCCAGCAGTGGGAACATTATAGGCAGATTATGCTATTGCTTATGTGTTTGAAACATTTGTCTGCTCAATAATAACTGTCATAAGAAAAACCATTCCTATTGTTATAATATAGTCATCATCATCATCATGATTTCAGCCGAAAGACGTCCACTGCTGGACATAGGCCTCCCCCAAACTCCGCCACTTCGACCGGTTCTGTGCTTCTCGCATCCAGCGGACTCCTGCAGCGCTCACAAGGTCATCGGTCGACCTTGTGGGAGGCCTTCCAACTTTAAGTCTTCCAGTACGCGGTCACCACTCCAGAACCTTCCGACCCTATCGGCCATCTGTTCTGCGAGCAATGTGCCCTGCCCACTGCCACTTAAGTTTGGCAATTCTTCGGGCTATGTCGGTTACCTTTATAATATAGTGTGTTAAACAATACCCACGCTGGTCCTTAAAGACCTTAAATAATAATTGGAACATATATAAATTGCAGAATAAGGGACCATTTTCTTACTCTTGTTTTACACGGAAAGTCTGGTCCAAGAATGATACATACACAGACAGCTTTACTATATGGAACTCAGTTAGAAACAAAACAGAACGCCATGTGCTACAAACCTTTTAGCTTCGTTCATATCTTGTCAAACACGGGTTTTGTTTGTGTCTGCAACGACGCAATGCAGTGAGACTCTCGTGTAAAGTAGGTATTAAATATTCGCTTTTTGTCTTCTTTCCTAGTTAATTATAATAGATAATAGGTGATTTTCACCTATACAGGGTGACACGGACATTGATGCGTAACCTGTTACCATAGATTCTGTAGATGATTCTGAAGCATTAAAAACAAACGCCATTTAAAAAAAAAAATGCTGTTCTAAATATTTTAACCGCATGTATTGCAGTTTTCTATGATACAGCAGTTTATTTTTTTGATAACCGACGAAAAATGGTTCCCTATCCATTTGCATAAAATTTTAAGACCTAATATAACTTAGCATAATTTTGTTTGGCATAATTATATTTCTGCATAATATAATTACGCATAACAGCTTACGCATAATTTTTTTAAGCATAATTTCTCTAACCATAATAATAATTAAGCATAATATTCTAAAGCATAAATTTATTAAGCATAAAGTTCTAAAGCATAACTGCAACATGCAGCAGGCAGGGTTTCTGTCCCGGCTCCGGCGCTGCGGGCCTCCGGCGGCCCCACGCGTACTAATCGTCGCAGACGGCTTTCGCTCACGCAGCCGCCTGCTCCTCAGCCCGCGGGCCGCCTCGCCCCTACGCGCCTACGCGATTTTAAATTACACTCTAGGGGTAAGACAAACAAGACTACGTGGAGTCGGTTTTGCAGCAATTCGGTTCTGTCACTAACTTTTGTTGCACAGCATATTAAATTTTTAACTAACAATATTATTTAATTGTTACAGCAACTATAGCAAATTGGTTTGATCAGCGTTATGCGAATCAAATTTATGCCAAAACAAATTAGTCTTTAAGATGATTATGCCAACATAAAATGTATGCCTAAAAAAATTATGCCGAAGTATTATTATGCCAAAACAAATTGTGCCAAAATCGTTATGCCGAAGTATATTAGGACAAAGAACATTATGCGAAAAAAAGGGATCCCACGAAAAATGTATTCACTTGGGCGTCTAGAATCATAAAGTGCTGAATTCGTGGTTGCAGTTTGCGCATCGATTCCTGCCACCCTGTAGATATCTAATGGCAAAGGATAGCCCAGAAGTGGTCATCGTAGTAGTGATTCAGCAGCTATAACATCGATATTGTGCTACTAAGCAGTTCGCGGCTCTCGTGACATCATTTCTGTCATCAGAAGACAGCCGTTACGCAACCATCGATGCGACGCTCTGCTACAGTGACTGTCACCAGCCAGTGTTACTGTCAACTTTGTAACAAAACGAGGTGGCGCCAAGAAGCGTATTGATAAAAGTGGTGGCAACACTCTAAATACCTAAGTGAAGATGAATGTGGTCGGACACTTTGTTTCTAAATACACATATAAGAACGAGACAGTGATATGTGTTTTCTGTCTCTTATGTAGGTTTTCAGAAAGAGAGTGTCCGACCACATTCGTCTTCAATTAGGTGTTTAGAGTATTGCCTCCACTCTTATCTATAAGCTTCTTGGGCAGCACCACTTGCCACGCCGTCATACCTATTGCAGCCAGTATTGTCTAACTGCAGAGCAGACTACTTCTCACACAGAAAAGGAACGAGCAGTGATCACTAGCTTTGTAACTGCTGGCTGACGATTTTATAACTCTGACTAGTCTAGAGTTCCTATCGACATCATGAGGAAATTATCTAATGGCTTCTCTTCATAAACGCCGATTATTGTTAATCGTGTGATCGTCTGTAATCGAGTATCCACATGTTCCTCGTTGATCGTTCGCAGTTACTTTTGAGCGGTATTTCTTTTGATGCGTGCTTGAAAAACCGACAATACACTGATCGCCACGATCATAAATGGCGAGTATAAACGATGATCGGCGACTACAGATGAGTAACCCCTCCACACAAATTTGCTCGCGGGTATTGTGAAGAGGTGCCATAAGAAGAAGAACTAATGGAGAAGGAAGACATCTTTCTCCACCTGTAATAATGATGACTATATTACCTAGAGAAGAAATTAAAAGACATACTGGTAACTGTCTGGATTTAGTCCACGTCATCCTGGAATGCGAGGCCATGGCTTCTCAATGTGAAGAAATCCTCGGAACAGTGAGGTCGCTCCGCGAAGCCTGTGAAGCTCCCAGGAAGCTTCTGTGCTTTTGGCGGAGCTAGGCTGGCTTTGTTAGCCAGAATCCCCACGCATAACGGACCGAATGGGAGTCTACGTGCGGAAAAGGGAGTCCTATCATCATCATCATCATCATCATGTGTCTGGATTCGCAACTTTTAGCTAAAGAATCAGATATAGATAACTTTTCCCTCAGGTTCATTACAGCAATTTATGAAAACCATACATAACAATGTTAAGTCATGACTCCAAAACATTACCACCGTCTACCCAACACGTCCCTTTGATCTTTATTAATTACTTTGAGTGCATCAACACATTAGGAATGGTACATCCCTAATTTCGGCTAATGTTTCGGTCCCTTAGTTAATGTAATGGCGTGTAAAACCGACGTTGTTGTCATTGATTCTGTTGACCTAACTTTTGTTTTTAGACTGTTCTGCATTTGTAGGAGCGTTTTAGGGTTTTTTTTGGGTGGGAATTTATCTAATAACTTCTCCCGCTCGGGGTGGAGCGGGAGGGCGTGTCAGACTTTTACTGACTAAAACCCACCCATGTTCCGAAACAGGAACCTCCCGAAACAACCGTGTCCGGTGAGGACCTGCGTCAGGCGGAAGGTAAGGACGCCGTGCCGCCTCTCAAGCCACTCCTCAAAGAGGGGACTAACCGCCGCTATCGTGGCGTGCCCAAGCGTTTTAGGGTCATGTCTGAATTTGTAATAGTAATTTCTTGAGGAACAGTTTGTCCGGGGATGTAATTATTATTCTCTCAAATCAAATCAAATCATTTATTTGCTTGAAATATGGGTAGTTACATGAGGTGATACATACAATAATAAAAGTTCTTATGATCATATCCTACCTTAATAGGTGTGCAAATATCTATTGTACTAAAATATACACATTATCATCTCTTACAAATAAAAAAAAAAAAAAAAAAAAAAAAAAAAAAAAAACTGCTCTTTAAAATAAATGCGTAGAAAAATAATTACTCCCACGTTTTTCCTCAGGTTTTTGATTAAAAGGGTATGAAAGCTAGTAAAATGTCAGAGTCATTATACAGTTTGTAACGTTAATGTAAAGATCAGCAATACATGCACATCCCATCTCTTTCCATGGGTGTCGTAGGACGCGACTAAGGGACTTACTAGAGAATGGGCAGCAGCGTTCTCTATGCATTTTACCACCATACTGCGATCGCCAACCCGCCTGCCAAGCGTGGCGATTATGGCAAACCCTGCCAAATTGGGGCAAGCCTAAGTCCAGCACTGGACGTCTTTCGGCTGAAATAATGAATATATCTTTAGCCTCCTAGATGTCGGTGCTCATATCGAAATGACAATTCTTAGTGCTATCCTTGTTCTAGTATCGTTAATTATATTTCCGGTTTAAATGAATTTAAGAAGTCACTGGCTGCTGAAATACAGGTAGCTCTGGAGCCAGGACTCACATTTTTCTGTAACCTGTTTTTATGGCTATAAAGAAATTTATTTATAATTTAAATAAACGTGGTTACAACAATTTTATTGTACCCTTTTAAGAAGAGTTGGAAGATGAAATTAGTTCACAAAACGAATAGCTGCTTCAGTAGGTACCTGTAACAGAATGGTTTTCTAATTGGTCACTAAAATACGTTTAATTTTAGAATACAGAAAGAAACGTGCCTTAAGAACAGGAAAATTACGAATCCTTAATTGACCAATTGAAAAGATGATTCCAAGGCACAAAATGAAGAAACCATGCAATGAATTTAAATAGTCATATTATAAAACTTTTAGGCAAAATGGAGCGTGTACCGCTCTAGCGGTTCCAAACTTAAAAACTTAAATTCGGAAGTTAGTTGGTTTCAGAGTTTGACTATATTTTTGTTAAGCATTGGACTCTTGGGCATTTCATACCTACTTTTAAGGGGGAAGCGCCAGGGTAACCCACGTACTTAAAATTTTCTTCCTGATTTTTTTAGTTGCAATTTGCAGTTGATTAAAATATGATTCGCGATTTGTAGGTCAGTGGCAGGTTATTTTTGATTTAAAAAAATGTTCCGCAACCGTAACTAATACCTACGGTTTTACGGAGAACCATTAATCATTAAAATAATTATTTCAATTGAATTACTTTTTTATTAATTAGTTACTCAATGGAATTAAGTGAACTAAGAGGGTTCTATTGATGATTTTAATGATTATAGTTATGTAAATGCAAATGTGTCACGGTCATGTTACGGATCTTTCACCTTATAGAGAAATGGTAAAAGGCTCCAATGTATGGCAAGATTCTTTGCGTTTTCCAACATATGTAATATTCAAACGGCTGTGGGCCCATACAGTTTTTTGATCCCTTTATAAAACAGGACCGAGTGGTATTATAGGTTTTTTTATTCTTGCTGACTGTACATTTTTTTGAATTTATGAAAATATTCGAATCTTGTTGTAACAATGAAATCACTTGATTTTCGATTTTCAAGAAAACGTTTTAATTTGTACAAAAAATAGCTGTGTGGCCAGAGAAAACGGCTACAAGTTTCTATTTATTGCAGAAAAAGAAACTTGGAGAAGAAAGATGCTGGGAAAATGGATTTGATGAAATATACGGACCTAAAAGTTATATAGCATGAGCGTACTGAATGTACAACGAAATAGCATATTTAGGTACCTAATAAAACTCTCACAGTACTTGAAGGGGAACACAAAGACTCATAAATATTAAGAGATTTATTACTGCTTAGCTCATCTTGCTACCTGATACGAGAAACATACGTACGTCATCGTACAGTCGCGTACAAAAATACAGTTTTATCTTACGTACAGAAGGTACTCGCAGAAAATACAAAATTATGTTATAGTAGTGAATTGCTTCGTTGGTGTAGTGGTTGCAAGCGCTACTGCTGAGCATGTCTCGGGTTCGATTCCCAAGTCGACCAAAGGTTTTTTATCAGGAATTTCTCAGTAAAAACCCGAAGTACGCATTTTTGCCCGGTTGACTGCAAAAGGCTCACCTCCTGATACCTGGGACCAACCAGCCCGCAAGCTGAAGGCATCCCATAGGGTTATGGCCATTAGGATGATCCGGGGATACCGTACGATCTCCGGTTAGGCGGCGGGCCTACTTGCCGTATTTCTGGCATAGGATCTGTAGCCAAAGGTCCTCGCGCACATCTGGGAGTGGCGCGAGGAGGCCAAACGCCGGTACGTTACTCCGCTGCCGCGACAAATCGCGCCACAGCGGACAGAGCGGGAGCGGAGTGAAACGCCCGGGTGTTTCCACTGCAAACATCGCCCTGAGGACACGGTGGAGCATACGTTGAAGGTTGTCCGGCTTTGGCGGAGCACCGCCGTGTCCTCGTGGAGGCGATCGGCGGCGGCGATCTCTCGCGTCCGGCCCTGGCCAGGCTATAGTACGGAGCGAGAGTGTATGGGTAGCAGTCACCTCCTTCTGCGAAGCAGTAATGCTCGCGAAGAGGGAAGCGGTGCACGTGAGGGAGAGGAAGTATATGCCCCTTCACGGCCTTAATCACCACGGGAGACGCCCTGGGCGTCGGGAATCCCAGGCTGATTCCCGGCCACCGTAGTCGCGGGCTTGCGGTCGGCGAGTAATGGGTAGCTCACCAAGCCCGGGTCGACGGTGCGTTGTGTTCCACGCGCGTCTCGAAGAGATGTCAGCACCAACTGGTGGGGTACGCAAGGGCCGATGCTTGCCAGGGGTGAGGGTCGTTCGAAAGAGATACCGCGGCCCCTGGCACACAGGCAACTGAGGGAACACGGGTGGGTTTTAGTCAGTAAAAGTCTGACACGCCCTTTTGCTCCACCCAGAGCGGGAGAAGTTATTTGATGATTTCCCACAAAAAAAAACGTGAAATTAGAAAAAAAGGTGAGATGCTATGAGTGAAAAAATGGCTCGTTACTAAACCGAACTATTCTTAAACTTGATGGGCTAGTTTAAATCATAATCATAACGTTTGCAATCCTGCATGCCTGTTATCTGTGATAGGACGGTGGATTATAGACCGCTGGCTGTTTTCCACTGTATGGACTCAGCTGGTTGGTAGATGTCACATGTCTTCAAATGATTGGTTCTGTGACATGCCAGTTTCTCCACGATATTTTCCTTCACCGTTTTGTGAGTAGTGGTGATGAAATAAATCACACAAACTAAAGCGCCTGCCTGGATTCGAACCTACAACTACTCAAGTAGCACAAGTTGCTGGTTTCAGTATTCCTTAGGTTTTGTAAACATGACTGAACAAAAATAGTCTAACCGTATCTATGTATCTCTCACTTCATTGAATTCAAAATGAGAGAAATTAGTTGTAAGGAAATAAAAATAATTTTACATGTTAAAGGAAAAAGATTGGAAAATTCTAAGGAATCTGTTTCCACGAAGAATCTTTATTTACGTAACCCACTAACATTGTTCCAAAACGAACACACTAAATGCCACCATCTAGCCATCCAAACACAAACACATCACCCCGACAGAAACTTCTAATAACTCTAAAACGAGGTATAATATCGTAAATTCTATGCGTATAGCACTTAAATTTATGGTATTCTCTAGACGTTTATGAGACATTCTGGTTAATGCGCACACGATATTGGTTTCAAACTGTACTGTAATTGAATATAAAGGCGGGCTTTTAAAATTATTTCCTGTTGGTTACGCGTATGTGTGACAGGTTATGGCGGAATTGGTAGTCGTAAAGTCAAAACAAATTTCATAAACAGTTTGTAAGTGTTGTATTAGAACTGTGTTTTAATAATCCATACTTCTGTACTTACGTTAATACTGGAAATACTAATTGAATTGAAGTGCCTGTCAAGGTTAAAACTTACAACTCGTAAATCAATTGAATTGAAGCGCATGTCAGGGTTAAAACTTACAACTCGTAAATCAATTGAATTGAAGCGCCTGTCAGGGTTAAAACTTACAACTCGTAAATCAATTGAATTGAAGCGCCTGTCAGGGTTAAAACTTACAACTCGTAAATCAATTGAATTGAAGCGCCTGTCAGGGTTAAAACTTACAACTCGTAAATCAATTGAATTGAAGCGCCTGTCAGGGTTTTTTTTTTGGGTGGTTAAAACTTATAACTCGTAAATCGCGGTCGTGGCCACTGGACCACCACTGCTCATCCGACCAAGATGTTTAACACACCCAAATTTCACTAGTTATTTTTTTTTTATATGATTACCTATGTGTCCTCCATAAGCCTAATCTGTTGGTCAGGTGGTCGCCAACCCTACCCTGCTGCTTATTTGGTTCAAACCTCAGATCGAGCTTAATGTTATTAGGTTTTTCACAAAAAATGCTTCCAGTACCTAACTTCTTCTAGTCTGGTTCTCAAATTTCTGGCTTTCAGTCTCACGAGAAGCCACTGTCAGCCATACATCCACTGACCCTTGAAACTTAATCAAGCATTTACAAGGTGTAACTTAAATAACACACAACCTCTTTAGGGGTTATTGTTCTCATCATTATCAACAATTTTTGTATAGGACCAAACCTGAAATCACGAAAAAAAAATCAGCTGTTCCCTACACTTGTATTCGCATAACTCGTGAAAATGTAGGGAACAACTGATTTTTTTTTGGCGATTTCAGGGTTTGGTCCCATACAAAAATTGCTGATAATGATGAGTACAATAACCCCTAAAAAGGTTGTGTGTTATTTAAGTTACACCTTGTATATTGACATACCATTACATAACAACGATTAATATGAATCAAGGGATCATACCTACGTCAGAATCACCTCATTTCTTCCACCTGATATGATTACATCTAGTTGATTGGCTCCAGTCTAGGGCCCAACTTAATTACTTTCATGCGATATGAGCTATGAACGTAGTGCCCTCTTGAGAGTTAAGTTGTTATTAACTATTATTGGCATTGATTTGACCTTTTCGAAGATATATCGTGAAAAGTAAAAAGTAAAAAATTAATTAATCTCAATTATTCAAATAAAAGCGTGTTACATTTTTATGGCAGGAGAAATAAAGAACAATTATTAGCATATTACACCTTCTTTATTTGTGTGCTATGTATCTATGGTAGTTTTTTTTTTCAATTTTAAATCTAAGTAAATACGAGTACTTAAATCTTACGACAACCTTTTATATTATATAAATTGTGTAATGACGATATAACTTGATAATAAAAAGTGTAAAGGAAAAGTTTATTTTATTATTTTTAGCGCATTTAAAAAGTTTGTTTTTAAAAAAGATTTTTTATGTCTGTAATCTACAAGTTACATTCGCACTGCATCGTAGAACTAATTAAAGGATATTATTCAGCAATTTCACAATTTACACAAAATTCAGTTCACTTTAAATTCTCTAAAGTCTACGAGATAATTCTTGTGGTTTCCGAGTCTATAGAACAAGACTGGTTTATGAGTCTCCAGGGTATTACAGAGAAGTTACTTTTAATCCTGGTGGGAACTTGTGAAGTAAATGGAGAAGTGTATGGGAATGTAAGAATGATATTAAGAGAGTTTGTAACTTGGTCTGATCTATTATGACGTGTGTTTGTGTTCTGTTGTTATGTGGTTATGTTTATTTATGTACTAGCTTTTGCCAGCGGTTTCGCACGCGTGGAGATCGATGTATTATAAATATAAACCTTCCTCTTGAATCTCTTTGACTATTGATGAAAACCGCATTAAAATTCGTTGCGTAGTTTAAAAGTTCTAAGCGTACAGACACGAAAAGCGACCTTATTTTATATACTACGTGAAGATTTGTTTTAGACTATGTAAACATAACCAACTTGTATGTAAAGTTTGCACCACACATACAAGTTACTGGTCAATACTAGTTATTACAGATACAATCCTATAATTAGGTTAAATTACACAAAACTTGATAAAATTCAATGAAATTTTCAAAAATGTTTACAAAAAAAGTAAAAAAAATTATACGTTAATTTAAAAGAAAGAAAGAAATAATACCGTTTATTTATTTACTCAAACAAATTTTACTTGGAGCGGTAATGGACTCCCTTCCAATATTTTAGTTTTTTGATACCGAGCAAGTACACGAAATTCATAAAGTTATTTTTTTTACACCTTTTATAATAATACAATTTCATACTGTGAGGTGATAGGATAATAAATAGATACTGACCTCTAAGCTGGAACTTATACAGATGTAAATCGGGATCTGGATGAATAAGCAAGGTAGGTATACCTACCTTAGTTTCAACAAGAATAAGGTGTGAGATGACCTTCAGAAAAAGAATGTGGTAAGAATGTGGTGTTGGTTGCAGGATGACCGCTGGGCAAAACTCCACACAATGGGTGCTTGCCGCGGGAGACGCCCTAAGCGTCGAGAATCCCAGCCTGATTCCCGGCCACCGTAGGCGCTGGCTTGCGGACGGCGAGTAATGGGTAGCTCGCTGTCCGGTAAGGACCAAGCCCGGGTCGACGGCGCATTGAGTTCCACGCGCGCCTCAAAGAGGTGTCAGCATCAACTGATGGGGCCCGTAAGGGCCGATGCCTGCCGGGGGTGCGGGTTGTTCGAAAGAGATAACGCAGCCCCTGGCACACAGGCAACTGAGGGAACATGGGTGGGTTTTAGTCAGTAAAAGTCTGACACGCCCTCCTGCTCCACCCAGAGCGGGAGAAGTTGAGTTGCTTGAAGATGGACGGCGCTGCCGCGATCGGTCCAGAAAGCGGTGGCGAGATGACCTGGCCGCGTACTGCGAGAGCTGGTTCGAGTTGGCGCGGAAGTGTTTCTGGAAGGATTGGTAGAGGCCTTTGCCAAACAGTGGGACCGTTTAGGAAAAAATTGTTAATATTTATGTATGACTCTTATGATTTACCGTACTTTAATAATAAAGCCGTTTAATTCCCAAAGTATACAGTTTACACTTTCAACATTCCTTAAGTAATTATGTCATGCAGTATTAAAATAACATGCAACTTAAAAATAACTAAATGTAATTAAAACAACATGATAGTTATTAAACTTAGGTCATTATCACATTAAATGTTTTATTAATTACCTAATTATCTAGCGTTTGACTCAATTATACATTTTTATTTAATTTAGAATTTGTATATTCGTATTGATAGTTTTAGAATTTCTTATTTTTGTTCATGCTGATACATTAATTAAAAGAGTAAATAAGTAAAAATTGTAAAAATGTTCATTATAGATTAAAATTGTGTTAATTAGATATAAATAATAAAAAGTAATTAATAACAATTGGTTCAGTAATATATGGACGATAAATAACAGTTTAATTTCATAATTTAATTCAAATAAAAATAAGGTAAGTCTTAAGGATTGGAACAGAATTTCAGTTTTGGGGTACCTACCCAGTTTTGGGCAAAGGCCTCCACCGTACTTTAGTTGTAGGTAACTTGATTTATATCTTCTGGAGATTCAAAATCACAGGATTTCTGTAAGGTATACAATTGGCTAATTTAAATAACTATCGTCATTACTTCCACTTCCAATTTTTATACACGACTCGGAGTCGGCAACAAGCTGCTAATTAAATAGAAAACTAGTTATATAATGTAAACAAACTGATACAATTTTAGTTCATTATATTTATATTTATTTAATTTCCAAGTCAACACAGCAATATATTAAAAATGACCAGATTTCCCTAAATCAAATAAATAGTTCTACCACAGACTAAAAATAGTGCAAGCCATGATTTACAGCGCCACATATTATAAATATTAAACGCTATATCCGCTGGCATATTATGCCAATACCAACATATGGTTTCCGTCATACAGTGCTTTTAATGTAAATATTTTTATTTGATACGGTACTAAACTAAAAATGTAGCGATGGAATGTAATAAATTGTAATTACATGACTGACATTTTACACACCCACAAACTAATATTTGAATAACCTTTGCTAGTTTTCAATTATGGTGGGGTGGTATTTCATCCTACATGGAGACGTATAAAATAATATATTTTACATAGTGTAAACGTAGCCGCAGGGTTAACCGTTACTCAGTTTTATTAAAGCAAGATTTGTAAAACAGATAAAATAATAGTTTAAAAAACTAAAAAACACGCTTTAAAAACCAAACTAAAAAAGAAGAAAATAATTTAATTCAATTAAAAAGGGTGGGGTGCTTTTTGAGGTATTTTTACAATCAATTAATGTCAAGCACCCCACGCTTTTTAAGTGAATTAAATTATTTTCTCCTTTTTTTAGTTTGGTTTTTAAAACGTGTTTTTTAAACTATTATTTATTTTCTATTTTTTAGTTCTGCTAACTACAAAAACGTGTTTTTTACCTTTTTTTTCATTATTCTCAAAAAAAAAATTATATGATTGAATTGTCATCGGTCCTCAATAAGTTTACAAAGTTTCAATGAAATCTGACCGTTTAAATTGGGTCAAAATCGCGCTCTAAGGAGTCGGTTACATACAAACAAACATACAAGTGAAGCTAATAGAAAGCGGGTAAAAAGATGAAAGTGGTAGAAGCTTCAGCAAGCAGAAGATTCTACAAGATGTAGCAGCATCCGTCTCATCTGGTTATCGACCAGAAACAATAAAAAAGGCTTACAGTGAGTACTTAGCCATAGACCATACCACAAGCTTTAAAAAGAAATCTGACAGATTTATGATGAGAAGAGAGAGAGAATGTTTAAGTAAAAACAATGTTCTAAAATTTTTATAAAAGTTTTTTTTTTTTTGTTGGGCATCTCGCAGTTGGCCTTGAGAGGCCGTGACTGCTCAACCGGGCTTTCCTGGGGCTGCCAGTAAGAATTAACTTAACGCCTCCAGCCAGCGCTATTTTATAAAAGAGAAAATTAATCATATTAAATACCGTTTTGAATGTGAAAACAGAGAAAGGTGACTAAAAGTTTACTTTTAAGCGGTAACAGTGTTCAAAAACATATATTTATTATGAAATGTGAATTAAGTGAGTATTTCAAAATCCAAATACGACAAAACAAAAGAAAAAAGATTTTATCAATCAAACTTCAAGTAACAAAACTACTAGCGCCGGTCGTTGACTCCAAAAAAAATGTGGAATATTTTTTTTTTATTTGATCGTGCACACACACATCACGTGCACAGAATCAGCTAATTCAATTTGACCTTGTATATCTCCCATAGGTTTGTCATCTAATCATTCAACATAATTATCTCCCTGTTAAAATTAATATTGCTGCCTATCACGAACAGTTTTCAGACACCTAAATAAACTTCCAGTAAAGAAAGATTATCCAATTTTTCAGACCTTTATGAAATTCCGTCATAAATATTTCACCTACTGAAATACCTGGGAGACTCAGATTGTTGAGTAATAAAGATGAAAAATTCAACTTTATTCTCAAGTAGCTAACTGACGATGTTATGATCCACGACATTTTGATAAGTGTGTAGGGACTTACGTAGTTACAAAAGGGCCTAGGAGATAAGGCTTATTTATTATTGAAGTAATTTACACAGTATTTTATTAATAAAGCAATCGTATGTTGTTTTTAGGGTTCCGTGTCAAAATGGTAAAAAAGTAAACCTTATGGTGCGAATTCGTCCATATACAGGGTGTCCGGTAATTAATGGATAACCTTGAAATGGTTCATGGTAGAACTAATGGCCATTCAGAAAAAAGCATTTTTTATTTTTCTTTTATCTGTAAAAAAATGTTTTTTTAAAAAACATCGACTTCCGAAAAAAGACTATAAAGTGAAAATTTGAAAAATAACTTTAATTTCGGAAGGCGGTGACAAAAAGTTAAAATACACCTATCCAAAGACCCCGACTTCCGAAATTATAGTTTTTTTTTTCACTTTGAAGTGTTTTTTTCGGAAGGCGGTTGTTATTTTTTTACAGATTAAATACAAATAAAAAATGTTTTTTCTCAATGGCAATTAGTTCTACCATGAACCATTTCAAGGTTATCCATTAATTACCGGACACCCTGTATAACTTGGGATTGAATTTACTTCCTAAAGTAAGGGGTTTACAATGACATTGACTGTTGCTTGTGTGGGTGTCGTAAGAGGCGACTAAGGAACTTGCCAGAGAATGGGCAGCAGCGTTCTCTATGCATTTTACCACCATACTGCGATCGCTAACCCGCCTGCTAAGCGTGGCGATTATGGCAAAAACCCCCCTTTGGGGGAGGCCTATATCCAGCAGTGGATGCCTTTCGGCTGAAATGATGATGATGATGACTGTTGCTTCAATAAATTACAAGTTTTAAGAGTGAAACCCGCACCAGTTCGATCCCCTATAACCCTTGGGTTGACTTCGCCATTTCTTCTCAGGAGTAATTTCAAAGATAGTCAGATAGGAAATATCGACTCCATCTAGCTTATAAGCGTTCCATAGCTCAAAAGAAAACACGGAACCCTTATAGAATAACTTAGTTATCCGTCCGTCAGTCCTTCTGTGAAGATCCTTTTTCTCAGAAATGTGTGGAGGTATCACGTTGAATTTAACATCAAGTACCTACGCACGTTTTCAGAGCTCTAATATATCAAGGTTCTAAGTTAACGCAATAAAAAAATTACAATATAATGCTAAGTTTGTTCTTGGGATAAATTCATCCCAACTACGGAACCCTTTATTTTGAGTGGTCTGACATAGCACTTGGGCATTTTTTTAGAATAGGACGTGTAAAACTGATTCCGATAACCTATTTACAGAAAAAACAAATTCATTTCACTTCTTATGTGGTAGATTTTACGAGCGAAACCCTAAGAATGCCTAAAGTAAGCACAAATTTTCCAAGGAATCTTTACCAATTCCTGTAAATTCCACACAAAATTAGGGTACATACAGCATAAGCTTTAGGGGATGTCAATTCTGCTATGACTGCAGTCTCGGGAACAACAAACGGGGTGAGGGGCGAAAGGTGAATTGGTTCAGTCCTCCTTTTTAACACTCCTCTGAAGCTCGGTAACTAGGGTCACGGCATAATGTCCCACAAAAAATCGATTATTAACAAAGTTTTCAGTATTAATTATGGAAGCTGCTGCTGCTTTGGCAAGACGCTTTTTGTCCAAAACTTGGGCTTAATAGCTTACTCTCTGGTTCTTGGTTGTAACAGTTTTCGTACCTGTAGGTCTATTTTCCAATCTTGCACACACATACATAAGCTCACGCCTTCTTCCCATGGGTGTGCAGGAACTGCAGAACACCACTTGCTACGATCCTTATGCCTCGTTTAAGTTCATACATCTGGGCAAACACGCACGCCGATTCCGAGTTCTACGCACCACCTAGGTCACAAATTTTAATCAGTGCGTAGAAATTTTTCGTAGTTTTTTATCCTGTATGTGTTCTCTCGGCGTTTCCAGTCTCATCTGCATTGTAAATTTCTTTCGTTAGTTGCTTTTTGTTCTTCCAATTTTTGCAATCCTCAATTTAGAAAATGGTTAAAAAATCACACACGACCTCTTTAATCTAAACATAAGATAAAACCAAACAATAAACAAATGTAACTCAAGCCACAGGCTACAAAATATTTTACCACAAAATTGTGTAAAGCCGAAAATACCAGCAAAATCACTTCAAAATCAATTACGCTATTACCATAGTCTTTTAACGCACTGAAGTAAATAAACAATATTCTGATAATATTTATTGACGCCTGAGGTAAACACAACAGTCAAGGATCATATAAATGAGGACATGTTCTCGCATCGAATAGGCGATTATCGAAACATGACTTGTATGAACGTCTGTACGCGGTACGATACTTGCAAAATACGAGAATTACGTCGCCATTAAATATAAATATCTGGATGACCGATCTTTGCTCGGTATTTTTTTTTCGTTTTCTAAAAATGAAACCTAGCTTGGTCGATTTATCGCCCCCGAAAACCCCTGCATACTTAATTTCATGAAAATCGTTGTAGCCGTTTCCGAGATTCAGATTATAAATGTATTTATACAAGAATTGCTCGTACAAGGGTATTAGATTAAATAGATTAGATAACCGTCCGTGTCAATAAAAGTTGTGTTAACTTTCAAGTATAATTGCAGTTCGAGAAAATATGATTCGTAGGCGTGCTACTTGATGCTCTTTTGCATGTTTTAATTCATATGAGCGATAATCGCTTGGCGAGTTTAGGCTATCAGACTAGCCATGGGCATTCTTGCAAAGTCAAAGTTTTAATTTGTTAAACATAGCTGTAAAAAAGGTGTTGTAAATAAATTGGTACAGGATCTCTATGTTTTGCCGTTAACAACGTATAAATATCAAACAGATTAAAAAAAAATACAATTTAGTTCATAGTTTTTCTTAAATTAAATGAATCAGAGAACGGTGGATAGGCTAGAAACTCCGTGTGTAAATCTATTTGAAAGGAGAAACTAAATGAACGCACATCCAAAACTACTGGTACTAGGAACGTGAAATTTTGCACATGGCTTCTTTTTATAATGTAGGGGAAGAAGAAGAGGTTGTTGCAAATTCGACCTTTAATAGGGAGATAAGGGGGGATTTTGATTGTATGAAAAATCATATTCCTTTAATTTAATTATCTTGAAACTTAGCACGAATACTCATCTTAGTGAATCATAAAGTCTTTTTTTAAACTACTCCGTAACGAGGGATCAGAATGTTTAAATAGGAAAAATACGCAGACGAAGTCGCGGGCGAAGTGCTAGTGAGTCTATAAATGGAAAAAATTAAAAGGTATCAGATTCATGCAAACATTACTCGTGTATGATAGGAATCACGCTTGAAAAATATTTATAAATCTGTCTCTATATGAAAGGTAAACAATTTGTTATGGAGTGGATGCGTATGGTATTATGTCGGATTTGAATTTTGTCAAATGGGAAAATATTTCAGACGAGTTTTGTTTTGATTGTTGACTGTGTACTCTGTTAAGTGACTTCGGATACGCTGTTTTGACATTTTAGGCATTATGTTATTTCAATATGGATCAGTACCTACCAGTTAAAAATTGTATTGAAAAGAATATAAGACATATTAAAAAAACGATTGTTCTTATGTCTGGCCCCGGATGAACCCTGCTCCACCATACTTTAATTAAAACAGTATAATCAGGTTTTAACGTTCCCACTGTTGGGCCACATGCCTCCTCGCCTCCCTGTGTTGGGGAGTGAGCCGTAATCCACTATGCCAGCCCAGGGCAGGTTCTTGGATATCACATGTTTTCGAATTTCTGGGTCTAGGATATGCCGGTTTCCTCACGATGTTTTCCTCCACTGATTTGAGAGCAGCGGTTTTTTTTTTTTGAGGGTTGCAAATCATCAAATAATTTCTCCCGCTCTGGGTAGAGCAGGCGGGCATGTCAGACTTTTACTGACTAAAACCCACCCGTGTTCCCTCAGTTGCCTGTGTGCCAGGGGCGACGGTATCTCTTTCGAACAACCCGCACCTCTGGCAGAGCCCGCACCCCTGGTGACTATGAAATAAAAACTAAAGCCTGGATTTGGACCTATGACCTACAACTCGTAAGTTGGGCTGCTACAGCTAGGCCACCACGGCTCTCTTTAATGAATTTATAGCGAAGGTATATTGACATTAAAAATATGGAACTGAACCACATGAATATACCTACTATATTGGTATGTAAACCACTACCATACAGTAGTAAATTGGTCACAAACAACACCCCATTTACCTTTCCTATCTGTACCAAACACCGTATAACATATTTTATTCTATTTCGCTACTGTCCCAAACTATGCAAAATGGTTTAGCCTATCTTCGCAATATAAACTCAATTTATAACCCAAAAATGTCACCGCCTGGTCACGCTGACATCTCAGAATCGGACCGAAATATTTTACCTTTATCAACTGTCTATAAAGTGCCAGTCATTGGGTCAAAGGTTTCAGATCCAAATGAGGTTTTATAGTAAATCTTAGTTCGGAGAGTCAGTTGTGTAAGTTTATACAGAAAGAATAAGAATAATAACTAGTTATTATTCTTATTCTTTCTCTGTCCATGCTGTAAGATTGTGGAACTCACTTCCGCCTAGCATTCGTGACTTGAAAACCATTTCACTATTTAAATGTCGAGTAAAAGAGCATTACCTTTCCTCTTGATTGTTTATGTATTATAATAATTGTTTATATATTTTATCAGTATGTATTTATTTAAGTATATGTTAATTTCCTGCATTATAATATGTGTAAGTATATTATATTTTAGTTTAAGACGTCACATGTTCATATTTTCTCTTCTTGTTCTCACACACTATTGTCTACATTTCTTTTTCATTTCTCCTTTCGCAGGTCTGCTGGAAGAAATTTCTATAGAAATAAGCAGTACCTTTGTACTCAATTGTTTTTTATGCTGTATTTGTATGTATTTTACTGTGTGTACATAAATAATAAAATAAATAAATAAATAAAAAATAAATTAATTCAATTAAAAAGCGTGGGGTGCTTTTTGAGGTATTTTTATAATCGCTTAATGTCAAGCACCCCACGCTTTTTAATTTTATTAAATTATTTTCTCCTTTTTTAGTTTGGTTTTTAAAGCGTGTTTTTTAGTTTTTTAAACTATTATTTATTTTCTATTTTTTAGTTCTGCTAACTACAAAAACGTGATTTTTTCATTTTTCTCATTTTTTTTTAATTAATGAATTGTCTTCGGTCCTCGATAAGTTTACAAAGTTTCAATGAAATCTGACCGTTTAAAGTGGGTCAAAATCACGCTCTAAGGAGTCGGTTACATACAAACAAACATACAAGTGAAGCTAATATAAAGCGTGTAAAAACGATGGATTGTGATAGTACGAAATTGTTCAAAAAAAAGCACACTGAATGCTTTACACCATTCCCTGGTGTTGCATTTGAACTCAAGCTCCTACTTAGTAAAGTGAAGTTCGAAATTCTGGCATCATGCCATGCGACTAACAATATTCACACTGTAATTCTGTCCAACTAAAAATATTAGGTACAAACAAGAATTTTCATTATAATGAAGCTCCAATACAGAGTAATCTGTAGAATTACAACATCATCATTTCAGCCAAAAGACGTCCACTGCTGGACATAGTCTTTCCCCAAGCACCGCCACTTTCACCAGTTCTGTGCTTCCCGTAACCGGTGGAATCCTGCGGCCTTCACCAGGTCATCGGTCCATCTTGTAGGAAACCTGCTACGCTAAGTCTTCCAGTATGCGGTCGCCACTCCAGAACCTTCCGGCGCCATCAGCCGTCTGTACTGCGAGCATGTGCCCTGATCGGGCATGACTTATCGTGTAGACTTAGCGACTAACTAAAGTGGCAGTACTGCCACTTTAGTTTAGCAATTTTTCTGTATATGTCGGTTACCTTGGTTCTCCAACGGATCTCTTCATTTCTGATTCGTTCGCGTAGGGAAACTCCAAGCATAGCCCTCAAATTGATCAGAATTGCATCAAATTGTTGCTAAGCTAAATACACAATCACTAGTCTTCAGCTACATAAGTGGCTGCAACGATCATATTTTGGCTTCTACTATTTGTTTTACTAAACGAACTGTTTTTGCCTGCGGTTTCGCCCGCATGAATGACGAAAAATGTACCACAGAAATGTAGGTACTACTGGGATTAGAAATAACCTATTTTGTAGCCTGAAGAAATGGCCAATTTAAGTGGCTGTGGGCAGAGCACATTGCTCGGAGAACAGATGGCCGCTGGGGCCGAAAGATTCTTGAGTGGCAACCGCGTACCGGAAGATGTAGTGTTAGAAGGCCTAAGTTGGACAGATGACCTTGTGAAAGCTGCACGAATCCACTGGATGCGAGAAGCACATAACCGGATTAAGCAGCGGAGCTTGGGGGAGGCCTATGTCCAGCAGTGGACGTCTTCCGGCTAAAATGATAAGGATGATGTGTTAATCCAGGTTATAAACTACCTGTGTGCCAGATTTCATCCAAATCCGTACAGCCGCTTTTGCGCCAATCCAGAACATTACCTACATCCAGAAAAAGAGACAACCGGACAAAAAATCGAAAACTTATATTTTCGGCATCCGATTCGTTTCCACATCTCGTAGCAATTACTTTTTTTCGTAAATATTCAATGTACAATTTTGAATTCGTTACTATTTTATTCAAAGTTTTCAGACAGCGTTTGATGCAAAAAGCACAGAACTGATCGAAATGGGACTGCTTGACTGATGTCCAGCAGTGGAGGTCTTTCAGCTGAAATGTTGATAATGATGACTATTTTATTCTAAATCTATGTACAGGCATAGATATAGATACGATATCACGTCTCAGATTACTATAATCGAATAAACAATTTCATCTAAATATTTTACGTAAAGTGCGTGTTGTAAAACCCCAGTCATTATTGAATCTGAAAGCAAACAAGGGTACTAAATATCACCGGAGACAACTAGCCCTTAATTTAGTAACAAAATTTAATTAAAGGAGCCATTAGTCGGGCTATTTGGCTCTAATTTGCCGTGTACCAGTTTATTGGGAATTATAGATTTTTGCCACAATTTATTCAATAGTTAGGGAAGCATTCTTGACATAGACAATAACGTTGTTTGATCATAACTCGACAGTAAAAGCTCAGTGAAATAGCATATTTTTTTTTTTTTAATATAGAAAAATAAACAAATACCCAAAAACATAGGTATTTTATTTTTGTTCAAACTGCAAAACAAATGAATAAACGATGTCTCAATTAAGAATATGTTTACCCTTCAAATACAATGAAGGAGTTGAAATACAAAGGCGGGATCGGGTTGGAACATGTCGCACAAATTTTAATTTTCGTGAAATGTAGTGAATTAGCGAATTAAATTAGTATAATTTTGGTAGTGAATTATTCAATTTAGTTACATGTGAATGCACAAGTATAGTGAAGGTGAAAATAAGTGACTAACGTGGACTTTTCGTGTTCCCCCCAAAAACTCATATTAGGTTGTTGTAAAGTTGCTACCGCTTTACAATAACTTTGACTTGGCTGAATAAAGACGACTATGACTGTTTTGTAACTTCGTGGCCATTATCGGGCCATTTACTGGATCGAAAAGAAAAATTACTTGACACTGGGTAATGCACAAACCGTGCGAAGCCAAAACCAAAAAAAAAAAAAAAAATACAATGAAACGAACCGCGAAAGCCCTCTGTTAGTGTACACATAATGTATAATTACAAAATAAAAGGACAATGTAAATATCATGTGTATATCTCTCCACATTGTCATAATTGTATTTATTAATTAAATTACATTATAATTATATATATTTTAGTGATATTTATTTTAGAAGTATGTATGTATATTAGTATGTATGTATATTCTCATATTATGTGTGTATGTATATTTTTAAAGTAGAGTTTAATTTGTAATTTTATGATTTTCCTTCTACTGTTATTATTACACGCGTTGTCTACATCTCTGTTATCTTCTCTCCTATCGCAGGTGTGCTGGAAGAGATTTCTGTAGAAATAAGCATTACCTTTGTACGTATTTTTCTGTTCCTTTCTTCTTGTCTGTTTATATGTGGGTGCATAGATGGTTAAATAAATAAATATTTTTACCAAAAAGTTTAAATTATAGTCCTAAAAGTTAACGTAAGAATTCATAAATTTCACACTGCACTCTAGAAAATTAAATGAACATTTTTATTGTAAAGTGTTATCAAAATGATTTTCGCAAAAATGTTCTTTCTTTTTTCGCTATTCGCTTTCAATTTACTTTTACCACAGTGAAAAGATATTCGCTGAAATTAAAAATTCTTTCATTTTCTATTTATTTTGAGGTAGGTACCGAAACCGAACTGTAGGTATATTTAAAATAAATTTTCAGTAATGTATTTTTAAAATAATGATGCAGTAAAGTAAATGTTGCCTACCTTTAAAAAGTTTTGCAAAAATAACTTTACACTTTGCGTCAAAAATGTTGAGCCTTCTCGGTAGAGAATTTATTTTAAAAATCGCATAATTATAAGTATACACACCTTCAGATGTTTACAATCAAAACTGATCGTCTATTTATCTATCTACTAGCTGTGCCCGCGACTTCGTCTGCGTGGAATAGTGTCTTTGGGTCTTTGTCTCTTGTCGCAAACTTATAAAACATTCACATAAACCTTACATATTTCCATACAAACTTTCATCCCCTATTCCCTATTGTTATTTTACACCCTTGAGGGTAAAACTTTTACAAACTTTGAATGTCATATTTATTTATATCGAATCAACAGCCTAAAAAATTAGCTTCAAGCTTCTAGCTCTAAAAATGACGATACTTCCATACAACTTTTCATCCCCCCTTTCAACCCCTTACAACCCTTTTTTTGCATTAAAAAGTAGCCTATGTCCTTTCTCAGTCTCTAGACTATCTGTGTACCAAATTTCATTTAAATTGGTTCAGTAGTTTTGGCGTGAAAGCGCGACAGACAGACAGAGTTACTTTCGCATTTATAATTTTAAGTAAGGATTTAGCTTTCAATGTCCCACCGCTGGACAAAGGTATCCCTTTCCCTTTTACATACACGTATGTCCACTGCCATTGCGGGCCAGTCCTTTCGATAGTCAAGTTCACCCTTCCATCTTCATCTTGGTCCGCTGCGATACCGTGTAGCATTTAATGGGTCCCAATCACTGGCTCTATTAGCCCACCGTTTATCTGACATGTGGCGGACATGTCCGGCCCAATCCCGATTAAGAATAGCAGCAAAAGAACAGTAATAAATCGTTGCTCTCTTAACCAACCTCTATTTTTACACGCTTTATTAATATAATATATTTATATAATATTATTATTATTTATATAATATAAGTGAAGCTAATGCTTCACTTGTATGTTTGTTTGTATGTAACCGACTCCTTTGAGCGCGACCACTTTTGACCCACTTTAAACGGTCAGATTTCATTGAAACTTTGTAAACTTGTCGAGGACCGATGACAATTTATTAATTTAAAAAAAATGAGAAAAAAAACCACGTTTTTGTAGTTAGCAGAACTAAAAAATAGAAAATAAATAATAGTTTAAAAAAATAAAAAACACGCTTTAAAAACCAAACTAAAAAAGGAGAAAATAATTTAATTCAATTAAAAAGCGTGGGGTGCTTGACTTAATTGATTATAAAAATACCTCAAAAAGCACCCCAGCATTTTAATTGAATTAAACTATTTTCTCCTTTTTTAGTTTGGTTTTTAAAGCGTGTTTTTTGTTTTTTAAACTATTATTTTTAAAGTAAAGATACATAGTATCTCTCCTATTTGATGAGACTATCATTTCACTAACTTATTTTAAGTTACAGAAAATTTCCTAGCTATATTTGCTCGCGGCCCACAATGTACCTAAGCATAATCATCCTATAAAGTTCCCACTGCTGGGACACAGACCTCTCTGTGAAATAGAGTGCCCAGTACGGGTTGGTTGATACAACAACATGGTAAATTAATTTAATTACCATATTTTATTAAGGTTTTAATTCACTCTTAATAAGAATAGCTTGTCTTTGTACTGCAAACTGTCATGCTAGTCTGTTATTTCAAGTCTAGTCTCTTTGTGAAGGCAATTACGTGTGGATCCAGTAAGGTTTAAGTGTGGTCGGTCATAATCATGTTGGGGTTAGCTTTTAGTAAAATTACATTTGATTGTAGTTCTTTTGTGATTTGCTTTGTGAGATGACAGGTGATGTTAATAAGATTAGGCTTTGCTAAGTTGAAACTTTGTAGTCACAAAGTTTCCCAAGTCTGGGATCAAGGTGTCTAATACATTAAACGTAAGTATAACTATTTGTACTTTCGTTCGTTCAACTCGAGGGAGGAGCTTGTGGCTAAGTAATTAGAGCCGCACGGGTCGATCGATCGGGTTAAGCTACGACTGACGCGGTTGCATACGCACGATCTCGGCCTCCCAGCGAGTGTGTGGTCTTACTACTTTAGGTGCAGCACAGACGACAGACTATCCGTGACGCGCTTTTTAGTCTATGAAAATAGAACCTAAGCAATTATATGCAGTAACGCATACGAAACTCGAACTACATTTAAATGTAGATCGAATTTTTGAGTGATGAACTCTATGCTGTGTTTTATGCTGAGCAGCTAAGCCAGAATATAACAGTCGTAAATTTATAATTTTGGATAGAACAACGTACGCAATATGAAGTAGCTATAAGTCAATACTATACCAATATCTTACAATGCAATTAAGAGCCAGGCATTCCTTCTCTCGACTGTCCATTATGACAGCAAAGGACACTCCCAAAACACCTGGCAAGCCAACTCGTTAGTCAATGGTGAACGCATTCATCAAATCATCGCCCATAATAGATTTATTCGCGATAACATTGTATCACCCATTTAGTCACTAAAACTGCTAATTAACGATTTTTAAGGTATGAAAAAGCATTTTGTATTGTCACAATAGATGATTACGTATTGGGGCGTGACAGCTTGGAATTCTAATCGGCTCGTTAGTGAAATAGAGCGTAAAGATATAGGTGTTAGTGACAACGTATGATCAGTTGATATTTTTATAAATAGATAAGAGTTGGGAGTGAATTCTGAAAGCCCTATTTTAGGTTTTTACTTCAAACTTAAACATGACGTCACGCATGCATATGGTAGACCGCAGAAGTCTACATTTTGCAATTTTTCCTTAACTAGCTTTTTCACGTGGTTTCATCCGCGTGGAGGTCTAAAATTATCCTGCGGGAATGTACTACCCCTATGTGTTAATCAGATTATTATCATACCGTGGGTGTCATAAAAGGCGACTAAGGGACTTACTAGAGAATGGGCAGCAGTATTCTCTTTGCATTTTACCATCATACTGCGATCGCCAACCCGCCTGCCAAGCGTGGCGATTATGGTAAATCCCCCCCATTTGGGGGAGACTTACCTATGTCCAGCAGTGGACGTCTTTCGGCTAAAATGATGATGATGTGTTAATCCAGGTTATAAACTAACTGTGTGCCAAATTTCATCCAAATTCGTTCTGTAGTTTCAGCGTGAAAGAGTAACAAACATCAATTTATCCATTCCGGCCCGGTGGAGCCACCACTGCTCCAAATAGCCTCCCATACCGTTACCTCTGTATCGGCTCCTAGTTACGAGACATCTTGGATTTGAACTCAGGCAGGCTCTTTACTTTGTGTACCTAAAAAATTTCACCACTAGGTACTGCTCCTAAAACGGTGATGCCCAGCTAAAGCACTAGGAAGTGGTAAAGGGTGGGCGTTTTTGGGAGACTGTCTTAGGTATTTTGACGTTCGAAAAGTGCTAATTCTCAGCCTAATTTGAATAAATGACTTTTGATTTGATGTGATGGAAAACATCCTGAGGAAACCGGCATACCAAAAAATATCTAAGAAATATGACATGAATGTGATGTGTGTGTGTGTGTGTGTGTGATTGAGCGTGCGTGGTCGATTATAGCCCAAGCATTTTCAAAGAGAAGAGGCCTGTGTCCCAGGAGTGGGCACATTATAGAACGATTATGCTAATAAGTGGCCTATCCTATCTATCCTATTGCCATAAATTGGGTGCAAATCCTCACCTAAAATTCCTAATAAAAATTTCTACAACACTTTGTTGGATCCTTGGCTCGAAACTGGGATCTCTCGTACAGCAGTCGCACTTGTAGTCAGTAGAAAGACCAACGGTAGTGAGGAAAATAAAATTAACGAACTAGTTATTACATATTTTTACTGGCTGGTAACACTTAAAAAGTCTTGCCAAAAACTTCGTAACATATTTTTATGACAAGCCAAAAGAGCTTATTAAAAACTTTTTCCAAAAAAAAAAACAACCGACTCCCAGAAAAACACTACAAAGTAAAAAAATAAAAGTTTTACTATTCACTTTTTAGATATAGTACCTACCCCACACCAATTCGAAATTTCATCATCCTTGGGGTCAAAACAATGCATATATATACAATAGCAGCAATCGCGATTGATTTGCTGTAATTTTTTTAAGACTTCCGTTGTTTGTCTCCGAAACGCATCATCAGATCTATATGAAATTTAAATGGGATCATTTCGGGATAAACTCCTTTCGAACAAAAAAAGAATTTGGTAAATCCGTCTATATATGACGAAGTTATGCCAAACATAAATTAAAAAAAAATATAAATAAACATGTCGAATTGATAACCTCCTTCTTTTTGAAGTCGTTTAAAAAACAGAACTTTACGTTGATGGATGTTTTTGAACTATCAAAATGAAAGCCTTTCCTTCTGTTAGTGTAATACGCAATCACCCTGTTGCTGTTCTCGTCACAATGTTTCCTTCACAGTAAATTTTATTTAAGTACTCTACATGTATTTTATGTGTGAGCAAATGTTTAAGCTTTTGTATACCTCCAGGCGTTTTGAACCTATCCCTTTGTACCTTTCTTAGAGATTATGAGAGGTGTTTTGTTCGTGAATAAATAAGGTATCAAAACCTAGAGTAGGTTCAGATATAATACAAGTTAAGGCCCTGGTTACTTTAAATATTGTCATTATGAGCGATAATAGTTCTTATTGCAATCGGGTACGGGTTAAAATCTGTTGTTATAAATTCGAATAATAAATGAGCAAGCATTATCGTAAAAATGCAAATAAGATCATGTAAAATTAGATATTAACTATTAATTAATAAATAATCATTTGAAATAAATAGACATTTGAAATTGTATGGTACATTTTTAATTATAATTATAATTGTCGGATAAACTGGTTTTAAAGATAATTAGGAGGTGACTTTGATGATTTTTTTGATGAATTAAAGTATGTTTAATTATGTTTTGAGATCCATCACTGTATGCAAAAAAGACTTGAAAATATCATAAATTTTTTTGCATTCAAAATTATTTACGGTTAAAGAGATACACTGGTTTAAAAAATCACCTTTTTGAGCGTTTTAAAGAAATCACCGCCTTAAAAAGCCAATGTCATGCTATGTGTAGGTTTACTAATATTTGTTTATATGTGATAGTAACTCGTAGGTATACCTCATCCATCGTCTTCCATGAGGCGTGATCGAGGTCAAGAGCAGACCCATTCAGCAAAGGAAAATAAAATAAACTGTCCAAGATGACAACACAGTAGTTGAAGCTATCGTATCGTTGTAAATCTATACATAATATTAGAAATTAAACTTGCTTTTCGCATTTTCTGTGCGACCGCGTTGTTTTTCTAAGTGAATTTAACGCAACCGATTTTATGCGGTTTTCAGCATCATTTAGAGATTTTTTTCGGGAGGTCATGTGCTTAATCCATTAATCTTGAACTTACATATATTAAAGAAATCTTGATGTTTTCAAAGTCATAACAACCGTGCAATTCAGAGGCGCGTCGTAAGTTATTATAAATGTAACTTAATGTGTTCGTTTTCAAAACCAACATTCCTTCTGAACAAAAGTGATGTCTTCAACATCTCATATGGCTACATGAACCAGCGACCTTTCATTGATACTGTTTTATTTATTTTAACATTATCATGGTAAATTAATAGTTAGTCTGATAGAGTGGAAAACTGACCACATTGCCCACCTGTCTATTACATCTTCATGCCTAAACCACTAAACTGATTGTTATAATTACGTAATTTGATAGATGGCTGTGCATCCCGAATATTTATATAAAAACATATGAAATACCAAAATACGACGTACGGCGTGCGTACGTAATACGTGGAGACCGCGTACCGGAAGACGTACGGTTAGAAGGCCACTCAAAAGGTAGACCAATGACTTTGTGAAGGCCGCAGGAATCTGCTGGATGTAGAAAGCACAGAACCTGTCGTAGTGGCAGAGCTTCGGAGAGGCCTATGTCCAGCAGTGATCGTGTTTCAGTTGAAATGATAATAATTAATGATTTTTATCTTTTCAGCTGAAATTATAATGAAATTATAATATTATAATGAAAGCTGAGCAAGATAAGAAAATCAAGTATCTTGACTTAGCTCACGAGGTTGTCGACATGTGGGACGTGGACTCAGCAATCATTGTACCGATAATCGTTACAGTAAATGGCCTAATAGCGAAGAGCCTCGACCAACACCTTAGAAGGCTCTCATTGCGCGGCTGGATCAAGGGCTTGATTCAGAAAGCAGTACTCCTAGACACGGCACGCATAGTCAGGAGGTTCCTTTCTCTAGAACCCTGACCACCGACATCTTGGACCCTGTTCCTGATGCCGATGGGCCACTATTTTTTATATTTTTAAATGTTTTTTTATGAGGTTATTTTAGAAAAATATTTAAAAATGTAATTTAATATGTATTCAAATGAATAAACGAAAATGATTATTAAAATTCCAAGAAATTTTTCCTTATGGAGGCGAAGCAAGGTAACATATAACATAAATATACAGTCTCTAAATAATTGGAAACCGTACCGATCGATAGCAAACACGAACGGAACTAAAGCTGCAGATTTCAGATTTTCATTAAAATTTAATCCACGCTGTGCATCCACATGGCAGTGTGTTGAAGCCGTAATACTTTTTTTTTATCGAATAACGGAATGAAACGTGATTTTGGCCGATTGGCAAGTGTAGTTGTTTCATATATTTTTTAGACAATGCAATGGAGGCACGTTTGTAAACCGTAGACAAATTCTTGATATAACCTCTTAGTACAATTTTTTTATGCAATTTATTTAGATACGTGACCTTATTGGTGACGATGCAAAAGGAGTATATTAGGATCGCAACAGGTGGCGTTTAGTTGTTTCTGCCTACCCTCATGAAAAGAAGGCATTCGTTGAAGAACACCAAAAAAAAAAAATTTTTTTTTTTGGCTCTCTTAAACTTGCACTACAAACTGTTACCTCGAAAACTAATGTATACTGTTTTTATGGATGTAAACAACGCGAGGCCTTCTAAAGAAACACCAATCCTTTTATTTGATATTGGATGACACACGCCAATGCATGTTTGCTATGCAGTAGCAAATAGTCTACTATGATTTATAATTAACAAAAAAAAAAAACAAAGAATTCGTTCAAAATAAATAGTTGTTTATCGTCATTCCACGAACCACAAATGAATGAAATTAGTATGTATTTTCTTTTATTATAAGAGCCAGACCTCCCATTGGTACGTGTATGTATATTTAAAGAACGATTTTAGCAAACAAAAGTTGCTCATATCAATAACGTGAAATGTTTTTTTATTTTTGTAAACAACTTCAAAAAAGAGGACTTCGAAAAAGAGGACGTAGCTTTGGCAGTTGTGGATTGATTTCAATAAATATTTTTTGATGAATACTCTATTAGAATTATAATAAAATTTGTATGGCTAGTCGCATACAAATTATATTAACTTTGCTTTGGAAGTTTTTGAGTAAGCTACAATAATACGTATTTTTTCCACTTTATGTAGGTATACTGATGATGTTATAATAACTTCCAGTCACTTTTATTAACCAAGTAAGGAGTAATTACAATAACTAAGAAGTTACAAATACAAGTGTACCTACAACTAAACGCCGACAGACACTATGCCAACAGACTGAACACCGACAAGACTTTACTTCGACGGGACTCTTCGCCGACAGGACACTTCTCCTACAGGACTCTTCGCCGGCAGGGCTCATCCTTGCGCTATAACTAAATAGTCAAGTAACTGCCTTTAACATGGAAGTAACGCTCGCTCGGCTCGCGCGCGGTTGGTTGCAATTCTAACCTACCTGATGAGTCCTGTCGGCAAAGAGTCCAGTCGAAGTAAAGTCTTGTCGGTGTTCTATCTGTCGGCGTAGTGTCTGTCGACGTTTAGTCGTACAATGTAAAAATACAGACATTTTTCACTTTTTTTGGAAGTCGGTTTTAGTTGTTTGGAAGATTTTTTTTATTAAATCGGATTGTTTTATGCGACCGTCATAAACATCACCGACAAAACTTCAATTCCTAACAAATGCCATCCACGTTTTGCAACAAAGTATAAAATAATAGAGTTTCAAACAAAAACGCGTTGGAGCGCGCATTTAAACCTCCGAGAACTCTGTTGACTTGAAACGAATGTTTGTGACAGTTACACGGGGTCGGATCAAAGATACAGATTCTGAACATTACCTTTTAATAGAACATGGACAGTAAAAGACAAAATATTCTGAATTTTTTAGAGTCAAGAATTGTGCTATCAAAATGCAAAAATAATGTTTCAACCTGACTGGTAGTTTCCAGAGATTAGCGCGTTCAAACAAACTTAAACTTCAGCTTTATTATAAGTAAAGATTCACACAGATCGGACTCAGCTTAAGTACAAACAATTAAAACTTGGTCGATAAATAACTAACTTTGTCTGTCGTTTTCCTGACTCTCGAGATTGAAATCTAAAGCCAAATTCACCACCCACCGCCTATAAATACAGTCAACCTCGAAAATATGTAAGCAATAAGAACTCATTTGATTGTGTACGTGTGTTCTAGATTACTACAACAATGTGTAGTTACAATAAAAATAAGACCCAATTTTGCAATTATGTTTTGTGACTACCATTTCATTTCATTAAGGAATAAAGAGTGCTGACAATTAAATGAATTCTTGACGATTTTTACATCTTTTCGAGACCTTTTCGTTGAAAACTTTTGCAGAGAGAACAAAATGATTGAACTTTAATTTACATAAACAATTCCAGCCAGCAACTTAACAAAATCAATCAAACCGTTTGTTTTTATGGGTGGGATTTTTTTTAAATAACTTCTCCCGCTCTGGGTGGAGCGGGAGGGCGTGTCAGACTTTTACTGACTAAAACCCACCCGTGTTCTTTCAGTTTCCTGTGTGTCAGGGGCCACGGTACCTCTTTCGAATAACCCGCACCCCTGGTAGGCATCGGCCCTTGCGGACCCCACTAGTTGATGCTGACATCTCTTTGAGGCACGCGTGGAACACAACGCGCCGTCAACACGAGCTTGGTCCTTGCCGGGCAGCGAGCTACCCATTACTCACCATCCGTAAGTCTGCGCCTACGGTGGCCGGGAATCAGCCTGGGATTCTCGACGCCCAGGGCATCTCCTGCGGTGACTAGGGCCGTGACGGCGCATATATTGCCCCTCCGTCACGTGCACCGACTCCCTCTTCTGCTTCGCAGAAGGAGGTGACGGCCACCCATGCACTCTCGCTCCGAACTATGGCCTGGACCATTGCAATCGTGATAGTTTTACAAAATCCTTTTGGGAGGTAATGTGTTTTGGCCATTTGGCCATTTACTGTAACCATTATCGGTACAATGATTGCAGAATCCACGTTCCACATGTCGACAACCTCGTGTAAGTAAAGATACTGGATTTCTATATCTTTTTCAGCTTTCACGAGATTCTTGTCATGAGGGACCCGTTTACATTTATTATTAAAAGGTGTTCCTACATAACTTCTCGTACAAAAGTTAATAATTTTCAGACTGGGTTTGTTAAACAAATAAAGATGCAAGAAAAAAATACAGTGTAGTGTATTAATATCAGCACGTGGATTTTTCCTCGACACGTGCATCTACACCGAACGAATCAAACGGTTCCGATAATATTGGCAGTATTACACAAACTTTCGACTATTTTATTATATTCAAACTGCAACTTCAATTAAGTGAAGCTGAAGTGGGGGGAAAGGTTAGTAGTTATTTGAAAACAACCGATATTGTGCGACTGAAACAGTATGGTTTCGGTTTTCTAAAAGGCAAATGGAAAATGCGGTAGATTTGTTGATTAATACTGTGCCCGACATACAAGTTTGTTGGTCGTTGGTTTGAACTTTGCTCGCTTTACTTTGTGTTATCTATTTCATGACGTAGTGGTTATATAGACGGTAACATAGACGGTGCAAGAAAACATCGTGAGATAACCGGCATCTCAACCAAAAAATCAAAGATATGGGACATTTACCAATCCGAACAAAGCCCGCGTGGTGGATTGCGGCCCATTCCTCCTCACAGAGAGATGATGATGGGGACTCCCTTTTCGGCACTTAGACTCCCATTTGGTCCGTTGTGCGTGGGAGTTCACAGAGAGGAGGCCTGTGTCCCAGCCGTGGGAACGAAACAGGCTAGTTATGGCTGTCTTCTTCATATTATAATAGTTTTTACCCGACTGCGCCAGAAGGAGAGTTATGTTTTTCGAGTGTATGTATGGCAATAAAGGTCTTTATTGTTAAATTTAAGAAAATGCCTCCGACTGTATGAGATTGCTCATAGTATTCAGTCTAATAATCATACTTTTAAAACAAGTTTCTTGTTTCCATCTTTTTTAATTAAAGTTCACTTTTTAGGCAGTCGGGTTTTTTTTTATTTTGTTAATAAATATTTTATCATTAAATAAATACAAAATACATGAGAAAATTTGTAAATGTAATGATCACGAAGTTCGGTCTAAAATTTCCAAAGAAACCTATTCAGTTCATCGTCAAAGTCATCACCAGCCTACAGGCCAACGATACACACAGGCCTATCAGTGGCTTAAGGCTGCAGATACCCTCTAATAGAACGTTTTCTAACTCAACCACGACTTATAAGTAGGTACCTACTTATTTCTGCAAAAAATATTCGCGACCCACGACTTTACTCGCATAAGTCTGAATTCCTTAAGAATATCGGGATGAACCCTATCCATGTGCCAAATTTCATCGAAATCTGTTCAGTCGTTTTAGCGCGAAAGTGTTACAAACAAAAATCTTTTTAAAAAAACGTTAAAAAATTCGAGTTTAGAAGAAACTCAGCATAATTTAACATTCAACTTCATAATACAAAAGTAATGGAAATAGTTTTAAAATAAAAACTGCATTTTTTCATTACTTTTCCAGCCTATTGTTTGAGGAAAAAGTTATTGCAAACTAAGCGATGCCCTCATTAGAAAATGTATAGGAAGTTTAACTACCGTCGTTATAACAATGTGTTTAACAAGGCATTGAAAAATGTTATGAAATCATCAAAGTGGAATCTTGAGGGCATAGTATGTAGTAAGTCATAGAACTTATATTACATTTATGTGACTGGCATCTGCTACCGAAAAGAATAATATCAATAGGTAGTGTTTAAGGTGAACTTAGTCCACATTTTTTGCATACAAACTTCGGGAGTGTTTTACTCCACTGTCTAAAATGGCACATCCAAAATAAATTATGATGTCGTTTTGTCTCATTATTAATATTGTCTGTATGGAAACGGAATACTAAAATAAAAACCCATTAAAAAGTTAGGAGCCAACAAAGATTCGTTTTTCAATTTATGCATTGGCTTTTTCATAAAAGTCGATCTTCCAAAGGACTTTTCTTAATTTTTTCACGATTTTTTTACTATAAATGATTCTGCATCTCACTCAATAACGTTGTGCGTGTAGACTAGCGTCTAACTGCTCATCACTGATACTATCTCTGTCAGACACGAAGCCTGGTGAGACAGCGTGATTTTTAGCCAGGCCCACCAGTGAGTTCGAGCCCGCGACTAGGTTCCCCTTAATGTCGCTGTAGAAAAACTAAACGGTTTGAAATTGATTATCACTAGTCTAAGCTACTTGGTAGAAAGATATGGTTTGTGACCAGTAAAACCAATTCCTCAAAACAATTTTAGCTCACAGATGTCCAGTACTGAACACAGGCCTATTCCAAGCATCGCCCCATCGACCGATTCATTGCTTCTTCTATTAAAAGTTGTTTACTTAAATGTAAAGGTGGCTAAAAAAACACGATTTTTCAAAGTCACTTGGTTTGAATTCATAACTTATGTTCTACCCTCGAGCATACTCGATTTAGATAAAATATGTTCTCGTGAATATATGTCTCATTCGGTCACAATATTTTAGAAGACGGGCGTCGGTGTCTGTTTGTACAAAATCGATAGACAGATATTTTGGGACAGAACGAAAGGGTTGGCGCTGCATCCGGTTCGAATCAACGCTTTTGGCTTATTTCTCACTAGATTATTGCCTGTGGCTTCGCCCGCTGGTATGTGGGGAAATAAAAAAGTATTCTATGTGTTGATCCAGGTTATAAAATATATTATCTGTGTGTCAAATTGTATCCAAATCCGTTTAGCCGTCTTTTGCGCCAATCTGGAACTTAGGTACATCCAGAAAAACGGACAAAAAAATCTTCTTTCCTATTTTATTAATATGTAAGTATAGATAAATTTATCTACCATTAATGGTATAAGCTGTTTGTTATTTAGTACTGGAATGTATTCTGGTTATAGTCTCTTAATTTAAAATGTTTTTTTCTGTGGTTTTTTTGGCTAATAGAAGAAAGAAAGAAGAAAGAAAGAAAGAAAAAACGTTTATTTGCGGTAAACATGACGCAAAAAGATAAGGAACACAAAAAAAATAAGAAAAGGTTGAGGGAAACATGCGTCACATCCACGCAAAACGGCTATCACTCAGCATTATGCTGTGACCCTATGCCAGACAGAGCCCCAGCGCTGGTTTTCAGGGATAGCCGGCTTTGACGTAATGACGTCACCCGGTGCATTAAACAATAATTATGAAACTACTGGTACAGCGAACTAATAGAAAAATTATATAAATTTAATGTTAATGTGATAGAATAAGGAATATAAAAAGAAAATGGAAATAGACATACATGCTACGAGAATATCATCCTCAATAAACATTTTTCTCTTTATGTAGTGGCAACATTTCGAAGCGTCATCCATAGATAAAATGTGCGTGTGCGTCATAAAAATTGATGTAAGAAATTACAAAATGGCCAATGAATGATAATGCTAATGATGCTAATGATTGATTCCTGTTGACTGCATGTGCACGTAATATGCTTATAAGACGGTATAATAGGAATAAGTTTAAAGACTTTAAAAAATGTTTAAAGACATAAAATTACCTTTCAGAAGTTTTCCTTATAGGTAAGTTTTAGGTTATATACAGAATAAAAATTTTCAGTAGGATCGCACGCTATTACATGGGATGAACCCCTGCTCCTTCATCTCTTGTCGATGACTTGTATTCGGTCCGACCTGCTTACCCCTTCGAAGATTTTTGGATGTTATGATATCAATTATTATCCAAAAATTAACCATCACAACAGCAAACAGTACTGTTTGCTGTTGTCTTCAGATCTGTTGTTACAACAAGCAAATATGTCCATATTTGTTTATGCAAATACGAAACTATTGCTTACATAAGTGTCTTATCTATTGCTGGCTGAACAATTTACATATATGTATAGTACCGAATTTATACAGGGTGATACGGTTGTGGCTGAGTAGTCCATAAGACACCCGGGTCGACTGTTACTTTTTTTTACAAGCTTTTATTTACTTTTGCCTGTCCCGGTGTTTGTAATGAAATCTTGCCCACGTTAAATTTGACCCACTTCCCGGTTTCCGATTGAGCTGAAATTTTGCAAGCATATGTATGTATATAACCCGTGAAAATGCAATATTATGATGACATGGAGCTGATCTGATGCTGGAGCTGGAAGGTGGCCATCATAGGAACTCCGCAATTAAACGACACAACCCCATATAGTTGGGGCTCGTTTGATTTGTATTGACGAGTACCTTGATCCTAGATAATATCCGTATGCAACCCCATCAAATTCTGGGCACGCCACAATTGTGACAAGTCCCCTCTTTGAGGAGTGCATTGAGAGGCGCCACGGCGTCCTCACCTTCCGCCTGATGCAGGTCCTCACCGGACACGGTTGTTTCGGGAGGTTCCTGTATCGCATAAGGCGGGAGGAAATGCCTGGGTAATATACTGCGTAGATCACCCGGAGAACACGGTGGAGCATACAGTGGAGGTCTGCGCGGCTTGGGCGGAGCACGGCCGTGTCCTCGTGGAGATGATCGGCGGCGGGGATCTCTCGCGTCCGGCCCTGGTCCAAACCATGGTACGAAGCGAGACTGTATGGGTAGCCGTCACCTCCTTCTGCGAAGCAGTGTTGCTTGCGAAGAAGGAGGCGGCGCGTGTGAGAGAGAGGCAGTATATGCGCCCTCACGGCCCACCCACGGTTAGAAATAAAGAAGGTGTTGTTATAATAAATGTTCTTTATTTCTTCTGCCATCAAAATGTAACACGCTTTTGTTTAAATAATTGAGATTGTGAGATTTGTTTTTTTACTTTTCAGTTCGTTTTATTAAAAAAGTAATAATTTCTTATTTTTTTTTTAAGTAAGAGCTTTTGTTACATGCATACATACGAAGATGCGAAAACAAAAAAAAAAACAGAGCTATCAGCAAATTCGAAAACCCGAAAGCACTTCACAACAGTCAACAAGCTAATCAAATCGAAATACATTCTAACTAACTCAAGATCAAAAAATTCCATTTATTTGCGATGTTTAAATTGTCCGCTGTATTCACGACATGACATGCTTTGATTTCCCTCGAGGCCGGAGTCCCCGACGTCAAAGGTCCTTGTGAACGGATAATAGCTTAGATTTCTGATATAAATATGCTAATAGATGTACTTTGGGATTTAAATAATGATGGACAAGGCAACTATGATTTTTAAAATTGTTGGAAATAATTGGCGCCCAACTGGGACTGATGAGTTGAACTCATGAATTAAAGAGAATGTCGTAATTCATATTTTTGATATGGAAATTGTGGCGGGTACAAAAATTGGAGGTATTTTTGGCAGATGATGATGAGATTTTCGCTTTCGGGTTCTGTATGAGGAAAATTCACACCATTCAGAGTGAGATTGCCATCGTCATTATGACAGGAATATTCCTATTAACGACTTTAATAAATCAAACTGTTTCCAGAAAAAAAGATGGGGGAAAATGGTGAATATCTACCTGTTTATAACCGACTTCAAAAAAGGAGGCGGTTCTTAATTTGACTGTTTAAAAATAAAAATTTGTTGACTCAGAGCTTCCAACTGGGTGAACCGATTTTGATGATTCTTTTTTTTATTTGAAAGCTGGTGCTTCCCGTGTAGTCCCATTTAAATTTCATATAGATCTGATGATGTGGTTCGGAGACAGACAACGGAACTCTTCAAAAAATTATAGCAAATCAACCGCGACTGCTGCTATCGCATTAATATGCATTGTTTTTACCCCAAGGATGATGACATTTCGAATTGGTGTGGGGTAAGTAAAAACTTTTTACAAAAAAAAAAAACAACCGACTTCCAAAAAAACACTACAGAGTGAAAAATAACTTTAATTTCGGAAGTCGGTGACTGGTGAAAATTGAATAAAAATGCATATCCAAAGTCACCGACTTTATTTATTTATTTAAGGAAAAACAAACAGTAGCACAATAAGAGATATACATACATTATCTTAAATATTACACTTTAACAATTATGCTACCCACTACGTTCTCCACAGATTACAATTTAAAGTTTTTAAAACTAGCTAGTAACACAGATACAGTACTTAAACAACAGTCATTAGACATTAGAAACATAGAACTTATCTCTGGATTTTTAAATTTATAAAATAAAATACAAGAAAAAGTAAAAGTAAATTTGTGTGCATATGTAGATTATTAAATTTTTTAAACAAAATAAAAGAAAAAGTAAAAGTCAATTTTAATTTGTGTGCGTACAATAATAAATAATAAATAGACTTCCGAAATTAAAGTTATTTTTCACTCTGTAGTGTTTTTTTGGAAGTCGGTTGTTTTTTTTTTGTAAAAAGTTTTTATTCACTCACACACTAAGCACTCACTTAAATAACATACGTAATCAGCCTATAATGTAGGAGCTGCTGGAACACAAGTCTCATCTCTGTGAAAGAGAGTGGTCTGTTATCCACCACGCGGGCCCATTGCGGGTTGGTAGATGTCACATGCCTTCGAATTTTTGATTCTAGGACATGCCAGTTGCCCTTTACCGTTTTGAGAGCTGTGGTGATGAAATTATTTACACAAGTAAAGCGCCTGCTTGTGTTCGAATTTTCTTAAGGAATAGAGAAAATCCGTAAAGATAGAAAATAGGATAGCAAAATATGGAACCGTGTTTATCTTAAACAGAGCTTAAATATCAGTTCTGACGGAAATATTAGATTGCGTTTATTGGAAGATTATTAATCTTCCAATAAACACAATTTAATCTTTCTGGGTAAATCTCATCTCCAAACACTTGGAATTTCTTTACGCGAAAATGTGTCACGAAAATACATTTTTAAGGTATCCTTTTAACACAGTACAAAAACATTTTCTTGTCAACAAATCTTCGCACGTCGTACTGGGTAAAGAACTTGGAAGGCCCACGCAAGCTATTTTCTCCTGAACCCCGTTGTAAATATCAAACGCCCTGAAAATTGAATGAACTTTATTGAAAATATTTTTTATAAAACTTAACGTTTTTGTTTTTTCAAACCTACATGTGGTTTATAAGTCCTTTGGTGGTATAACTTCTTGTTAGGCTTAACCTTGAATGTTAAGGAAAGGAGCCAGGCGGTGCTAGGTTATAATTAGCATTATATTTTAACGTATAGTCTTCTGATCAAAGAAATATTATAAAATGCGCTTTGGTGATCCAAAACCCAGGCTGTTTTGGAAAGAAGAATTTACTTTCTTCAAACAATACTTCTTATAAATAATACTTTAAGTTATAATTGTAATATTAAAGACCTTATAAAGTGTATTTTAATTGTTTTGGTTTTTGACATAGTCAATTTATTTGGCTCTGGCTCCTGTGATACAGAAACTCCTAATACAAGGGCCAGGACTACACTGATGTTTCTAACTTGAAGTAAAAAATGAAGAAATAAAATTATCTCTACTATAATGCTACAAATATATAAAACTGACTGAGCCTGTTTGGAATGTCAAAATAACAGCTTTTACTAAATACATAAATGAAAGTTCTATGTACGGCAAATAAACCAACAAAATCAATTTTCAAAATTTTCATCTGTCCATCGATCTGTTTGTTCCGGCTACTTTTCGAAACGGCTGAACTAAGTTTACGTGACTTTCACTAGCAGACAGGTGATGTTATAAGGAATAACATAAGCTTCTTCTTGACCAGGTATCAAGTTTCCGAGGTATTATTTTCGACATCCACCGCGTAGCCGCAGGCATAAGCTAGAAGTAAATAAATAGGATAAAATTCAAAACTTCAACGTTGAAATCAAAATCAAAAGTTAATTATTCCAACAAGGCTGAGATTCAGCACTTTTTGAACGTATAAAATTACATAAGACATTCTCCCAAAACGCTCGCCCTTCACCACGTCCTAGTGTTTTAGTTGAAGTGGCGGAACAAAGTCTCTATAGCAGCACAGCTGCCTGTCAACTTACAATAACTAGATTCTATACAATGGTAAATAAGTCATTAACATTACGAAACACAAACCATAAAATCAAAATATTTGCCCTATGTCAATAACACAAATACATTAAAATATGATTTAAAAACATCAATCAAAAGTCATTTATTCAAACTAGGCTGAGAGTCAGCCCTTTTTGTACGTCAAAATTACATAAGATATTCCCCCCAAAAACGCCCGCCCTTCACCTCTTCCTAGTGCTTTAGCTAGGAAGAAGTGGCGCAACAAACTCTCCAGCAGCACAGCTGTCTGTTAAGTTAGAAGAACTCGATTCTATACAATGGTAGGTAAGTCATTAACATTACGAAACACAAAACATAAAATTAAAATATTTGCCCTAAGTCAACCACACAAATATTTTAAAATATGATTACCACATCGTTTCTAAAACTCAAGAATATAAACTGAACATAGGGATACCATCAGATTCCTCTGGAATAGAAATCCGATATTGCCCCCGACCTCATTTAAGTTCAACGTTTAATGAACACATCCGGCTCTCTTGTCTATCGGGAATTTAGTATCGGCACTCACTGACTGTTAATATACATAAACAAGGTTTTAATGGATAGACGAATTGGAAAATCTATGAGGACATAAATATACTCTCACACACACACACAACTACAAATTCTATGATAAACTCTTAGCTCTCTCTAGAGCTAAGAGTTCTTGATACGGAGTTTATCGATAATATTGTTTTATTTTTCATGACTATTTTGTGTCATAATATAAGAGAGTAAGATATTATATGAAAAAAGTTTTTGATTATTGTGTTAAGGTTACTTGACTCTTATGTTTTCTGGTTTTATTGATGTTTATGACAGAGTTTGTAAATATATGGCAAAAAAAGTAAGCTCAAAACTATACGTAAAACCCGACTACTGAAAAATTACACTCTAAAAAGTATGAAACAAGAAAATATTCTCATCTGAAAGCGACGCTTCCAACGATACCTCATTTCTCTAATTATGATAAGCAGTTCAGACATGAGGGAAGAAATGAAACTACATTATACATACCGGTCAAAATCATAACCGTTCTTTTCTCCATCAGGTAAAAAAAAAGAGGAGATTGAAATGTCAACAAGAACGTGTCAATACTTCGTCGTGACGCCTCATGCACTTACATTTTATTAATCGTGGAAATTAATCAGATTGGAGTACAAATTGTCATTTCCATTTGCCGGAAAAGTATTTAATTTAATTATTATTCGACGGATATTAATTTCATCAACTCTCATCAACGTATTGCAGATTTAAATACGTTTGAGTAGCAGATAGTAATTGCGTTTTTTTAATGAGAATTGTATTAAAAAAAAAAAAACAAATTATGCCTCATTGGCGTTTTTTTTTTGTGGGCGGGTAATCATCAAATTACTTCTCCCGCTCTGGGTGGAGCAGGAAGGCGTGTCAGACTTTTACTGGCTAAAACCCACCCGTGTTCCCTCAGTTGCCTGTGTGCCAGGGGCACGGTATCTCTTTCGAACAACCCGCAACCCTGGATGCCTCATTGGCGTAGGGCCCGAAAACTCCACTGCTAAGTACGCATCAAGTTTTTTTTGTAAATTATTATTTTAGTAAAATCAAACGCTAAAGGGGTGCGGGTTGTCCAGGGGTGCGGGTTGTTCGAAAGAGATACCGTGGCCCCTGGCACACAGACAACTGAGGGAACACGGATGGGTTTTAGTCAGTAAAAGTCTGACACGCCCTCCTGCTTCAGCCAGAGTGGGAGAAATTATTTCATGATTTCCCACCAAAAAAATTATAGTTTAAAAAACTAAAAAACACGCTTTAAAAACCAAACTAAAAAAGGAGAAAATAATTTAATTCAATTAAAAAGCGTGGGGTGCTTTTTGAGGTATTTTTATAATCAATTAATGTCAAGCACCCCACGCTTTTTAATTGAATTAAATTATTTTTTCCTTTTTTAGTTTGGTTTTTAAAGCGTGTTTTTTTTTTGTTTTTTAAACTATTATTTATTTTCTATTTTTTAGTTCTGCTAACTACAAAACGTGTTTTTTTTTCTCAATTTTTTTTTAAATGATTAAATTGTCATCGGTCCTCGACAAGTTTACAAAGTTTCAATGAAATCTGACCGTTTAAAGTGGGTCAAAATCGCGCTCAAAGATTCCGTTACATACATACATACAACCCGAGCTAATATAAAGCGTGTAAAAAAGCATAATCAAACGTTTGAGTCATAATTATTACAAAATATAGCCCAGACTGGAGTAGTTTTATCCATATTTTTCATAATTGAGTGCAGAAAGTCATAGACTACCATATTTATTGTTAGAAATTATGAAAGCGCACATTACTTTCAGTATGTTCAAATAATTGGACATAAATCTGCTCTTTATATAATTTCCTCTGGTGTAAGCCAAGGTAGCACCTTGGGGCCTACGCAATTTATTGTAATGGCGAATGACCTGCCGAAGGTCGTCAGGACGGCACGATGCCTCATGTTTGCGGATGACCTGAAGTTATTCTTGGGTATTAATAGCGAGGATGACTGTGAGGCACTGCAGAGGGATGTCGATAGTTTGGTGGCATGGAGTGAAGTCAATCACTTAGAATTTAACACTTCTAAGTGCAAGACTATTTCTTTTACCCGTGCGCGTGCACCCATTCAGCATAGCTACCACATATCGGGTATCCCTCTGGAGCGTGTCTATGAAATAAAAGATCTTGGACTGACACTAGACGTGAGTATGACCTTTAATCAGCACATTATTAACATCTGTGGCAAGGCCTTTCAATCACTTGGGTTTGTTATGAGACAGGCAAATGGGTTTAAAGACAGGAATGTTATACTCACTCTGTATTATTCGTTTGTACGTAGTAAACTTGAATACAATGCGCTGGTGTGGGACCCGCATGAACAAAAATACAAGCTTATGATGGAACGGGTCCAACGAAAGTTTGCTCGCTACCTATACAAAAAAATGTATGGGTATTATCCCTATTTGTATCCGTCTCTGTTTGTATCGGGAATGGTGGGCATAAGCACATTGGAGCTGAGACGTAAGTGTGCGCTTCTGATGCACTACTACCTATTACTGAATAACAAGATCGATGACGCGACTACCTTAGCTCGCTGTTCATTGTTTGCTCCGGACCGGCTGCGGCGGTCGCGCGCCTGTGCCTCGCGGTGCCTGTTCCCAGCCCCGCCAGTGCGCACTCATACTGCTCGATATGCTCCCACAACCCAGGCGATCAATCTGCTTAACGCCCTGATTGCTCAGAGGCCAGTTATTGATATATTTGTGTATACTCGTAGCAGTAGATCTATGTTAAATGTTTGTGTGAAGTTTTTTAGTTAAATGTATTGTTTTGTTGGCTTGTTGCGCGCTTTGGTCCTGACTGTAAGTGCAGCAAGCAATTGTTATAAAAATAAATAAATAAATAAATTACCTGAATTAAAATGGCTGCGAAATTGAAAAAAAAAACAACAACAGTAAACGGATTGTAATGAAATGTAATAACAGTTACAAACAACAACGTGTGGATTTCCGATCGAAAGGCCGCGAGTTCAATTCCGGTTTCTAACTATTGTTGCAAACTCGACGTAATGAGACCACATTTAACTTTTGTTGCGATAGCGGCAAAAGGCGTAATGTTATACTTATAATACAGGACAATATGAATGCATTACTTTATGAAATGGATTTTCTATTTCTATTCTCCTGTGTTATTGTAGAATGGAAAATATATGCAGTTTTTATACAGACAGAGCAAAAAGTTTTGCAACAACCGCAATTGTAAATACATATTATTATCCTGCTGATTTAAAAAGTTAAAGTTTTGTATGTTTGGATGTTTGTTACTCAATCAAACGCAAAAACAGCGCAACGCATTTGGATGAAATTTGACACACAGATAGTTTATAACCTGGACTAAATAATAGGATACTTTTTATCCTGGTAGTACGTTCACGTTTGATAATTTTCCATCTCCACGCGGCCGAAACCGATGGCAAACGAAAATTGTAGAAAGAAATGATATAGAAGATATATAGAAAGATTATATAGAAGAGAAGAAGATTATATAGAAGAAGAAGAATTATATAGGAGAGAAAAATTTTTTTTCATCCCAAACATATATTTATTTGTGGTGGAAGGTAAAATAGGAATGTTAAAATTCAAATTCTGTATTTAATATGTAATTCTATAAGTAGGTCAATTGAGAATTGATAGAAGAGTGATTTATTGGTTTCTTCACCCTTATTTTATTTGACCTACTTATCTTAATTGTTTTGTTGCTTAGACATGACCCGATAATCTCTATTAAATGACTATATTTGTAAACAATGTATGTCTTGATTCATACTAGGTGATTTTTTTAAATCTTCTTCTTCTTTTTTTTTCTTTTTGTACGTGTTTCTGTGACAAATAAATCCATTTTTCTTTCTTTTTTTATTTAAAAAAAAGCATTGAAATATTTAATTGGTCTACTAAAAAGTTATTGACCTTCTAATTATGGATACTTTGGATCCTTCGATTCTTTACATAGTATAAAACAAAATCGCTTTTCGTGTCTGTATGCTCAGATCTTATAAACTACGCATCAGATTTTAATACGGTTTTCATCAACAGACAGAGTAATTCAAGAGGAAGGTTTATATGTATAACTAGCTTTTGCCCGCGACTTCATACGCGTGGACTTTAGAATCAAGTAGATAATCATTTTTTTTTTGATAATATATTATAGCCTATTTTTTAAGTTAGACCTCTCGGAATACATCATTGAAAACTGCATTCAATTCCATGCAGTGGTTTTTGCGTGATGCGGTAACAAACATACAGACAGACAAAAATTCTAAAAACCGTTGTTTTGGCTTCTGTTGCTCTAATAAAGACCCCCCATACTATTTTTTCTTCAATATCTTTAATGTACAGATATCGGCCTGTTACAATTTTATTATATGTATAGATACACCGACATCCACGCGAGCGAAGCCACTGGCAAAAGGCAGTCACATATAATACATAAAGTAATGTAAGTAGTACAATCCCATAAAAACTTAGTAGAGTTCGCCAAACTTGGGACAACTATCCAGTCGATCGAGTTATATTCAGTCATTCCATTGTTACAAAGATAAACTTTATTCAGTAGAAGTTTCACCATATAAGACCATTGCTACTGCTACTAAAGAGTTTCCAACTGTGTGTGATAAAGTTAGGAATATTTAGGAAGAAGGAAGAAGAATTCTAACAATTTCTATATTATGACTTTTGAATAAGATTTTAACTGCTTTCTAGAAATGTTAAAAGATTATTTATGAGTTAAAATTCTCAAATTTTATTTTAACGTCATTATCAGCATCCTCAAAAACCATGAAAACGTCACCAACGATGAAAATTTTGAAAATTGTCGCAGCTGCTCTTCTTTTCTTCTCTCTTATTAATATTTGATTTTAATTTTGACGTCAGTTGCCAGTTAGAAAATTTTAATTATTGTGTTCGAACAATTTTTTTTTTAAATCTATTTTATTTTATTGACCAGTAATGTTATTTAATGTAATTTTAATTTAACAATAATAAAAATAATTTTCAATTATTTAGTTAATGCTTTTTATGGAAGTGTATTTTTATTTGATTTATTTATTGCAGACATAACACTAGTCCATAGTTTCAAACTCATACAATTAAATTACAAACTATATTAAAATATAAAACAGTTAAAAGTGCAAACATGTGCCTAATAATGAGTCTATTGTTACTTGATAATGAATAAATAATAATGTAAAAAAATATTCATGTGGCCTTGTTAAAATGATTCAAACGAAGAAAAAAACAAAGATAATATTGGCAAAGGAGCTCAATTAACAGTTCCCAGATTATTTAACTTCGTGTGAATCCTAGTCATTCTACCCTAACTAATATTATAAATGCAAAAGTAAGTTTGTCTGTTTCATACGCGTTCACTCTGAAACGGCTAAACAAATTTGGATGACATTTAGCACACAGATAGACCATGACCTATGTAAACATACAAGTTACTTTCATCCTGAATCACAAATGAAGTCGCGAGCAACAGCTAGTAATAAACATATAAAGGCTAAAGGAGCGATAATTCCGCCTATAATAGAGATTGCCTTTATAACGCCCAGTTATAGCATTTTAGGTAATGAAACTGAAATTTAAATACATTTTACTACCCAAGGCACTAGTAGTAACTGAAATTAGTTCTAAGCGATCGGTATTTAACGGTTTATTAATATATTTACGAACGTATATTTAGCAGAAATACGATGTTCCTAACGATCTTTGTAATTATTTTTTATGCTGTAGAATTTCAAGCGAAAATCAATAAATATAAATGATTTTATTTCTGTAACTAGGTTTGTACAAATACTTCTAAACTTCAGTCATATTTTTAAACCATGTAGATGAGGTCAGCGCCTTCTATCTGACTATTCTAAGAAAGACTGAAACAAACTCAGAGGTCACAGTCTCTTTTAAAGTCCAGACATAATCTAAGGCAGATCATGTAAAGGCCAATGGTCTTTTGAGAAAAGAACCACATAGATTGAGTGGACCTGTTCAGTCAGTGCACGCATTTATCAGTTATTATTATAATGTAGTATAGTCTAATTTGCTATAATGTTCCCATTGCTGAGACACAAGCCTCTTCTCTTCAATTTACCACGCGGACCCAGTACGGGTCGGTAGATGTCACATGTCATCGAATTATTTGGTTCTAGGAATAAACCAAGAACTGGACGAAAAAACCGTAACAAAACACATCAAGAACCACAAGATGAGCTACTTAGCACACGTCCTCAGACGGGATAAACCACACCTATTGCTTCAACAATGCAGTATAAGGCTAAATCTAAGAAGGTCGGACGACCTATTTACACATGGAACGACAACCTAAAACAGGACATGAAATACTTCAACAAGGGAATCACGTGTTGGAAGGACATGGCTGGAGACTGAAACAAGATCAAGAAAGTGGCTAGCGATATCTTCAAAAAAACAGAAATTGATAGCAGCGAGAACTCATAAGACGACTATGAAAACAACAACACAGAACATAGCGAAGCAACGGCATAGAAAAGAGCTAAGAAAACAGTTGAACCTAACCTAGAAGCTTCACCTGAATCAACGTGCCGGCGACGTCGTGAAAAGATGCCCTCCTTTAAATAAATACCATCCGTCTCTTCACTAGTCCAATGCTTACTCAAGGATCAATCAATCAATCCGGTAGACTCGCAATCCTTTCCTATCCTAAGGGCACGTCTCCTGACCATTACAGCGCCCCTCTGTCTACTTCTTGATATGCAATGGCCTCTGTAGCACCATCAAGTATGAGGCTCCAGGGGCTAGTGCAAATCTTGGGGTTCATTCGATTAATCGACTCTGGCCAAGCCACGCTGAGATCGGTGCATTTCATTCATTCATTCTTGAACATGCAGGTTTCCTCACGATGTTTTCCTTCACCGTTTTGAGAGCAATGGTGATTAAATTATTTTCACTAAGTAAGGCGCCTGCCTGGGTTTGAACCCACGATCTACAACACGGTAAGATGGCCGATACCTAGGCCACGGCTTATTCCACTTTTCCCCCTGAGAGAATCCCCCTCAGGGAAAACTGGACCGTATTATAAAAGATGTCCAGAAAGTCCCCTTATCATTTTAAGTTATTCCACTATTCCCACTACTGCGCTTACTTTAATGTAGTAATGGAATGTTATTTTCATCACGAAATGACTAAAACAAACAAGAATATAACCAAATCAGATGTTGAGCACAGTGAAAAATGAGTAAGTTTAATTATGTAACATTTCCAGAAGAAATCTCCTTGTTTTATTTGGGAAAAAAAGTGATGAATAACCTTAATATTGCAGAGATTGTAGCAGTAATAAAAACATGTTAATGTAAACATTTTTCAGAGCCTCTGGCTACACTTTGCGAAACGAAATAGAGCTCCTAGAATTGGTTGGGGAAGGGTAGAGAAACAAGAAATAGGTAGTAATTTTTATGTTTAAATATGGAAAGTGGAAAATTAATTGAATATAATTTGTGAGTTACTATATTTGTTTTTGTTTTTATAGACATTAATTACTTATTGTTTGAATGGAATTCACGTGGATAGTGACAGAGGAGAAGTTCGGCCAACTCGAATTGGATAAACAGCTACATATACAAGCTTCTACCTGCAAAAAAAAAAAATCCTCATCGCCAAAGACACTCACTGGATGGTTGAAGAGCAAACGTTACGAAGAAATCGAGGCTATGCTCCATACAGTCACATAATTCCTAAACCACTTAAAATCTATAGATACAATCACACCTTTCACACCAACATTCACACCCCTACAACACACACACCGCCACCTCACACAGGCTCTCCCCTACACACACACACACATAACATTCCTTATTCCTTTGTTTATAATTATGTTTTTTGTATTATTTAAAACCTTTGGCATGCTTTCAAAAGTCTCTATTGTTTATTATCTCACACATAATTATGTATAGTTCATGTAAACTGGAAGACCGGAACAATCGAATACAAGCAAATATTTGCTTGGTTAAAAGGTGACTCCAAACTTAACAATGTAATTTACATAAGTCGATGAAATATGTTTCGTCTCATAGCGTGATGCTAACCTATTACCTACCTGATGAGCCCTATTGGCAAAGAGTCCTGTCGGCGAAGTGTCCTGGCGGCGAAGCGTCCCGTCGACGTAAAGTCTTGTCGGTGTTCAGTCTGTCGGCGTAGTGTCTGTCGGCGTTTAGTCATACACTGGTTCCAGAGTTTACCACCTACAAATAAATGACCATTTATAATTTTAGTATGGATACTCATAATCAGCCATAATATTCTCAATACTGGGACACAAGCCTCCCGTCTTCAAGAGGTAGTGGGCCATAATCCACCACGCGGGCCCAGTACGGATTGTTGTATGTCACATGCTTTCGAATTTTTGGATTCTGGCCATGCCAGTTTCCTTATGATGTTTTCCTTCACCGTTTTGAGAGCGGTGCAAGAGCAATGGTAACGAAATTACACAAAATAAAGCGCTTTTGGGTTTGAACCCTCGACCTTATTGTTACTCGTAGGTAAAAAAAGAATGGCAAAAATATAAAGTAAACAAAAACAAGGAAAAATCACCAGTAATGTTAGAAATAACTTTGTTATTTGAAACTTACGATACCAACCCTGGAGATATGGTACGTTCCTATTGTATTGTACAGTCAGCAACAACAGTCGATGATCATTTCGGAATTCATTCATTCTAGATTGTTTAACATTTAATTTTTGATTGTTTAATATTTTAGTTTTATGCGTTGGTAGAAATTACTTAACCATTGTCACCTTAAACTCCAGTGGTAAATAGCACTGTCTCAAAACTCTGGTCTCCAATTTACATGCGCCGCCTAATTTGGGGTTCGCGGTAAAGACCGTAATGAAAATCGCTAGCAGTTACAGACCAACATTAAGTTAAGTTAATCATAAGGTAATAATTGTAACATTGGTTCAAAAAAATACGTTATTATTTCGGAACTTATAAAATTACGACGTAGACGATATTGTCATCATTGTTTAAATACACAATGTAATTACAAAATGTTACTTTGACTTCAGCAAATGGTTCTAGGACCCATGTCATCATCATCATTTCAGCCAAAAGACGTCCACTGCTGGACATAGGCCTCCCCCAATTGTCATTTCTGGGAAGGGTTTTGCCATAATCGCCACGCTTGGCAGGCGGGTTGGCGATCGCAGTATGGTGATAAAATGCATAGAGAACGCTGCTGCCCATTCTCTGGTAAGTCCCTTAGTCGCCTTCTACGACACCTACGGGAAGAAATGGAATGGTGCTATTCTTTTTACGTCAGGCACCACACGGTACCATGTGTTGAATTCTAATACTTCATACAGTTATGATGTATATAAAACAGTGGTGTTTTTATACCCGAAGAAATTTTTAATGCTGCGCTGATGGGTCTTAAATCATGTACTGTGTTCATAATAATAGTGTGCTTAGTTTCTGTCCTTTACACGCTGTATCCTATTATCCTTACTAATATTATAAATGTGAAAGTTTGTGAAGATGTTTGGATGTTTGTTACTCAATCACGCAAAAACGGCTGAACGGATTTAGATGAAATAAGGCACACAGATAGATTATGACCTAGGTTAACACATAGGATACTTTTTATCTCGGTAGTACGTTCCCGCGGGATAATTTCCGACTTCCAAGCGGGCGAAGCCGCGAGCGGAATCTTATAAGCATAAAAGCGTATTTCATCATTATGACGGAACAGTATTCCTATATTTAAAAAAAATACTGTGAAAATATATCTTTTCAATATTTCGTTATAATAGGACGTTTTCATTCAGAAATCTCTCACAAAATACCTATTGGATAGTGTGTATTGTGATGAATGTTGTAAAGGTCTAGATATTAAATTTTAATGATACAACGTTATAATTATCACAACACGCCTATTCTATCACTGTTTTTTTTTTTGAACCAAAACATCCATAGAAATAATTTGAAAGCTTATTATAAATTCGCTTGAATGTTCGAATGCAACCGAGTTATTTTTCTTCCAGCCTGCACGACTTAAGGTCCACGTTTGCTTACAACCTTACAGTATCGTCTTCTGTAGCTGACGATACGAGGTGAATGTATGGAAATCGTTCAATATTGTTGACTTTAATGTATTGGAAACATGTAGGAATGTTCGGATTTAGTTACACGAGTTTTTCGTGGAAGATTTTTTGTTTGTGTAAGTGATCGATCGGGCTTGATATGGTTAACCGACCTCTGGAGGCTTACTCTCTAACTCCGTCAACGAAGATACGGGCCCGTCCGAAAGTAGTTCGAAACTTCTTAGTGAATCCTACAGCCAATTAACTAACTTTTTGGACGGGCAAATCGTGGTGTCATTCATTCTTAGTTCGGGCTCCAAAGTAATCTTCTGTCCGTAAGTGATACGGACCGAAACGACGGACTTCGTGCTTAAGGAGTAGGTCCCCTGATACAAATACAAAAACTATTCCCAAAAAAAAAAAAACAACCGACTTCCAAAAAAACACTACAAAGTGAAAAATAACTTTAATTTCGGAAGTCGGTGACTTTGGATATGTATTATATTTCATTTTCATGTCACCGACTTCCTCCTTTTATTTTTCACTTTGTAGATATAGTACCTACCCCACACCAAATCGAAATGTCATCATCCTTGGGGTAAAAACAATGCATATTTAAGCGATAGCAGCAATCGCGGTTGATTTGTTGTAATTTTTTGAAGAATTCCGTTGTCTGTCTCCGAAACACATCATCAGATCTATGTGAAATATAAATGGACCACACGGGAAGCGCCAGCTATCAAATAAGAAAAGAATCATCTAAATTGATTCACCCAGTCGAAAGTTCTGAGTCAACAAAAAAAAATACAGTCGAATTGAGAACCTTTTCCTTTTTTTGAAGTCGGTTAAAACTAATGATATTTGCCACTATACTCGTATGCCTGTTTAGGACCTTCCACATGGTTGTACTGCAGTTTCTGCCTGTGTGTATGTGTGTATGTAGTTTTTGCGCGAACACAGGAGTTCTCGCTTTCGAACTCATACAAGATTCGCGTTGAACTTGTATGCCGTACACACTTTTCGCATTTTTCTTTTTTTAGCTTTTGTTAATCAAAAACATTAACATTTTACATTCATTTGTTAAACATACCTACCATACAAACCATCGCGGGTTTAACAGCGATATGGCCAGACACAACAACTCGGTGCCACTACATAATAATAAATAGTTAACAATTAGGTAATTTAAGTATTTATTTTTATTTATTTATTCATTGGCTCATAAAAAGTGTTACAATATTGAGGTGTGACACTGGATCCCACACTAGGATAAGTACCCTGTATCGCAGGATGCAGTCTCTTTCAACATATTATATGATATTATGAAAGACAAGTATACAAGAGCAACGGTTTAAATAATTAAGTAATTTTCTGAAACTAAGACTAAAGAATTCACTTTAAACTAATACTAAATAATTCACTAAAACGAATACTAAATAATTCACTAAAACTAATAAGAGGTAACCTAAAATATATGTGCAGGTGATGAGTGTATGTACGATATTGTGATGAGTGTTAGTGTGTATGTGGAGAATGTGTGTGTGTAATGAGTGTATGTATGATGTGAGTATGTAGATGAGATGTGTGTGTGATGATGAATACTTTAACAGTTGAAAGAAAGGTTTTCCGTTTCAGTATAGTTAAGCCCAAGTAGCCAATCCTGAACTTGATTTTTGTTTTTGTATACCGTTATATATATATTTCTATATCACACTGCGATCTGAAAAGTATCTTTTTAATACCTTTGAGCAGTTCTTCGCATTTAGATGGTAGGATGCGTTCCCACGTCCGCGCTCCATAAGCGTTATTATATTTAGATTCGATAAATGCGGGTAAGTAGGTCAAACAACGCAGCGACTTAGGTCTTTTTTTTTTGGGTGGGAAATCATCAAATAACTTCTCCCGCTCTGGGTGGAGTGGGAGAGCGTGTCAGACTTTTACTGACTAAAACCCACCCGTGTTCCCTCAGTTGCCTGTGTGCCAGGGGCCGCGGTATCTCTTTCGAACAACCCGCACCCCTGGCAGGCATCGGCCCTTGCGGATCCCACCAGTTGGTGCTGACATCTCTTTGAGGCGCGCGTGGAACACAACGCGCCGTCGACCCGGGCTTGGTCCTTACCGGACAGCGAGCTACCCATTACTCGCCGGCCGCAAGCCCGAGCCTACGGTCGCCGGGAATCAGCCTGGGATTCCCGACGCCCAGGGCGTCTCCCGCGGCGACTACGGCCGTGAGGGCGCATATACTGCCTTTATTCTATCGATTAGTGCCGTACAAATGCATTTAAATTTAACATTTTCAATTTTCTTTTGACGAAAACGCTGGACGCAGTGGACGCCATATTGCGTGTTTACGAATATTACTTACATTATGATAATTCTCACTCATAAAACATATACGTACCTTATCAAAGATATTTACAATTTCGCAGTGCTTAAATAAACCCATATCATTGTGTTGGAGTTCATGTTTTATTCTTGTGAGCACAATTGTTTTTGAGATACGTAACTGTAACTCGTAAATATCCTCGAGGTAAGTCTTGTATGTACGCTCATAGCTACTTAGTCGTATTCAATTACGGAGTCGGCCAGTGCTAAATACAATGTTCTAAGTGTTCTATAGGGTATTTTATACTTATACTCCATTTGAAATAAGATTAGACATTTAACCAAACCTTTTTTACAGCCAGTCCAACCGATTCTGACTTCTATACCGTAGGCATAAGGATGGCATTAAAAGCAAAAAAGTAGTTGCAATACCAACTGTTTACTGCAGCTGCCATTTGTCATGCCGCCAACGCAATAGAAGTCAAAATCGGTTGATCGGACTATAAAAAAGGTTTAGTTAAATGTCTTATCTTATTTCAAATGGAGTATGAGTATCGATAACTTTGCTATTAAAGATCTAAGCTTATTATAGACATGATCAATGTGCGGCCGCCAGTGGAAATTACTATCTATTATCACACCAAGAAACATTATGTTTAGTCACAGTCACACATTACATTACAGGATACATTAAATAACATACGTTTGGACTTGGCTTAAGTGAGGTGCTAACAATTATCATCCACTAGCTTCCTTCCGCCCGCGTCTTCGCCCGCGTGGAAGTCGTAAATTATCCCGCGGAAACGTACTACGGATAAAAAGTATCCTGTGTGTTAATCTAGGTTATAATCTATCTGTGTCCGTTTAGCAGTTTTTGCGTGAATGAGTAACAAACATACAAACATTTTCACAAACTTTCACATCTACATATATTATATATGAATAAAAATAAAAGACTGACTGACTGACTCATCAACGCCCAGCCCAAACCCTTGGACCAAGAAAGCTGAAATATTGTACAGAGGTTCCCTTTATAATGTAGGAAGGATTTTTCGAAATTCAACCCCTAAAGGAGTTAAAAGGGGATGAAAGTTCCGCGCGGGCGAAGCCGCTTGCAAAAGCTAGTTTATAATATTCGAAGGATACACACGGAGTATACAACGTAATTAATGCAAGACCTCATACACCCCAATTACAGTATTGAGTCAAAAGCATAATACAATTACCAAAACTTATGTTTTTAACTGCTAACTCTTATTATTAAGAAAAACGTGTTGACCCTAGATTTATTTATGCATTTAAAATTGAGTCTTTTTATCTTCAAATAAGATTGAATTTTCTTTGGCTGAATGTAGGTTAGGCAAAATATATAATTTTTGAAAAAATAACCCGTGTTAAGAGTTACTGAAATCGATTCAGTAGCCAATTAGGAACAAACTAATTTCAGGTTTGCTTAAATTCTGTTACACCTAGGATCGTAGATTTTTGATACCCTATGATTCCTTCTTCCCTTTCTTATATATTTACATATTATCCTTCCTAAGTAACATTCTGAATGCGCAAGTAAGTTTGTTTCATTGTTGATTTGTTACGTTTTTACGTTACAACGGCTGAAAGACTTGGGATACAATTTGGCACACAGATAGACACTTACTACTTTTTGTACAGAATCGTAGACGAAGTCGCGAGCAACAGCTAGTTATTAATATTTAAAGACTGTTAACATATTAATTATATTTAAATACCTTGCAGTATGTAACATAAATATTTTTTGGAAGAATTTTTCTATTTAAACCTACCTCTAAAACTACACATAACATGAAGGTGTACAACAATCAAACAAACTAATGTAATCCATCCAAGTATGTAAAACCTTCCTGTCTACAACGTACCGCTTGTCACTTGGCAATCCGCCACGAAGTCTGGCAACCTCCGCCAGGCTGCCACACTGGATAGCAACGCTTACGTCCGAGGTAAATGCCATTTCACAGGCGAGATGAGTTTTAAACTGCCATTATTACTGTTGAATTTTTCGTTTGAAATTGTATTTCCTAAAGCTTTTATACTTCAATCAGTGTTCTTAAAGTTGGTAATCGGTTTACAGAGGTGTCATCTATATCTATCTATATCTATACATATAATAAAATTGTAGAAAAGTGGTGTCTGTACAATCGAAATATATAAAAAAAAGTAGCAGGGGTTGTTATTATATCGATGCTGAACCCGAGATTGTACTTAATTTTTTTTTTGTCTGTTTGTCGGTTTGTCTGTTTGTCTGTGTGTTTGTGCACGCTAATATCAGAAACGGCTTATTCGATTTAGATGCGGTTTTCATTAATATATTGTAGTAAGCTTCACTTAACATTTAGTGTTTATTTCATGTGAATCGGTTCATAAATAAAAAAGTTATGTCAATTTAAAGAATCACGGCGAACATTTGTTAATCATTGATCCCCGATGGCCATACGTCAAATATCGTATACAGAGAAGCATAACTGTAAAGCAAATTTTTTGCTACCCAAACGACGGTATATTATTATGTAATTCAAAATATGCTGCCCAAAAAGTCACTATTCCACGCGGACAAAGTCGCGGGCACAGCTAGTTATTAAAATATATTAACTGGGACAGAGTACTTTTAAAGTGTTTTACAAAAGGCAGTCATTATGAATTCGTTTTACTTTCTGGGGGCATATAACAGTGTAACTGTTACAATTAAGTAAAACAGTGTTGTTTATTTATTTACTCTAATTTATTGGGGACAAAAAACAGTTATGCATTACAGCATTTACAAAAAGTAGTTGCATCACAGTCGAAAAAACGTATAACCTACACTATTGTCCACGAAGTTACATCAGAGTATGATAACGAACGCATGTTAAATTAAAACATTAAAATTCAAATTGAAAAAAGTTTTTTATAATTCACTTTTTTTTTATAATTCGAAATTTCATCATCCTTGGGGTAAAAGCAATGCATATTTATACGGTAGCCGCAATCGCGGTTGATTTGTTGTGATTTTTTGAAGATTTCCGTTGTCTATCTCCGAAACTCATCATCATACGAAATTTATAAGGGACCATTTTGGAATAAACCCCTTTCGAACAAAAAAAATTGCAAATCCGTCTATTTATGACGGAGTTATGCCCGAATATACATAAAAAACGGTTAAAAATATCGCGACGTTGAAAATCCATTTCACGGTAAAATGCCGCCACGCCACGATATTTTTAAGTCCGTGCGTACGTGGTCTAACATTTAGCAGGCCGAAAGCAATGTAAAAGAAAAAAACAATTGCATGCAACCTACTCATTTTGCCTTTTCAAAATGCACGTCTTTTAACACTAGCATGCTACCCATTAATTTCGGGTTCAACCCGTAATCCTGCCACACGTAAATGTTCGCGTGTTCTTACTCTGTTTACCTTCTCTTAACCCTAACTAAGCACAAAGTTAGCGTTCTACGATAAGTATAAATACTAAGGTTTAGTAAGAAATTGTGGTCTATATTTTAGAAGAGAAATGTGACCAGAATTTCGGAACGGCTAGTCTGTATATAATCTAGTTTTTGTATCTTAAAACGTTCCACGTTTGAGTTGGTTGAATGTCGGCATTATGCAAGAACTTGCAAGGTACTATATTTCAGAATTGAATTTACACTTATGTATTAGAAGTGAGTTGGATGGTGGGTTTCCTGTACATTTTTTTTAATTAAACTGTTTAACAGTTTCCTGCAGATTTTTACTAAAACTCAGTTTCACGTGAAAACATTTATCCTTCCTATACTCTATTTGAAATAAGATTAGACATTTAAATAAACCTTTTTTACAGTCCGTTCAACTGATTTTGACTTCTATTGCGTTGGTAGCATGATAAATGACATCTGCAGTAAACAGTTGGTATTGTAACCACTTGTTTGCTTTTAATGCCATCCTTATGCCTACGGAATAGAAGTCAAAATCGGATGAACGGACTGTAAGAAAGGTTTGTTTAAATGTCCAATCTTATTTCAAATGGAGTGTAGGTAGTATTTTCTATTAAGTACACAATTCATGAATTCCAAAAACAATTCGAAACAAATGCAATTCGTTTGAAAATGGAAGTAAAGTAACCATGAGTTTACACCCATACATAAATTTTATTGTGACACTTGTTTTCAACAAGTCTTTTTAAAACCTTGTCGAAAACATCGGGTTTAAAATATGTTGGTAACATTTTGACGTTGTTTCAGACATGTTAACTATTTTGTTTGTTCACCTTTTTGACAAGTTTTCTACAACTTTTGCATACATCAAGTCTTTACAATTGTTTTAGATGTAAACGAAAACAGTAGACAAAACACGTAGAATACATCGCACCTTTAGAATTATAGAGACCTAATGCGAAATTAGCCGCAAGCAAAATTATTTAGAATTATTAGAATTATAGAGACCAATTTTGGTTGCGGCTAATTTCGCATTAGGTCTCTATAATTCTAAAGATGCGACATGTCTTATACCTTAGTTCTTTCTTTTTAGTGTATCGATGGTAAATAAGAAATTTTCTATGAAAATTCAGATATTATGTTTAGCCCAAAATTCAGCCACGCGAATTCCGTTCGCTGACGCAGTCATAAGATCCTCAAGTACACAGGTGACAGGGCCATGCGGCGCAGAATGGGAGGTAGGCCATTGTCTGTGGCATCATTCCTAAGTGTGAACGTAAGGTGTGATCGTCTCCTTAATTATATCTGAAGACAGCACGTCTCTTATTAACTTCTCAATACTTTACCAATCTAGGTCAGAACCATTCAACTATTCCTATCAATCTACGTCTTGTTCAGTTATTTACGATTTCATTCATTCAAGCTCTGAATAAAGTAGGTAAGTACCTACACTGTTAAACCAAATACTTTTTCCGATATCTTTCACCCAGATCTCGTTCAGGGTAAGATATTCACGCCGGGCGCCAGACAGACCTATTCATGTTTCCAAATGCGCTAATACATTTCGCTTTTTATTTGAGCAACTTGACGAAGTTTTGAAAGAAAATTAGAAGTGGAAATGGTGTTTACTTTGGTTTCGAGGAGTTGGTGCCTTTCAATGTACAGTCAGCCTCAACAAGATGTCAACAGCGCGGCAGCGATAAGTATTCGGTTGTCTATAATCTTTCCTTGTTTCATAATTTTGTATCAACTACAAAACATCATCATCATCTGCCTTGCCCTTGCTCAATATTTATTTATCTATTGAATACCAGTAGTTTACATGGACGGCCTATCTGACCTCCACAACCCAGTTACTGGGTAATGCGATACCCCTTGGTAAGACTGGTTGTTAGACTGTTGTTAAACCGACTTCAGTCTGTGTACCACAAAACATAATATTACATATTGGATATGTAGGCACATAGTTGCATCAACCCAATAAGTTGTATTGTGTGTTGTACTACTTTGTTACAAGTAATAAGGAACGCAAATTCTAGACACTCAAATTAATTCTTGTTCAAGAGCATTTCGTTTTTAAGCTGACTGTACACATACTTTTTATTTAAGATGAAGCTGAGATATGTGAGCAATTTAAGGCGGTGATTTCTTGAAAACGCTCAAAAAGGGGTTAACGGTATTGGACGAAATTTTTCACAGATAGACTACAACCTGTACCCTAATTGCGTAACACGCGATTAATTATAATCGGTTTCATTCTGACAGTTCAACAATATTCATTGCGTTATTTACGTTGGTGAGCAGACACATTTTTCGAACATATGAAGCAATGGTTTAGCCATCTGTTTCGAGACGAAACAAATTATGAGGAATCGTGAGTTACGCAATTAGGGTGCTGGATTAACACACAAAGTACTTTTAATTGCCGTAAAATGTTCCCGCGGGATATTTTCCGACATCCACGGGAATGAAGCCGCGGGATAATGCTAGTATCGAAATAAATGACTTTATCAAACACCCTTAAACGTATAAATTAAACATTCATTTTGAACAAAGCATTGCGTACTGAAGCCAATTTATCTGGCATTGTAGTTGGATCCCAAGAGATGGCACGATGTGGCAACTGGTAATGTTCGTGTGCCCAAAGCGACTGGCAATAATCAGTTTATGGCAAAATTTCAATGGCCGACTTTACTCCACGATATTAAAGCTTATATAGTCCAATAAAAGGTTTTTAACCGATGGTATTCGAGTTTCTGGGGTGTGCTTGGTTTTTCTTTTTACAGAATTCGGGAAGAGAGTTTTTGGGCTTCCGTTTTTACTGTGAATTGGCTACTTCGTATTTGTTTTGATCGAATTATGCAATTTAGTAAGTAACGCATTACTTAGAGAATAAAAACTAAATAAAAAAAATCCGACTGAGTAAAAACTGATCCTTAAAAAATATGGAAACAAGAAACTTTTAAGAGATTTGTTTCAATCTCATGCAGTAGGATGCAATTTAAGTCTTTATTCAAAATCAAAAATCAAATGTCATTTATTCAAACTAGGCTGAGAGTCAGCACTTTTTGAACGTAAAAATTACATAAGACAGTCCCCAAAAAACGTCTTTTCGTCATTTCCTAGTGCTTTAGTTTTATTGTTAAAAAGAAGGTGCGTCCGACTTAATATAATTATTTCTGACGTTCATATGACCTATTTTACGATTATATAAACCTTAATCTACGCTTTAATAAAAGTTTTTTTTTTTTTTGAGAATAATTGCTAACAAACTTTAAGTCTTAACAGATGCTAAATACGTAGTCATTCAAAATGAATTTAAAAAACTTATTCAATGATACCTCACTTGACATAGTTCGTAGGCTTTATTATTATTTTTCACAATATGGCGCCTGGTTGTCGCCATATTGAATTTTGATACTGTCTTATCAGTGTCACTCACTTGACATAACTATCAAGTGTTGTAACCTGAACTGCTTGTGGCGCTGATAATTTTCATCCGCCACATTATTATAAAATTATGATTTACTCCCCCGATCTGTGTTTATGTTGTATATAATGTATTTTTACCTCCTTATTCATAAACGATGGTTAAAGTTAAGTAATGATTAGCAACCGCTAATCATTACTTAACTTTAACCATCGTTTGTCGTGTCAAAAATGTATGGTTAAACAGACGTTTAACCATACATACACAACAAAAAAAAAACTAGTTGAAAAAATATGATCGACGTATAAAAGTGCTTGTACAAACCTACTTACAGAAATAAAATAATTTATCATAGGTATTGAGAAAAACACATTTTTGAAAACCGCGCCAAAAATGGGGTCTTATTTTTTTATTTACCCAGTGTCACTCTCACAATTGAGAAAAATCTAACGATGCCTCTCAAGACGTTTAAGCTACAGAGCGCGCCAAAGAAATACACATACATATTATATACACTCGAAAAACCTAACCATCCTTCTGGCGCAGTTGGGTATAAATGCTATTAATTACATCGTAAATAAATAACTTTTCACATAGGCGGAGCTTTGAACAAAGTTAGTCCCGAATAAATCGCCCAAGAATTTCAACGTACCTATTACTAACATATTAAAACCCATTGTTTAACAGAAAATTAAAATCAGAATCGCTTTTATATCAATTTGGGGGTCCTTATCGCCGCCATCTTGACGTTAATGGTCTATAACTCTGATTTATAGTAACAACTCTTTGAATTAAGAAAGTATTTAGTGCTCGTCTGCTTGACCCGGGTATTTATACAGCAGTTAACTTGAATGGTGTGAATAAAATGCTGATGAAATCACTAAAACATATTTTATGGAGTGCAGTTAGAGTTGGTACTTGAATACACTCACTAAGATTTAATTTTGTATACCTACTAGAAAGACTAAAGGCACTGTTGGATTTGCAACTTTCAGCGTTATGTCGAGTGTTGAAAATCCAACAATAGGTATGGAGATTCGTATAATATAGGTAATGCAAAAAATAACCTAACCTACTGTTTAGGGCTCAACCATTCTGGATTATGCTGGGTTCAATCCTGTATCGGGTTAAACGTGTCCTACGCTTCGATTGCGGTTACACGTGTGCCAAAGAATAATAACTAGGTATTCGTTTTTGTAAAAACACAGGACCGGTGTCGGAACTCCAAGGTGCAATCCAAAACGGGCATACTGTATATAGAAGGCTGCCAAGATCAAAAGGGATTGGGCGGGTCACATCAGCCGCATGCACGATGACCGCTATGGATACCCGCAGATAAGAAAGATACCCACAAAGGTGATGCTTATTTCTAAAGAAATCTCTTCCAAGTTACCTGCAATAGGAGAGAAAATAAAAACAGATGTAGACAACATGTCGCACCTTTAGAATTATAGAGACCTAATACGAAATTAGCCGCAAGCAAAATTATTTAGAATTAATTTAGAATTATTAGAATTATAGAGACCTATTTTGGTTACGGCTAATGTCGCATTAGGTCTCTATCATTCTAAAGGTGCGATGTGTAAGCGTAGAAGAGAAAACAAAATACCGACATAAAACCAAAAATAATTCTCTAAATTCAATATAAACGTTCAATATAAGAAAAGAATTGTAACGATACATTCTTCTAGAATAATCACGAGTAATACTATATTTAATTAAAATATATAATAAGCAATTTTAACAAAGTGGAAATAAAGTGTTCGTTCACTCTTCTTTTAAATACTGCAACAGTTTGGCAGTCTCTGATATCGAGCTGAAATTAATTACACAATCGAACCGCGTGCACAGTGTAGGGGTAGGAGAGAGTTCAAGAATTCAATTACAGAATGTTGACACCATCGGTTGATACAATTAAAAAACAAGGCAAATAAATTATAAAAAAGCAGGATTGCATTTTACCAAAGGAGTAGGTGAATTACTATTCCTGATTTTACCACCACATTATATTCGCCGCTTACCTTAAACAAATAAAAATAAGAAACTAACTCATAAATAAGTTCAACACACACATATTTTACTATTAAATTTTCAAATCATCGCGAGGTGAATTCCCCGGATGGCCTCGGTAATTACTTTGGTAATAATTTAATGCAACGTGCACTCCCGGGGCTTAACTAAATAATACTAGGCAGGCATGCGGCATATGATATGGTGTGAAGCGGAGCGGTTAGCGGGAAAACATATGAGCGAGATGGATGGGTTCCGAGTTCAAAGTTTGTTGAATTGGCCCGCTAGATGTGCTAGCCCCATTTAAATGCTGCAAGTTTCTGGAACGATCAAGTGCAATAATTGCATGACATGGAGCACGTTCAATGATTGCCATTCAAGAATTGCAGGCGACTTCTGTTTACACCAAGATTATTGCACGCATGTTTTGCCTCGTCCAAACAGAGAATTGCACGTAATCCTACAATTGATTCAAGTAAAAAATTATTCAACCAAATATTTCCTTAAATTTTATTAAACGTTTTCTCAAGATTATTTTAAATTGTTTCGTTCGCTCATGTTTGCATGATAGAACATTTTCGTGCCAGAATTGAATGCGATTTTATTGTACGTACGATTTTATTGTACGTGTAGTTTTATTGTACATGCTCTTTATACCTAGGAAAGTTTTGGCTTAGGCAGTGGGCTGCATCAATTGGGTACCCCAGTTGTATTGAAATTTTAACACAACTGGGGTACCCAATTGATGCAGCCCACCGTACGTGGAGTTTAGAAGGCGACAATTAAATGTTGGTTCAATATTATGGTTTTTTCCTGCACATTTATTATGCGCACAGCCAAAGTGTGGGAATCTTTGCCAGCGTCTGAGTTCCCTTCCACATTTAAGCCAGTTATTTCAAAGGAAGAGTGAATATGCATCTTTTGGGCACGCTTATTCCATCATAAACCTCATCCACCGCTTTCCATCAGGTGTGATCGAGATCAAGAGCGGGCCCATAAAGAAATATAAAATGATATGCCACTGGCAATAAACTTGCATACTGTAAATGGAGCTTTATAGTTACGAGAACATTTCCTGTAAACATGTGTATAACTTCAAATAGGCACTGGTACATACGACGTCGTGTGTGTGATACGGGTCTGAGCATTGTGTGCAAAGTTTGAAAGGATATTTTGCACTTGTCTATTATGTGTTCAAATTTTTGAAGCTACGTCAGGCGCGGGCTTAAGCACCATTATAAACTTGCCTACTAATAGGAGGATCGAGCTTTTTTGGGCTGGCCAATACTTAGTAGATTTTTTCTGAGACTAGTCGCCTAAGTCACGGCTACGTTAGTCGTAGCACTGTCCACTCGAGGGCCGACCACGTTATTTTGCTCTAAAGCTTACAATACACATAATCTTCATACCAGTAAACCTAGAAAAATAGCTCAAGTTTTTACCTACAGCATAGCACCGCACCGCTACCGCATTAAACAGATCTGCTTTATAATAAAAACATAGACAGTCTCTACATCATATATAACCGGCCTATAAGACCCACTGCTGGGACACAGGCCTCCTTTCGTTGAGAGGGAGTGGGCTGTAATCCACCACTCGGGCCCAATGCGGGTTGGTGGATATTACATGTCTTCGAATTTTTGGTTCTAGGACATGCCGGTTTCCTCACGATGTTTTACTTCACCGTTTTGAGAACAGTGGTGATGAAATAATTTACACAAATTACAACGCCTGTCGGGGTTCGAAACTAAGGACCACAACAACCTAAGTCGCCGCCGTTACCATGTCTCCACTATAGTTTGAATTCAATTTACTTTCTCAGTTTGAACATGATTACTAATGTAATCTTTGTCTTATGTTTAGTAACACTATATAATGATTAAATGAGCAATCATTTAGGTATGTCTTTGTCTTACTGGATGTATTCGCTAATTACTCTGTAAATAATTTAACACAACGACTTCTGCGGTTGCTTCCACTAAGGAGATTACGAATTAGAGTAAAATATTGCGTCGCAAGCTTTAGAGGTGAACTTTATGCTAGTGACGTTTTGAATTTTAAGCTACAGAGCTGCTACAGAGCGATATAATTGATAATTTTGGTCCCGCCAATTGATTATATTGCACATTATCACGAATTGCGAAATATTTTTGACTGTTTAAGGTTACTATTATATTTATTATAATTATATTATCCTCAGCTAGATGGACCGACGACATTAAGAAAGTAGGTGGCTCTGGCAGACTGGATGCAAAGGCGCAGACTGTGAGAGGCCTATGTCCAGCAGTGGACTGCAATATGCTGAGTTGATTGATTGATTGAAGGTTAATATTGAAGTTTGCGCAACGCAATGTTGAACGAGTTTAATTTTTATTGCACAGGGCAGAATAAGTATTGCGCAGGTCTTGCTCACGCCTAAATATTGAAGCTTATAGGCGGTGAGTGTTATTGCTTGAAAATAACGGTTAGTTAGAGTGCAAGGACCTTTTAAATGACATTGCGCAAGTTATTGTAGGTGTAAGGGTTGCTTTAGTGTAAAATCTTAATTATTTAATGTTTTTTTTTATGATAAAAAAAATTAAGTATGAGCTATTTCAGTAGCTAAGTATGCGATTGTGCTTCTGTAGTACTATCAACGCCCAGCCCAAACCCTTTGACCTAGAAAGCTGAAATTTTGCACAGAGGTTCCCTTTATAATGTAGACAAGGAACAAGGAAGAATTTTTCGAAATTCAACCCCTAAGGGAGTTAAATAGGGGATGAAAATTACGCGCGGACGAAGCCGCTAGCAAGAGCTAGTTCTGTAAAAATCTCACCGCACAAAATGGAGGTGATGTGATCCTCAAATGAGCTGTCATATTAGCTCAAGTTTTTACGAACAGTTTTTTACGGAATAGACCTGCTGCTTATGGTTTCGAACGGATAGAACAATGTGACCTACTAAAATATACCTATTCTTATTTTATGGCTGTTCATAATGCATTAAAATGGCAATTAAAATAACGGCCCACAAGTGGCATTAAAAATCCAACAGAGTGGCATCTCAGCGAGTCGACAAAACACATTGATCGAATTCCAACTCGCGGCGTTTATGCCAATGTGACCTATCACCAATGATCGGATAATCGGGCGCTTTACACAACTAAACTTCTTCCCACGAAAGAATAATATTCCTTTCTGAATAAATAAGTAATCCCGGGTTCTGGGGAGTTTGTTCTTCTTCTTCCCAGCTAAAGCACTAGGAAGTGGCGAAGGCTGGCCGTTATTTTGGGGACTGTCTTATGTAATTTTGACGTTCAAAACGTGCTGACTCTCAGCCTAGTTTGAATAAATGTGTTTTGATTTGATTTTGAACAATTTTGTAAAAATAACTGTAATAAACTTAATGAAATTATAGCAGTGGTTATTTTGATTTAGTATCTTTATTTTATTCAAAACAAATGGAATATCAATAAAAAATTAAAATGTGTACAATGTGGTCAAGTAGTGGAAATCAATTTATCTATCTAACAAATTAGTGATCGAATCGACTACTGTATTTTATACGAACAGAAGACTAAAAAATATTAATATTTTTAGAATTTCCGGGATCCGGGATTCTGAAAGGCATGTCCGTATTATTCTTTCGTGGGAATAAAAGTGAAGTTTAGGTATATTAGCGCCCGATTATCTGATCACTGCCTATCATCTTTAGACTAAGCTCGCAAGGACGTTTAAATATCGCGGCGAGTTTGAATCGCTTACTGGATCTTCAACCCTCGGTGTTGAACCGAGCACTGAAAATCCAACAGAGTTTAAATTAGAGCGTCGTAAAAATACACAGTTCTAATTTCAACTCTCAGTGGTTAGCAGTGCGTTGATAATCTAATGCACGAAACAATCCCGCTGCGAACATGTTTACGTCTGTGTGAATGTCGTCGACCAAAATAGTGTTTTTTTTTTGGGTGGGAAATTATCAAATAACTTCTCCCGCTCTGGGTGGAGCGGGAGGGCGTGTCAGACTTTTGACTGACTAAAACCCACCCGTGTTCCCTCAGTTGTCTATGTGCCAGGGGCCGCGGTATCTCTTTCGAACAACCCGCACCCTTGGCTGACCAAAATAGTGTTAGTCTGTCCTATGAGGTCTTTTAAAGTCAGGTATGAGGTTTTTTCAGGTAGCAGTAATTTTTCTTATTCCGTACCTCCATTTTTCATTATTTCTCCATACTACCTTGTTCCAGTCATCCCCATCGTTCTTTATTTCCCGCTATTTTTCTTGTCACCCAATTTTCGATCGTAAAACGTTCACTGCATCTTAAGTGAAACGTCTTGTATGAATACTTGAGTACCTTACATCGTTGAGTTCAGTTTATTTTTCGTGCTTACGTTTATACTAGCGTTTTCATGTTTTTTTTATAGAGGAACAAAAATTTTGTCTAACCAGCGTATAGATTTTGATAAATGTATCGGAATCATCATCTGCCTAGCCTTTTCGCAACTATTTTGGGGTCAGCTTCCAGTCTAACCGGTTGCAGCTGAATACCAGCATTTTACATGGAGAGACTGCCTATCTGACCTCCATAACCCAGTTACTAGGTAACACGAGACCCCTAGGTAAGACTGGTTGACAGACTTTCGTCCTTCTGATGACGATGATAACGACTACCAAAGATCCACAATCGACAGTCGGGATCAACGGCTTATCGTACTTTCCGAAGCAGGGATATTGCCAGAGCCAATTCATAAGCAATTAATTAAACAAAACTTATTTTAAAACATTACATCAAACTACATAAATGACAAACTACAAAGCAATCTAAAGTAATGTTGATCAAACTCTCAGGATTCATTCTAATTTATACCTTAATACAATGTGAGATAAGAGTTAGGTACATTGCACTGAATTACTATTTTGCGTGATGCTATTGTAATAAATCCGTGAGCCGCTTTGAAATTTGACGCCGTGTCATTGATTCCGGCAGATTGGTTGCACGTCAAATTGGGCCATTATTTGTTGGTGAATGTACTACTCTGCCGTTCTCAAGATTAATGCCATTAACTCACATATGGTCGATTTTAGTTTTTTCTTGCCACCGTAATCAGATATAAAATCTCTATCTTTCTGTCTAAGCAGTATTTTTCTACTATTTGTGGATGCCGAGATAAAAAAATAAAAACGCCGTTAACTTGCCTTGTTTGATATGTTTACTACGCTAAAATGCAGGTCAGCAACATTCATCATCATCATCATCATTTCAGCCGGAAGTCGTCCACTGCTGGACATAGGTCTCCCGTGTGGTACCGGACGTAAAGAATAGCACCATCCCATCTCTTCCCGTGGGTGTCGTAGGAGGCGACTAAGGGACTTACTAGAGAATGGGCAGCAGCGTTCTCTATGCATTTTACCACCATACTGAGATCGCCAAGCCACAGTACTAAACTAAAAAGTGACTAAGGGCTTATAATTTACATTTTTACTAGAATTTTTACCATTCGTTGCATAACTAAATATCATACATTTAGTATTTTTCTGCGCTTTTTTGTCCATAACTCGAAATATCATTTTGTTGGTTAACGGCATTATAGCTTGTGGACTGCAGTACTTAATAGTCTTGTGCCTGCTCGGTCATTCTTAAGATCGCTCCGTACTAGTTCATTTCGGTCAGTGAAGTAGTTCCTTCTATTAGTTCTATTGGCTCTATTCGGTCTTCGCTCTCAGTCAGTACTTCCATAGATCACGGAGCAAAAAAGTCTCATTGAAGTCGTATCAGTCGAATCAGTCGCTGTCATTCTCGTTCTCGTTCAGACATACGATATGGGTCTTTGTAAATGTACGAGGAGCTATTAGAACGAATAGACCGATTACAAGTCGGCGTTCGGAAACGTTTCTTTTAGTACAGCGTAAAGAAACGGTTCCTATTCGTTCATCGTTCACGAACTACACAAGACTAGTACTTAAGTCCATTTACGCATTGACATAAAACTATTGTGGCAGGATTCTGCGCACTGAATCTTCAAAAAAGTGCTAAGCGCTGAGAGTGGAAAATCAAACAGAGTAATTTTTGACGCGCTAGTATAAACTCTGTTGCATTTTCAGTGCTCGGTACATCACCGCAAGTTGACAATACAGTGCGCTTTTTAAACTCGCCGCGATATTTCTACGTCCATGCGATCGTGGTCTAAAAGTGATGTTTCGAAACGGGATTCAAAAAATTCACTTTTAAAAAACATTATAAACATAGTCAGCCTTCTATTTTGTCACATAAAGCACCAATTACGCCATTATAATTTAAATTACAAAACTAGTTGAAAGTCCCATTAAAATAAACCCGCCCATTCACGAAATAAAGCTAGAAAATTTAACAAACATGCAGGGATCTACTCTGTAGTATAAGTTGTTAGTCGTAAGTTCCCGTACTGTACTAAAACGCATTTAGTCTGGTAATGATGTGGGCTAACAAATAAATGGCAAACTTTGCCCGTGTGTGGCTTTTGTGGCACAATTTGCCAGATGTTGTGACGGATTGTTGGAAATGTGGTGTGTTTGTTAGCAGTCGAAAGGAAACCGTAAATATTATTGAGAGACAGAGAAAATCTATCATTATCATATTCAAACTATAAAGTTCCCACTGTTATGACACAGGCTTCTTGGTGAGAGAGAGTGGGCTGTAGACTAACCATGCAAACATGCGGGTTGGTAGAATTCACATGTCTTGGAATTTTTGGTCATAGAATATGTTTCTTCAAGATGTTTCCCTTCACCGTTTTGAGAGCAGTTGTGGTGAAACAATTTACGCAAAGAAAACTGCCTTTCTGGGGTCGAACCTTCGACCTATAACTCGTATGTCACGGCTGTTACTACTGGACCTTTTTTATTTTTTTGGGTGGTCAGTTGCCTGTGTGCCAGGGGCCGCGGTATCTCTTTCGAACAACCCGCACCCCTGGCAGGCATCGGTCCTTGCGGACCCCACCAGTTGGTGCTGACATCTCTTTGAGGCGCGCGTGGAACACAACACGCCGTCGATCCAGGCTTGGTCTTTACCGGACAGCGAGCTACCCATTACTCGCCGTCCGCAAGTCCGCGCCTAGGGTGGCCGGGAATCAGGACCACCACTGTTCTCCATATCCATACTGAATCTTAAAAATTCGAATGTAGCTCAGTCTGTTACCTTTTCACGTATAAACCACTGAACGGATGTCGATAAAATTTGGCAAAAATTAGACGCCCTCCTGCTCCACCCAGAGCGGGAGAAGTTATTTGATGATTTCCCACCCAAAAAAAATCCTGGGGGAGGACATCGGCTACTTTTTGGCAGAAGCTAGCTATTTTGGATATTGCTCCGTAATATTTAATTCTTAGACTGTATTTTTATTATTAATTTTATTTTCTTTTTCTTTCTTTTATCTGCATGCCTGTTTAATTTTAGTTTAATTTTGTCACTAACACATAATGTAACTTTATTGTAAGTTCTATAAAGTTTTATAATGCATGCGCACATGGCATCGTTTTATAATTTGTTTTGATAATATATGGAAAATGTATTGGGTTATACATTTTACTCACTCTGTAACTCAAAATTTTGTGTATTATTGTAATGTGTACTGTTTATTTTCCCTATTAAATAAAAATAAAATATTTTTTTTTTTATTAATAGGCTTTGATAACCATACTACAATGATAATATTATGAACTTATGAAGCTGACAAAGATTTTTTAATGTGCAATTTTGAAAAGGAAATAAGAAGGACCAATTGTTTTAAGTTCAAGATAGCAACACAAATGATTACCTATTATAATAACCTCTTAGAAGTGGAATTCACATGTTACGAAACCACACAGACATTATTATTGAATTAAAAAGTCCGTAATAAAGTTGAGACCCGATTCGGACATGACACGGAAAGTTGCCAGAATGTTAACCCAAACCCTTTTCGGATAAAATATGTATATTTGGGTAATTACCAACGCATAACTTTTTATTGTACAAAGGATTTATTTCAAATGCTTTGTTAATATTCTTCAATGCTTTTTTGCATGTATCTCTTGAAAGTCACTACAATAGGTTTCTACTAATATCCGTGTCGCCAGCGTTATAATTTTACGTCAAAACTCTTAGACTGGGCAAAATATTGAACAGTGGTGTAACAGAATAGACGCAAGACCTGAAAGTAGTTTATTCTTAATTGAGTAATGAATCGATTTCAGTAACTTTTAGTATAAGTATTTTTTTAATTATGTATTTTGCCATACCTACCGCAGATTGAGCCAAAGAAAATTCATTCTTATTTCGTAAAATATAAGACTCAATTTTAAATGCATAAAGTAATGCTTGGGTCGACACGTTTTTCTTAATAATATCGTTTAGCTTTAAAAAAAAATAGTTTAGAAAAAATAACTTTTTGCAATTAGATACTAACATTTAAGCTAGAAACCAATAGGGTTGGAAGGCTTTTTTGTGACTCTTGTAAAAACATAAATTTACTGTATTTAGTGCGTATAAGTAACTTAAGCCTTACGTACATTTTTAAAACAGAGATAACGTTTTGTTTATGGTTTTGACTGAAACGTGGTTTTCCGGACAGAAAAGTATTACTTTCGCATTGTTAATTTGAATATTGGGTATCCCCTGGATGTGGAAAGCATAGAACCGCCAAAGTGGTGGAGATTGGAGGAGGCCTATGTACAGCAGTGGACGTCTTTCGGCTGAAATGATGATGATGATGATAATGATTGATATTGCAGGAGACAATTGAAGGTAGTTTCACAATCAAAGTACTTTAAATCGAATCTGTTGAAAACAAACAACGATTGTTAGAAGTATACTGCCAAAAGATTAAATTGCAATCGTGACTTTCACAAAACACACATTAAACTATGTAGCTACTCTCAAACAAAGGTTAACAAACAATAAAAACAGATATTAAACCACCCATTGGCACCATTTTATTACAAGCCACATTCGTGCCACGACTGAGTTAATATAATATCTAATAAAACAAAACTATTTCAATAAAACATACTTGTTTATACCTTAATAAAAACAAGCTAATCACATAAAAACTTCCAAAACATTGACGACGGAATTAGGTCGACATAAGCATAGGAATTGGTCGACCCGAAAAACTTCATAACGAAAGTTGAATTGCCTTGAAATCTCTCAAACCAATTAATCATGAGAGTTTTCATTAAAATCGTCGATATACTAATGCTCGAGATACACGAGGCTAGTTTTTCAAAGCGCAGTAAGGATAGTAAGCGAGAACCTTGGTATACTTTCCAGGCTTGCTGTCCTGGCTTGGCACATGCTACTGTTTTTTTACACGCTTTATATTAGCTTCTCTTGTATGTTTGTAACCGACTTCTTAGGGCGCGATTTTGAACCACTTAAAATGGTCAGATTTCATTTAAGCTTTGTAAACTTATCGAGGATCGATGACAATTCAATAGTAAAAAAATAGAGAAAAATAAAGGAAAAAAAATAAACTGAAAAAATTACGTTTTCGTAGTTAGCAGAACTAAAATATAGAAAATAAATAATAGTTTGAAAAACTAAAAAAACACGCTAAAAAAGCGTGCTTGACATTAATTAATTATAAAAATACCTCAAAAAGCACCCCACGCTTTTTAATTGAATTAAATTATTTTCTCCTTTTTTAGTTTGGTTTTTTAAAGCGTGTTTTTTAGTTTTTTAAACTATTATTTTAACATGATGCCAGATAATTTTATGACAAGATTTTTTTTTAATATTAATACTTTTTAGTATAAAAATATTTCTTTACCTACGTTGAAACTGTATTGTACTCCTCGTCACTTGTCTCTAAAGGTTCATTAGAAAACCAGCGTCAGACAGCATGTCTGGCATTAATGCTGAAATGAACTTTTTTGGCGCAGCCGTGAGGCACACTGTTGTACCTAGTTATTTATATTCACTTTTTTTGATATTTATTTTGTGTTTCACGAACTTTCTCCAAATAAACGGTATTCTTTCTTTCTTTCTTTCTGATGCCAGTACTGCCAGTTTATAACTTTGCGGACAAAAAAACAAAATGAGTAGTCACTACACACTTGTTCAATCCATTCTTAGCTTCGCTGCCTACATAAAGCAAGGATAGTAAAATCAGTGGTGGGATGTCATTAGCCCAAAAAATAGAACCCTATCCTATTAAACTATCCTAGCTTACCAGCCTAGACCGAAGAGAGTTATTAGCTTGCTAGCTTACTAATACTAGCGTACTGTACTAGCTTGAAACCTGTAACTAGTCTTGTGTATCTCAGGCATTAGTTCTAGAATATATTAATTGAACGTTTGCATAACGATTAATTACCAGCAATAAATTAAAGTTGGAACGTTGGACTCTAAATGCATATTTTCCCGTTTTTAATTTGTATTTGTTGAATACAGAAAATGTCGAAAGAAATTATCGTGAAGCCCAGAAAATGCGGTGGAAACAGATTGTATTTATCAAGAAATATTGCCTTTAATTTGCAATTCGAAGCTATGTATGAATTATATTAAGGTAAGAAATATGGTTTAATAAAAATTATGGTTTGAAATATGATGCACCGTTTTGCTGTTGCTAAGTACTCAGTGTGAAGACTAAAAACAAGAAGATTGAAAAGTGATAATATTCGAAAGGCATTAAGTCCGTTTTTGTACAGTTACTTTTAGTTGTGCATATTAAAACTAAATTCACATAGAAAATCAGTGTTGATATGATGTAGGTAAACTCTTTTTCGTCTTGATGGTGTTTCTTATTTTGAATACAAAATCGTATACCGTTATGTTACTAATGTTAACGTGTAAAGGTACAATTTCATTTATCAAAAGCTAGAAAAAACAACCAATTTGATTTATTTTAAGAAAAAATGTTTTGCTAAAAAACTTTTCAAGACTAATTTATGGGACCACAATTTTGCCTTTTGCTCCAAACGTAAGCTGATTTCGTAACCATATATTTGCAGAGACGTACCTAATCTGAAAGAAAAATCTCGGGAAAAAGAAAAATATATTCATCACGAATAAATCAAGAGAAAAAAGCTATTACTTGGCATCGCAAGCGAAAACCCATTATGTTAAAAAAATCAAATAAAAATAAGACATTCACGAGACGTGTTCCCCTTTCTTGTTCCATTTTCAAATCGTTGCGGATAGGAACTCCGATCACAGAAACAAAAGAGATGTGATTGGGAAGCAAGGTTTGAAATTCGTGATACGAATATTTTTAGACAATTCTATAATATATGACTGTCTAAAAGCAGCGTAAAAAAATTATACCAAAAAAAAACTGCGTTCTTAGCTAATATTTTTGTGAATTTGTCGCCAGTTCTAAAGAGAGCGTAAAGCCAATTGTTGCCACTTTGGGTAAGTATAGATATTTTATAAACTTAGATTAATATGTCCAGTCTAGGTATTTTAGACTCAGTTCATTCTTATATAACAGCCTAACAGGGAACGTATGTTCTGAGTGTAGATGGGAGTATCGTTCTTAGTGTAGATGGGAGGTAGTATCGACACTTAGTCGACGTTCACAATCATATTGCGGCAGGATTTTTTCGCGCAATGTACCTTCAAGTGTACGGCAACTTTCAAAATCAGAATACACCGAAAATATGACTTCGAACCCAGTTTTAAATTCATGACGAAATATCCTCCATATTTTTAAGATTAAACATTTGAAGGTGTTTCTATCAGATTTTCACTTAGTGGAAATATGAACAGGCAACGGGAGAAAAATCCTCAACCCAACATCGAAGTAAGAAGCTTAGTGGAATTAGCTGTGTAAACAGTTTTTTTTTTTAAGTCCAGTAATGGGATTCGATATAGTTCCGTAATCGAAAACTTTCAGCAAATCGAGACTGTATATAATGTGAAATAGGATTCGATTAGTAAGAGTTTTAGTTTATTTTTAACCGTAGTTTCAATTTGAATACTTACTTTAATATCCGTTTTATGCAATCATTGCAGCAAATTTAAATAACAGAGTGCGTTTGGCTTATTACTCTTGATTAATTCTTTGCATATTTAATTGCAAGTACCTTTTACAGTTTTGTTTATTTTTTCATACCTTATTCTTTTTCAAGGTCATGCTTGCGTAATTTAAAGTCAAAGTCAAATCATTTATTTGAAATAGGCTTGAGAGGCGGCATGGCGTCCTCACCTTCCGCCTGACGCAGGTCCTCACCCTGTTTCGGGAGGTTCCTGTTTCGCATAAGGCGGGAGGAAACGCCCGGGTGTTTCCATTGTGAAGATCGCCTTGAGGACACGGTGGAGCATACGGTGGCGGTCTGCCCGGCTTGGGCGGAGCACCGCCGTGTCCTCGTGGACGCGATCGGCGGCGGCAATCTCTCGCGTCCGGCCCTGGTGCAGGCCATGGTACGATGCGAGAGTGAATGGTTAGCCGTCACCTCCTTCTGCGAAGCAGTAATGCTCGCGAAGAGGGAGGCGGCGCACGTGAGGGAGAGGCAGCATATGCGCCCTCACGGCCGTAGTCGCCGCGGGAGACGCCCTGGGCGTCGGGAATCCCAGGCTGATTCCCGGCCACCGTAGGCGCGGGCTTGCGGATGGCAAGTAATGGGTAGCTCGCTGTCCGGTAAGGACCAAGCCCGGGTCGACGGCGCGTTGTGTTCCACGCGCGCCTCAAAGAGATGTCAGCACCAACTGGTGGGGTCCGCAAGGGCCGATGCCTGCCAGGGGTGCGGGTTGTTCGAAATAGATACCGCGGCCCCTGGCACACAGGCAACTGAGGGAACACGGGTGGGTTTTAGTCAGTAAAAGTCTGATACGCCCTCCCGCTCCACCCAGAGCGGGAGAAGTTATTTCATGATTTCCCATCCAAAAAAAAAAAAGGTAAAAAGTACAAAAAAAATATATAAATATATACTAATTGCCCCCTCCAAAAGGTAGTTTCGTATGATGAAGAATGGGCAAGAAACTCCATCGTTTCTCTTTGAAAATGTTACGCAATATTTTGTATACATTAATAATAATCATTATATTATAATGTGAAGACGATGTACCTAGAATAAAATAACTAGACTATAATTAGGTAAAAAGAATCCTACTATCCTACTAATATTAAAAATGTGAAAGTTTTTATGTTTAGATGTTTGGATGTTCGGATGTTTGTTACCCCATCACGCAAAAACGGCTGAATGGATTTTAATTAAATTAAATTTGCATAAGCTGGTTAAAAATAAAGCACTGACAGATAAATTCAATATGTGATAGGTAGATATTTACGTTTAGTATTGATTAATGTACACGAAATTGTGGAATCCCAAATTCCGATGACATGACATCCCTCTCTAGAGAAATCAAATAGTCGCAATATTAATCGCATTGGCAAGTATGGTTTGGCCACAGAACCCGGTTATGGAAAAGGCTTCAAATACAGCGCACGTAAGTAATATCAGACTGGATAAAATATCTAGGAATGAAGCACGCCATTTAGATATATTGCGTTGCTATATTTGGGTTATATTCTAGAAAATTGGGAAGACAGAGATCGGTGTTTTTGAACTCACGGTTCCCTGTCGTACCAGGCATGTACTCCGGATATAAAGTTACTGTACATTTTGTCTAAGGAATAAAATATGTTTAGCGACTTAAAGGTTTATTTTCGCTTGAACTTTATTATTTTTCCGACTACGTCATTGCCAACATTTTGAATGGAGATTCGCTGGATGCAAGAAGGACAGAACAGGTTGAAGTGAGGATTCTTTGTCTCCTCCAAGCATTTTCACTGCTGAAAACGTCTACGAATCAGGGTACGTATATTGGTTGAAATGATGATAATAATCTATGTATATGAAAATTCTATGCATTAAAAATGAATTGCTGTTTGTTAGTCTCGCTAAAACTCGAGAACGGCTGGACCGATTTGGCTAATTTTGGTTTTGAAATATTTGTGGCAGTCCAGGGAAGGTTTAAACGGTGAGAAAATATAAAGAAAATCTATGTAAATAAATATTGACGTTTGGTAGTCTCACAAAAGGTTCAGAAATCTTTTATCGGCGGCGGCGCGGCGGTACGAAGTTTGCCGGGTCAGCTAGTGTTGAATAAAAATGACAGTTTGTGAGGGTGACATGACATTTATGGCAAAATAATTTATTTCAAAATTGCTGAATGCTATTGGTCCTTGATCTAACGTATTTAAAAAGAAAAAACCGGCCAACTGCGTGTTGGACGCGCACACGAAGAGTTCCGTACAACAAGGAAAAAAATAAACATGTTTCTTGACTTCCCCTTAAACTCCCATATAGAATTTTATTTTATTTTTATTACTTGTGAAAATTTCAACTATCTACCTATTTTGGTTCATGAGGTGCAGCTATTTGATAGACTAAAGGACGGATGGATAGAAAGGCAGCGGGGGCTTAGTAATACAATCCCATAGCACCCTTTGATTACGAAACCATAAAAAAGAAGACTTATTTTCTATGGATAGCGTTTTGAAAAGAGAGTTAGTTTTGAAAAGAGAGAGAGCACCGCAACTGAAGCGGGCCGCGATGTCGAATGGGAGGCATCGCGGCTGAGGGTTACAGGCTGCGGCGGAGGAGGAGTGCCGGTACTTTTGAGTAGCGCTCTTCCCTTCCGTGGCCTGGACGGGGCCGCCACCGTTTGATGGCGGACGCGGTGAGGCCGCAGGGGAAGAGGAGTGTCGGTATAGCGTTGGCTGCTCCCCCTATCCCATGCGGCCGAGAAGTGGTAGGCGGCGGGGCCACTGCGCTGACCCGTCGCAGGGGGACCACGGGTGCCAAGGGTGCCAGGGTAGTCTGGGGCCCTTGTGCTACTTGTGTCCTGGTGCGTTGTACTGGTGGGGTCCGCAAGGGCCGATGCCTGCCAGGGGTGCGGGTTGTTCGAAAGAGATACCGTCGCCCCTGGCACATAGGCAACTGAGGGAACACGGGTGGGTTTTAGTCAGTAAAAGTCTGACACGCCCTCCTGCTCCACCCAGAGCGGGAGAAGTTATTTGATGATTTCCCACCCTCAAAAAAAAAGAAAAAAAAGCCAATTAAAACATGGGATTTGAAAACAGAAGGCCACTTCTCGTAATTAAAAAAGTTCAAAATCTAGTCGCAGTCTCATCTCGGCCACAAACAAATGTCAAAAATTTGTCATAAATGTATGGAAACGCAAGGTATTCTTTGATAGATTGAGACTGAGATCAGACTGTAAACGGAATTGCCCCTCTGATTACATTTAAAGTAAAAACAATTAAAAATCTTGTGTGAAATAGCTAATTGTAAAACTATCAAACTCAATTTAATTATAAATTACAGCCGGCTAGGCGAGAAATCACCTAATAAAAGTTATAATACATTTGTGAAGCCGATCAAAACTTTTATCCAAAACTCCAGGCTAAATCAAAAACACGAACGAAACGAGTCCCGTTTTGAATTTAAAACTTTTCATAACACGTGGGGCTTAATACGGATTACAATGGAAACCTCGATGTTTATGTTCAAAATTGTGGAAACAGGAAGAGAATTGGATTTCATAAATATGGGTAGCTGTTTGTTAAGAAAGGAATAGGGGGTTGAGTTTTGAAGAAAGTTGTTAGTTGGTTTATCCGTAAAAAAGAATCGGCCAAGTGCGAGTCGGACTCACACATAAAGGGTTACGCACCACAAGGTAAAAAAGAAACCGAAAAAAACAAGTTTATTTCTTTACTTATTTTTGTTATTGGTAGTTATAGTGGCAATAGAAATACACACTCTGTGAAAATTCAACTGTCTGCCTATTACGCTTCATGAGAAACAGCTCGCTGACAGACAGATGGACGGGTGGACGGACGGGCAGACAGCGGAGGCTTAGAAATAGAGTCTCGTTGGCACCCTGATTACTTCTCCAGCTCTGGGTGGAGCAGGAGGGCGTGTCAGACTTTTACTGACTAAAACCCACCAGTTGCCTGTGTGCTAGGGCCCACAGTATCTCTTTCGAACAGTCCGCACCCCTGGCAGGCATCGGTCCTTGCGGACCCTATCAATTGGTGCTGAAATCTCTTTGAGGCGCGCGTGGAACACAACGCGCTGACAACCAGGGCTTGGTCCTTACCGAACAGCGAGCTACCCATTAATCGCCGTCCGCAAGCCTGCGCCTATGGTGGCCGGGAATCAGCCTGGGATTCCCGACGCCCAGGGCGTCTCGTGCGGCGACTAGGGCCGTGAGAGCGCATATACTGCCACTCCCTCACGTGCGCCGCGTCCCTCTTCGCGAGCATTACTGCTTCGCAGATTCGTTTAGAAATACATGAAGTTTGTATACTACAACCGACTAGGTGGACAGACGATATCATTAAAGTGGCCGCAAGAAACTGGATAGCCACGACACAAAACCGCCAAAAGTGGAGAGATTTGGAAGAGACCTACACTCAGCATTGGGTGGCCAAGGGTTGAAGAAGAGCTAGAGAGAGAGAGCGAGAGAAGTTTGTATTTCTAATGCATTGTTAAGTCGATGGATTTGGATGTGCTTTTTAATTTTTTGTCACCGCCTTCCGAAATTAAAGTTATTTTTCACTTTGTAGTGTTTTTCCGGAAGTCAGTTGATTTTTTTTTTGGATCACGCCATTCATTATTCACTTTTCACATTCGAAATTTCATCATCCTTGGGGTCAAAACAATGCATATTTATGCGATAGCAGCAATCGCGGTTGATTTGCTGTCATTTTTTGAAGAGTTCCGTTGTCTGTCTCCGAAACTGACCATCAGATCTATATAAAATTTAAATAGAACCATTTCGAAATAAACCCCTTACAAACAAAAAAATATTTTTTCAAATCTGTCTTCATATGACGGAGTTATGCTCGAAAAAAAAATAGAACATGTTGAATTAATAACCTTCTTCTTTTTGGAGTTGGTTAAAAATATAAGCTTCTGATCCGCACTGGGCCCGCGTGGTGGATTACGGCCTAGTTCCGCTCGCCGAGAGAAGGCCTGTGTCCCAGCAATGAAAACGATATAGGTTGATTATATTATACTTATTACCTTCCTGCATTTCTTCTCCATATAAGCTTTAACTGTGCCACATTGCATACTCCTCCAGCTGCGTAATTTTCGTAAAAAGAGGTACAAAGTTTTTACTTCACCTATTAATAAAACTCAAACTCAAAGCATTTATTTCAAATAAACCAATTACAGGCACTTTTGAATTGTCAAGGTCGGTGAGTTAGAAAGATGAAGCTAGTTGCCCATTCCAAAGCGTAGGTACCTATGGAGGAGAACGGCCAAGAAAATCCATGGACACTCTTTTAAAATCATGATATTGTTACAAAAAGTTGGTAACATCATTATGTTGAAATTGCCATTGTGCGAACGATGCCGCGATGTAAAAAGCCGTGCACATTAAAAGCGTCCGTAATTAAAACAAAAATAAAATAACAATTCGGAAATTAAAATAAGCCGTGGGAGCTAAGAAATGACCAGTCCCTACTGGCGGCGCCCGTTCACGAACATGACGTATGGATCAGCACCATTCAGCTCAACCATTTTGAAGGGAACTTAATGATCCAACACACACGCCACCACCAGCGAGACATTTGAGTGAGCATGACATACTCTCAGCTGCCAGGGCACATTCAAGTCAATGAAAGACGTACCCTGTAAATGTTAGCTTTATAGTAGCAACATAGTGCTCACACATATGCTATGCAATACTAAAAGTTTGAATTTATACGATGCAAAGATATCTAACTTTTACAGTCTTCAGCAGCTCCAACAATGTTTACAAATTACAGATAGATAGATAAATATATATGTAGATAGATAGATAAATTGATTGTGCAAGCAAATGTGCTCTATTCCGTTTTGGAAAGAAATAACTACGCCATTTGTAACGTTACAGTTAGTAACGTTATTTATATCCCGTTAGCATCCCAGGGGATCGGTACGGAAATATTTATTCGCAGAACCGGAATAACTGCGACGTAAATGCATGGGAAAATTGTAAGTCCCTCACTGCGGAATCCTATTACATAAAACTTGATAGTATTATACTTGAAAATGGATAAATCTTGGTTCGAAATAGTGATGGAAGTGGAAATTGTTCGGTCCTAAGCAAACAGGATAGTTTAAAGTGGAGTAAAGACTCTAAGGGACGGAAATGATGCGATAAAATGTGAAGATTATTATAACATGGGTAGTTTTTCGGTTTAAAAAATAGACAGGATCTTAAAAATCGTAATATTTCAGATAGTGGTTAATATGGTTGTTGAATCCTCTATCTTACCTTAGAGTTCTTAGAACTTGTTGTTCTTAGACTTGAATATCTATAATTGGTTTTTCAAAGCTAGTAAAACAAACTCCAGTTACACTTTAAAACTTGTACTCTGTGAATAAGACTGCAAGGCTGCATATCAAAAGCTCACAGTCTATAAATTATAATCCTACTAATTTTATAAATGTTAGTATACTTAGATGTTTCTTTAACAACCACGTAAAAACGGCTGAACGGATTTGGTTGAAATTTGGCAAACAGATAGTGTATAACTTGGATTAACACATAGGATCCTTTTTATCCCGGTAGTACTTTTCTGAGGGTTAATTTTCGACATCCACGCGGGAGAAGCCGCTGTAAAAAACTAGTAGAATATAATACGAAGCTTAGCTTATTTCTGCCAGGGGTGCGGGTTGTTTGAAAGAGATACTGCGGCCCCTGGCACACAGGCAACTGAAGGAACACGTGTGGGTTTTAGTCAGTAAAAGTCTGACACGCCCTCCTGCTCCACCCAGAGCAGTAGAAGTTATTTGATGATTTTCCAAAAAAAAAACAAATTAGCTTATTTTTCTTTTTGCTATGCGTCCTTACATCCCAGAAATACCATTCAATGACATTGTGACATCTACCAACCCGCACTGGGCTCGCATGGTAGATAACAACTCCTCGAAGAAAGGAAATGTGTGTCCCAGCTGTGGGAACGTTATAGGTTGACTATGCTATGCCTCCGTATTTTTTTTCCTTAAACCCAGTAGTTGTACCATTTAATTCGACTTGTTTTGATCAAACACAAACTTGATGCTTTCATCGCGTGACAAACAGCTATCATCGTTCAATACCAACTGTAAAAACTGACGCCATTTTGTTTCGTTGACTTAACAAGACTTAACACGGAAATGCTATTGGAATTTTTATCATGTTCTGTAAAGTTTGCTCGTTTATTGACATTTTTAAAGCGTGTTTCATTTAACCTTCAGATTTTATCGGAATTGTTGATTGTTAGAATAGATCTAGCTATGATTATTATTTGTGATATTTATTAATGTTTAGGTACGGAATTTATAACGAAGTTTGCCGTTTATTCTATGATTTAGTTAAATATAGTTATTAGGTTTGCGTACCCATTTGGTGCCAAAGGGACCCTATTATTAAGGTACCGCTACCCATCCGTCCATTTGTCAAGGTGCTGTATCTTCTGAACCGTAAATATGTAGACACTCAAATTTTCAAGCAATATAAATAAAAATAAAATAAATAAATTGTACTGTATACAGATTAAAGATCTTAATTTAGCATTAGGTAGGTAAATACAATAGGTTCAACCCTGTCCCCTAAACTAGGCTAGGCCTGTATCTTAGGGGGCAGTACCCGGCTATAGGATATGCTTATATGATGCTATTGTGGCAGACGTGCCAGTGGACTGTGTCACGTGGGTGCATTTTTAATCTTGTGGTAAACTTTTGTAAATGTGAGAGTGAGAGAGTGAAGAGTGAATTGTATTGTATTATATTAGAGTAAATGTTTGATGATTGTGTGAGGAAGTGGATGGGGTATTTTGTGAGTGAAGTGAGTGTACGTTTGTAGTGTGTTTGGGATGTGCGAGTGATTAGCGCGTGTGCGAAAAATAGGTGGATTACACATAAAGAGATGTTTATTAGGTGATGTAGGTTAAAAGAGATTCCGTTCCATGATAGCCCTGTTTTAGCAGCCATTCAATTACTGTGCGTTTTAGTTTTAACCTGGGGAGACCGAGAACATACACATACATACACACATACATACATGCATACATTATGCATTACTATAGCTGCTACAATAACGAAGGATAATATAAAGGGATAGCGATAAAGGATAGGGAAAAAGGGATCGAGAAAAACGTTTAAAAAAACTTTTTTTTACGTTTTTCTCAATCCCTTACACTTCGTGTGCAAGTCCGACTTGTATTTTGCCGGTTATACATTATTTCTACGATTAAAAAGAATAATTCAGCTCAAGACCGAACCAAGATAAAGTAGACTAAGATGAAGCCAACAAATGATATTATAATAGTGTACTTATTGGTGATGTTCTACAGAAAGGTGAGGTGCGAAGTAGTCGCAATCGTCGTGTGTGTATGGCCAGTGGCCCTAGTGTGAGTTTTATTTAACCATCTCGATCAAACGCTTCGAGCACGTTCGGCGCTCCGATTGGTCCGTCACCAATCCTGGGCCAATCGGAGCGCCAAATGCGCTCGATGCATTTGATCGAGATGGTTAAATAAAACTCACACCTTAGTGTAGGTTTCTTTGCCTCAGGTGAATGTACGTAAACGGGGCAAAAGGAGTGTTCTGATTTCATTGATTTAGTTTGGAATAAGTGTATTATTTGAATACCGAATTATAATATTCACTGTGGCAGCACTGTTAAGTTATTATCATGAATTGTAACGGTATTTATAGATATGTTTTTATTATGACAACTCAGGCAATTTAATGTGTAATTGTGTGATGGCAACATTTAAAAACAACGACATTTAGCCGTTATTTCTGGGTGCTGGACATAAATGTGTTTTAATGTATTTTATATGGTAAAATGGAGTGCGGATAATTAGTTGGTCGACAGTCGAAGAGAACAGTTGTGAAATTAAAAGTATAAGTATCGTGTTTTATTATAGGAGTGTGTAAGATTGTAGCAGTACGTAGCTTCTGGATACCCCCACGAGAAGAAGACGTGAGTTTATGTTATACAAGAAAAAGTTTTTATTCAGTGCGCAAACTGTAACCATGAATTTAGCTTATCATTCTAGACCCCAAGTGCAGAAATTTTTCGTCAGTCATACAAAAAAATCAGCTGTTTCATAGAAAAGTATAATACCTACGCGGTCAATATGTATGGAACAGCTGATTTTTTTGTATAGCTGACGAAAAATTTCTGCACTGGGAGCTCTAGAATGATATGCTGAATTCATGGTTATAGTTTGCGCACTGAATAAAAACTTTTCCTGTATTATTATAATAAGACTCAGTACTATTTTATAGAAGACTTAAAAAAATGCTATGCATTTCAAACTAGTGCATAAATAGTGTATGTTCGTGATGACATGAAACTTACAAAGTAAAAGAGGAATAAAAAGAAGATTACATAAAATAATACTTATGTAGGAAATAGGGAATGGATAGAAAATTTCTTATTTTTAAGTCAAGAAAATTGGGGATTTGTAGAATAGTTATACTAACAAAATGTGTGTGGTGCAAGTATAAAAGGTCTGCCTCAAACACTGAAAATCTTGCAACCAAAAAAAATATATTGCACAAAGTTTTCTCATTTATTCTCTTTCAATTGCTTACCGTGGTCGATCCGTGGATGACCCCTCCGTGCCCCGAAAACCACGTAAATGCTCGTGTAGACTAGCGCGACGCGACACTCGTAGAACAATTTCTATGAAAAAAATTAAAAAATATGTTTTTTGTTGAAACTACAAACAAGTCGTTTGAACAAAAACTATACTTTTTTCGTTTTTTTTTTTTTGGTTACAAAAGGTACAAATTTCGTAAATAAAAAACAAAAAATAAATATTTTCGGAATCCTTGGGTAAAAATGCATTTTTATAATCTATCCGCGAGATTATAAACTGTCGATAAATTGTGAACTGCACTATACTGCTTACCGACTGAATAGGTTAGGTTAGAATTGCGACCAACCGCGCGCGAGCCGAGCGAGCGTAGCGAGCGGTGCTGCGGCAGCGGCCGGCGATCGCTACTTCCAAGTTAGTGGCAGTTACTTGACCATTTAGTAATAGCGCAAGGTACTATCCGTCTAGATACCAGTTCACAATTTGACGGTTTCACTTCGATAGATTATAATCTACTGATAAATAATGCGTTAAATTGTAAGCAATTATGTTATGGTTCACAATCTTTCGACAGTTCACAATCTCGCGAGATAGATTATAATCTAACAATATTTACAATTTTACGGTGACATATATGTTTAATTTGGTGTACCTATTCAATTTCACCCTGTATTTATACGTGTGGATTTTCTAAACATTTTTTTTTCGGAGTAGTATGTTGATCTTCTAGTGACATTTTCCATATTTCATTGACTTAACTCAAATGATTACCAGGTTACTTGAGCTCTTATACAATGGTATTTGGCTCCTCTTGAGGTAACCTAATGAAACAAAAGAACCTTCATTTAATTTCCTTGACTTTTGATCGCTCTTTCTTTTGTTTTATGGCCGAACGTAGGCCAGTCACGTCGGTGATTGCATCACGAACAACAGATGCACGCCAGCAGTTGTTCAGAGCTTAAGAACTTACAGGAAAAATCTTCGTTGCAGTGGATATAAATAAAGTACTTGATATTTTGAGAGGAAGTATAATAGTCGATTTTGTAACTGCTTACCACTTTTGATGGAAACTCCTAGTCATTTGAAACTTCACTAAGGTTGAAACTATAACTGTCTTTTGTATTAAATGAAATAGACCTTGATATTTTATGAGGTGTAACTGATATTCAACCTAAAAGTGGATGGATGCCACCGCTACAAACACTGATCAATAGTTCTGTAACAGTGTACGATCATTACTTTCTCATACCTTGACATTGGCAAAATCATCGAACGTTACCGATGGAGCCAGAACCTTTAAAAATAGAACAGAATAGAACCGAAAGATGCTTCACAAGTGGGAGGCACTATGTGACACTGTACTGCACAGTGTTCGGCACATGCGTTCTTTTCAACTCGCTCAAGTAAATTTACAAATTTGCTGCACGGTAGGCTTACAAAAATGACACACAGTTTAACAGGTGGAAATGGAGACTAGCGGATCTGCAGCTCAGTACATGCAGTGTTGGAGTTCTGCACAAAAATTTGTGAATGGATGTGCTGAACACAATTTGGTGACTTAGTTTTTACGTTTTTAGAAGTCGAGTTTACGTACCAACTTTTCATCACTACGTCGTTTGTTATCTATGTATCAAACTACAGTTTCTAACTGAAACTAAGACCACAATATCATGTACGTATATACACGCTATATTATTATTGTTTCTAACGCTTTCGAGTTGATGCATATTTTTTTATTTTTGTAAAACAAAAACATTCTTTTTTATAATACTCTATGATTAAATAGCACTACTGATGGCAAATTGTTCTGCCGCGGGAAAACAGCCACTAAAAAATCAGCGTGTATTCAGCAAAATTCACCATTTTACTGTTCATTGTAACAGTAATTTGTCAGCAATTAAATTCTCCGAACATAATTTGCATGAATCTATTACCTTTAAACACGATAATCTGCAATATTAAATTAACTGCGCGAACATTTTCATCTAAACACATGCATTGTAGGTACATAATGACATTCGATACATTTGCATACATTCACCTGATTAATATTAACGAAGATTTGCATATGAATACGTGCTTATAATAACTAACCAAATGTTAGCAAAATAACGTTATGCTTGTATTTCCCATAGGGGTACGCAGAAGAGGTATACCTACACCCACATTTCATCAGTTATGTTAAAGTCTCAAGTTATGAGGGCCTACTTGCTTATGAACATAATGCAGCGTTGCATAGGTATGTAAGCGGGCACACGCTTTATGCCTGGAGGCTTTTATGTAAGTACTGAGTTCTGTTTACGTTTATTGTTTTGTTTTTATTATTTATATCAGCTTGAGTTTAGTTACTATGTTTTGTTGGTATATTGACGTGTGCTAGCTGAGATATGGCAAATAATTTAATTGTGTGTTTTCTGTTTAGTAATGTTAATTACTTACCTATTATTGTACAGAATCAAGTTCTTCTAACTTTACAGACAGCTGTGCTGCTGAGGAGTTTGTTGTGCCACTTCTTCCCAGCTAAAGAACTAGGAAGTCGTGAAGGGCGAGCGTTTTGGGGACTGTCTTATGTAATTTTGACGTTCAAAAAGTGCTGACTCTCAGCCTGTCTTTGTATTATTCTGTATATCTAGGACAAGCTATACCGGAACAGTTTATGGTGGACTACTGGTAACTAGTTTAAATTGTAAGTAAATTAACTTAAAGACCGCGCTATTGCATTACATATACACCTGTAATGATAGTTGTAAGGGAGATTTTAATCCTACTAATATTTTAAACGCGAAAGTTTGTAAGTATGGATGGATGGATGGATGGATGTTTGTTACTCTTTCACGCAAAAAGTACTGAAAGGATTTGAATGAAATTTGGCACACAGATAGATTATAACCAAGATTAACACATAGGATACTTTTTATCCCGGTAGTACGTTCCCGCGGGATAATTTCATGCGGGCGAAGCCGTGGGCGGAAGCTAGTTTAAATTGTAAGTAAATTAACTTTAGGACCGCGCTATTGCATTACGTATACACCTGTAATGATAGTTGTAAGGAAGATTTTAGTAAATAAATAAATAAACTTTTTTCTTTTCTTTTTATACATATATGTGTACGTTAGTGTTCAAAATGACTTACCAATAACTATTAACCTAATTAAAATAATAATTGTTCAAAATGTATGCAGTTGTAATCAAACAATGTTGTTAAGTCAGCAAATGAATCACCCTCCAGTTGGTAGATATGTTAATTACGATCATAAATTACTGACGACTGACGTTCATAATTAATATCCGGCTTATAATTATAGCTGCGTACATCACAGTGTCAAATGACATAGTGCTTTCCAGATACCGGAATACTACGGAATTGAAAGCAATATGCTGTTAATGTAATTCACACAATTATATAAAACAGCATAATGGAATATTGTGCAGGCAGAGTCAAAATTAACCGAAGTTTACGACAAGATTTACTAATGAAAACTTAATAATCGAATTATCTAAGGTTATGATTTGTTTCCTATACAACGTGTAACGGAAAGGGTATATACCTACATACCAAAGGCACGGCTTCTTTGGGTGATATCAAACGATATTGGAAGGGTTTTTTAATCCAATCTCTACATGTTCGGAAGTTGTGAGAATTTTTAATGCATTGATACCAGAAACAAAACTTTTCAAATTGAAATAAACACATCACTCGGAAGAGATTTATCGTGATATTGGCAAGTAACGTGGAAAGTTATTTACCTATGTAGTACAGTGACACGTTTGTTATAATTTGATTTTAAAAACATATGAATGAAATCGAAAATTTGGTATCAATTCTTAGAGTATTTTATTTTGAGCTGAAACTATGTATAGTGTTTCTATACTAGCTGTTATCTTTAGTGCTTAAGGATAGCAATAGCGTTTCTGTTACACCCTGTATATATTTAACTATATGTACTTACCTAAGAGAAAAAGACGAAGATAAGTATTATTTATTTTAAGTTTATATGGAGAAGCAGTCTAGAAAGCGAATATTTTTATGTATTGCATTAGAAATATAAGCCAAATTTCAACTGCTGGGCGACCACTAGTAATTTTAAATCTTTCTCTTTATTAGTCTTAAACTAAATGTAAATTTATTTTCATACTTTGCAAATTGCACTGTACTCAGGTACAGGGATCAGCACCTTAATTGCATAGCACGTGATTAATCATAATCGGTTTCACGTTGACAGTTCAACAATATTCATTGCGTTATTTACGTTGTTGAGCAGACACATTTTTCGAACATATGAAGCAATGGTTTAGCCATCTGTGGCCCTAGTGTGAGTTTTATTTAACCATCTCGATCATACGCTTCGAGCGCGTTCGGCGCTCCGATTTGTCCGTCACCAATCCAGGGCCAATCGGAGCCCAAACGCGCTCGATGCGTTTGATCGAGAAAGTAAAGTGAAACTCACACTAAGGCCTTTGTTTCAAAACGAAACAGGTTATGATTAATCGTGAGTTACGCAATTAGGGTGCAGGAACTGGACCCCTTGAATGTCGCATCTACTAACCAAATGACTCGAATAAAATGTCTGTGAAACGAAAAATCAAGCCTATGAACTAATTAGCGACTCATGTTGGCGGTATTTGGGGATAACATCAAGCGACATTTTTATATGTATTTCCAATAAGTCCTTAATAATTTCGAAAAATCAGAAAGCTCAATTTTGCCTTTCTAAACAAATTACAAACGAATCACCCAGTAAAACATATACCCGTCTAATGAAAGTAGCATTTTAATTGAAAATAATTGATATTTGCGTTTAATTCATTAATTGCCGGATCAATTAAAATGTCATGATGTAATTGATGTTCGTCGAACGGGACAGGGTGATTAAATTATGGTATTATAATAATATAAAATAAAGACTCTGTTTGGTTAGTTAAAAAAAAAAAAACGCGAGTCGTAGGTATGCGCCGTTATTGTAGCGATGCAAACCATTATAATTGCTGTAAAAATACGTTTAACCATTGATATACAGAAAAGCCAAGATACACAATTAGCCTCTCTAAAACGTCCGCATAAATAGGGCACAATGTGCGCAGGTGTCAATAGTATCATCAGTCATCTTTCAGTCAGTGTTTTTGGACATTGATTTGTCAAAACCACTTTAAGAGCGTTTATTCTGAAAATGGGCAACGTCGCAAATAGCTGTCAAATATTTCACTGTTTTGATTAATTTGGCGATATTACTGTATGGAAATATGAAATATTAGTGTTAAACTAGTGACCTAAAATATTGATTAGGAAGTGCAATAATTAATTTATAAACACCGAATATTTAGTTTTAGATGTAAAAAAAGAACTTGGAAACTTTCCAAATGCCCTTTTTACACCTAAAACGGTTACAACATCAAATTTAGTGTTATAATTGCAAATCATCATTCATATTTTAGGTCACTAGTTAGCGATATTTCATACTTCCATACAGTAATATGAACAAATTAATTAAAACAGGTTAATATTTGACAGCTATTTGCAACGTTGCCAACTTTCAGAATAAACGCTCTTAAGTCATGGCTTTTTTTTTTTTGGGTGGAAAATCATCAAATAACTTCTCCCGCTCTGGGTGGAGCGGGAGGGCGTGTCAGACTTTTATTGACTAAAACCTGGCAGGCATCGGCCCTTGCGGACCCCCCCATTTGGTGCTGACATCTCTTTGAGGCGCGCGTGGAACACAACGCGCCGTCGACCCGGGCTTGGTCCTTACCGGACAGCGAGCTTCCCATTACTCGCCGTCCGCAAGCCCGCGCCTACGGTGGCCGGGAATCAGCCTGGGATTCCCGACGCCCAGGGCGTCTCCCGCGGCGACTACGACCGTGAGGGCGCATATTCTGCCTCACGTGCGCCGCCTCCCTCTTCGCGAGCATTACTGCTTCGCAGTAGGAGGGGACGGCTAACCATTCACTCTCGCTCCGTGCCATGGCCTGCACCAGGGCCGGACGCGAGAGATCGCCGCCATGCGTGTAATGATGAATTTGCAAAAAAAAATGTGTTTTATCGTAACTATAACTAGTAACGTATAATTGGGGGCAGTTTTGAGTATTACTTTTGTTCGAGACTGTACATCTTGGGTTTTTTGTATATCAATGCTTATAACGAAGCGGTTGTCACTTATTTTTTTTTTGTCCTGCATCAAAGTTTTCAGGCTACGGAGATATTAAAGAACAAAGTTTAAATTTTTTTCAAGAAAATTAGTTATAAATGTCATCACTTAAAAAATCACAAATTAATTACCGTTGAATGAACCCATAAGCACAAGGTTTACGTAATTTGCACGTTGGAGTAAACAGTGACTTTTCACACTAAAAGTCAAAGTCGTTCCTCATCCTTAATTTTTGGGCAATATTACTTAGTTTGATAAATAGAATGCATAGTTATCAACTGTGTGTGAAAGAAAGAATAAAGAAAAATAGGTTTATTATTTGTCAAAAAAACACTTGCATACAAAAAGCGAATTGACACTAATAATAAAAACAAAACAGAAATGAAATCAAAACCACTACAACAAATGTTACTAATGTTTCATGACAATCCAACTATCCGATAAACCGTGACATTTAAATCGTCTTACAAAGATGGTCTACTCAATGTATCCGACATAAAATACCTTTAGGCACGACTAAAAAATTGTTACCATTGATTAAGATAATAGGTACATAGAATAGTAAATAATGCATTAGAATTATGAAACAACCTGTACGTATCAAAGGGTGGAAGATGCCTATACCATTGCATTCCATTATTCATTCCGTCTCCTTAACAGGGTGTTTCAAACTACGTCTTGCGTTTAATTTTTTATAATTCATGTGTTGAAAAAAAATGTTCTAATTAAATGTATTGTAGTCATTGGATAGAAGTGGGCTGCCGTTGTAAGACGACTAAAATGTCACTGTGTATAATATCATAAATGTGAAAGTTTGTGAAGATGTTTGGATGTTTGTTACTCGATCCCGCAAAAACGGCTAAACGGATTTGGATGAAATTTGGCACACAGATAGTTTATAACCTAGATTAACACATAGGATAGTTTTCATCTCGGTAATACGTTCCTGTGGGATAATTTTCAACCTCCACGCGGGTGAAGCCGCTAGCAAATGCTAGTTTCAAATAAATGACTTTTGATTTGATTTAATCTGAACAAAATTAGCAACAAGAGTCTAACTTCGAAGTGTCAAAACAGAAGTTAAACTCGAACTATTTAATATTAAATAACTCCTTTATAAAGCAAGATCACGAATGCTTTATCAGCTAACTCCTAAAATGCTTTGTGAAATAAAAGTTATGCACTCAAGTTATTAACTTTTAATCCCCGAATGCTAAGTGAAACTTCAGACTGGCTTTTCACCTAACTTAATAGTCTGCATCGCGTTATTATGTGTATGTGCGAAGCTGTCAATTTGATCCTTGATACAGAGATGTGGTTTAACTAGAAGATTTTGTTTGAAAAGTACAGGAAAATTATGAATTTTAATTTCAAATCAACAACTTAATGGCAGTTACGTTCTGCGTGTAGATGATATTAATCGAGTCTTCTAGTATAAAATAAATTGAGTTAATATCAGCGTAGTCATGATGACAATCCAATCTGTGACATTTCAGTTCTTTAACTGGCGAAAACATGACTACCTAATTATTACAGTGACTTTGTGGCGGCCATCTAAAACGCCGCATGCGAACTACAAAAATCAAAGACGTGAAAAACACAAAAAAGTGATGTGGCGCCATCTACAATGCCATATGCGAACTACGCAAGACTCACAAATCCTGCATCGTGCAATCAGAGTTTACCGCGCGACTCGCATAGGTACAACATCCCGACATCAGCCGTCGGGCAGTTGCCCACCAGACACAACACCCGTCTGGTCGGACGATCCTCCCTTTTCCATAGAGTATGAGTGGACTTTACACCCTGTTCCTCATACATCTATAATTTTAACATGAGTCCACTATTACGAATTGTAGGTCGTAAGTTCGAACCCAGTTAAGTGCTTGAATTTGTTTAAATAATTTACATCATCACTGCTCTGAAAACTGGGCAGAAAAAAATTGTGAGGAAACTGGCATATCCTAGAATCACACGAATATCGAATATCGAAGACATATACCATCCTGTACTGGAACGGCGTGGTTGATTACGGCCCACTCCCTCTCACCGAAAGGAGGCGTGTGTCTCAGCAATGAGAACATTAGACTGATTAGCCACTATAGCATGCTTTAACTGAGATCTGAGAAGTGCGTTATAACGATTTTCAAAAAGATGAAAATGATATATCACAGTAAGCTGTTTTATTATAGCTTGAATTATTCCAAAAAAGTCAGTTAGTAGAAGTAACATTATCAAAGACTAGAATAAATAATACTGTTGAAAGAAAGATTATTTATGTATCTTGAATACATGCATTTCATCATCATCATAATCATTTCAGCCGAAAGACGTGTACTGCTGGACATAGGCCTCCCCCAAAAGGGGGGTTTTGCCATAATCGCCACGCTTGGCAGGCGGGTTGGCGACCGCAGTATGGTGGTAAAATACATAGAGAACGCTGCTGCCCATTCTCTAGTAAGTCCCTTAGTCGCCTTCTACGACACCCACGGAAAGAAATGGGATGGTGCTATTCTTTTACGTCCGGCACCACACAGAACCATTTGCTACATGCAGTTACTACATATAAATTAATAAATTTCAGAAGAGTCTTAGATATAAACTGTACAACAGCAATTAATGCCAAAAATATACGACAGTACTCGCCGCAACGGTGAAATATGTATGAGTATTTTCTTTATTTATTATGAACATGAAGCAAGTATGTGTAAACACAATTACACGAGTGCCAATACAACGTAAAATGACCTAAAGGTAAAAAAAAAATAGTTGCAAGATCATGGTCTACGCCAATTGCGTAGATCGCCCTGAGGACATGGTAGCGCACACGGTGGAGGTTTGCCCAGCTTGGGCGGAGCACCGCCGTGTCCTTGTGGAGGCGATCGGCAGCGGTGACACCTCCCATCCGGCCCTGTTCCAGGCCTTGGTTCGGAGCGAGAGTGCATGGGGGTAGCCACCGACGGCGAGTAATGGGTAGCTCGCTGTCGGGTAAGGACCAAGCCCGGGCCGACGCTTGATGACGCCATCGATGCCTGCCAGGGGTGCGGGCGGGTTGTTCGAGAGAGATACCGTGGCCCCTGGCATGCAGGCAACTGAAGGAACACGGGTGGGTTTTAGTCAGTAAAAGTCTGACACACCCTCCTGCTCCTCCCTAGAGCGGTAGAAGTTATTTGATGATTTTCCACCCAAAAATAAAAAATGTTCTACGCCACAGGTCTACGCAAGGTCTACGGCGTAGCTGATGTTGAAGCTAAGTGCTACGGTTGCTACACAGGCGTAGCAGACTTCCAAAGTTCGATTCTATTTTATGGAACAAATCTACATACTTGCAATAAGCGTATGCCATCTACATACTTGTAATAACATTCAAAGAAAAATGCTTTTAAACTCACAAAAACATTTAATTATTTTTTCTCTAGATCTGCAACTAAGTGCAGCTTTGGGTCGTTAGCTATGCGCTCTCGACTTATGACGTAACCCCATTAAGTATTTAGTGGTTAGAGCTAAGCTGTCATATTAATGGCCGACAAGCATTAGAGAGACGGCTGTACTTAATTTTATAAGTTACGTTTCTAGTTTAAAAGGTGGTGGTTTATTTAATGGCTTCAATTTTGTTTTTGTTTTCTATGCTTAGATAAGAATACTAAAAGTCTATATGTGTAGCAGAAGTGAGATGGAGCATTTTTAATTGGGATTTTTTAGGCAGATGTTCGTTGATTTTAATTTTAGGTGTTCCTCGTGATTCGCCATTTAACACAAAGTAATATTTATTAGCTAAAACATTTTTTGAATGAGTCTTTACGATTAGAATAACAGTTCTAATGACACGTAGAAAATATACTATGTCATGCACATACACACATAAAATAATGCAATTTTTCCTATGGGGTAAGCTGATAATACATAACGTACTAGCTACGATCCTTATGTTTCGTTTATACATACATCTTATCATACACGCTGGTTGCGAGTATAAAATTCAACTTAGAAAAAAGAAATACATTATTAGTCCCAGCTACAGTTTCTAAGTCGTCAAAGAAATACATTATTAGTCCCAGCTACAGTTTCTAAGTCGTCAAAGAAATACATTATTAGTCCCAGCTACAGTTTCTAAGTCGTCAAAGAAATACATTATTAGTCCCAGCTACAGTTTCTAAGTCGTCAAAGAAATACATTATTAGTCCCAGCTACAGTTTCTAAGTCGTCAAAGAAATACATTATTAGTCCCGGCTACAGTTTCTAAGTCGTCAAAGAAATACATTATTAGTCCCGGCTACAGTTTCTAAGTCGTCAAAGCTACAACACTTAGACTACTTAGCATTAGTTCGACATATTTGCAGTTATATTTAGCACCTTTTCAGCAAAAGCGTAGACGACACAGTCAGATTAGCTTTGACTGCAACTCGCACAAAGTAAGTTCTACTGCAATGAAAGATTGACTTTAACTTTAGCAAAGCAACGTTTGTCGTGTTGCTCTGAATTATGAAAATTTGTCACCGTCTTTATACGTAAAGTAAAAGTTATAGTTAAAGTTTGACTAAAACTGAGGAGCTAAAACTCCACGTTTCATATTGCAACTATAATAGAACTATACTAAAACAGGCAAAAGTAACCCAGAACTCTGACTAAGGTATCAGCAGAGCATGGCTAAAAATTTAGAAAGTCAAAATCAGGATTTAAATGAGTGGTTTTGAAAGATGGATCAAGAACAATTTATGTAGCAGTCGGGAGCGGGATCTTAACAGTTTCTTATGCAAAGCTAAAACACCGATCCAAAATCATGCAAAAGTATCCCTGCACTGCGATTTAGAATAGAATAGAATAGAATAGAATAGGTCTTTATTTGCTTAGAATGTAGGTACATAAAAATAAGTTGTTAAATTAAATAATAGGATCCATGTACATTCTGCCTTAATATAGCATGCAAATTGAATGAAAATTATAGGATAATAAAATTATTACAAAAAATCATCATTTAAGAAATCCTGCACAGAATAATAACATTTGTCGACAAGGAATTCTGTGAAACGTTTTTTAAATTTATGCAACGGTAAGTTTTTAATCTGGTCAGGTATTTTATTAAAGACTACAGGAGCCATACAAATTACACTTTTTTTTAATAGGCTAGTTTTAAATACAGGTGTGCATAATAGATTCTGGTATTGAGATCTCATAGCTGTACTTCGTTTTCTAGTTTCTATTAAAGTTGAGAATAGACATCGATTATTTATTAAGAATATTGCTAATTCAAGGATATAAAGGCATGGGAAGGTTAATAATTTATGAGACTTGAATATAGGTACGCAACTGTCTGTTACTTTAAGATGAAATATAGCTCTCAGGCAGCGCTTTTGGGCTTTGAAAATGCTTTCTAAAAGGTATCAGCAGAGCATGGGTGAAGTTATAGTTTTTCTTTACTTTTGAAATCCACTCTAAGCTCAATATTTATTTTGAAAATAGTTGTTTTTAGAGCAATGGTCGCGCAGTGGTAGAGCAGAGTGGCCCAGGGGTAATGGCCCCAACTTAGTCTTAAAGTCTTTAGCAACCTATAAAGGATAAAACAAAAAACGATTCAAGAAAAACTTTAATAAACCTGCTAAAAATAAAGGTCGAGTACTCTGCACTCCGCCTACAATAACAAAATAAAGTTATAACAAAATTTAGAGTGAAATAAATTCAACAATTAAAACATTTTCCAAAAAAAATAAACAACCGACTTCCAAATAAACACTACAAAGTGAAAAATAACTTTAATTTCGGAAGTCACTGACTTTGGATATATATTTAAATTTCCTAGACCTAGACAAAATCAAACTGGTTGCTAATTGAATTGTACATATAATTAATTATATTTATGACATTGATTTACACTCAGTAATTATTTTAACTCACACACTGACTCATTACTTGTTAATATTGTAGGAAAATCATACCTATACTTAATTTTACAATGTTTGTAAATGTGTGAACACCATGTATCTATCACAGAATTAATTTATCTGTATTGTTTCAATTTGATTCTTTTTACCCATTTTGGTATGGTAATTTTATTCTGGGTGCATCGTTTTCACACATAATCATATAATGAATGTAAATATTGTACTTGAAACAAGAGTAACGGTGGAGTTTCTTGCCCATTCTTCTCCATACGAAACTACATTTTGGAAGGGGCGACTAGAATCAATTCTATTTTAATGTAAATGTTGACGTTCAAAAGTGCCTTTTAAGTGCCTATTTGAAATAAATGCTTTGACTTTGACTTTGACTTCCATGTCACCAGTCACCGCCTTCCGAAATTAAAGTTTTTTTCACTTTGTATTGTTTTTTTTGGAAGTCGGTTGTTATTTTTTTGGAAAATGTATTTATTTTTCAATTTTTTGTTACAGTACGTACCCCACACCAATTCAAAATGTCATCATACTTGGGGTAAAAACAATGCAGATTTATACGATAGCAGCAATCGCGGTTGATTTGCTGTCAGTTTTTGAAGAGTTCCGTTGTCTGTCTCCGAAACGCATCATCAGATCTATATGAAATTTAAATGAAACTACAACGAAAGCACTAGCTTTCAAACAAAAAAAAATAAATGTCAAAATCGGTTCACCCAGTCGAAAGGTCTGAGCTAACAAAAATAAAAAAGTACAGTCGAATTGAGAACGTCCTCCTTTTTTGAAGTCAGATAAAAAACAAATTTTATTCCTATTTGCTGCTTTTGCGCCTTTAAGTCATTGTCATCATATGCCTTACCTATTCCCAATCTTGTTGGAATGGGCTACTAGTCTGACCGGATGCAGCTGAATACCTGTATTAGAAATGAAGTGATACCCTATCTGAGCTCAACAACCCAGTTAATGTGTAATACGATACCCCTTAGTATGACTGACTTTCGGGCTTCTGACGACCCGTAACGACTGTCAAAGACCCACGAAAAACAGCCGGGGAATTGTAGTACAAAACATACATTAACCGGCTGAAACAATTAAAAAGTCATTGTGTCTCGCGTAGATAGAAAGGGTTAAACGAGACTATGATAATGTGGAGAACTTCCAAGCTATTCTTAGTTCACAGATACATACCCAAAAACAAGTTATGTCGCAAAAACAAAAATCCTTCTAACAAAAACTTTAATAAACCAGCACCCTAATTGCGTAACGCACGATTAATTATACTCTGTTTCGTTTTGAAACAGATTATTAAATCATTGCTTCACATGTTAGAAAAATGCGTCTGCTCAACAACGATAATAACGCAATGAATATTGTTGAACTGTCAAAATTAAACAGATAGGATTAATCGTGTGTTACGTAATTAGGGTGCGGGTAACCATAATAACCGTGTACTATGCACTGCACCTACAAGAACAAAATAAAGTTATTTAAAACTCATAACATATAAATACAGAAAAATAAATTCATCAAAAACAAATTCCAATTTGCTGCTTTTGTGCTCGAATTATTTCGACGCTTATTTATTTAGCACGTCCGACCAGGCAGATATAGACTTAAAAGGGTTGCAAATGCAAAGCGGAGAATAAAAAGTCCTTTAGAAGTAATTTAGTTGACACCCTTGTAAGCTTGTCTCAGTAGGGCTGCCGCAAAATTCGTGTTGAAATTTTAAATCTCAGATTTTAGAACGAAAATGGAGTCCGGGAGACCGGTATTTTTAAGGCTTGACGGATTTAGGTTTTTAGATTATGCTTGTAAATTGTTTGAAGATAGCATAATGGTTTTATAGAAAAATCACCAGAATCTTATTGAAGGTATAAAATTTATTATTCCTTTATTAATAATAGGTCTTTACCTATGAAATTGCCGTTTTGTATGAAAAAATTTAAACGAATTTTTTTCATGTATTTTTTATTTGTATTAATCGAAGTAATCACCCATGCAATCAATGCATCTTTGCCATCGCAGTGGCAGTTTATTGATGCCCTTCTTAAAGAAATCAGCTGGACGGGAGGCAACAAATTCTTCAAAGGCATTTTGTACTGCCTCTCGGGTATTGAATTTTTTTCCCGCCAAGAAGTTATCCAAATTCTGGAAAAAGTAGTAGTCTGTAGGTGCAAGGTCTGGTGAGTAGGGCGGATGACGGAGAGCTTCCAACCCCAGTTCTTGCAACTTGGAGACCGTCTGCTGTGCAGTATGAGGTCGCGCGTTGTCGTGCAGGAGCAGCGGAGACGAGCGATTGACCAATGCTGGTTGGAGATGTGCCAGCTTCTCCATCATTGTGTTCAGTTCTTCACAGTACACATCTGCAGTAATGCTCACCCCGTTTGGTAAGAAGCTGTGATGAATCACACCGGCGCTAGACCACCAAACAGTGACCATCACTTTTCTAGGGGTAAGTTTTCGTTTAGGGCATTGTTTAGGTGCTGAACCAGGATCCAACCAACTTGCTGAGCGCTTGCGGTTATCAAACAGAATCCATTTTTCATCGCAGGTAACAATGCGGTTCAAAATTCCTTCATTTGTGTGTCTGTTGAGCAGTGCAAGGCACGTCTCGACGCGTACTTCGCGCTGACGATCATTGAGTTCGTGGGGCACCCATTTGTCAAGCTTTTTTACCTTGCCAATTTGACGCAAATGGACCAATATTGTTTTGACGCTAACGTCGAAAGCTGCTGCTAATTCAGCCGTAGATTGTGTATCATCAGCTTCCACAATCGCCTTTAATTCGTCATTGTCGACCAAAGTCTTCGGACGACCGCGAGGTTCATTTTTCAGGTCGAAATTTCCAGAACGGAAGCGAGCAAACCAATAACAGGTGGTGCGTTGGTTTGTAGTGTTAGCTCCGTAAACGTCGTTGATGTTGCGTGCCGCTTGTGCCGCGTTGCTGCCACGACGGTACTCATATTCCATAATTACTCGAATTTTTAACGTATCCATGATGACGAAAAAGATTGAAATGCGATGAAAATGTAACACTAATCAATAAACAAATGACTACTTTTGGAAAAAAAAATCCATGTTTTTAAAATAAAATTAATTTGAAATTAGAATTCTTACCCAAACAAAAATTATTTTGATTTGAAATGGCCAGTACTGCAAAACGGCAATTTCATAGGTAAAGACCTAATATATAATATTCGTCTATGTTTCGTATCTAATATTTTAGTTTTCCATAATTTTAATGACATATGACATCTACTAACCCACACTGGATCCGCGTGGTGGATTACAACCCACTCCGTCCCGAAGAAAGGGGGCCTGGTCCCAGCTGTGAGAATATTATAGACGGATTATGTATGTAATAGGACTTAAATACGAATGCCTGCATAATGATAAGATTAATTGTCTATGTGTCGGATTGAATTATGTTACCACATTTATATATCAGGGCCTGAATATTGATTGTAATTTTAATTGGAAAACGCATTTATCTGACACCTGAGGAGTAACTAATCAAAAACCATTAAATCTAAAAAATAAAATAAAAATGTTAAAACAAACCCCTAAACTCAGTAAAGATATTCTAAAATCGAAAATTATTTTTCTCGATAACAAAGATTCAGCTACCATCGAGAAATGAACTCACTTCGAACCTTTTAATTAGTTATTTGTTTAGTATGAATTAGTTAGTAGTCTATTTAAGGTTAGCTTCATAAAACAAGTTTAAAATAACATTGAAAATGTATCAAACAACAAGCGCTTCTCGCCATCAAACTGCAAAGTTTGGCGAGCAAAATTGTAAAAACCAAAAAATTATATTGTTTTGTAAAATAAAATTAAAAAATAATAATTTTATGGATGATTTTAATGTGTCATCATAAGGAGACGAGTCATTTTTAACAACGTAAAAGTTTCTGATAAGCACGTAGCCATGACAGGAAATCAATAAGTAGACGATTTATTATGTTCGTCAAACGACAAGTAATTCTTGGTATATTGAGATTCTTTCCTTGAGACATCGGTCTCGCTTGATGTGAAAGACGATACCTACTCATGATCAATATCTTTTGTACTTACATTGGCTCCTATGAATATTTCCTTTATCTATAATTATGGGAAATGTTTTTGACTATTCTATACACATATTCTGTACTAGCCCGCCAGCGGCTTCGTCCGCGTGGAGGTCGGAAATTATCCCGCGGGAACGTATTACCGGGATAAAAAGTATCCTATGTGTTAATCTAAGTTATAATCTATCTGTGTGCCAAATTTCATCCAGATCTGTTAAGCCGTTTTTGCGTGAAAGAGTAACAAACATCCATCCATCCATACATACAAACTTTCGCGTTTATAATATTAGTAAGGATAGAAGGATTCAATACGCAGCTAATACTGGCTTCATTTAAAAGCCTCTGTCAACAAAATTTCAATATAATTCAAACAACATTTTAAACGAAAATATCAATGAAATCGAGATAACACAGTTTAAATGGTCGTTTATATCAAATCGGTCCTCTAAAATGTCACGTAACCAACAAATGGCAGAACAAGAACAAATTAGTTTACCGTTTTCGTTGAGCCTCGGGCCTTTTCGTTAATATTCGCCATCATTTTCATAATCAGCTTATAACGTTCCCACGGCTGGGATACAGACCTTCTGTCTATGAAAGGGAATGGACTGTGATCCACCACGCGGGCCCAATGTGTTGGGAGATGTGGCATTTTTTAACCGACTTCAAAAAGGAGGAGGTTCTCAATTCGTCGGAACCTTTTTTTTATGTATGTTCCCCGACTACTCGAAGATGACTGGACCGATTTGGATTTTGTTTTTTTTGTTTGAAAGGGTATACTTCCCAGGTGATCCCATGATCATCAAATCAGGATCTGATGATGGGATCCTGGAGAAATAGAGAGAACTCTTCAAATTTTATAGGCACACGAAGCGATTTAGGTATTTTTTGGAAGAGCACTTTCTCGGAGTGGGCTTATTTCAATTTGGTGAAGATCTGATGAAGAACTTTGGAGATAGGCAACATAACTCCTCAATAAATGATAGCAAATAGACTGGAATTGCTGAAATCTCATTCTGTCTATTGCTTACACCAGTCCATAACATAACATCAACATCAGACAAGAGAGACATCGATTTGACTAATAGGTAATTCTAAACAAAACTGAATAAATTAACCCGTGACCATACACCATTACAACTCCTCACACACACTTCTACACACCCACCCACACTGCACACTTAGATATGCTTAGAGGGTGCTAGCATGACATCCTGTTTGTTTTCTGATGCATAAAATAAGTGTAGTTATTAAATTGTAAATCCGTAATTGGCTGTAAGATTAGTTTATTTATCTTATATGAAATTGTTAAAGAGCTGTGGATTTTGTGAATAAATAAATAAATAAATAAATCACGCCAGCATGCTGTGAAGGGGTAAGCACATGTGAACCACTAAAAAGTGAAAAAAAAAAACTTTTTCAAAACAAAAACAAAACAAACAAAAAAACACTTCAAAGTGAAAAATAACTTTAATTTCGGAAGGCGGTGACAAAAAATTAAAATACAGCTCCAAAGTCACCAACTTCTGAAATTAAAGTTATTTTTCACTTTGTAGTGTTTTATTGGAAGTCGGTTGTTTTCTTTTTCTTAGAATTTCTGGTCCTAGGACATGCCAGTTTCCTCACGATGTTTTCCTTCAGCGTTTTAGAGAGCAGAAGTGATGCAATAAATTACACTAAGTAAAGATACCACCGAGTAACTGCTACTTTTGCTATCAGTAACGGTAGATTTTTTTTTTTGGTTGGTAAATGATCAAATAACTTCTCCCGCTCTGGATGGAGCAGGAGGGCGTGTCGGACTTTTACTGATTAAAACCCACGGGACATTAAAATACAAAAAAAAAAAACACTAAAAAGTGAAAATAACTTTGATTTCTGAAGTCGGTGACTTTGGATATGTGTAATTTTTTTTTAGGTTTCTGTTTTACACTTTTTAGTTATAGTACCTACCCCACGCCAATTCGAAATTTCATCACCCTTGGTCAAAACAATGCATATTTATGCGATAGCAGCAATCGCGGTTCATTTGCTGTAATTTTTTGAAGAGTTCCGTTGTCTGTCTCCGAAACGCATCATCAGATCTATATGAAATTAGAATGGGACCGTTTCGAAATAAACCCCTTTCGAACAAAAAAATAATTTTGCAAATCTGTCTATAAATGACGGAGTTATGCCCGAACATACATAAAAAAAAACGATGTCGAATTGATAACCTCCTTCTATTAGAAGTCGGTTAAAAAAAAATATTAATATTAATTATTTACTATTGAATTCTCATTACATGATATTTGTAATTTTTTAATTCAATAAATGTTGAATGAAAGAGAAAGTATAAGACGATATATTAAAAAAAAAAAACAAGAAACTGGTTCTCAGTAGACATAATTAGCTAGAAGGTCCTGCACCAAAGACTAACACAGAACAAAATAACGCAGAATCTTCACAGTCCTTTGAATTGAGGTCAGTACCAAAAAAGGTTTTAACAGAAACACGCCTACACGGGACGAGAGTCTGAAAAAAAAAATATCTCGCCAGAAAAAATGCTGTCTCAAAACTCTCAAACATAAACAGAGAAAAATATTCTAAAGGGAAACATCTTTTAGAGACTAAACCGAATGAAATGGTGACAGTTTTATAACAATATTTGTGCTCATTGTACAATTTAATAGATTGACCTACTTTTTAAACGACTTCAAAAAAAGGATTAAAAAAAAAAATCTCTCTGTTGGCTCAGAACTTTCGACTGGGTGAACCGATTTTAATGATATTTTTTTATTTGAAAGCTGGTGCTTCCCGTGTGGTACCATTTAAATTTCATATAGATCTGATTATGCGTTTCGGAGACAGAAAACGGAACTCTTTAAAAAATTACAGCTAATAAACCGCGATTGCTGTTATCACATAAATGTGCATTGTTTTTACCCCAAGGATGATGACGTTTCGAATTGAAAAGAGAAAAATAAAAACTTTTTCAAAATAAAAACTCAACCGACTTCCAAAAAAACACTACAAAGTGTAACTTTAATTTCGGAAGTCGGTGACTGGTGACATGAAAATTAAATTAAATATATATCCTAAGTCACCGACTTCCGAAATTAAAGTTATTTTTATCTTTTTAGTGTTCTTAAAGGAAGTCGGTTGTTTTTTTTTCTTTCAAACAGAAGGAAGGTGAAGCCATGTAACATCCGCCAACCCGGACTAGGCCCGCGTGGTGGATTTTGGGCAACTTCCTCTCACAGTGAGGAGGGCTATGTCCTAGCAGTGAGAACATTACGAGTAACTAATAATGTGTATGCTGGCCTAAGTCGTTATTAATTTGTCACTAAACCACAGTACAATAAAGTACCTACCTATGTACTATGACTTAGCTTTGTTTTCAAAATCAAAACTGATTTATTCAAATTAGGCTGAGAATCAGCACTTTTCGAACGTCAAAATACATAAGACAGTCCCCCCAAAAACGCCCACCCGTCACCACTTCCTAGTGCTTTAGCTGGGAAGAAGAAGTAGCGGAACAAACTCCCCAGCAGCACAGCTGTCTGTTTAGTCGGATAGACTTGATTCTATACATACATAGACAAAGTAATATAAACATTACGAGACACAGAACATTAATTAAATAATTAGTCATACATAATTATGTCAGCCAGCCATGCCAATATACCAATAAATAAAATGAAAACTTAACTCGAGCACAAAGAACAAAAATGTAAATAAAGCAGAATACCAAAATAAGAGCATCCTGGTATTAAGGGCGTGATAGCTTACATAGCTTACGTACACGTTTGAGCTTAACACGAACGAATGTCCGTTAGGTATAATAATGACTATGTTAGGTTTACTAATTTGCCGTTTGTGTCTATGGAAAACTACAAAGGAAATGTTTTCTGTAATCGCCAAGAGACAAAGTAGGGTACACCCTACTTTGTAACCCTTTGCTGGGTCCGTAATTGTAACTTAGTTTTATGCTTTTGTCATAATCTGCGTAGCCTATTTCTAACTATATTAGGGTCGGCTTTAATTCTAACCGGATGCATCTGAATACCAGTATTTAACATAGATCGACTGCCTATCTGATGTCTACAACCTAGTTAATGGATAAAATATGATAGCCGTCGCGTCGGTAAGACTGTTTGTCAGACTTTCGGGCTTCTGACGACCCGTAACGACTGTCAAAGAACAACTAATTACAGCCGGGACCAACGGCTTAACGCGCTTTTCAAAACACTGAGTGGTCTCGGTATATTGAGATGGTCCCCTATGTATACACCAACCGCGGTAAGCGTAGATTTACCTGATTGATCAACTTGTTAAGTCATTTTTAAGCATGCAAATAAAGATATGATTATCAATATAATCAAAATCATAACAGGTGGTTACATTCACCAATATTGTAACATGATGTTAAATTAATCCTCTCTGTCCTATAATATTTATAGGTTACACGTGTATCAGTTAATGCAACATGATCCGCGCTTAATCGAAGTTTATCCTGGTTATTATAATCCGCTTGTTAAACATGACAGGTGCTTTGGGGATCGTTGGTTTGTAAAAGCTTCTAAATTGCTCGGTTTATTGGTTTCACTGGACCTAAATTGATTAAATGTGTAACTTGTGATGGATGGAAAAAGTAATTTTGAAAATTCTTTTGCAAATACATTAAGTGTATGTTTTTAAATATATATGTATTTGGCCAAAAATTTTACAAGTATTTTAACTATTTTGATTAAACTTCACAATCTTGATTATGAAGATTAACAGACGCGATGATATCCATCATATCGGTGAAGTTTACACGAAAAAAAACAGTTTTTTAAGCGATATCTAATCACGATAAAGACAACGATACATAACTTACACTTAACAACTCGCACCCCTGGCAGGCATCGGCCCTTACGGCACGCGTAGTACACAACGCGCCGTCGACCCAGGCTTGGTCCTTACCGGACAGCGAGCTACCGCTTACTCGCCGTCCGCAAGCCTGCGCCTACGGTGGCCGGGAATCAGCCTAGGATTCCCGACTACCAGGTCGTCTCCTGTGGAGGCAAGGGCCGTGAGAGTGCATATACTGCCTCTCCTTCACGTGCGCCGCCTTCGCCTTCGCGAGCATTACTGCTTCGCAGAAGGAGGTGACGGCTACCCATGCACCCAGGCAGTGGTAATATGAACGTGTCTATGTGTGCGTGTGATAGCGGTCGTTGTTATGTACCAATGCATTTTGTGACACTTACCTAATCTTATACTTATATGATAGACCGCATTGCTCTGTTTTCAATGCGTCATGTCACCGTCGTCATTTGCAAAAGTCACGTAGCGCACGTGAGAAAAGTTTGCCACGTGTAATGTGATATCACTACTGTGATCTTCTCATTTTATGAGCAGTGTGAGGCGAACCTTCTTCTCTTATATCGATTCGGACTTTTTTTACACTGTGGTAAAAATAAACCCAGATCTGAGAAGGTACGGCTATTCGAAGAGGCTATTTTAATTTCATCTACAAATTGGAAATATGTGACTTAATCATCGTACACATGTATTTTGAATCTGTCAGTTAGCATAATCAGCCTATAATTTTCCCACTGCTGAGACGCAGGTGAGACGTACGTCACAGTCCACCACACTGGCCCAATGCGGGTTGGTGGATGTCACATATCTTCGATTTGACATGCCGGTTACCTCACGATGTTTTTCTTCACCGTCTTGAGAGCAGTGCTGAAAACAAAACAAAGCACCTGTCTGGATTCGAATCTACATTAAGTTGCGGCCGTTATCACTTGGCCACCACTGATTCACAATAACTTATCTTAATTAGTTCATTTCTGAAGTTAGTAAAACTTTAATTCCTTAAAAAAAATGCTGTTTTTATTTATTTATATAAGCTTTATTGTACACCAAAAAATACATAACAAAAATAAAACATTTAAAAACTAAAACATAATGTACAATGGGCGGCCTTATCGCTTTCTGCGATCTCTTGGAAGAGATCGCAGAAAGGATCCAAGAGAGAATTCCAAGGTTACCTGGAGGTAACCTTGGAATGGACAGTGATTGCGTGGACATAAAAATGCGGTTGTTATTGGTGCATAATATAGGTACAACTTACTATAATAGAGACATAGATATATATATGCTGTATAGTAGATACTTGTATACATACATACTAAATATAAACGCAAAGAAAATAAACGACAACTACAGGTGTAATGCTCCTTCACGAGTCTCTTGAACATAAGTAAAGATTGCGCGCGTCAAACGGAAAGACTACATTTAAGCTAAACTCCAAAGGATTTCAAAATAATAAAGAGATAAAAACAAAGTCTTGAACCTGTAAGCAACACAAACGCATTTATTCGGCAAACAAAATAAATCACGATGCCTAGACATGTTTATGAATCACCCTACACCTTAACACAATCGTGTTTCATGCACGATAACACATTTTGTGAACACCTTTTATATGGGTTTTTCTTGTTATTTTTATTGGAGCCGTTTGTTGACTGTCAATCGTCCAAAGGTACCTATCAAATGTATACCCAGGTTTTCATTATGGCTACTTCAGACGGGCGCAACCTGACAGCGCGACGCGACTTTAGTAGAACAATTTCTATGAAAACTTCATGGAAATTGTTCAACTTGAGTCGCATCGTGCTTAAAGTGGAGTCTTTATGGTCTGTTCTAAAATAATCTGACTAAGATGTAAACAAACCCTGTTTAGGTTACACTCACTGAAGGGAATTCGTTAAAGGTTTATCTGTATACAGACGGGTTTGACTTTTATTGTTTGATTAATAAATTGCAATTGACAAAGCATTAACGAAAATTGTAATTGTAAAATAAACCTCAGTTGTCAAATGAAAAATATCATTAAGGTGCTTAGAATTTCGGGCTTGTATTCAAATAATGATCAAATGAAAATACTCATTTTGTAGATGTCACCACAAATTACCATACACAGGTACTTTTTTTGATCTATTTGTTTTTAATTTCATGAAATATTTTAGAACAGGATATAATCGTAAGGTGCTAAGCAGCTGACTTAAAATATTTTTTTTAATGTTTTTTTTTTTAATTTTGTTTATGTCTCTTGACATTTTTCGGGACCCTGGATACTTCCCAGACTTTTGGAAGGCGTACGAGGAACCGAATCCAAGTCGCAGAGGCCCATTAGACATTTTTGACGACAACATATTTTGAAGTGCTTATGAGGGGTGGAAAGGTATTCCACGGCTATCAGGTCAATCCCAGAAGTACGGTAAAACGTTTGCTATTGCGAATCTCCACTGAGATCAGCCAATAAATACCAGAAAGAAGTGGGAGCTCTGGTTCTCGTCATTGTTCACTCCAGCCGGGCAATAAAAGTAAACCAGAGGTGAGGATTAAGACTTCTCCCGGCTGATAGGGTCCGTGGTGTACTACTGACCAACAGCTCGCCATATGCTGCCCTGCGGGTTTCTGTATCTCTCTTGGTTTAGCTCCTTACCCTAGACCTATTCCAGCAAAATAAAATGTCTAACGGCACAGACTTAGAGTTCAGAGCACGCAAGCCCCCCCCACACACTATGTCAACGTAAAAGTACGACGGTGGGGTTATTATTATTTATCATCCGAGACCACGTTATCTTAATTGTCGCCAAAAAACATTGAAAAAAGAAAACTGACAACATTGCATCAGGCTGTCTGTTATTGCATCCAATTTTATGCTAAAATTAAAGAGCTTGTTCTGATTCTCATCATCATCATCATTTCAGCCGAAAGACGTCCACTGCTAGACATAGGCTTCCCCAAAGCTCCTCCACTTCGACCGGTTCTATGCTTCCCGCATCCACCGGATTCACAAGGTCTTTGGTACATCTTGTGGAAGGCCTTCCAACGCTACGTCTTCCGGTACGCGATCGCCACTCCAGAACCTTTCGGCCCCATCGGCCATCTGTTCTGCGAGCAATATGCCCTGCCCACTGCTACTTAAGTTTGGCAATTCTTCAGGCTGTGTCGGTTGTCTTTGTTCTCCTACGAATCTCAAGATAACTCAATGTGGCATTATGGGCCACTTGCACTAACTCTGCAGATGTAAAATTTATATCTTCTTCGCTGCTGGATACGCTCATATTTTATGGTTTCTTACGATTTTATAAAAAAAAACAAATAAGGAAAGTGAATTGAATAGAGACGAAAAAAATTAATGTTTTTTTTCATGCAGTTGTGGTGTTGGCCTGTTCGATTATTCTAAAAATGTGCTACTTAAAATGTGATACTTATTTCATGTCAGTGCGCCAACCACATTTTGTACCGCCAGTCTACTGGGACTACTAGGACTGGCGGTACAGAAAATAATTGAATAGAAAGGTTAAAATTTGAAAAACTCTCCATGCTAACGGATAAAATGCACTTTTGTACGCAGATTTCGACTGACAAACAGAATATTTTTGAGGTTGTTAGATGAAAAAGTATTTTCATATTAAATGTTTATAACCCATACCGAGAAAACAACGAAATTAATTTTGACTTCCATTCTCATAAGCCGTTGCTGGATCCCAAGAATAAAAGCAAAAACAAACGTGAAGATTTTTTAATTAAGTAAATGAAAATGCTTTGTTTAAGAGGTATCTTTTTAAATTTTAATATACTATGTTTATTTTAAGAAGATTTTCATACAAAAACTACCACTTGTTCTTTTCCGCGTATCCATTTTATTCAAAGTGTTATTTTGCATTTTCGACGTAATGGTTACAAAAAACAGACTTTATGACCAGCTTTACAAGGAAACCCTTTTACGGCGGTAATTTTAAAATAAATAAAAGCAGAAGCAAACTGATAAAATTCATAACATCTTAATATTTAGAGCGTAGATAATTGCGAACTCTAAATCACTTCCCCAAACATGAAATCTACCTTTTAACGGAAAGATAAGGAGTTGTGACCCGGGGTAGCAGGGGGGTGCTTTATTTTGCATAAATAATCTCATCACCACTGCTCTCAATACGGTGAAGGAAAAAAACGTGCTGAAACCGGCATCTCCTAGAAACAAAAACTCGAAGACATGTGATACCTACCAACCTGCACTGGGCCCGCGTGGCAGATTACAGCCCTTTACGACCTGATGATGTCCAGCCAGGTTCTGCTCAGGGCTTCGGATGGACCATCCGAAGATTTTAAATTAAACGCAGCAACCTTTTTCCAACTGTTTATTTGGCAATACCAAATTATTCTAAGTCCAGAAGGACCTTATATAGCGTCGACAGAAAATCTTAACACCGTGAGCTAAATAATCGTTCAACGCCATCTATCGAGGCGTCGAGAACTAATTTTATAAAACAGTGTGCAACTTAGTTGACACAGTGCGTACAAGGTTATACAAGCCCACTCCCTCTTGAAGAGAGAAGGCCTATGTCCCAGCAGTGGGAACAGTATACTTAATTTATCGAGCGGGCCTGATAAGCTAAGCCATAAGCCTCATTTCATCTACACCGCAATAATGAGTTCGCTTATTTAAAATTCACGAAACGCATCAGAAAATATAATCATAAACCCTAAAAATAAACCCAAAACATTGTTTAATAGTCCCCACAAACATTTTAATTACGAAACGGAGGGGTTCTCAAAATTACTTGCGTACTTTTTTCGCAATAAACCACAGATAGCCATAGAATAAAAAATGCTTAAGAAGAGACAGGTTAAGAAGCAAAACCTGCTCGGAATGCTTTCTAACTACATAACAGCTAGCAAAACTGCATATTTGTAATGGCTATCAATATCGTAACATGATAAAAAAAATGTTTTCAACCATTACAAGTAGTGTCGTTACTTGAAATATTCGTTATTTATGTTAACTTCACAGGCGTGATAGGTATCGATGTCAGAACATGAAAAAAAAAACAACTGATTTTCTTAACTCATACTTCAAGAAACTTCAATATCAGCAATCGCTAGCCCCGAAAAAACGTCTGCAGAGTTCCACTAGTTAATTTAAAGCGCCAAGCTATACCGCGACATTCAAATGTTTTTTTTGGAAATTTGCAAGTCAGTGTCAAGTAGTATTTCGATGTGGTATGTTGATTAACATAATGATTTGCGACCATAACACATATATAGAAGGTGGCGCAAAATTAACCATCCAAATTTTGTTTTTGAATAACTTTTTTACTTAATAAAAAAATGTGATTTTGAGTGATGGAAATCTTTATTTGGACCTTTAATTTTTTTTCTGTTAAGTGAAAAAGATTATATCCATCACTACCGCCCGTGTTAGTACACAATTGTGCCCGTTTTATCGCATTTTACATGAATTTCTGTCGAATATTCTCCTTAAGGGCTACGATTGTCTGAGGCTGGTTGGCATAAATCCGCAACTTCAAGTAGCCCCAAAGAAAGAAGTCTGGGATGGTTAAATCGGGCGATCTTGCTGGTCATGCCAAGTCGCCAAAACGGGAGATTACGCGAAATATAATTGACGTACGACGCCATTTGCAAAAATTATAACATCTTCCGATGGGTGATTAATTTTGCGGCACCTTTTATTAGCAGAATTATAAATAATCATTAAAATCATCAGTACAACCCAATGAATGATTACCAACTCACAACCTTTAGCGGGCTTCCTGAGCGCATCTACCTTAATTTGACCGTGTCTACAGTTTCGAGCATGTCACGTACTTTACTCATTCGTTATAATCGGCTATTGACAACTCTGACAAATATTCAAGGAAAATGTCGGCTTTGTAGACCCTCGTCACTGTCTATTACTACTGTCACATTATCATGTTGTCTCTTTCTAAAGACGTTTGATTCCTTAGATACTGCACATGAGTGTCGCTTCTACACAGTTTTATTATTCTATGCTCAGGGTTGGCACAAGCATGTGAATAATTCATAAATACCTCCCGGTTTGTTTACGTGTTGTCCCGAAATGTTTAAAGGGACTTTTTATATTTTAATATAGACCTCACTTTTTTTAAACACGAGTAATTTAATATGATAATGATAATAAAGACTTTTTGCAGGTGTAAATAAAGGTTTTCTTCATGTTAATGTTCTGTAAGTAAAATGTTATGTTCATTACCTTCAAATAGTTCACGTTAAATTTCTTTCACGATTTTCGATTATGATTTCCAAGCCTGTTCTTCTGTTGATGGAAAAATAACATGAAAAATGTGAAGTTTTTAAGACGCTTTTACAAGCTTCATCTGTATGTTTGTGTATTTGTAACCGACTCTTTTGGACTTTATTTTGACCCACTTCAAATGGTCAGATTTCATTTAAACAAAAAAAGCATAAAATAATTTCAAAAAAGCGTGGGTTGCTTGATTTTAATTGACTATAAAAATACCCCAAAAAGCACCTCACGCTTTTTTAAAATTATTTTCTGCATTTTAGTTTGGTTTTTAAAGCGTGTTTTTATTTTATTTGTTTGACAGAAAATTCAGTAACGCGAATTCCATTCGCTGACGCAGCTTTTAGGTCCTCACGTGTGCAGCTGACAGGGCATGTGGTGAAAGATATACACCGGACACGCCGCATATACACCGGAGGTCTGAGCCGTCCATGAGCCGTAGAGCTTGTCCTTGGTGCGCCCTACATGGGCCTCTTAAAAGTACTTAGCGATCGGCACCTGTTTCACACGGCTTTTATAACGAGAAAAAACATGGGGGGCGTTTGCCATAATCGCCACGCTTGGCAGGCGGGTTGGCCATCGCAGTATGGTTTAAAAAAATCAATTTAAAAAAATATAGAAAACGCTGCTGCCCATTCTCTACTAGCCCATTCTCCTCTCCATGAGCATGCAATACAGGAAAAAGTCTGCATAAAACAGCAACACCTTTGTGGTGTTGCTATTTTGTGCAGACGCAATAAGGTATTTAAAAGCCAAAGCAATGTTTCCGTTAAAACATACAGGAAATTTTAATCAACCCGATTCGTAAACCTCTAGATATGGATCGGCGTCAGTAAAAATATTAATTAACAGATACAAAGTGAGATTATTAGAAACTCGAGTGGCACTCTGCCAATGGTTGGAATAATAGGGATGCTACCAGGCCGCTGTGCGAGCCAACATCGTCATTAGCAAATGGAGTTTCACCGCAAACTCGGGCCAACCCTGAATTTTGAGAGCCCACGTCGGTCAAATATTGGTTTTGGAAAAAGCTTTCGGCTATATTAGAATTTTCTTATTTTTGATTATCTTGTGTTTGGAATACTGATGAATCTGGTCCAAAATCAAGACGTTCTTTTGTTTAAAAATCTTTAGAGAACTGAAATTAATGTGTTTTTTGCGTCTTACGTACGTCAGTGAAATCAATTGCTAGGCAAATTGACACCATATTACATATGTCAATTTTATATACCTATATCTCTTATAGCTGTAAAAGAATGACAGTACATTAGCTATGTATTACTGTAAATTATGACTGACTTCTGAATAACGTCACATGGTTTTGTAAATCGATATAATTTTCTTTATCTTTCAAACAGTGAGAATTTGTTTGCAAAACTAGAAGAAAAACGGATTTACGTTTCGTAGTTATAGTTTTTATTGTCAAAATCCAAATTCAGTCACCATGTTTACTCATGCAACTGAAAACTCTATTAGATATAGTTTATTGAAACAGCTGTGCTGCTAGGGAGTTCATTGCAACACTTATTCTTAGCTTAAGCACTAGGAAGCGGTGAAGGGCGTGTTTTGAGGGGCTTTCGTATATAATTTTGACATTAACAAGTGTTGATTCTCTGCCTATTTTGATAAATGACTTTTGAATTTATAATACATTCATTAGTAACACACAAATAAGGTTTGAAATCGTTTAGATCTCCAAAAGAACAGCAACATGTTAAGCCAGACTACCAAAAAACATACCCCTAAGCATATTATGTTGTCTACACAATTTTGTATCTTCCCTTGATTTATTTATTCTTCCAAAAGCTTCTTACATTGTACTTCAAAGGACCATAAACTGAAACCCGTTTGGTAAGCACGTGCTCCATTTATTGTCACGACAGATGTCTCTGAAATTGCTTTGTTTTTACCAAACCTTATGAAAAATTGTGGCTTTTGATATTTTGAAGGTATATTGTACTGAGATTTGACTTTATAAAATATGTATATCTATTAATAAATCAGATATAAGAGTCTTATAACAAAGCTCATAAAAATAAAAATCCTGAAATATTTTGATTTTACACAGAAAAATCCAACCGTCTTATCAAAAAAACCTTAGTATTATCTTAGGCCTAATAATTCAAAATCGATGCATCAAGATTAAATTCTAGCTAATTCTTACTAACTCTCATATCTGCGTTTTTTATAGAGAGTTAAGGCTTCTGTGGAAAACTTAGCTATCAGCTTTAGGATTATGGTAACCGTTTACGCCATCAGATTACTTTCACATCACAACTAACTTTTCCCCACCTATTTTGGGTTTGATTTCCAGTCTAACTAGATGCTGCTTGGGCATGCCACGTAGTGGCGGTAAGTCCCCTCTTTTAGGAGTGGCTTGAGAGGCGGCACGGTGTCCGCACCTTCCGCCTGACGCAGGTCCTCATGGGACACGATTGGAAACCCGCACCCCTGGCAGGCATCGGCCCTTACGGGCCCCATCAGTTGATGCTGACATCTCTTTGACGCGCGCGTGGAACACAACGCGCCATCGACCCGGGCTTGATCGTTACCGGACAGCGAGCTACCCATTACTGGCCGTCCGCAAGCCCGCGCCTACGGTGGCCGGGAATCAGCCTGGGATTCCCGACACCCAGGGCGTCTCCCGCGGCAACTAAGGCCGTGAGGGCGCATATACTGCCTCTCCCTCACGTGCGCCGCCTCCCTCTTTGCGAGCATCACTGCTTCGCAGAAGGAGGTGATGGCTACCCATGCACTCTCGCTCCGTACCTTGGACTGGACTAGGGCCGGACGCGAGAGGTCGCTGCCGCCGATCGCCTCCACAAGGACACGGCAGTGCTCCGCCCAAGCCGGGCAGACCTCCACCGTATGCTCCACCGTGTCCTCAGGGTGATCTTCGCAGTGGAAACACCTGGGCTCTTCCTCCCGCCTTGTCCTAATCAGGAACCTCCCGAAACAACCGTGACCGGTGAGGACCTGCGTCAGGCGGAAGGTGACGACGCCGTGCCGCCTCTCAAGCCACTGCTCAGAGAGGGGACTTACTGCCGCTATAGTGGCTTGCCCAGTGAGACTAAAGGCTTAACATGCTTTCTGAGGCATGTAGGCTTCAAGGACCTTTCAAGGCATCAAACAATTTAATTAAAAATAACTGAAAACGAAATGAAAATTATAGCGCAAGAATTAAAATGTCAGAGCCACTTAGCAATCCGGTCGCGAACTTCGTTTTTCTGTCATAAATCAACATAAAACAACCTGGAAGCGACGCCATGGGTCAACGTGGTTCTGCAAAGATTAATATTCATGTTATACGATTTGCAATCGCTGTTTCTGGCGTTTAATTGTAATTTACGAGTGTCATATTTTAACTTTTTCGGGAACTTGGTTAAAGAAAAAGGGGCTGGTCCTCGGTCCCTGGTCCGACTTGCGTGTGTTCAGGAAAATATTCTATGTAAATTGACATAATGACGAGTTACTTGGCGCTGAATTTATTTAAAATTCTATTTGTTTTAGAATACCTATTTATTTATTATTATTTAGTAGTTTAAATACATTATAATACATGAGTTTTACCGTGCGCCAAAGTCATCTACTGCATAATTTTGATAAAAAACTACATAAGGTACAGTTACTAAGAAACAACAAATAAAATTACATCTTAGACCGTCGATCGTTAAAACAAAAGTGGCGGAGGAATGTAAATTGATACAGGTTGTTCCTATAATTTTTTATTTTGTTTTATGTTATTATTGTTAGGTTTTTTTGCTTAATTTTGTATGTTTTAAACTATTTATCTATAATTAATTAATTAATGTACGTTGTTTAGCCAGACAGCCGAAACCAACGTTCCGGCTGTCATTCTTGGATCTTTAAAAGTCGTCACGGGTCGTCAGAAGCCCGAAAGTCTGACTGCCAGTCTTTTTAGGGGGTATCGTATTACCCAGTACGTAACTGGATTGTGGAGGTGAGATACGCAGTCGCTTCATGTAAAATACTGGTATTCAGCTGCATCCGGTTAGACTGTAGGCTGACCCCAGCATAGCTGAGAAAAGGCCAGGCAGATGATGATGATGACCTATTAGGGGCCATCCATAAATTACATCACACGTTAAGGGGAGGACGTCAACGAAATGTGACATTGTGTGACAAGGGCCAGGGCCTAAAATACTAAAACTCTACTGACCTACTCTTACTTCTAAATATAAAATTGAAAATTATGTGACGTCACACAAGGACGTAGGGGGTTTTATTCTATCATAATAACTCGGAAACTTTTACACAGCCAAGCGTAGAATTGCTAACATAATGTTAAATTTGAACTGAACCAGATGTGATGTATTGTAGTGAACCGCCCACACTTCCTTTGGACGTTATTTTTCGTAAGAATGCGTACCCCGACATTTCACAGTAAACGTGTTCGAGCGTAGGTTGATATGTCCAACGACCCCTAGAACTGTTCAGTCATAGGTATCATTTCAAATTCCCCCTTAATAAAAGCTACACAAATAGGTACTAATAAATAAAACATGGACATGAAATAAATTTCGTGGAAAATTCTAAAAGCCCGCTTTCATGAATATTTTTAACAAACAAACACGACTTCTTAGTAAGCTAAATCTTGAGCCAAGAGAGTTGTGTTTTTTTTTTTTTTTTCTGAAAAGTTTCCATGGTTGGTATATGAAAGTTTATCTTTCGAGAGGGATCGATTTATAAGCTGGTCCTTCGATACGCTGGTACAATTTGTGCAAGTAATACCAATATCAATTTAACAATTTGTGTGGTCCTCTTTAATATAATAAGAAATGAAGAGGCATGTGATGTTGAAGCTATACAATCTTTCGCACTTTATATAAGACACACACGAACCGGCATGAACCATGTCCCAGAACCAAACACTTCTAAGGTTTGTGACATCTACTTACTGACACAGGCACTGATGGTGGATTACGGCTCACTCACTCTCACCAAGACGAGACGTCTATCCCAGCAGTGGGAATATTGTGGGCTGATTATGATAAGACACGATGCAACAAATGTTATTTAAATATACAAAGTACTGCCTGCTTCAAATGCCATATATGTATAGTTATCGTGTTTAATAACGAAATTATTTTCATTGGTAATCGCATCACTTGAGAACGGCTTGACCGATTTTGCTATTTTTGGTTATAGTCCAAATTATGTTTCTTGAAAAGGATTGTCGAAAAATTTTCTAATTCGAGAAATACTGAACTTTCGTTTCCATGAGATTTTTGTATAAATTATTGAAATTTGGATAAGACCACGTCAGCTGCATGCAGCTTGTACTGCATTTAAATAAATCTTTAAAAATAGAGTAGTTATTGTCTTTATCAAAACCAATCCAAATATTACTCACGGAAGAAAATAATATATGTTGCAAGTATTACGAAAAAAGCGAAAGAATTCACTCGAACATTTCAATTTTCCGACGCAAAATATAAAGTTATTTCCACATTGAATGAGGACACGTAATTCAAGATCTGCAATAAAAGAAACCTTGGCTGTTATAAATTTCTTACATACACGCGTTGCATATAAATGTGGTATATGAATTAATTTCAGTGAGGTCAAATGTAATAAAGTTTTCAGGGACTACAGTGATGTTATCTATGTGTTTAATAAAATTATGTTATATGTGAATGTGTGTCAGGGTTTATAGAAGTATGATAATTATGCGGATTTAATGTTAGAATGTGTCAAAAAAATTAACAGAATAAAACCGTTGACTGAGAATCCCAAACTCAAACGATTTATTTTAATTCAACCATTAGAGGCACTTTAGAATTGTCATAAAGTCGATCAGTTAGTTAGAAAGTTGAACTCCAAAACGAAGACCTTTAAGGAGAAGAACGGGTAAAGAACTTCAAGGACACTCTTTTAAATCAAGATATTATGAAATTCTGGGTAGATACACTATTTTTACACGCTTTATATTAGCTTCACTTGTATGTCAGTATGTCAGTATGTAACTCTCCGTGGGTAATTTGCGCGCCTGCGGCCTTCCTTGGTTCTGGTAGGCGTTTCTCAGGCTCCCTCTCCGAAATCGAACTCTGATTCCCCGTATTTATATTATTTATAAATAATTATTTTATTCTCACTAATAAATAATTTACACGCTTTATATTAGCTCGGGTTGTATGTATGTATGTAACGGAATCTTTGAGCGCGATTTTGACCCACTTTAAACGGTCAGATTTCATTGAAACTTTGTAAACTTGTCGAGGACCGATGACAATTTACTAATTAAAAAAAAATGGGAAAAAAAAACACGTTTTGTAGTTAGCAGAACTAAAAAATATAAAATAAATAATAGTTTAAAAAACTAAAAAACACGCTTTAAAAACCAAACTAAATAATTTAATTCAATTAAAAAGCGTGGAGTGCTTGACATTAATTGATTATAAAAATACCTCAAAAAGCACCCCACGCTTTATATTTGAATTAAATTATTTAGTTTGCTTTTTACACGCTTTATTACACGCTTTATATTAGCTTCACTTGTATGTCAGTATGTCAGTATGTAGCTCTCCGTGGGTAATTTGCGCGCCTGCGGCCTTCCTTGGTTCTGGTAGCCGTTTCTCAGGCTCCCTCTCCGAAATCGAACTCTGATTCCCCGTATTTATAATATTTATAAATAATTATTTTATTCTCACTAATAAATAATTTACACGCTTTATATTAGCTCGGGTTGTATGTATGTATGTAACGGAATCTTTGAGCGCGATTTTGACCCACTTTAAACGGTCAGATTTCATTGAAACTTTGTAAACTTGTCGAGGACCGATGACAATTTACGAATTAAAAAAAAAAATGGGAAAAAAAAACACGTTTTGTAGTTAGCAGAACTAAAAAATAGAAAATAAATAATAGTTTAAAAAACTAAAAAACACGCTTTAAAAACCAAACTAAATAATTTAATTCAATTAAAAAGCGTGGGGTGCTTGACATTAATTGATTATAAAAATACCTCAAAAAGCACCCCACGCTTTTTAATTGAATTAAATCATTTAGTTTGGTTTTTAAAGCGTGTTTTTTAGTTTTTAAACTATTATTTTTGTTGCTTCTAAATGTGAGAACTGTATAAAAACAATGAAGAAACAATTAAAAATTTAAGCTTAAAAATAAGTACTAAGCACCATCCAGCTCAAGCATCTTGTTCAAATACTTACTCATGTCAATCTATTTTTAACCCACTAGTGTTGTTTTTGATGTATTAATAGAACTACTTTAAAATCTAATGGAAAATAGGCACAACCTTAATTATTATTAACCTACGCGTTTTTGCCCATGACGTGTTTACCGCAGAAATTGCACATCATTAATGTAAAAAACAATATTTATTAAAAACATTTATTTATTTATTCATTTACACATACAATTATTTTTACAGGCAGAACCCAAGGTAATAAAAGTAGTCTTATACAATACGACACCTAGAGACGCCACTCAAGAACTGATCACACACCTACACGGGTCCATGACTGACCAATTCCAAGTAACGGCTCCGTGTGCCCCAAGTCACATAGAGGACAACACACTAACTGTCACTCTCACATGAGAATGTGCAATTGGCAGTCTTATTGCTCATGGATTTACAGTTTTAAGAAAGCCATTTTTTTTGCAATAATTATATACACAATCGTAACTAAACTAATTATCATTAAAATATATCATATTATACTTCTATGGTTATTATTGGCACTATAATTTTTAACACTATCCTAAAAAGCTACTATGGCTCTCATATTATGTCGGTGGTTCGTGACTTGGCGCACAAATAGACAAAACGACCTTTTTATATTAGAGAAACGAGATTATAAACATTATTTGAGGACAGCTTTATTGCTGGGATCATGGGTTGGGAAATCAACGTGGGTTTAATTTGATCGTTCTGAGGATATGGATGGATAGGATCTGATCTGGTAAGAAGCCTTTTAAGAGGCGGATTTATAATGTTTTTTTTTTTGTTGTAAAAATACCTGGGTAAATGATATTTTGTTAGATTAATATCATGCTTGAAAATCTGACAACCAGTTAGACAAGGGGTTTCGTGTGACATACCCAGGAACAGGGGAATGGAGGTCAAATAGGTAGTTGCTCCATGTAAAAAGTTAAATTTAAAGTTAAAAAATCCCCTGATACAAATAAAAACCTTTAAAAAGTAAAAAGTAATGGTATGTTTTGGGCCTTTAAGTTTAATATAAGTTGTAGATAATATTTTGATCAAAGCATCGTCACGTCGGGGGTCGGCTAATGAAATTGTGTTCCTTATGAGCATACATTCATTGTTGCAGGGCCTCGTCAGTTAGGCGTTTCAACCTCTTATAATAAAAATATCTTATTTCCATCTTTTATAAAGTTTACTTTTTAAGTAGTCGGGTTTTTTTATTTTACTTTTTGGACACTATTTTTACCCACTTTAAACGGTCAAATTTCATTGAAACTTTGTAAACTTATCGAGGACCGATGACTATTCAATAATTTAGAAAAATGAAAAAAAAGGAAAAAAAGACACGTTTTTGTAGTTAGCAGAACTAAAAAATAGAAACTAAATAATTGTATAAAAAACTAAAAAACACGCTTTAAAAACCAAACTAAAAAAAGGAGAGAATAATTTAATTCAATTAAAAAGCGTGGGGTGATTGACATTAATTGATTATAAAAATACCTCAAAAAACACCCCACGCTTTTCAATTGAATTAAATTATTTTCTACTTTTTTTAGTTTTTTAAACTATTATTTATTTAAATAAAAACTCATTATCAATATCACGTTTCTTTGAGTTAGTTGCCAATTTTATCGTGAATTTTAACGATACAAATTAAACTTTAATGTTGTACGCAATGGAACACAGTGTTCAAACTGAGCATTTAAATAATTTTCCAACTCTATTACCTGGATACAAAATTCCTTCAATAAAATACTACATTAATTATAATGATACCCATTAAGTTTTAGAAATTTCACGCTATATTTACAGTTGGATCAGACGATAGCCCTCACACCTCCAGCAGGCTTAGCACGAGCACCGATTTGTCGACGGAAGAATAGACATGACTATTAACTAAATAATGTATAATAGAAGATAGCTATGTTTTTCTATAAATTTTCACGGTTATGTGTTCTAAACGAATCATGATTTTGTAGATAATCGTATATACTTTATGGCCGTCGAGTAGAAAGTTTATTGTCAGTTTGATTTTGACAGTTTGGCAAGAAATGTTCTTCTGAAATAGTCTACATTTTTATGGACCTAGGCAAAGATCGTTAGAAAATGACAGATTGTAGAAGGATATCTACGGTGCGATGTCAAAAATGGAGAAACGAAATATCAGTTTCAAAACAAGAGTGAACAGGCATTTTATGGACACGCTCGATCCATCATAGACCTCATCAATCGCTTTCCATCAGGCGTGATCGAGGTAAAATAAAAAAATAAAATTTAAAAAGACTTCTCCCTATGACTTCCAACTCTTTCGATCCAGGGTTTAAGTGGCCCACTGGTCATGTGTTTTCTCCAGCTCTTCCCGCCACCTTTTATGGGGTCTTCTGGCTATATGGGGTCTTCGGGCTCCACCTAGTGGTTATTTTGGGTCACAAATCATTGCACACACGGCAGACGTGGCCAGCCCAGTTCCCAGATTAGCGGCTTTTTGTGCAAAGTTAGTAATCTGTGTTTTGGAGCACAGTGTGCTGTTGTAAATAAAAATAGTCGCGTTAAAAAATTGCCCGTGCGAACTTGGCTTAGGAGCAAATTGCTAAACTCATTTCGACTACGGAATTCTTGGAAGCAATTTACAGCTATGTAGCGTTTTATGTCGTCAATTAGCTAATAGGTAGGCAATGTTTATTCAGTACAGTAGTTTTGTGATATTTATAGAGGTTACACAGCTAGTTTTGGTGACCCAAATGCTGCGTACCTACTTAATGTCGATGATTTGTTAACCCAAAAAGAGCAATTAGCAAAAATTCAAGATTATTTCCAATTTCACCATTTTTAAATTAAATATTTCAAAAATATAATAAATCCTCATCAGACATGATCAAAACCGTTTTTTATTTATGTGACGTGCAAAAAATGCGTGTTTCTCGGAAATTACTAAGCACTTTTTTGCCAACGCGAAATAGTACAGTGTTTTTTTTTTAATCTTTAGCCCTTTAAAGCTTATCGCTGTGAGCAATTTAGGTATGATGTGACTTAACAGATTTAAGTATAATGTGACGTAACAGGCTTATAATAGTACTAGCAATTGCCCGCGACTTCCTCTGCCAGGATGAAAAGTTACCTTTGTTCTTACCCAGGTCTATCTGTGTAACAAATTTTATCCAAATCCATTTAGCCCTTTTAGCGTGAAAGCGTAACAAAGAAACTTACTCTGCTTTTATTTTTTTATAACTATTATAGTAAAGTAAGTATAGTTTAGAGTAAGGGTAGTTCCCTTACTCTAAAACAACTTATTTTATCCCGAGTATATTTAACCTCAAAACAGATACTAATTCCCAATGGATCAAATCAACGTTACTCGAAAATCACAAACTATAAATTGACTATTATGGATAACTATTTACGATATTTCAGGATAAGAAACATAATATGTAACACTAAGATATTTTGACATTCATTTACATTTCTTATCGTCATCATCTGCAATCATCAATTACATAAATTACTAGCAGCGCTTCGTGGATTTACCCACGTAGTTCCTGTTCCCGTGAGAATACGGGGATAAAATATAGTCTATGTCACCTGGGTATAGTGTAGCTTCCCAACAGTGAAAGAATTTTTCAAATCGGTTTTTCAATTTCAGTAGTTTTGGAGCATATTCAATGCAAACAAACAATCAAATCTTGCCTCTTTATAATATTAGTATAGATTGATTGGTAAGTTGATGACCACTCGTAACACGTCCGTACCTATTCGATGCTGGCCCCGAGCAAATAGGCCGAGTGCAGCCTGCGTTCTCCACCATCATGACCGAAATGTCATACGTTCATAGGTTTACCAGTATAATAAATAAAATATCCCAATGATCGACTAAGACAATTCGACAACTCGCCCGCAACCTTGACAACTGCGACACAGTTTTCATGCGAATGGCGGCGTGAAAGCCGTCAGTTCGGTTTTTCGCAAACATAGTAGACGTGGTGCACCACCGTGGCAGTCCCAACAGTATACTAAGAATATTATTATACTGTACGCGTAGGTCATCCAGCGTCCTTTTGGTATAGTTGACCCAAAGATTCCCCGTGTGATGCTTTAAAAAGTGTTACCTTTACTTGATTTCTACACCGAGCGAATCTTCGGGCCAACATGTTACCTCGGACCGCTAGTGACCTACGATCCCTTTCAACATCACCGTTGTCCTTAAGGCCGTCAGTAAGATAATGCCTTAGATATTTGAATTTGTTATGTTGTTGATATATTCTCATAAAACATGTCAAAATTCAAAATATTTTATTCCACGTACACCTACTCTCATGAAACGTCAGAAGCAAGTTTCCAATTGGTCGTTTCCTATGGAGAAGTGCCGGATATAAACTCCATAGTTACTCTTTTAAGAATAATCGGGCTTTACATGTACGTTTAATCATCTTATTCAACATCTACTAACATACACAACATAAACACAGACTAGTCTAGCGTCAACATGATAACTAAACATAGGTTCAGTGGCTACTAGCCAATCTTTGTTCCGAACTCCGAGAGTAATCAGAACTGTGTCTACAGGGTGTTCCAACTTAGTTGTTCCTCTATCATGTTTATGTTAACATCAAAGAGGGTTTTGATGATATAAACACTGACAGGCAGTGGGTGGGTTACAATATGGCATTGTGAGTTTTGAATTAATGTAAAGGTTAAGCTTTGTATTAAAGTGTAACATTTGTACAAGGATCTAACCACGACTTATACAGAACATTTTTTTAAGAAATAATCTGTTAGTTTCAGGTCGTTTGGTGCGATGAGTCTCCAATTTATGTAAATAAACTGCAACGGAACTACAGTTTCATTGTGTATTTTAAAGAGATTATTGGTTTGCTTAAATAGTAGTGGGACGAAGTCTAAATGACTCCCAGCGATGGGACCATTATATGCTGATTTAAGGAATTTGTAGTAAAGGCTCCCACAAACAAGCACGATGTGACAGCGCGACGAGACTCTTGTAGATCAATTTCTAGGGAAACTTCATGGAAATTGTCGCGTTGCGCGTGACTTTGGGAGCCTTAAATATTGACAACCATTAAAAAAAATGCCACCATATTATTACTGTCCCTATTCAGAGCCAAGGCTTCTTCACATACAGAGAAGAGATGAGCATTGATCACCACGCTTGCTAAAGACGTGTTGGCGATTTCAGACTTTTTTATAGGGCCGGATTTGCCAATGTCAGTAACGACATAACGCACCTTTAGAATTATAGAGACCTAATGCGAAATTAGCCGCAAGCAAAATTATTTAGAATTATTAGAATTATAGATACCAATTTTGGTTGCGGCTAATTTCGCATTAGGTCTCTATAATTCTAAAGATACGATAAATAAACCGTTCGTCATCATCTGACTAGCCTTTTCCCAACTTTGTTGGGGTCAGCTTCTAGTCTAACCGGATGCAGCGGAGTACCAGTATTTTACATGGAGCGACTGCCTATCTGACCTCCACAACCCAGTTACTGGCTAATATGAGACATAGATAAACCGTAAATTTAATGTAGGTACGTATTATGAAATAAAGTCGCTTTTCGTGTCTGGCTGGGTAACCGCTTAGTAGACCATTTGAACTGCAAAATGAGTTTAATGCAGTTTTCTCTATCTCTCTCTCTCTCTCTCTCTCTTCTTCAACCTTTGGCCACCCAATGCTGAGTGTAGGTCTCTTCCAAATCTCTCCACTTTTGGCGGTTTTGTGTCATGGCTATCCAGTTTCTTCCGGCCACTTTAATGTATATTATCGTCTGTCCACCTAGTCGGTTGTCTTCCCACACTCCTCCGTCCCGTCCGTGGTCTCCACTCCAGCACTTTTTCCCCCATCTCCCATCCAGTCTACGACATATATGGCCCGCCCACTTCCACTTTCTTTTTGCTATCACTTCCGCTATGTCTGTGAGTCTCGTTCGTCTCCGTATTTCGGTATTTTTCACCCGGTCGTAGAGGGAGATGCCCAACATGGCTCGTTCCATAGCTCTCTGGGTGACTTGCATTTGGTGGATAGTGTGTTTGGTGAGCGTCCAAGTTTCAGCCCCGTACGTCATGACTGGGAGGACACACTGCTCTCTCTATCATACAGCATTAAATCATTAATTCCGAAAACTTTATGTGTATTTAATGTACCAAAAGCTAAAAAAAAATCGGTAGGTCCTAGGTACATCATTATTTTCATTAAAACCGTTTAACTTTCAATATTTTTTTTACTTAATCTATTTTCAAGTTTTTAGTTTTATTTCGTTACTTAAATATTTCTCATTCTATTTAGTTTTTTTTTTTCATAGTGCCCTTTCCTTTGATACCCGTAGTGAGGGGGTTGTGAAAAAATATGTAATCCGCCATTTTGTAGCGGCAGCCATCTTGGATTTACGATGATACTGATTAAATTAAAAGGTGTGTCAACAGGAAGGGGGTAAAATGTCAAGTACCAATTTGACCCAGAAAACAAACGTGGCAAGCTAAATAAAATCGTTTAAAAACTTTCATGTCTAACTTTGATATAGCACTAAAATCACAATGTTTTGACATATTGCTTCTGTCCTACTATGTACCTGTTAGCGACCCTCCATTGCCATCATAATGCACGAGGTGGGTAGCTAGACCGTAGAAGGTACATAATCGAATAAAGTAATTAATTCTTGTTTGCGAATCTCCATGACACTTCACACTGTACACACACGTAAAGTAAGTCAATAATACGTAGGTAAACAGTAGAAAGGGACAGACAAGCCAAATACCGTCATGAAATTTTCACCGATGTAAAATTGTTCTTTCAGCGAAGGCGATAAAATTTCTACGTGACTTGAATTGTATGAAGATGCTCACATTCTTTTTATTAACTTAATTTGATATTTATTATCATGTGTTGTGGTTTATAGTAAGTGGCGGAATGTGGGTGTACAGTTAGTACATTTCTGCCTACCGTTTTTGGGAATATAGCCGTGATGTCTCTATGTTATATAGATTTTTATGTTTTCAAATTGGGAATATATATTTCAAGTGAAAATTTTTCGTCATCAGATGTATTCTATCACATTAACATAAAATGTATATAATTTTTCTATTAGTTCGCTGTACCAGTAGTTTCCTAATAATTGTTTAATGCACCGGGTGACGTCATTACGTCAAAGCCGGCTGTCCCTGAAAACCAGCGCTGGGTCTCTGTCTTGCATAGGGTCGCAGCATAATGCTGAGTGATAGCCGTTTTGCGTGGATGTGACGCATGTTTCCCTCAACCTTTTCTTATTAATTTTTTTGTGTTCCTTTTCTTTTTGCGTCATGTTTACCGCAAATAAACGTTTTTTCTTTCTATTTTAATAAATTCGGTAACCAAAAGGGATCACTATCAGTAGGAATCGCTTTCATTTTGACAGTTCCACAACATTCATGGCGTTGTTTACAGCAGACAATTTTTACGAACATATGAAAGAATAGATTAGCAATAATCTTCAAAATTATTCAGATTCTGATTAATAGTGTGTTGCGCAATTATGGTCCAGGGATAGAGTTTGTCGAGAAAACATCCAGTTTGACAGAACGAGTCAAGTATTTTGTATGACAGCACAGTCAGAAAACGAAAAAAAAGACAGAAATAGACTCGACAAGACGATGCGAGAGTAAGTAATTGTCGCGTGTGTCAAGGACAACTTCGTAAAGAGAAATAATTTAATAATTACCTGCATTATACAAAAAAAAAAACAATTTAATCTTCATTACTCTCTCTTTATCCGAGAAATGATTTCAACATTTTAACAGTTTTTCCATACAAAAACTGTCAGACAACCATTTTATTCCACGAATAAAAATATTGGACGTTGATAAATCCCTCGTTGTTTTAATATATATATATTTTTTAGATTACGGGTATTAGTTCCGTTCAAACATGAAAGGACACCAAACAAAATTGAATTCTAAAACTATATCGAATATTTGTTAACTAAAAGGCGAGGTGGCACGGTCCATGCCGTTGTAAGCGGATTTTCATCAATATTAAATGTTCGAGAGCATTCGAAGCGCAGGAATATCTGGTACGAAGGTGGAAATTCCTTTATTAATATCATGTAGCTTGCTTTGTGAGTTCAAGTACCTTTTGTATGCTCCTAACTTTGTTAAGGTATCTTGGTGTTTTGAAAGTAAACAGAAGCAAAATCAAATTGAGTTTTTTTTTTAAACGTTTGGTGGACCACCGTCAGGAATGAAGTTCCTTACGATTTTTCTTCAACTCTGAATCTCCCTATCTTTGTAGTACCTACTCACACTTTATGTTGTCCTCACCATCGGCTTCAGCACCCTCGAAAACCTTGAAAACGACACCCACGATGAAAGATTTGAGAATTTTCGCAACGCCATCTTGGATTGTCATTCTTGCCTTAAAAACAAAAAATGAAATTCGGCATACAGGTCGACCATTGCCTGGATTAGGACATCAGATTTTATCCAGGGACGACGTGTTAACTGTAACCATGAATTTAACAGACTACTAGACCCGAAGATTTTTTTAATAATATCAAAAAAAATCAGCATAGATTCAACAGGACTAGTCCGCCAATACATTTTGACAGGACAGGTCCTACGCAGTCAAAGTGTATTGAACTGCAATTGGTTTTTATCGACAAACATGTCAACGCCCCTGCGTTGTAATTTCGTTCAAAATCATTTGCTGAATTCATGGGGGTACAGTTTGCCCGACGATGTTCCCCTGCCACCCTGAACCATAGCTATACCTACATACATTTAACCGTAAACCACCGAAAAAGGAATGGAAAGCTTTTGCCCTGGAGTAAGACAAAACAGGCAGATTTATTCATTAAACCGTCACGGTCAACATCACATAATACAATAAACCGTATTATAAATCCCTCACATTTAGAAAGCTGTCTCTCCGAGGACAAGCAGAATCACGCAGTATTTTCATCTGTCGTCACATACTTTGCTTGTCGCTTTGTTTGCGTCCATTTTTACTTAGTCCTCTTATTTTTCGTAGAATAAAGAACAATGTAATAAGATTAGGTGGTATTATTCTTGTCTGCGCTCAGTTTTATTAAGGACATGTTAATGTCACCTTATAGTGAAAGGTAGATTTGGGAGGATTAAGGATTTTTTATATTTTTCTGAGTAATTTCTTGGAGACTATTTATTCAACTGGCTTCTGCTTGCGACTTCATCCTTGTAAAATGTTGATCTTTGATTTTTTCAGATTCACATACTGTCGCTCGCCCGCAACATTACTTAATTTTCTGACTTTTTACCTTTTTCGACTTCTCCTTAGGGTTGTAGTCTGACATTAAATAGCCTATTAGCCTTTCTCAAAAACTGGCCTATCAAATGCAAAAATAATTATTCCAAAGCGACTGGTGGTTCTATAGATTAGTGCGTACAAACAAACAAGCAAACTGTATAAGCTTTATTATTAGTTTAGATATATACGAGTAGATATAGATAAGTAAACCAACAGTATAATTCAACAAATAACACTATCATAAAACGGTTGTAAGCACACATAATATTAAAATAAAAAAGACATTGTACAAAAACTGCTGGATTAGTCGATACTTCGTCAGTGACTCGTTGTCTGCTCAAAGGATTGCTATTTAAAAGTAAAGTACACATTTTATTTATTATACAATTTTGTATTTATATTTTTTTTAACTGAGCTCGTTACTTGTTAAAACGATGTTAAAAATCGAATTTATATTTCATGCAAAACATTTCAATATAATTATTTACTGTATTCCAATAAATCACAACATCTATAAGCCAAATGGTTTCTCGAAAAATGCTAATGATTTCTGAAATATCGGTATTATATTCTTCGAAGTATTTACACTTCACTTCAAACAAATAATAATAAGTATCGCGAATGAATAAAACTTCAGTGAACTAGGAGCCAATTAAAAGTTTATCGCGTAGGAGAGAATAATAAGCATCTTGCTATTCTCATTATCTTTATAAATGCAGAATGTTTAATTAATTGTACCTTGTTGATACATACTTACCTAAATTATATATTTTAAGAACAAAGGAACCTATGTACAACCACGAGTACAAATACAAAACGGATTTTAAACCTAGGCTAGGTTAGGTTTATTGCTTTGCCTATGTATGTATAGAATCAAGTCTATCCGACTAAACAGACAGCTGTGCTGCTGGAGAGTTTGTTGCGCCACTTCTTCTTCCCAGCTAAAGCACTAGGAAGTAGTGAAGGGTGGGCGTTTTTGGGGGACTCTCTTAAGTATTTTGGCGTTCGAAAAGTGCTGATTCTCAGACTAATTTGAATAAATGACTTTTGATTGATTTTGATTTGATTGATTAAACGTTTAAAGCCGTTGGTTTTGAAACCGTAATTAGGTTTAAAACGATTTAAAACTACACACCGGTTAATATTGGTTTAAAATAAAATTTAATGTTGGAATGCATTGAGGCTTGACACAAAGTGACCTAAACCACGCCTATTCCCTGATTTTAGATATATCAAGGGCAATTAAAAGAAAAATATGCAGTACCTCAATTTTTTTTATTGTGACTTAGTTAAAACATTTTCGAAACTGTATGTATATTATTTGAATAAACACACATGTAAAAATTGCTTCCAGTCTATCTTACGCTTAAAAAAGTAGTATAGTATAATAAAGGACTTTACATACATCAAATTACAATGGTGAATTATTTCAGTTAGCCTTTTTACAAAAAAAAAAAACCAAAATACGTAATCAATTTTCAGCCCACGTGGTCGAGGTTTCAAACAAATTTAAAACAGGTTTTTAACCACGGATTTTGGTATAAAACGGTTTATTTACAACTTTAGTCACAAGCATATCTGATTGCATGATTCGTCCATTAATATATTATTATGATGTAAAATATATGTGAGATAGAAATACTATTAACAACGCACCGTTACTAACTTTAACGATCTAGCTCGATACATAAGTCTTGTTCAGACTATAGTGCTATTTGTAACAACCAATCACATTCGAGCGGTCTGGTAGATGGATTGGTTTCGGTGCGTGACTTGGAGAAAAACTAGATCCAATAGGTATTAGAACTTAGATTTATAAGAACTTTTGCGTCTAGTATTGCTATGGTCAGCAGGTTCACAAAATCGGAGCTTGTAACATCAAATCAAATCAAATCAAAATATTTTATTTCACATAAGCCTGCATGGGCACTTATGAAACGTCAGAAGCTAGGTGCACGGTTCCAATTTGCCGTTTCCTATGGAGAAGAGCCGGCAAGAAACTCCACGGTTACTCTTTTAAAAATAATTGGCTTTTACAATGTTTTCAAATTACAGTGATAATAGGTATAGGAGGACAATGCAAGCCTGTATCTTACAGTTAAAATACAATTTTACTATTAAAAGCTTCAGAGAAACTGTGAAGAAACACATGTATTTTGTCATTATTCATTCGGTTTAAAAACTAGGCACAAATACTCATCTAGGTAAATAATAAAGATCGTCATCATCTGCCTAGTCTATTCGCAAATATGTTGGGTTAAGTCCAGTGAAACCAGATTCAGCAGAATACCTCTGAGTTTGTTTCGACCTTTCTTCTCACAGTAGTCAGACAGGAAACGCCGACCTCATCTATATAGTTTTAAAAAATAATATGATTGACATGTAAAACTGTTTGTACAAACCTACTTGCAAAAATAAAAATAATTTATCATGTACTACTACTTACTACTACTAAAATAAATAATAGTTTAAAAAACTAAAAAACATGCTTTAAAAACCAAACTAAAAAGCATAAAATAATTCAATTCTATTAAAAAGCGTGTTTTTTTGTTGTTTAAACTGTAATTTATTTTCTTTTTCTTAGTTCTGCTAACTACAAAAGCGTGTTTTTTTTGTTGAAATTATAGTAAGTATTGTCATCGATTCTCGTTATGTCTACAAAGTTTAAATAAAATCTGACCGTTTTGAGTGGGTCAAAAACAAGTCCAAAGGAGTCGGTAACAAACAATCATACAGGTGAAGCTAATAGAAGTGTTTTAAAAATATTGCACGGAAAGTTATTATTACGTTTCCTACGTTTAGTCCAACCTAAAAATAACATGAAAAGTCTAGCCTAACATGCAAACTATAACTAAACACTTACTTACTTATTCCATCTTTGTATCTGACAACCAACGGGGATACACCGTAGCTCCGTCCGCAGCTGCCGGAAAAACTTGCATTATTAAACGCGTAAGCCGCACACGGTTCGGAAAACCGGCGTAATCACCGGTTGACATAATCACTGTGCTTGGCAGACGGATCGTATTATCTTATTAGCATAGAGTTAAAATGTATAGAAGCGAAACTCAAGCCCGAAGGCGTTCTAAAACTAGGAGGACATTTTTTTTTGGGTTGGAATTCCTCAAATAACTTGTCCCGCTCTGGGTGGAGCAGGAGGGCGTGTCAAACTTTTACTGACTAAAACCCACCCGTGTTCCCCCAGTTGCCTGTGTGCCAAGAACCGCGGTATTTCTTTCGAAAAACCCGCACCCCTGGCAGGCATCAGCCTTTGCGGACCCCACCAGTTGGTGCTGACATCTCATTGAGGCGCGCGTGGAACACAACACGCCGTCAACCCGGGCTTGGTCCTTACCGGACTGCGAGCTACCCATTACTCGCCGTCCGCAAGCCCGCGCCTACGTTGGCCGAGGTAGACATCATCAGGGTATGATTTGACAAAGTGATCTGTAAAGTCACCTGTTTTTATTGGAGTAAAGAGGCACCGCAGCTACTAGCCCAGTGGTATTGTTCCCGACCGTAATACTAGTTGTACGTCACCCCAGGCATGCACTTAAGTTTGTGTATTTAATTTCACCACCAGTGCTCTCAAAACGGTGAAGGAAATCATCAAGTCAATCATGGCGAGGAAACCGGCAAGTCCTAGGGCCAAAAAAATCGAAGAGATGTGACATGTACCAACCCGCACTGGAACTGTTTGGTAGATTAAGGTGGTACACTTCCCTTCACAAAGAGGAGACCAGTGTTCCAGAAGTGGGAAAATTTTAAGCTGATTATAAAGAAGAGGTACGGAGAAGTGACTCGGAGAATGGCTCTCTAACATGACATAGATTCAGTAAAATCCATAAAAAGTTTCCAATAACCATAGTAAGCACGGCCACCATAGGCGCGGGCTTGCGGACGGCGAGTAATGGGTAGCTCGCTGTCCGGTAAGGACCAAGCCCGGGTCGACGGCGCGTTGTGTTCCACGCGCGCCTCAAAGAGGTGTCAGCACCAAATGGTGGGGTCCGCAAGGGCCGATGCCTGCCAGGGGTGCGGGTTGTTCGAAAGAATACCGCGGCCCCTGGCACACAGGCAACTGAGGGAACACGGGTGGGTTTTAGTCAGTAAAAGACTGACACGCCCTCCCGCTCCACCCAGAGCAGGAAAAGTTATTTGATGATTTCCCACCCAAAAAAAAAACCATAGTAAAAATCAACCTGAATGCACTTCTCGGGAATTCGGCTTTGAAGCCTATAGTTTCAAGAGAGTTTAAAGCTTTACATGCAACGTTGTTGAATACGATTCGCGTTTCGAGCTCAATCATCGAAAATTATACAAACTGTTTTGGTTTTGGCAAACGCGTGTTGAAACAGGGTGGTTAGTTATTTCAGCAGCATTGGAACACGCTCAAAGGGAAGTAGAATGAGAACAGGTCAGGTCAGGGTAATGCATAAGATGATTGTCGTCAGTAGACGATTTTCTATTCTGTATTTTCATTCCTCTAAGTAACTGGTACTTATTGACAGGCCTGCACTGTCCTCCCATACCTATTATCACTGTCATTTAAAAACATTGTAAAAGCCAATTATATTTAAAAGAGTAACGGTGGAGTTTCTTGCCGGCTCTTCTGTATAGGAAGCGACAAATTGGAACCGTGCACCTAGTTTCTGACGTTTCATAAGTTGCATGCAGGTTTATGTGAAAAAAAAATTTGATTTGATTGTTTATCTAATTGACTGATCATCTGCCTTTCTCCAACTATGTTGAGGTTGGTTTTCAGTCCAACCACATGCAGCTTTTTATCAGTATTTTACATGGATCGACTACCTAACTGTCCTCCACAATCGCTCTGGGCAACGAGATACTCAAGGGGTAAAACTGGTATTGACTTTTCGTTATTAAATTTACTGTATTCGAATCATATAAATTACTGTCATTCTTTGACAGTTGTATTAAATGATCATAACACGGCAAATTTTATTGACTATTGGTAATTTGATATGGCACAGTGGTGGTCACATATACATTTATTAACTTTGTTTGCGTAGTTTTTGCGTTAGTTTCAATAAAACGCATATAATCCGCTTTATGTATCTTGATGACGTTCTTTCTATTACTTCCTGCCACTGTTATTTGCATATCTAGTAATGGTTATACCAATTGGTGGTAGTTACCACTAAAATGTGTAAAGTAAAAAAAACTTTGTTACAAAAAAAAACAACCGACGCACAAAAAAAACACCACAAAGTGAAAAATAACTTTCATTTCGGAAGTCAATGGCAAAAAACTTAAATATAGATCCACAGACAGACAGACAGATACGGCACACAGGCAACTGAGGGAACACGGGTGGGTTTTAGTCAGTAAAAGTCTGACATGCCCTCCTGCTCCACCCAGAGCGGGAGAAATTATTTGATAATTTCCCATCCTCAAAAAAAAAAAAAGACACGAGTTGGAAGTCAGTTGTTTTGTTTTTTTAAGTTTTTTTATTTGATCCCTTTGACCTTAAATGAGTTTTACTACTCTACGTATTTCTTATTCTATGTTATAAGTATAACACAGGTGCGCTACACCCGTCCCTCCTGCATAATCTTTTTGAGAGTACAACGTCATGTGAGCTTTATTTAAGGAAACATTTTGTTTCGGGATTTTATCATCGCAGCTTTTAGGGGAAGATGTCAACATCAACATAATTATTCAGTGTATTAAATATTCGTTTTCTTTAGCGAAATCTTTTTGAGCGAACGTTGATTATTAGAACCAAACTCAAAGTTATATTTCAAAATACTTAAGGGCCTACGTCCCGTTTGGTAGCGTAACACGGTCACTTTATGAACCGTACTGCTCATTAATGGCTTGTCTTGAAGATTTGAAAAATATATGATTTTGATATAGATTCATATAGATCATTTTGCCGGAAGTACTTTTTTGTATGGTTAATACTTTTGCTGTAAAACATATTTTCCAACACGCAATATTTTGGCTTCTATTCCATACTCCTACTAAACGGCTTCGTTATATGGAAAAAAAAAATATACTGAAAAATAGATAGTTATAGGTACCACAGAATCGCCGAAGCACAATTGTAAATTAATCAAAGCAATATCCCCATTTTGAGATAAAGACTCAGAGGTGCCCTGCGCGGGCGCGGGCGGCAGTCGTGCTTTAGCATTCAGACGGGAGATGAGGATACTATGGGCCTTAATGAATTCAATGCATTAGCAGCTTCGCTCGCGTGGAGCTTGAGAATTATCCCACGGAGAAACGTACCACCGGGATAAAAGTATCCTATGTGTTATAAACTATATGTGCCAAATGTCAAACAAAACCTTTGTATCGTTTGTGCGTGATTGTGTTACAAAAAGTCATCCAAACATACAAACTTTCACATTTATTATATTATATAGTTGGATTTTATCCAAAGCCGTTCAGCCGTTTTTGCGTGATTGAGTAACACACATCCTAGCATCCAAACATTTAATCATTCAAACTCAACCTTTCACATTATTAATATCAGTAGGATTAAGTTCTTCGTTAGTACCCATATTCTAATATAAGATGCCATAGCAACGTATTACGGAGATCTGAATACAATTTAAACATAAACTTGCCGTTATTAACCCTTGAACAAGTCAAAGATACTTCAAAATAGTTTGAAAGATTAATCGTTTCTTTTAAAGTTAGTCAGCTTTTTTCAGTAATTATGAACATTTGATTAATGAAGCTTGTCTCGTTAGACCGCCGGCCATCAAAGATATCTTAAGAGTTTAAATTTTGTGGAAAATTAAAGTTACTTTGGGTAACCATTTTTCTTGATTAATTATAATAATTAGCTTAAGAATAGATGTAAGAGGTGTAAGATTTTTTTTTTTCGTAAGTAGTAAATTCTACATAAGATGAGTCTAGCAATCTATGTAGGTACTTCATTTATTTGAATGGTCTATAGTTACATTGGTTAGACTTATAACCCGTGGCGTGGTTCCTTATTTTACTTACAGAAGGAATGACTTTAATTTTGACAGCTTAACAACATTCATTGCGTTATTTACGCTGTTGAGCTGACAACTTTTACAAACATTTGAAGCAACCGATAGTGAGTTACGAAATTAGGGTTCAGGCTACGTTTTGTTTACATAGGTACGTGTAACAAAAAGATAGAAGTCATTTTTACATATTTTAATCAATAGTGTAATATGACATGGCTGGTATGGCAGTGACTATCGAGTAAGAGAGAAGTTTGGAAGAAAAAAAAGAGATGTTGCGTCGAGAGTGCATGGGTAGTCGTCATCTCCTTCTGCGAAGCAGTAATGTTCCTGATGAGGGACGCTGCGCGCGTGAGGGAGAGGCAGTATATGTGCCCTCACGGCCCTAGTCGCGTAGATTCCCGGCCACCGTAGGCGCGGGCTTGCGGATGGTGAGTAATGGGTAGCTCGCTGTCCAGTAAGGACCAAGCTCGGGTCTTCGGCGCGTTGTGTTCCACGCGCGCCTCAAAGAGATGTCAGCAAAAACTGGAGCGGGCTGCAAGGGCTGATGCCTGCCAGGGGTGCGGGTTGTTCGAAAAAGATACCGTGGTCCCTGGCACACATGCAACTGAAGGAACACGGGTGGGTTATAGTCAGTAAAATCTGACACACCCTCCTGCTCCACCCAGAGCGGGAGCAATAATAATCATTTAACTTTTTTTAATAGTAATAGTAACGATAATCCTTAAAATAGTTTACAATTATTAATCTTAAGCTACTGGCTAATAAACGAGGTATTAGCAAGGGTATTTCCATTGTTTTACTATCTTAGTTTTCAGCTAACTCCGGCAGATTAAAAGTCTGACCCCCCGCAGTATTCTTTCTGGCAAGTTTTGTTTATTTAAAACATACAGTGTGCAGATGCACACTGTGTGTTGGAGGTTAATAAAAATACAAATAAAATATTTTTCTTTTATGAGAGGTCACGGTCTCTTTGAAAGTCAAAACATTATATTATTTGATTTTTATGTGAGTCTAACAATGCAGGGCAATGTCTGGAAGAACCTTTTGAAGAAAGCGCCATTGCAGCTTTGAGCTAACCGTCAGTCACCGTATAGCTCAACCCTATATTAGGGAGCTCAAAGACCCGTCACAAGACGCTACCAGATCTGCAGGACATTTGCATAGGCCATTTACAAAATATTATACTCAATACCACCAGACGAGTTATAAAGTCATGTGTTCAATCTACCCTGCATAGTACTCGCATTCACTGTTAGTTTTCTCTTTAAATGTCATGAAAAATATTGTCACGTAGATCAATACTTAATAAGTTGATAATATTGCTAGTAGTATAATAAGTGTTTTGTTTTAGTAAGATATTATGTATAACATTTAATTGTACTCCTGTTTTTATCCCGAAATAAAATAAAAATCATCTCTTACTTCCTAAACAAGGGTTATGTTATCTCATCTTAACCTTAAACACAAGTCAGAATTGTAAACCTAGAGTGGAGCACCTATTAATAACAAAATACCTCTAACAATTAAAGTTTATTTATATAAAGTATTATCGGCACAAAATCCTTTACTCTGCGAATATTCGAGAACAGTATATTTCGTCTCAAAGGACCAGGCTTCTAGAATTAGTGGGTGGTACGAAGTAATCTCAGCAATTAACGGCAGATCGTTACCTTGGCGTCTAAGTTACGAAGAAATAAAATGATTAGGATTGTAGATTTTATGAATTAATGTGCTAAAAGTGCAATAGATATTTTTTTAACCAATATTATCTGCTCAATTAACTACGGATTACTTGAATCTTAAACCGAATGAAGAAAGATTAAAATATTAAAATTGTCAATGGAAGTTGAACGACTAAAAACGTGTACCAATTACTTTTTTTCATGACATTGGCCAAAGCCTTCATTCGTACGTATGTAAAAATATCGCAGGGGGAATTGAACGTGCACTGGATTATCAACTGTCGCTATTAAGTCAAGCATTGAGAATCCAACAGAGTTGGACTGGATTTGATTTTGAACTCTCGGCGCTAGGTAGTGCCTTGAAAATCGAGTGCGCCAAAAATAACGCCACGAAATCAGTAGGTATGGTTTAAGTTGAAGTGGATAACACTAGTTTTTTTAATCCTAAAAGCATTCATGAGTAGTTAATAAAGGACTGTGGTTCTTTATTAACTATTCATGCTTTTTCTTTTTGCTTATTCTAACAGCTCTGTGGAGCTGCTAGAATTGGAGGGAGTCACGGGGCAGATCCTCAGTGATATTTCATGATGTGCATTAAAACTTATAGAACGGTATTTTAACTTTAAAATGGCATCTATAAAACCACGTAAATCAACCAAATCAGTTAAGTAGGTAAATGAAATCTAAAAACATTCAGAACCAGTTTACAAAAGATTAAAGTAGGTACTGCAAGAATTAGTGGGAGCTGCGATGTAATCACAGCAATTACCTGGAGATCGTTAGCTTGGCAACTGAGTTACGGAAAGTAAAAGTAGGTAGTACTTGGGACGTAGATTTTATTAATTATTGTGGTTAGAAATCTTACTAAAAAAACTGATTCAAAGTTACTTTGGTTTATAGGATTCCTAAGCTGAATTAAAACCATAATAATAAAGACAGACTATTTAGAAGACAAATCAATAAAAACTGATATTTGTAAATTAGATTAATTGCTGATTGTTAATACATTTGTACGCCATGTTATGGCAGGATATGCTGAAAACAAAATGACTGTAACACCTTATATACCATATTCTAGCAAATAAATATTTTTGATTGACAAAAAGTTCTCACAAAACTGGATTTCTGTCCGGTTGTTGGCAAAAGGCTCGCTTTTATCTCATGGGACTTAAACATAACTGGCGAAATGTGGCTGTACTGTAAGTACACCTCTGCACAACCCTTTGAAGAAACAAGGCGTGGTGTTATGATTTATGTTAACAAGTCCTAATTACAATTTTTTTATGTTCTTTGACTAAGCCACAGGTATACAAGGTTTTTTTTTGAGTGTGGGAAATCATCAAATAACTTCTCCCACTCTGGGTGGAGCAGGAGGCCGTGTCAGACTTTTACTGACTAAAACCCACTCGTTCAAACAACCCGCACCCCAGGCAGGCATCGGCCCTTGCGGACCCCACCAAGTGCTGACATCTCTTTGAGGCGCGCGTGGAACAAAGGCGCCGTCGATCCGGGCTTGGTCCTTACCGGACAGCGAGCTACCCATTACTCGCCGTCCGCAAGCCCGCGCCTACGGTGGCCGGGAATCAGCCTGGGATTCCCGACGCCCAGGGCGTCTCCCGCGGTGACTACGGCCGTGAGGGCGCATATGCTGCCTCTCCCTCACGTGCGCCGCCTCCCTCTTCGCGAGCATTACTGCTTCGCAGAAGGAGGTGACGGCTAACCATTCACTCTCGCTCCGTACCATGGCCTGCACCAGGGTCGGACGCGAGAGGTCGCTGTCACTAATTGCCTCCACAAGGACACAGCGATGTTCCGCCCAAGCCGGGCAGACCTCCGCCGTATGCTCCACCGTGGTATACAGGGTGTCAGAGAGACGCACAACCTGTTACCATATATTCAGGACATGATTGTGACCCTAATGAGTTTAATTTTTTATGTAATTAAAGAAGGTTGAAAAAAAAATGTTCGTTCCATAATGTTGGCCGTGTTCATGTTCAAAATCCTGTACTGAATGCATGGCTTAGTATAAATTTTAATATTTGCGTCAAACAAAACAAAATAGGTTAGCGAAATCAAAATGATAACACATCATCATCATCTGCCTAGCCTTTTCCCAACTATGTTGGGGTCAGCTTCCAGTCTAACCGGATACAGCTGAACACCAGTATTTTACAAGGAGCGACTGCCTATCTGACCTCCATAATCTAGTTACTGACTAATACGATACTCTTTGGTAAGACTGGTTGTCAGACTTTCGTGCTGAAAATGATTATAGTAAGTATTTTAACGAATCTCTTCACTAAAACAGTTCGGCAAATTCAATAGCGTTTTAGTACTAGGTACCTACAGTTAAGTAGTTCTAATACAATAAGAAATATTTAGGACCAATTTACATGGAGCTAAAGCACTGCTAAAATTAGGAAGAGCTGGGACGACTAATCTTACCAATTACCGCCAGATCGTTAGCGTGGCGGCTTGAGATTCCCGTAGACAGGCGTGACGCGACAGCGCGATGCGACAGCGCAACTCGTCTCTTGTAGTACAATTTCCATGAAGTTGCTAAAGAAATTGTTCTACTAGAATCGCATCGCGCCTGTTTGCGGGAGCCTTTACTTGCTAAGAAATAAAAATACTAACTAGGTTTTAAGAGTTGTTTTTTGTCTTAGGATTAGAAGGAATATCTAACGAAGAAATTTTAAATTTCTGTCTATGCTACAACAAACAAATACATTTGACATCGATATTTACAAGAAATACAAAAAAGTCTAAGCTGATAAAAGCAATTTCATGGTAAACAGATTTCCAGGTAACTTAAAATCAAACCATTTTTTGCAGTCTTTCTAAACTAAATTCTAAGAACTGATTTTCACTTCCCCGTATGAAAACAAAACTTCCCTCCTAATTTTCGACGGATAAAAACATAAACCAAAAATCCTGCTTTATACGAATATTCGAGAGTTTCATCTTTCACACAGCTGGCTTTACGGAGAGACACGGCGTAATCTCACCAATTACCGACAGATCGCTAACTCGGCGTATTTCGGTGATAAAGGGGATAAGGGGAAAATAGTGGACGGATGGGATCGGTGATGTTATTACGCTGTAGTAAACTTGGTAACATAACATCACGCCTGTAATCCCCGACGGGTGGGCAGAGGTGTAGCTATCTATGTTCATTCATCACTTTACTGACCATATCCCAATTTCTTTGGGGTGCAAAAGAAACTGAAAAGAAATGGCAAAACAAACTCCCCTGAGTTTTTTTTTCACCATTTCGTTTAACAGTTTCCTTTTTACACGCTTTATATTAGCTTCACTTGTATGTTTGTTGGTTTGTAACCGACGAGTCGGTAAATGGTCAGATTTCATTGAAACTTTTGTAAACTTATCGAGGACCGATGACTATTCAATAATTTAAGAAAAAAATTGAGAAAAATTAAAAAAAATTGAAAAAAAAACACGTTTTTGTAGTTAGCAGAACTAAAAAATAGAAAATAAATAATAGTTTAAAAAACTAAAAAACAGCTTTAAAAACCAAACTAAAAAAGGAGAAAATAATTTAATTCAATTAAAAAGCGTGGGGTGCTTGACATTAAGTGATTATAAAAATACCTCAAAAAGCACCCCATCGCCATGCGTTTCCGAGACAAAGGGTCTTGACAGACAGACAGACGGACGGACAACAAAGTGATCCTATAAAGGCTCCGTTTTTTACGGAACCCTAAAAAAACAAGAAATTTCACGCGAAAAAAGTCGCGAGTAGAAAGCGTTACAAAATTCAGGATAGTTTTAAGACACGACGCTTACTTATCAAGAATTACATTTAAATTCATGATTTTATCTTTACCGCAGTCTTCTATTTCAATAAAAGCTGTAACACAAAGAAGTAAGTCGCCAGATAACTTTGAAAGATACGCAGAGGGTTGGTATCGTTTACGTAATCCGTAAAAGGGAAGTTAAAATGAAACATACCCTTCCCTGATAACGTCTGTAACGATTTAATTAACCACTGAAATTATTTAGTGAAAGTAATATTTCGAGTTAAATTATGAGCATGTGGTATTAGGATAATCATAATTAAGCTTCTTTGCTTAAATGATTAATTAATTAAGGTAATCTAAGGAAGATCTTAAGAATATGGTGGTTAAATTGAAAATGGATCCGAGAACCCACTGGATGTGGGTAGCGCAGGGTTGATTGTTCTGGCGTTACTTGAGAGGGTCGACTTTCATATTATGTGACTTTCGACTGAGAATGCTGTGATGACCGGAGATCGGATATTCGGATGCATATTGTTGGGTAACATGGAATGCGCTTTTGTATCGAAAAAGTATTAATTTAGGTAAGTAATTTGTTTATTTTTTGTTTTAACTAATACAAACCACCCTTCCTCCAGTACATACACATATTTGTATTGGGTTAAACATTAATTTTAAATTAATACACATCTGAATAGTTATGCAATCCAAGAATTTATATCTTATATTTATATCCAATAAATATTACAAATAATTTATAAAGCCGCTTCCATACTATCATAGCAAAAAAATATCTTTAGGTAGGTAATATGCATCCGAATATCCGATTTCTGGTGATGACTGATTGAAAATCCACTTTTCAGTCTTGTTTTAATTCCATTAAAGATGTATGGATTGTGTGAGGATTTATGGTAAGTTTGACTAACTACTATAGTAGTCAAACTTTTCGGCCTACCCAAATGTCCTTTTTTTGTTATTGCTCATCGAATCATTGAGCTCCTTGATAAAGGCTTGCACTGACTGAACAGGTCCACTCAAATCTGTGTGGTTCTTTTCTCAAGAGAACATTTCAGACACTAATCCACATGGTTTTCACATGACCTGATCAAGATTATGTCTACTTTTAAAAGCTTTTTCCAAAAAAAAACAACCGACTTCCAAAAAAACACTACAAAGTGAAAAAATTTTAGTGGTTCATTTATTGAGGAGTTCCGTTGCCTATCTCCAAAGTTCTTCATCAGATCTTCACCAAATTGAAATGAGACCACTACGAGAAAGTATTCTTCCAAAAAATTGCTAAATCGCTTCGTGTGCCTATATTTGAAGAGTTCTCTCTATTTTTCCAGGATCCCATCATCAGATCCTGACTTGATGATCATGGGACCACCTGGGAAGTATAACCTTTCAAACAAAAAAAACAAAATCCAAATCGGTCCAGCCATCTTCGAGTAATCGGGGAACATACATATAAAAAATAAAAAAAAGGTTCCGACGAATTGATAACCTCCTCCTTTTTGAAGTCGGTTAAAAATGAACTGTGGCCCCTGAGTTTGTTTCGCTATTTCTTCTCTTTAAGTGTAACCAGATAGGAAATGTCGACTCGATCTTGCTTATAGTTTTATATGACATGTAATATACATATTGTTTATATTTAAAGAAACCTAGTAAAAAATTACTCAAATGTGTTATAAATATTATTTTTTAACCCTATGTTAGTAAACGTAACCTACACTGCCATATAGTTACGATGCGAATCCCTGCTATACGGTCAACATCGAAGTGGAGAGTTTGCAGCAGCGATTCACACACAAGCAGTCCAGTCTGCTCGAAATACACCGCAGCATAATGTTGGGGCTGGCCCGCATCCGGTGTACCAGGAAAGCGCATCTTTTTTTGAATCCTAGCGTAGAAGAAATCTACCCGAGCTTCAGTAAACATCCCTGATACTCTACAGAAGCGAAACAGCCCCATCAGCACCCGGGAAGCATTTTTACATTGAATGCGAAGGGCGCTGTACGATATTTTAGTGTAATCCACCCACAGGCTGCACGTGTAAAATGAGGTGCAATATGCAAGAAATAAGGTCTTATATATGTGTGTCATCAGCTTACAGCAGTCCACTGCTGGGCATAAGCACCGTCGCAGATTCCTGCGGGCTTCACCAGGTCATCGATCTCCCTTGTGGAAGACTTTCCAACGCTACGTCTACCGGTATGCGGTCGCCGCTCCAGAAACTTTCTGCCCCATCGGCCATCTGTTCTGCGAGCAATGAGCTGTAACTAACAACTGCTTAAATCCTAAATTTATTTGTCAAGTGTTATATTGTGTTAACAGTATTAAATATTTATGTTATTGTTAGTAATTTTATCCAACCCTGCACCTACATAAAAGAGTTGGTAAGATGCCCTATTACTTATCCAATATTGCTTTGTGCTCCACTTTCGAGGCAAAAAGACGCTAGTTCATATAAAAATCGACATTTTCATGACTGTATATAGAAAATGGTGATTGCCAAAAGGCCTCAAGTTTGTAACAAAGTAATTTTATGTAAGAGGTAGGCGTTTGCCAAAAATACGAAGGATTTAGTAAATCTATATCCACTGGCGTCTAACATAATGTAGGTATGGAAACTGTTTCTTGAAGTTTTTCACGAAGTTATCTGCAATGCAGACTTAGCGAACTTATAAGTGATGTAAAAAATGGTAACCTGTTAAAGAATTTTGTCAACTTAAGGCGAGTTTAAAAGGTTTGTACATCATTCTGAGGAATTTGTAGTTTTTTTAAAGAAAACACTAGTAGTTTTGTTTGTGACCGCGATTTTACTTACAGACGCTTTTTAGGAAGGTCGTCCATGGTGACTTTTTGCAGTGATACAGTTGCATAAAGACCGCGATGCCGTCCCGATGCTATCGCTAGTCGTATACGTATGCCCACTTAATTTCGATTTTGCATGTTTCAAGGTGGACTGATGACCTTGTGAGGGCCGCAGGAGTCCGCTGGATGCGGGAAGCACGGAACCGGTCGAAGTGGCGGAGCTTGGGGGAGGCCTACGTCCAGCAGTGGACGTCTTTCGGCTGAAATGATGATGATGATGATGATGTTTCAATTATTGCAATCCAGCATCCATACACTTGTGGACTGTAGTGACTACCTGTGAATGCCTGTGGACGCTCCAGTTCTAAGATGGTACTTGTGAAAAAAGTGATATTTTGGCCCCTCATTGGTGATTTGAGTTTGTAACTGGTTACATTCGAGTAGCGTTGAGTAGACGACGGGTTTAAGCTTTCTAACTCTAATAACTTATTATCTACTGAAGCATCTTTAACATATTTTCTTACTCAATGTATTGCCTCTATTATTTTTTTATTTTCATTATTTTTTTATAAATAACTTTATTTCTATTTTAATAAATTCTTCAATACTTATAAAAATAGGAAGAGCCCCCTTTCATTAAGACAGTGTTTTTAGACAGAAAAAAATATGTTTAAAAAAAAACTGACTTTCACTGAGGACACCTACCAAATTAAAAATTGCTTTTAATTCGGAAGTCGGCTTAAAAAAAACACAAAAATGCATATCAAAGACACTGTCTTCTGAGATTAAAGTTAATTTCCACTTTATAGTGACTACAAAAAAAGTTTTTATTTTTTATCTTTTACTTACCACTTACCCAACACAAATCCACATACCACTACTTGCAATGTAAATAACAGTGACAGAAAGTTATCAGGACATCAGCAGTATAGACACTAAGTTCAAAAATACGTATTATTGAAGCTTACTCACATTTATATGGGACGACTCCTAAGGCATAGGTACTCGTTCCACAATGGCCAACAAAAAAACAAATACAAAAAAATACAGTCAATTTGATAACCTCGTCCCTTTTTAAAATCGATAAAAAACAAATACAACAAAACTAATCTGGTGCCGAAAAACAGCGCACACATGGAAAATATGGTTTCATAGCAAATTTACTAGGCCATTTAAGCCAATAAGAAATTGGCTTTAATCAACCATAATAACCTAATAGACCAAGAAAAATCTCAGTATACTTCCGATATATCGGAAATATCCTGACGCCTCAAGCGATACGTGTACATCAAACAAAATGGCTGCCGAATGTATGTGTATTGGGGTTATTACTCGATAAAATATCACGTATATTTCTTATTGCCTGTGGGCCAGAATCTGTGAGCATTAGGGGTAAAAATTGGTCCTTTTTACGTTTTTTGAATGAATCGTAATTTGTTCATTGAGTGTTGAAGGGAAACGGTGCTTGAAAGGTTTTTGATTGTGTTAAATCATTATTTCAAAATCGCGTTTAGAAAATTGTTCTGACGATTAAAAAAAAACCAAATTGTTAGATTGGAAGTTTGTATATAGGGCGTAATCTCTGAAACTACTAGTCAGATTTGAACAATTATTTTTGTATTTGATAGCCCAATTCTTAAGTAAGGTTATTGGGTATTTAACATCACGCTAAGATCCTTAAGAGCTGTGCAGAAAGAAAGCTAAGCGAAAACGAAGTAAAAGTGCGGGTGGGTGACGCGTTGAGACACGGTGGTTCGGAGGAAGAAATTACACGTAGACGAAAGCGCACACGCAGTGATGGCCCAGTGGTAATGGCCACGACTTACGAGTTGTAGATCGTGCGTTCGAACCCAGTCAGGCGCTTTACTTTGTGTATATTATTTCATCACCACTGCTCTCAAAACGGTGAAGGGAAACATCGTGAGGAAACCGGCATGTTCTAGAACCAAAAATTCGAAGACATTTGACATCTATCAACCCGCACTGGACCCGCGTGGATTACCGCCCACTGCCTCTCACAGAATGGAGGCCTGTGTGTGAGCCTGTGTTGAAACTAGTCTTTACTCCCATTACTGCTTTCAGCCTATTGTTCTCATATAGGAAGCCAAATAAGTAAGTTAGTTTTCATAATAGACCACTGTCAAAAAAACATAATATACTAGCCCAAACAAAATATAGAAACATCTAATTTTAATATACAAAGAAGTTAACTCAATTAATCAATCTCCCTAGCCTTTTTACACGCTTTATATTAGCTTCACTTGTATGTTTGTTTGTATGTTTGTATGTAACCGACTCCTTTGAGCGCGATTTTGACCCACTTTAAACGGTCAGATTTCATTGAAACTTTGTAAACTTGTCGAGGACCGATGACAATTCAATAATTTAAAAAAAAATTGAGAAAAAAAAAACACGTTTTTCTAGTGAGCAGAACTAAAAAATAGAAAATAAATAATAGTTTTAAAAACTAAAAAACACGCTTTTTAATTGAATTAAATTATTTTCTCCTTTTTTAGTTTGGTTTTTAAAGCGTGTTTTTTAGTTTTTTAAACTATTATTTATTCTCCTATGTTGGGGTCGACTTCCAATCGAATCGGATGCAGCTGAACACCAGTATTTCACATGGAACAACTGCCTATCTAACCTCCACAACTCTGTGACTGGTTGTCAAACTTTCGGGCTTCTGACGACCCGTAACGACTGTCAAAGTTCCACAAATAACACCCGCGGCTAACGGCTTTACTTTCTTTCCGAGGCACGGAGGGGTCTTGGTATGTAAAAATTATAGTTTAAAAAACTAGAAACCACGCTTTAAAAACCAAACTAAAAAAGGAGAAAATAATTTAATTGAATTAAAAAGCGTGGGGTGCTTTTTGAGGTATTTTTATAATCAATTAATGTCAAGCACCCAAGCTTTTTAATTGAATTAAATTATTTTCTCCTTTTTTAGTTTGGTTTTTAAAGCGTGTTTTTTTAGTTTTTTGAACTATTATTTATTTAAAATTTTTTAGTTCTGCTAACTACAAAAACGTGTTTTTTTATAAAAAAATTTCCTCTTTTTTTAATTTTTCACAAAAAAAAAATTATTATTGAATTTTCATCGGTCCTCGATAAGTTTACAAAGTTTAAATGAAATCTGACCGTTTAAAGTGGGTCAAAATTGCGCTCTAAGGAGTCGGTTACATACAAACATACAAGCGAAGCTAATATAAACAGCTAATATAAATTGGACAGGTCCACTCAATCTGTGTGGTTCTTTCCTCAAAAGACCATTTCAGACACCAATCCACATGGTCTTCACACGATCTGACCAAAATTATGTCTGGACTTTAAAAGAGACTGTGACCTCTGAGTTTGTTTCGGCCTTTCTTCTCAGAGTAGTTAGATAGGAAACGACGACCTCATCTAGTTTAAAAAAAATATGATTGAAGTGTAAAAGTGTTTGTCCAAACCTAGTTACAGAAATAAAATCATTTATCATTTAAAGCCTGTAAAAATGGTCACCCATCCACGGACCGTCCGACTGTTATAACTTAACCACAAGCCCCTTTTAATCACAGACTACTTTTTGCCAGCGGGTTCGCCCGCTTGGAGGTTGGAAATTATCGCACGGGACCGTAATATCGGGATAAAAAGTATCCCATGTGTTAATGCAGGTTTGCCAAATTTCATATAATAAAATTTATTGGACCTTGTTCCCGATACCGCTGGGCTACTATTTTTTATATTTTTAAATGTTTTTATATTTCTATACTAATATTTAAAAATGTAATTAATATATATAATTATATTGAAATAAAGGAAAAGTAAATTTATTGAACCAATGTTACAATTATTACCTTATGATAAACTTAACTTAATGTTGGTACGTAACTGTTAGTGATTTTCGTTTTGGTCTTTATGGCGGACCTCAAACTAGGTGGTGCCTGTATCATGGGGACCAAAGTTTTGAGATATAGTTCTATTTACCACTGGAGTTTAAGGTGACAATGGGTACGTAATTGAAAACGATTATATAAAACTAAATTAAATGAAAAATGAGATCAAAGTGAAAGTGTAACTTAAATTAAAAAAAAATCTAACAAAAAATAAAGCTTAATATGTACTAAGCAACGCATAAAACTAAAATATTAAACAATTTAAAATAAAGTGAACAAGTAAACAATCAAAAATTAAATGCTAAACAATCTAGAACAAATATTAAACTATCAATAATAAAAATAAAATGTTTGAAAATCAAAAATAAGGTGTGAGTGTGTTAGTGTGTATCCGTGTTAGTGTGTGCGAGTGTACGCGTGTGGTGTGTGTACGTGTCAGTGTCTGTGGGGAGAGTGGGATTCAGAGTGTGGGTTGAGTGAAGTGAGACGGTTTTCCGATTCATTGTATGAAAGACCTAATAGCCATTGTTTGACAAAAATTTTGCATGTGGGGAGTGCAAATTCGTTCAGCTGTTTTTATGTGATTGAGTAACAAACATCTAAACATACAAACTCTCACATTTATAATATTAATAGGATAGGATAGTCGGATCTAAAAGTAAGTTAGCTATATCTAGTTAGATACCTAATAATGTCTGAAATACGTAGTATAAAACTTGGGAGACAGTAAAATAAATCAGTGAGTTTTTCTCCAATACTGGGTGTTTAAGTGCTGTGAGAAAGGTATGTTTTCTTTAAGTTTATTGTATGTTTTGCTTTTAAGTTAAGTGATGTACTTAGTTGTACTTGCTGTTACTTTTTTATTTCGCGTAGAAATAGTTCTTAGTGGTAACTCTTGGTTTACGTATTCCTGTGAATGAATACTGAATAGTTTTTTTTTTTTGTTAAAACTGAACTAAAATTGTATGTTTCTTTGTTTTGTAATGTGCATAACTTTGCATTCTAGTTGTTTTGAAGTTTTTGTTGTCATGTTGAGGGGCTCGCGGCTGAGTAATTATACCCGCACGGATCGATTGATCAAATTAACCTTCGCTTGCTTTTCGTTTGCTGTTCGTGCTTTGGAAAAAACTTGGCATTCGTGACACGTCGTCAGTAGCCCGAAATTCTGACACCCAGTGAGAGATATCTTATTACCCAGTAACTGGGTTGTAGAGGTCAGATAGGCAGTCGCTCCATGTAATATACTGGTATTTTGCTGCAACCGGTTTGATTGGAAACCGAGCCCCAGTATAGTACAGACTCCGGTTCTATTAACTTCACAGACAGCTGTGCTGCTGAGAAGTTTAATAAGCCATTTCTTCTTACCTGTTAAAGCACTAGGACGTTTTAGAAAGAAAGAAAGAAAGAAAACGTATTTATTAGACTCGCACAGGAATATAAGAAACTTAACTACACAATATGCTAGGGACAGGGAGGGGGAGGGTTAGGGACTGTCTTATGTAATTTTGACGTTCAAAATGTATTCATTCTCAGCCTTATTTGAATAAATGAATTTTGTTTTGGACTGCATTCGATCGGTATAAAATATGGCCATCATATAGACAGTAAATATTTTTCAGATTAAAGTCAAATTTTATATCTGAAATAAGCATAGCAAATACACATATCCCTACTCAGGTCAATGGGATTTTTTTTTTAATTACTCTACAGCATGTGGAAAAGCTATAAAGAACTGGTCCTTTTTAATTAACTCTAAAATTTTAGTTATAGACAAAGCTTCTGCAAAGGCCTTAAAATAAAAGTAATGACTCTCACAATATTAATTAAAACTAGTCGGGCAGTAATCTGAAATTTAACTGAAGGCGAGTTCCGCGGAGATGTCTTTTCTCAGCATCCCGGTGTTAATCCATCTTAATATTTAGTTGAGATTCATTTAAAACTAGATTTAAAGGAACTGGAAGTGGCTCTATTTATTCGAGTACAAAGTAAGATAATATTTACATGACATGTTAGCTGACAGTCTTCCTATTGTTTTTGTGTTTATTTGTAGTTAGTTATTTAATATACTACCTAGTGAAAAAAGTTATTTGTGTTTTATATTTTGTATATATGCATTTTAATGCATGTGAAATTGAAATAAAGTCTTAAAATAATAATAATTTAGAATATTTGAAATTTACATACATAGTATATATTATGTCACCGTAAGATTGTGAATACCGTTAGTTTATAATCTATCCCGTGAGATTATAAACTGTCGATAAATTTTGAACTGCACCATACTGCTTACCGACCAAATAGGTTAGGTTAGAACTGCGACCAACCGTGCGCGAGCCGAGCGAGCGCAGCGAGCGGTGCTGCGGCAGCGACCGGCGAGCACTACTTCCAAGTGAGTGGCAGTTACTGGACTATTAGTAATAGCGCAAGGTACTATCCGTCTTGATACCAGTTCACAATTTGACAGACAGTTTATAAACTAACGAAAAATAGTGCGTTAAATTCTAAATGGTTTTTGCAGTTCACAATTTATCGACAGTTTATAATCTCGTGAGATAGATTATAAACTGACGATGTTCATAATGTTACGGTGACATAATATATATAAAAGAGGAGCAGAGATGGGCAAGTGGCATCTACCCGGTCTTACGAGTCGTGAGGTCGAACTCTGTGAAGGCCCTTTTCTTTGTCACCACTTCTCTCAAACGCTGAAGGAATTCATTGTGAGGAAACCGGCATGTCACTTCGAAAACATGTGACATCTACCAACTCGCACTGCGTCCGCGTGGTGGATCATGACCAGAGATCAGATATTCGGATGCATATTTATTAGCTATGAAAGTATGGAAGCGGCTTTGTGAATTATTTGTAATATTTATTAAAAACCCCGGGATTCTTGGATTGCATAACTATTCACATGTGTATTAATTTTAAATTAATTTTTAACCCGACACAAATATGTGTATGTACTGGAGGAGGAGTGGTTTGTATTAGTTAAAACAAAAAATAAACAAATTATTTACCTAAATGAAGACTTTTTCGATTCAAAAGCGCATTCCATGTTAGCCAACATCTCAACTTTAGGTGAATATGCATCCGAATATCCGATCTCTGATTATGACCCACTCCCTGCCACAGAGAGGAAGTCTGTGTCCCAGCAGTAGGAACGTGGTAGGCTGGTTGTGCATGGTAGGCTTATAAAAAAAGAAGGGAATGATCATAGGGCCTCAAATAATTCGTACGCATCGCAGACAACAAATTGATACAATAGGGAAACAAATTGAAACAATGAATTTAATTTACTTTTTTGAGTGCTGTGAAACATGTTGCTGCATTCATATAAACATCGTCTCATTTAGTTAGGTAAAGGGAAAATAGTAAAGTCAGTCGGAATAAAAAATAATCAATAGGGTCAGCGAATTAGGCACGCGTAGATTTAAAAATTGAAAATGATTTTGAATAGAATATTGATTATTATTATTGTTGTAAAGTTGTTCAAAATAAAAATAAAAATCTATAAGTACAAGACACCCTAAGAAAACTAAATAATTTCGATAAAAGTTTCGATCGGAATTCCAAATAGCCTCATGTCGAAAGACAAAAGTCTGTTGATTAAGTTGGATCCGCATGTAATTTAAACAAAGAAAAAATCAGTTCAATGCTTTATTTTGAAGAATTCACCTCTCTTACCCATAATAGCTTTAAATACCCACAAAACTTCAAAACAAAACAGTCTAGTAATCCGTAACTAACCTATCTCTAAGCAGATCAAAACTAAGCAACCCATTAAATTTAATCCCAAAATAGAAAAGCCAAAGATATAATACATACAAGTAATTAGGCTAATGAATTAACTGCTGCTAACTGATGAGGCTATGAATCTTTGATAACATCACCAAGCTTAAAGGCTCCTACAAACAGGCGCAACGCGAGTCTCATAGAACAATTTATATGAAAACTTAATGGATTTTTTTCTACAAGAATCGCATCGCGCTGTCGCGTCGCGCTTGTCTTACCCCCTAGCAATAGCCAGAATTGCGGCGCGGCGTGAAGCGCAGCCAGCGGTGAGTGGCGAAAACAAATGGTAGAAAAAACAGTTTAAACATTTTTTTGACGTGACAACGTCTTATAATTCGATGGAGCCGGCTGCACGCACAAAAAACATGACTCATGCGGCGTTACCTCGGTCTGAGGCGTTCCATTTAAGGCTTGAAGTGCAAGCGAGAGCGCGGAACGAGCGACAAAGAGGCACAATCGGCCTCCGTGTTCGGCAGCGTTCGACATCTGTCTTTCTCCTACTTGAGTGAGCGATGCGTCTGCGTGGACAGCTGCTATACAATAATACATTTACATGTTTTCGTCAAGTATGAAGTGCAGTGAAAAGTGAATGTGGTGTCAAATTAAAATTTTAATTTGAAAAATGCAACCATTCCATCAGTATTTTCTTATGACGTTGTCACTTTCAACTATCGTCAGTAAACCGACTTTACAGACAGCCGATTTTTTTTTAAAGAGTCACATATCCTTCATTAAATATTTCTTGAAAGTTACTTAAAAAATATTTATAATACTTCTGAAAAGTATAAGCTATATGAAGTGTATATAGACATACTATTTGTAAAAAAAAAATCAGTCATTTAATTCCTATAATTTTTACATTATCAATGTTGTAAATAGTAAAAAATCTTAAAAGTCTCGTTATCTCGAATTAGTCATTTTTATGAAAGGATGCTTTTTTTGCCGGGCGCAGCGATATCTAATTTACATAACTGTAGGTGGATTGTGTAGGATATTCACATTATACAACGCCATTAATGTTGTGAAACTGTCAAAAAGAAAGCGATTCCTACTGATAGCGTATTACACAATCACCTCTCGGTTCTATGTTTCTTGCATCCAGAGAATTCCTGCGGCCTTCACCAGGTCATTGGTCCACCTTGTGGGAGGTCTTCCAGTTCGCGGTTGCCACTCCAGAACCTTTCGGCTATCGACCATCCGTTCTTCGAGCAATGTGCTATTTAAATTTGGCAATTCTTCGAGCTTTGTCGGTTACCTTGGTTCTTCTACGGATTTCTTCATTTCTGATTCGACCGCGTACGGAAAGTCCAATTATTATGGCAGTAGGTAAGTAAATAAGCTCCCTATACTCTTTATCTCCCTCGTACTTACCGACCATTATTCTCATAATAAAAATCTACTTAGAAATTCTACACGCAAAACCACAAAACGCCATCCGGATACTCCACAAGCATGCAGATTTATTTTCGTTTTATTGACATACCTTTCGCAGTTTTGAATTGTCGTACCGACACTGAACAACAAAGAACCAGTCACAAAACGTCCACAATTTGACCTCAAAGGTAAGCTAAGTCCAGACGAGGTCTATTTTGTTAGGCCCTGTCACACAGCCGTCCCGATTTATGGCGCAAACTGAGTCCAGTTGAAATCACAAAGGTGTGTGTGTGTGGCAGAATGCCAGCAGACCTTTATACATCTCACCGCTGTTGAATTTATGTCTCCCTGGTATTTCTATGCCTGTGAATATAACAGAGGTAACTATAATTTAGTCTATGTGTAATCTGCACTAATATGATATAGGGGAAAGTAAGTCTATCTGGCAGTTTGTCATAGGTTTTTGCGAATTAGTTACTGAATTGTTTTTGTTTTAGACAGGCTTTTTTCTGACCGCCATCTTGTCTGATGTCAAGCGAAGATGCATTTGACGATTGCTATAAGTAAAACAATCTTTCACTACATAAAGTAATGTTTTTAAAAGCTTATATTATAATAAAACTATAGTAAAATACTTTCGTTACCTTGTACGCCACTCAAAAAGAGTGACAGGGTCGATTTTAATCAGGATCCATTTTCTTAGAAGCTTGTTTTATTCAAGGTCCGTATAAAAGTACCACTATAAATAGAGTATTTTTTTCCTCAACAATATCCTTCAAAACAAAGATATTTGGCCTTAAGACATTTCTTCCAAAGCTCAATATTTAAGCCTGTTGGTCGGCGTCGTGTGAAGCTGGATTTATGTCGCAGATAAGATAACAAAACAAAAACCCGCTATAACCTTTTCTGTTCTTTCTTTTCTTAAATACCTAATTCGGATTCTTACAAATATTTTAAAACAAAAATTTCCCAAATCGGTCCAGCTGTTCATATGTGATGCGCTTACCAATGAACAGCATTTCATTTATATTATGTTTGTCGGCGTCAGCGGTGGCTGAGCGATATAGCGCCGTCATGATCTCGATTCGATGGTACGGAAACCATAGTGTGATCAGTTATTATTTCACTTTCAGAATAATTAACACAGTACAATACTAATGACCTTGACGGTCGATTTTATACATTTGGACAAACCCACAGTTTCGCGTAAGAGAAGTGGAAGTTTGCATTCGTTCGTTATCCTCAGAAGAATGCCTCGTCTTGCAGTCACTTCTCCTCACTGGACTCTGCCGACGTGCCGCCTCCTCAACCGAGCTCGTTTGTTACCCTCACCTTAGTACTACAATAATCAATTAAGAGACTATTATCGCTCAACTTTTATAATCCACAGCATGTAGATATTTTCCAAAAACAGAAAAATAAACAAAAACAAAAGCGCATCTGAACTTATCTAGAAACACCAATTCTTTGTCTTCCATTTATTCGAAGAGATTTCTTGAAGCCGGTCTGTGCATCATTCTTACTGTTCCTATATTTACCCAAACTTTGCCATCTGAACATAACTCCTGAGTTTATAAGTTTTCTATAAGAGTTTTAGTTACCTACTGTCACAGAGCACGGAATGGCAGGTATTATAGACAGTACTAATAAAATTCGTTGCACTGAAAGTTAGAACCGCCGTCATAGCCATCAGTTTCTATATTAATAGGATACAAAAGACAGCCCTCCGAAAATTGACAGAGTGCATTCAGCTTCTTATTTTGAGTCATATTCCAGCGGAAAATGTATTAGGGAAAATTATTTTCTTTTGTCGTTTTTTCAGTTAGGTACCTACTATTTCTTTATTTCAATGTAAAATTACATCTTATTTATGTAAATTAAAAACCAGCAAGGATGTTGAAATACTCTAAAGAACGCACGCAAAATCATCTGTTCAGTTTGCCTAGCGGTCGAAGGCTCGTGCATTTTGCTACGGTAACGATTCGTAGCGTATGAGGTACTAAAACAAATCAGGTTTATTGGAAACGTTCCTGAAATAATTTCAAGCACCGCTCATCTTGGAATGATATTCTGAATTCCCCATCAGTCTGCGTAGGGCTATACCTTACATCCTGTGGTGACGTCATTACGTCAAAGCCGGCTGTCCTTGAAAACCAGCGCTGGGGCTCTGTCTTGCATCGGGTCGCAGCATAATGCGGAGTGATAGCCGTTTTGCGTGGATGTGACGCATGTTTCCCTCAACCTTTTCTTATTTATTTTGTTGTGTTCCTTTTCTTTTTGCGTCATGTTTACCGCAAATAAACGTTTTTCTTTCTTTCTTTCTATTATTGTCGTAGTGCTAGTAACATGTGACATAGTTGGTTTGTATGGAAAGTGTTGAAATGCCACCTCTAGCTACGGCTGCGCTTCCATGCTCTGTAGTAATTTTACTTCCTGATTTACTAATGTGTTTTCCTCGTTAAGTTTTATAGTTTAAAGACAAAGTTGGTTATACTCAAAGTAGTGAGGACCTTGTATCATCTTAGTTTTGTGAATAATGAATGAGGAATGTATGAACAAAGCATGCATTTCTGTAGTTTTTACTTACAAAAAAAAACTTTTTCCAAAAAAAAAACAACCGACTTCCAAAAAAACACTACAAAGTGAAAAATAACTTTAATTTCGGAAGTCGGTGTCTTTGGAGCTGTATTTGAATTTTTTGTCACCGCCTTCCGAAATTAAAGTTATTTTTCACTTTGTAGTGTTTTTTTGGAAGTCGGTTGTTTTTTTTTTGGAAAAAGTTTTTATTTTTCACTTTTTAGTGGTTCACATGTGCTTACCCCTTCACAGCATACCGGCGTGATGTTATGTTATGAACTGGTGTAAGCAATAGACAGACATGAGATTTCAGCAATCCCAGTCCATTTGCTATCATTTATTGAGGAGTTCCGTTGCCTATCTCCAAAGTTCTTCATCAGATCTTCACCAAATTGAAATGAGACCACTACGAGAAAGTACTCTTCCAAAAAATACCTAAATCGCTTCGTGTGCCTATAAAATTTGAAGAGTTCTCTCTATTTCTCCAGGATCCCATCATCAGATCCTGACTTGGTGATCATGGGACCATCTGGGAAGTATACCCTTTCAAACAAAAAAAACAAAATCCAAATCGGTCCAGCCATCTTCGAGTAATCGGGGAACATACATAAAAAAAAATAAAAAAAAAAAAAAAAAAAAAAAAGGTCCCGACGAATTGATAACCTCCTCCTTTTTGAAGTCGGTTAACAATGTTTCATGCATTGAATGTAGCCGCCATGCTATGCTGTTAATTTCAAATGCTTCTGGTATTTATAGAAGGCACCATATACAAGGTGTAACAGAATAGGCGCAAGACCTGAAAGTAGTTTGTTTCTAATTGACTACTGAATCGGTTTCAGTAACTTTTAAAATAAGTATTTTTTTGTTATTATGTATTTTGCACCACTGATTGAGCCAAAGAAAATTCAATCTTATTTCAGAATAAATAAGACTCAATTTTAAATGCATAAAGTAATACTCGGGTCGACACGTTTTTCTTAATAGTATTAGCTTTAAAAAAATAGTATTGACCATCATATTATGCTTTTAACTCATTACTCTAATTGGGGTGTATGAGATCTTGCGTTAATTATGTTACTCGTTGTATATTATACACCATATAATATATACTTTATATACTTTGAATACTTTGATCAGTTTTCAATTTGAGTTAGAGGAAGGGATAAGCCTTTCCTAAAATAGAGATTGGAATACTCCAATATCTATTTTAAGTCCACGTCTCAGGGCGAGGCATTAATTATTAGGTCAGACAAAGATAGGCTTTAGATTTCAATTTACACAGATACTAACAGCTCAACGAAATAATTTGATACCACACAACAATTTAATTTAATTTTGCCACACTCAACGTATATTATCGCCTTAATATTCACTCTCAATATTCAACTATTCCATTCCAAGTTATAGTTACATCCCCTTCAACACAATAGCCGGAATGAATAGCATTGTGGAAGGCTTAATTCAAGCCCACAATGGACTGTCCTAACTAATAGGGGAGGCCTCGTTATTCTTCGGTAGAGGTGCTATGATTTTAAACGAACTTAATCTGTTAAGACTACTTTGCATGATCAGTTTTACTGTCAGTTTTGCCTGACCTCTTGAAGATCAGTACCGTGTATGGATGTAAGGCCACAAGGCTGCATGAAGCAATCTTTAAACTAAAGCTACTTACTCTCGTTTGTCTTGCAAAATTTACTCTCTATACGTTTTCTATAATTATAAAGCACTAAAAAAGGAACGAGTCACTAAATTAATACGCAACTACGAATATTTTTCAACCCATCCCGTTCCTCAGCCAGCGAGGGAATTGTCTTAATCTGTCTGAAGTTTGGATTATGGGGGTCAGCTAAGTAGTCGTTTCATGTAAAATTCTGATATTCAGCTGCATTGGGTTAGATTAGAAGCCGATCCCACAATGGGACAAAGGAGAAAAGGCTAGTCGGACGATGATGTTGCAATCGCTTGTAAACTCACTGTTTTGTGTGGTCGCATTTGCACGCAGCCGGTCAAGTCAAACTGACAGTTCGCCTGTTCAGTTGGCCTCTCTTGTGTAGCAAGCTTTAAGGCTCAGTTACAAATTAATGGAGGCGTGAGTACGTATTTGTTTGTTTGTTTTAGGGATGAATTCTAATTGGACGCGAGGTGTGGCGCACATAATGTTAAGTATATGCTTTTGTTGATAATTTCAGATAGCGTGAGTAGAACAGAAAGAGAACTTGTAGTAGATGTTTTGATAACGAAGATTTTGATTGTATTATGAGTTTGTGTTTAGTTTTTAGATATTAGGGTTCCAACTTAATTTTTTTTTCGACTTCGCTGATTGTGTATTTAAAATGATTATATTTATATTTAACGAAGCATCAAGATAAGATAAGATCACAGAATTCTTGATGTTTGATTAAGCACATTAGGCCCGTGCAAACGGGGAGGGGGGGGGGGGTATAATATCATTGTAATGATCTCATCAGTTTTTATTTTCAGGTACGTAACGGTGACGGCGGCATTGACGGTGACGGTTATGGTAACGATGACGGCGGTGGCGCATTAGAAGTCACTAACAGAAATAAATAGTTAGAAGAACCAAGGTAACTGACATAGCCCAAAAATTGGCAAAATTAAGTGGCACCTTGCTTGCAGAACAGATGACCGATGGGGCCGGAAAGTCCTGAAGTAACGAACGCGTACCAGAAGACATAGCGTTGAAGGCCTCCAACGTAGACCTTTTAAAGACCGCAGGAATTCGCTGGATGCAAGAAACACAGAACTAGTCGAAATGGCAATGCTTTTGGAAGCCTATGTGCAGCAATGGGCATCTTTCAGCTGAAATACATGAATGTAAGAACGATGACAATAATACATTAATGAATCATAATAAAATATAGAAATCAATAGAAAGAGCGTTGTGTACCACATTTCAGTAAGATAAAGGTAACGACTGGCTCCATATGTGCCGGGATAGCCTACGGTCTTTAGTCGGGGGAAAAAAAAATACCAGTAAGTTAATTGGGGGAAAATTGGATGAGAAATCTATAACAATTGAATTCTGTTCTGCTGTGAAGCGTGAATTATCTAGACTGGACTTATGCTGCCAATTCTTTGGATCTTGTGTACCTTTACTGCTGTCAAACCAAATATCGTATTAGTAAATAAATGTGCACTTACTTTACGAGTATAGTAAATTCAAGTAAATAAACTTTACACAAGTAAATAAGACCGTCCACTAGGCTTTGTTTTTTTTTGAGGGTGGGTATATAATCATCAAATAATTTCTCCCACTCTGGGTTGAGCAGAAGGGCGTGTCAGACTTTTACTGACTAAAACCCACTCGTGTTCCTTCAGTTGCCTGTGTGCCAGGGGCCACGGTATCTCTTTTGAACAACCCGCACCCCTGGCAGGCATAGGCCCTTACGGCCCCATCAGTTGATGCTGACATCTCTATGAGGCGCGCGTGTAACACAACGCACCGTCAACCCCGGCTTGGTCCTTACCGGACAGCAATCTACTCATTTCTCGCCATCCGCAAGCCCGCGCCTACGGTGGCTGGGAATCAGCCTGGGATTCCCGATGCCCAGGGCGTCTCCTGTAGCGACTAGGGCCGCGAGGGCGCATGTACTGCCTTTACGTACGCCGCCTCCCTCTTCGCGAGCATTACTGCTTCGCAGAAGAAAGTGACGGCTACCCGTGCACTCTCGCTCCGAACCATGGCCTGGACCACGGCCGGACGCATGAGATCGCCGCTGCCGATCGCCTCCACAAGGACACGGTAGTGCTCCGCCTAAGCCGGGCAGACCTCCACCATATGCTCCACCGTATCCTCAGGACGATCTACGCAGTGGAAACACCGGGGCGTTTGCTTCGTCTTATCTGAAACAGGAACCTTCCGAAACAACCTTGTCCGGTGAGGACCTGCGTCAGGCGGAAGGTGAGGACGCCGTGGCGCCTCTCAATCCACTCCTCAAAAGAGGGGACTTACCGCCGCAATTGTGGCGTGCCCAACCGTCCATTAGGTCAACTGCTAACCAAGAAGTGTATTTATGTTTTTTATACGTATTTACATTCATAGAAGTGCCACAAAGTTTATGTTAACATTTCCGTAAGCCCAATAATATAGCAGGCAAGAAAAGGAAGCCTATCACAGCGGTGGATGATGATAATAATGACGCCCGAATGTATAAACGAAACCCTTATGGGATCCCTTGTGTGTCTGTCCTATATAACCTAATAACTTTCCCACTGCTGGGACACAGGCCTCCTCTCTGTGAGTGGGAGTGGGCCACAATCCACCACGCGGGACCAGTGCGGGTTGGTAGATTTTATTTATTAAAACTTAATGCACAAGTAAAAAATACTGTACAAAGGCGGACTTAATGCCAGAGGCATTTTCTACCAGTCAACCTTGGGGTGATGCAGAGGGAAAACAAGGCAGGTGCAACATGGGGGATAGGTTACTCGAAAAATAATATATTATAAACTAATACATAGATACATACATACATATAACGAAAATAAACTTTGTCTTGAGAAATAACGATAGGTAGAGGAGAAAACGAATCCAGCAATTCAGCGCTGGGATGATTCTGCCAACTTCTTACGAATATGCTCACGACGGGTAGATGTCACATGTCTTCGATTGTTTTGATTCTAGGACCTTGTTTTGGTTCTGCCCGTCTGTCACAGCCAATTTACTTCAAATCTACTTAACCGATCAAGTTAAAATTCTGGATACATACATTTCTGTAATCGAAACGTATAAAGCTAATTAAATAATTCTGAACAATAAATTATGAATGATTTTCACTTCTGGGAGCAGTTTAGAAAATGAAAATAAAATGTTTTGTTGTACAAACTCACATTTTCAGTTGGAATTTATTTATTTATTTATTGTCCATAGAAATATCAAATTGCACCTTCTGTCTATCTTTTGGTCACATGGTCCACGATTGCCCTTGTAGCCAACTGCGTGTTAACTTTTTATGTGTTATAGCGGAAATGTGACCCTTTCGCAAACAATATTAGACGCCATGTCTCTTTATGTCTAACCGGATATTGCTTGTGCAATGATCGAAATTGCTTATGTGACCCAAACAAGGGTGTATTACGTTAGTATATTTTTTTAATTTGGAGACAGTTTAGAAAATTAAAAGGAAGGAAGTTTTATAAGACGGGTGCCACAATATTTATACACAAAAATAATATTTGCATGGTAGGAAGAACGTCGAAAAAGACTTGTATGTCTGGATTTGTGACCTGATGATGGAAATAGGCTCGCCCCCTAATAACTTGCGAAACATGGACGTACTATTACATACATACAAACAGAGCGTCACTTGCTACGATCCTTAGATATTCATTTTGCCTCGTTTACGTTCTGGTCACATACATCTGGTCATACACGCACGCCGGTTGCAAGTACTACGAACCTGTACTATTAGCTAGGTATACCTCTGCCGTTCCGTGTGGTGCCGGACGTAAAAGAATAGCACCATCCCATTTTTCCCGTGGGTGTCGTAGAAAGCGACTAAGGGACTTACTAGAGAATGGGCAGCAGCATTCTCTATGTATTTTACTACCATACTGCGATCGCCAATCCGCCTGCCAAGCGTGGCGATTATGGCAAAACCCCGCCTTTTGGGGGAGGCCTACGTCCAGCAGCGAACGTCTTTCGGCTGAAATGATGATGATAATACCTCTGCCTACCCGTTCGGGGAAAACTGGTGTGATGTTATGCTATGTTGTCAAGGCAAAGAGAGAAACGGTAGTAGGTCGTTAGGTCGGTAGGTCTTTCTAACTCATTAGACGTAAATAAAATATCACGCTACTAAACTGTGTTTTCACATAAATAAATGAATGAAGTCAATATATATCAATAATATTTTTGTAGCTAATAAAAAAGGTCAAGTGCGAGTCGGATTCCCACTCGAAGGGTTCTGTACCACTGTAGAGGCATGAGGAACAGGGTGTAAAGTTCGCTCATACCTATTGGTAAAGGGAGGATCCTCCGACCAGACGGGTGTTGTGTTTGGTGGGCAACTGCCCGACGGTTGATGTCGGGATGTTGTACCTATGCCAATCGCGCGGTAAACTTTAACTGCGCGAAGTAGGATTCCTATGACGTGCATCTTTGCGTAATCGCCCGTGGCGTTGTAGATGGCGCCACTTCTCTTTTTGTATTTCTTCATATTGTTGCGAAGTGTTTTTTCTGTATTGTCGCTACATCACTCCCCCCCGGAGACCGGAGGTCGATAGAAGGCGAAGTCCGTGCATATTTTTATGCTTGCCAGTGCCAGTTGTGATTCCAGTGAGTCGGAACCGGTGTCGCGTAGTTCGCGGTGAGTCGGAACTATCTGTGGTGGTGCGAACCCCAGTGAGTCGGGGCCGGCGCTGCTCCGGTGCGTCGTGGTACAGCGCCGCGATGTGGCTGACTGCTGTTGTCGACCGGGAGATTGAGCTCTCGACCGGCCGAAGAGCAGTAGTGCCGTGGTCGCTTGTAGAGGCTGAGGGTGCTGACCAGGAATGCGGTTCGCTGCATGCTGGTGGTCAGGATACCCGTTGAGGCCGTGGTTGCTGGCTGGCTGTGTGGCTCGCTGCTCGAAAGCTTGAGGAAGTGGGCTTGACGATGATGATGACGTCACGCTAAAGTATTGCACGAAGGCTGCGCTGACGTTCTTTCTCGGGGTCACCAGTGTAGAGGCATGAGGAACAGGGTGTAAAGTTCGCTCATACCTATTGGTAAAGGGAGGATCCTCCGACCAGACGGGTGTTGTGTCTGGTGGGCAACTGCCCGACGGTTGATGTCGGGATGTTGTACCTATGCCAATCGCGCGGTAAACTTTAACTGCGCGAACTAGGATTCCTATGACGTGCATCTTTGCGTAATCGCCTGTGGCGTTGTAGATGGCGCCACTTCTCTTTTTGTATTTCTTCATATTATTGCGAAGTGTTTTTTCTGTATTGTCGCTACACCACCACTAGTGTTTTAAAAAATAATGTCGTTTTCAATATTGTAAGGTGGTAGTTCACACGGCTACACATCAAACTATACATTTCCAATATAAGCTGATCTCGCATTGTATTGGATTCCCGTACAGGTCGAAATCAGCGTAAACTGGAAATTTATAGCTTGATGTCTCCACATCAAGCTATAAATTTCCAGTTTACGCAGTTTACGCCGTGTGTACAATATTTAACATTAGTTTATTTTGTAAACACTTGTAAACAAACGTATGAGGAACCCTTTAATTTTTTACTTTTTATAGCGGCCATAACAAACATTTTTACCCAGTTTATGAAATTTTAAAGTGTCCATTACGGTTCATAAAATACAGCCCTGTGACAGACGGACGGACTAACGAGGTTCCCGTTAGAACCCTGTGGATACGGAACCCTAAAAAGTCACCACGTATATCAATAAATAAATTTTCTAAAATAAAAATAAATAAATAAAAAAAATATCAACATTTTTTTAAAATATTTTGTACAAACATTGATACTTAATTGGACGAATCCCACCTCTGTCAAATTACATTGCCTTTGGCAACACTATATTTACAATTAAAAAAAAGTTAAATCTCTCACAAAATGGACGCTTCGTTATTTCCGTCAAACAACATCCACTGCTAGTGAATTTTATTTTCAAACTGCACAATAGAACTGGAAATCGGCCATGGTTTATTGAAATGAATATTTTTTTATTATAAAGTTATGATTGCATGTTGGAATAAGTGTAAACTTTTGATTGAGTTAAAGTATAGTGTTTCAAATAAAATAATATTTTTCCTTCCCAAAGGAATGAAATATATTTTTTGTAAAATTTACCAGTACGTCCATCTTTTGGTGTCGTAAAAGACGACTGCCGGCCGATAGTCGTCTTTACTCAAGAGTTGAGGCTAGTTGAAACTAGATTACCCATTGCCCATTCCAAAACGTATGTCAATGAGTATGCGGTCACTTGAAGGATTTGGATGAAATTTGACAAACAATAAGTTTATGACCTGGATTAACACATAGAATACTTTTTATCCCGGTAGTACGTTCTTGTAGGATAATTTCCGACATCCGTGCGGGCGAAACCTCTGGTAAAAGTTACCTAGCTAACTTGTAGGTAGTTTAAAACTCTCCCATAATTGCTTATTTAAACATTTTACAAACAACTCAACAAATCTACAGCAATTCAACGAAAACAAAACGGCCTCAACGCAAAAATTCAGTCATTAAATTCCGAATTAAAAGTACTAAGTATTGTTCGGAACTAAACGGGCGTCACGTAGGCAAAGTTATGGTATTCCGGTGGCGTCTGCTCTGCCAAGCGGAAATATTTTCTGTTTCAATTCTACCAAACATTGTTTATATTTATATTGTTTTGTTTTACCACTGTTCTTGAATGTTTAAACAAACTTCTGTGTTTTGTTTTCGTGAGGTAACATTTTTCAAATTATTATGCTTGGAATGCTACGTTTTAAGCATAATTTTAATAAAGTTTTGGTGGTTGCTTGAATTTTGTTTAAATGTCTGAGATTTCGTTCGGTTTTAGTTCAAAGGAAGTATCTTATTATTTGTTTTTAGTCTACTATCAAGGTAGGACGAGTTTGGAATTAAGACTCGACTGAATTCAATATTTTTTTCATGAAATAAAATCTTTTTTATAAAAAAAAATACCAGTCTTCGGAAGTCGATCGTCGTCTTCTTAATTTTAGTTTTCTGTCACCGAATTCTGGAATTAAAGTTATTTTGTAGAGTTATAAAAAAAAAATAGTTAAGGTATTTATTGTGGCTGGCATAGGAAGATCACATACTAAAATAAACACACAATGGTACAAAAATTATAAAAAACAAATTTCTCGGAAGAAAAAATAAATATTTAAAAAATAAATAAAACAGAAAGTCCTGCACGAGGCCAAAAGGCCCCTACCTCAGCATGATGCTGCGACATTTAAAAAGTGTCGCAGCGCTGGTATTCTTGTAGGGCCCGAGCGATGTGTTGTCATGGGCAGTTACAGTATGTAATACGAGTAGTATGTATAAATAAATCAGTATAAAAGATAGATAAAATGTAACCACTACTTCCTATCTAAAAAAAAAGTGACAAGAAGTATTAGAACATTATCAAGATACACAAAGTGGATTAAATACGAACTATCAAGGCTAACGCAAAAAGTCTCAAAGCAAAGTTAATAAAATTTCTATGGAACTGGCCCTGAGCCATACTATCATCTGCTTAGCCTTTTCCCAACTATGCTGGGATCGGCTTTCAGTCTAGATGCAGCTGAATACCAGTATCTTACATGGAGCAACTGCCTATCTAACCTCCACAACCCATTAACTGGGTAACACGATACCCCTTGGTAAGACTGTTTGTCAGACTTTCCGGCTTCTGACGACCCGTAACGACTGTCAAAGATCCACAAATGACAGCCGAGACCAACGGCTTAACGTGCTTTTCGAGGCACGGAGGGGTCTTGGTATGTAAAGATGGCCACCCATCCACGGACCAACCGCGGCAAGCGTAGCTTAACCTGCTCGATCGACCCGTGTAGCTATTGTTACGTAGCCACAAGCACCTCTGGTATACTTTATTCAATAAAAAAGTATGATTCTGAAATCGATTCACAATTGCCGTAGATATTGCATAACATACATACATACAAAAAAAAAAACAAAGGAATTGAGAATCTCCTCCTTTTTGAACTCGGTTAAAAATAGACTATTGAAAAATTACTGGCATTCTGAAATCAACAATCCGCATTGAGCAAACGTGCCTTTTTGTATGAGAAAAGTATTTTGCTCTGTAGTTTGACGATAATTGAAACTGTATATTGAAGTAATTGAACATTATTGTTATATAATTACCTGCAGCAGTTTATATACCTAACAATACTGGATTATGGTTACCGCTCAGCACAGAATATTTTGATAACGATTTCTAATTGAATACACCCGTCAATCAAACCTACACCTGTATAATACCCAAAATACACACGGACCGAGCACATTCAATTTGGAGCCAATATTTGTCGTGCACACAACGTCCAAGGCGCCATTACACCTCCCGGGTCGCCAATCTGTTGCGACTTAATTTATCGCTTACTTTACTTAAGAGTTACTTCTTACGCATGCCTCGGGCTCATCTTGGGTCCGGTTAATATTGAGGATAAAGCTTGTGAAGATTCTACTGAGTTGGAAGATAAAGGGAAAATGTAGAACGTAATCATACTGCGTCGTTGGTCTAGTGGTTATAAGCGCTACTGTTGAGGATAAGATTCTGAGTTAGATCGTGGGTCAGAGAATGTTTGGGTGTTTCCATCTAGGATTCCTCAGCAGCAGCCTGGAGTTTGAAATTGTGCTTGGTTGATGGATAAGCTCACCCTATTGCATGGGACTTAATCGTGGGTAGTATTTAAACGCAAATCAAAAAATATCCTTTTTCTATGCAATAAGATAAGCTTGGGGGAGGCCTATGTCCAGCAGTGGACGTCTTTCGGCTGAAATGATGATGCAATAAGATTCCGAATTCCCATCAGAATTACTGATTGCACAGCAAAATATTCAACTCAAAATATCACTAAACACACTACAATTTATTTTCGCAGCGTACAGCGATTTTTCCTAAAGCAAAAGCTTTTTCATCAATGCACAGCTAATAATCATAATGCACATTATACATGTTAACTCTTTTTCTTTTAAATATAGCTTCTATTTTTATATTATGTACAGCAGTTTTTCTAAATAAAGGGCGTCGGGAGGGAAAGACTACCCTTAACCACCTGCCATGATAGCTCGACGGAGCCCCGCGAATCGGGGCTCCTATTTCTGCGTGCGGGGTTTGAAGTAACCTAACATGAACCGCGAACCTAACCTGTCCGTGTCGGGGTGCCGCAAGTCCCGAGCTCGCTTCGCTCGCTCTTGCGTCCAGATATCCGTAAACGTATGTTTGTCTAATATGCGACTAGGATAGTTATTTTGCTATGAAATATGGAAAAATTGCTGTGCAGTCAGTATTTATGCTATGTATGTAGTATTTTTGTACAAAAATAAATTTAACTGTATTGCATTATGAGGAAAAAAGTAATGTTATATTTATGTATAATTTCGAATTATCTGCAGTTTGAGTTTTGTTAAACATTTAGTTTATTTGTAGTGAAGTAAGTTATTAGATGTAAATAAGAATATAAATGATGAGTATGTATTGATAGGCGATTATTTATTTGATATGCAATTTATAATATCCCCTTAATCGTGACTGGTGAAATGTGGGTAAGATACGTACATCTCTGCCTAACTCTCTGGGGAATACATGCGTGATGTTATGTGAGAATCACCTGGTCGAAAAAGGGAAAAGGAAAATGGAAGTTGTAGTGATATTGGTAAGACATTTTCTGAGTATTGGGATATTTATAGTTGAGAGAGAAAAAAAATTTGCGAAGTGAGATTATCAGCACGATTAATAATGCACAAGTTGCATTGAGTTTTTAACAGACAGCTGTGCTGCTGGTGAGTTTGTTGCGCCACTTCTTCTTCCCAGCTAAAGCACTAGGAAATGGTGAAGGGCGGGCGTTTTGGGGGGACTGTCTTATGTAATTTTGATGTTCAAAAAGTGCTGACTCTCTGTCTAGTTTGTATCAATGACTTTTGATTTTGACTGACTGGTTTGTTCAAATTTAATCTATTTGGGTTCTTTCCTCAAAAGTCCATTTCAGGCACCAATCTATTTTGTTTTCATTTATGATCTGACCAAGATTATGTCTATACTTTAAAAGAGATTTTGACCATTCAGTTTGTTTCGCTATTTCTTCACAGGGGTGGACAGATATTTTTTTTTATAATATGACTTTTAAAAGTGGTTCCCATATCTTATTTATAGAATTAACAGTTTCATTTATGTTTTGTAAAAAATAATAAGAAACAAATTAAAAGATTCTCAACGTCAGGGCCAAATCTCTCACTATAGGTACGTAGTCTACTCCCGAACATGACCTCACATGGGACTGCCTTGATCGTTTTGTGATACGTATTATTGATCGCCTGTTGTAAAGTCATAATGCAGTTATCTCAAAAATCTTCATCCAAATCTGCACCCATAGTTTTCTTGGCCTATTACTCTGTTTTCCATACTTTACCTTTTGACCCACAAAAGCTATTGTCTGACAAAAACAAAAGAACAGCACGATTAGATTAATCCCGATAAGGCGTAGAGAGATAAGCAAACTCAATGAAAACGTCCGGAACTTTCCAGCAACGAACAAACTCTATGAAAGAAGAAAATAATTCACAATCCGATTGAACGAGCCGTGAACGAACCTGATATTAAAAACATTTTCATGAAAACGAAGGTTATGTTCAGGCATAGCAACAGCAAATCCTGAGTTAATGAATATAGAGCTGAATGAGATGAGAGGGCAAAACAAATGCAGAAACTAATCAATTGAAACCGTGTGGACTAGGCTTTAAATGTAAAGGGAAATATTTAACTGATCCTCTAAAAAACTTAGTGACCTTTTATGGGTGTGAATGATGGACATTTTTTAAATTAACGAACCTTTAAAAAAAACTATTCACGCTTCTAATGATGCACACGTTTTATTAAATTGATTGACGCATAAAAAAAATACGAAATCAAAATATTTTATTTCACATAAACCTACATGGGCACTTATGAAATGTCAGATGCTAGGTGCACGGTTCCAATAAATTGGTCATTTCCTATGAAGAAGAGCCGACAAGAAACTTCACGACAAAAGGGGAAGTCGTCAAAGGGATAGATGGAAGTCTATGCATCCCAAAACGACTTAATTCCAAAGAATCAATACAAAACAGACTTCTTCAAAACTCTTTAATCCAAACACCCAAATCACTATCCTAGATCAATTTACTTTAAACTCCACTGTTCCTAAAACTAACAGAGAAATCAGTTTACCTACCCTCCAATTTGATGCACATGTCCCTCGACAAACATAATTATACTAACACAAACAGACCGGATTTGCCTGCGACAGATTTAATACCTTGAACAAACTTCCCCAAGCTACCAATGGGAGGATTTAGGTAACATATGCTATGGTACCGAAATCCTTGGGAAAGGAATGAAAAATGGTATTTGAACAAAGGCTTTTGAACGCTTGAACGCATCACTGTGTCGAACAAGTATTTTTGAACGCTTGAGTTTGAATTTTCGGGAAGTTTTGTGCGGTTTTTATGCTATATAGTTTGCTTGATTGCTAAGGAACTAACTAAAACTGTTTTAATGGTGTTTGTGCTAACTGAAAACCTGAAACTACTTTTCATTATGAGGATAAGTTATTTGAAAATAGAACTTCCAACTAAATAGCCAAATATGGTTTTTTTCCTGTATTAATAAGAACTAAAGTTATTAATCATTCATTACAATCTAGCCTAAAAGATTAATAAGCAATTTTATTCGTACTTTAATATTTTATGTTTTGTCTAACAATAGTGTCAATTTGCTTTTTCACACATTTCAGTACAACTTTCTTCGTCTAGCAGCTGATTTAAAAAAAAAAAACGTTGCCCCACACTAGGAATGTCTCCTGTATTGTGGGTGCGTTTACAAACATTTAAACTCACATACACAAACAGCCAGACCCGGAACAACTACTTGTAGGTCATACAAATATTTGTTCCGTGCGGCAATCGAACCCGCGACACGCAGCGCAGCATTCAATCGCTTAACCACTGCGCCAACTGTGCTGCCAATTGCGTCGTGTTCGTGGGCTTCAGCAAATTTTTGAATGATGCTGGTGACGAGTTCGGCTCGGGGGTCGTGGCTTGGTAAGTAGTAACAGCCGCATGGATCGAGCGGTCGTCTTTACATACCGAGACTCCTCCTTGTCTCGGAAAGTATATCCCGGCTGTCATTAGTGGATCTTTGACAGTCGTTACGGGTCGTCAGAAACCCGAAAGTCTGACAACCAGTCTTACCAAGGGGTATCGAGTTACCCAGTAAGGGGGCGTCCATTAATTACGTGAGGCGTTTAGGGGTGGGAGGGGGTCGAGCCGAATCTCACCCAATCTCACGCGGGGGAGAGGGGGGGGTCTTGGTAAATATCACGTAATTTATATTTTTTCCCGCAAAGAAACAATGTAACATTACGAGATAACCGGGTTAAATTATGTGAAACACGTTTTTCCACCCATATGGCAAAATCTTACAAAATAATATTTATCGCAGTTATGCGAACGCCACAAAGTAGCACAGTACTTCCTCGATGGTTAAACCGCCACCGCCCAGCCAAGTCAGCCAAATACAACGCATAAATCCAACGCAAATAAGCACAGATTAACGTTTTTACACTAAAACCACGTATTTGAAATATCTCACGTGAGATTATGGGGGGGGAGGGTCGAGCCAAATCTCACGACATCTCACAAGAGCGGGGGTGGGGGTCGAAAAATTGCCAAAATTGCCTCACGTAATTATTGGACGCCCCCTATCTGGGTTGTGGAGGTCAGATAGGCAGACGCTCCATGTAAAATACTGATATTTAGCTGGATTCGGTTAGACTGGAAGCCGACCCCGACATAGTTGGGATAAAGTCTAGGCAGATTGATTTTTTGGTGGTGACGAGGTCCATTTTAAGGTCAAGATGGAGGTCGACATTTCTAATGTACCATGGTGCATTTACATCATCCTACTTTATTTTGGAATTGTTGAAAGCCAAATAGGATGACATAAATGATGATGATGACAATAGCGATTTGACATTCTTGATAAATACCTCTGCATTCATTGATGCATCTATACTCCAGTCCTACAAAAACATGCAATTTCGTCCATATAATAAACAAGCTTCTGCTCGCAACTTTGTCTGCGTCAAATTTCTTGCTACTCCGACCCATCCCGTTGCATCGAATCGCCTGACCGTGCGAGTACTTCGTATTTGTGATTTATTTTTATTTTTGCTCAGCTCCTATTGGTTATATAGCGTGATGTTATATAGCCTATAGCCTTTCTCGATAAATGGGCTATCCAACACTAAAAGTTCCTGAGATAAAAGCGTTCAACCAAACAAAAAAACTCTTCAGATTTATAATATTAAGGCCCATAGTATCCTCATCTCCCGTCTGAATGCTAAAGCACGACTGCCGCCCGCGCCCGCGCAGGGCACCTCTGAGCCTTTATCTCAAAATGGGGATATTCCTTGGCAAATGTTGATTAATTTACAATTGTGCTCTAGCGATTCTGTGGTACCTCTAACTATTTATTTTTCAGTGTATTTTTTTTTTCAAATAACGAAGCCGTTTAGTAGGAGTATGGAATAGAAGCCAAAATATTGCGTGTTGCAAAATATTTTTTTACAGCAAAAGTATTAACCATACAAAAAAGTACCCTCGGCAAAATGAATCTATAGCAAAATCATATATTTTTCAAATCTTCAAGAGAAGCCGTTAATGAGCAGTACGGTTCATAAAGTGACCGTGTTACGCTACCAAACGGGACTTAGGCCGTTAAGTATAGATTATCGATTTTCAATTGTAGATGCAAAATATTCCAACACGCTGAAAGATTAACACCAAACTATAAATGTACGCCCACTTTTATTTACCTGACAAACGAATCATTTCAAAGCTCCATTCACATTTCACACTCAAGTTCACACAAGTTAGCCAACTCGTAATTACACTCGAACCGAACGTGATACCTTCCTCACCGAACACGCGATTCCATACAAAAGAATTTACGAACACCGTGTCACACAGTGTCGTGATTCATTACCAAGCTAGCATAGACAGTGTGTAGTTGGAAAACTCTATAAAATTTAACCCACCTCATTTAATATGGCCACCGAGAAACAGCGCACACTACGCCGTGGTATTTTCTCTTTGCGCTATCAATTATGGAGGGGAACTAAAATATTAATTTCGCTTTTAGACTATTTTCGAGACTCCATTGGTGTTTATATTCTCGCTTTAAAACGTATGGTTTATTCGTTTAGCTTTTGAACTAACACAAAGGAGAGTAATTTAATGTTTTCGTTGAATTTCGCTTTTTAAAGTCATCTGTCAGTTTATTTCAGAGTTACCTTTGAAAGATTGTTGAGTGTTTTGAGTGAATTTTCGTCGCTAATGTGGTAAATGTATGTGTTTGAGTTCGAACGTGTTGAAATAAACCATTTATTTTGTGTACCTAAAAATGAAATAAAGCTCAATAATAATCTATTTATAGTTTATAAGTTACCAAATGTACTTTGTAGGGTCAACTGTGGCATCATCACTTTCTAACTTTACCCTCCTGGGTAAAGTCAGTATTGTACTTAAATTTCACTCGATATCTAAAAATTTGTTGCCGCCATTTATATTGAAGCGAGACAGATGTAGACTAGTCTACTATTTGTATCAATTTTGTCGTGATCGAGAGATATTTTAATACAGTTCTCATTGGTAAAGTTGTTTTTTTATAATTCTTTATGATATCTTTTCAAAAATCTCTTTACGAATATTAACTGTTGTGAAACAGAGCACCTGCCATCGTATCTCTAAACTACTCTTGGTTGACTGGTAGAGTATGCCCAAGGCATTAAGTTCGCCTTTGTACTTAATTGTGTGCGAGAAGTTTTAATAAATTAATCAATAATAATCGATCATCAGAAGATGCTAGTATGCCAGTTTCCCATAACATTTGACTTGGATTTTTAAGTCTGAGACTGAAAAAAAGTATAAATATTACTGAACAATGGCACTATGTAAATTACATAACACATAATATCATATTAACCTGGTCTATTACGAAATGTAGCCTTAAATAAACCAAAGGAAAGCTGGTAATTAGTCCATAAGCTAGGTCCACACCGGCTGGAATAGCCCGAACGTGCTTCCCTCGCTGATGGCAACCAAAGATAATTTTTGGCTCTTAAACTGATACGTGTTACGACGCACCACTACCTACACCTAGAGTACTAGCCCGCGTCGATAATGTGTTCTAACCTTAACTTCAAGCTGTTTTTACGATGTTTCAGTACTTGCTTACGACCACGGCTGTATTTAATTGTTTCAATGTGGTTGTAACGATTTCTACTCCGTTTGAGGGTAGTTTAAAACTAGTTAGTGCCACTTTCGAGACGTCATTAAGAATGGTTCGCTGGTTTAAAAACGGCCACGCTGCTTAAGAGGGCTGCTGCACAAAATATTTTTTTTTTACGTTTTTTTGCAATTTGTAGGTGAGTAGGTATCCCAGTATATTATTAACATTAAAATACATACTTACAACTAATGAATTAATAAAAAATAACAAAATTAAATCCTAATTTAACTGACACTATTCCCTCCCCCTCCCACCCTCTCCACACTCTCTAATTTCATTTAATCCCATTGAATTACTTTTCATGAAATATACTTTCAATAGGATTTATTGAACTTGCAAACTGAAAAAAACATAAGATAATTTAAACTTCCCGGGCTACCTTAAAGCATCCTCCTTAAACTAACGTTAGTTGAGTTTGAATTTTTACCAGATGCCAATAAAAAGCAAAAAGCTTAAAAAACGTACCATATTGTAGCAAGCACCCTACAAATTAAGCCTTACAGCCGTCATCCCTCAACTTTAAGATGAAAACGCTAAAATATTCAAGGAGAGCACTCTTGAATCTTTATGACGCCTATACACAAATAAAATGAGGAACATTTTTATCTTGACGAAATGTGACGTCATCACGTACCGCTATATTTTCCTTTGACATCGTGCAATAAAGAAAAATCTTGCACCTTTCGACTTATTCCCAGCAAAACCGGAAAAAATGTGAAAACTCAAAGAGAACGGTCTGGTTTTATTTTCCGAATTAGCTTCGTTTTTATGAAGATACTGATGCGTTCTAAACGATCTTTTCCGTTGAGGCTCTTGAGCGATTGTGGCTCGTTTATTTTTTGCTTTGGCTGATTTATAAAATGCTTTTGCCTTTGTTGTATTGTGTTGGAATTAATAAAAGTAGATCCGTGACCTTTTGACCAGACTTTATCCCCCTTGCTAGAATGTACCAAGTGTACAGTGGGCTGCATCAATTGGGTACCCCAGTTGTATTAACATTTTAGTACAACTGGGGTACCCAATTGATGCAGCCCACCGTACACCTACAAGTTGTACACCTACAACTTCGACGAATATTTTAAGCGCCACTGATGTGTAAATGTGTAAGCACCATGTATTTATTACAGAATTAATTTATCTGTAATTGCTTCAATTTGATTCTGTTTACCTATTTTGGTATGGTAATTTTATTCTGGGTGCATCGTTTTCACACATAACCAAATAATGAATTACCTATGTTTTTTTTTTTTTTTTTTTTTTTTTTTTTTTTTTTTTTTTTTTTTTTTTTTTTTTTTTTTTTTTTTTGGGTGGCCCGCCTGGGCCCCAATTCTGTATGGTTATAATGTTTCCCCGCGAGACCTTCAAACTACGTCAATATCGTGTTTTTTAGAAACCAATGTAACGGTAAGGAAACGTAATGTCATATTCTGTATGTTCCAAGACAATTTGTCGGTTTAAGATTAGCAGATGTCGTGTGTGATCTAAGGAATTGACATGGTTGCGAAGTAAGCTATCGTTTTTTTTTTTTTGGTGGGAAATCATCAAATAACTTCTCCCGCTCTGGGTGGAGCGGGAGGGCGTGTCAGACTTTTACTGACTAAAACCCACCCGTGTTCCCTCAGTTGCCTGTGTGCCAGGGGCCGCGGTATCTCTTTCGAACAACCCGCACCCCTGGCAGGCATCGGTCCTTGCGAACCCCACCTATTGGTGCTGACATCTCTTTGAGGCGCGCGTGGAACACAACGCGCCGTCGACCCGGGCTTGGTCCTTACCGGACAGCGAGCTACCCATTACTCGCCGTCCGCAAGCCCGCGCCTACGGTGGCCGGGAATCAGCCTGGGATTCCCGACGCCCAGGGCTTCTCCCGCGGCGACTACGGCCGTGAGGGCGCATATACTGCCTCTCCCTCACGTGCGCCGCCTCCCTCTTTGCGAGCATTACTGCTTCGCAGAAGGAGGTGACGGCTAACCATTCACTCTCGCTCCGTACCATGGCCTGCACCAGGGCCGGACGCGAGAGATCGCCGCCGCCGATCGCCTCCACGAGGACACGGCGGTGCTCCGCCCAAGCCGGGCAGACCGCCACCGTATGCTCCACCGTGTCCTCAGGGCGATCTTCGCAATGGAAGCACCCGGGCGTTTCCTCCCGCCTTATACGAAACAGGAACCTCCCGAAACAACCGTGTCCGGTGAGGACCTGCGTCAGGCGGAAGGTGAGGACGCCATGCCGCCTCTCAAGCCACTCCTCAAAGAGGGGACTTACCGCCGCTATCGTGGCGTGCCCAATGAATTACCTATGTTAAATATTGTACTTGAAACATTTTAAAAAGAGTAACGGTGGAGTTTCTTGCCCATTCTTCTCCATACGAAACTACATTTTGGAAGGGGCGACTAGAATCAATTCTATTATAATGTAAATGTTGACGTTCAAAAGTGCCTCTAAGTGCCTATTTGAAATAAATGCTTTGACTTTGATGCCGTAATTAACAAAAGTAGTGGTCGTTTGACTATGATTAATTAAAATGGAAATACATCACTACATGTTATAAAACAAAGTCCTCGCCGCGTCTGTTTGTCTGTCTGTATATTTACGACTAGCTGTGCCCGCGACTTCGTTCGCGTGGATGTCGTAAAACAGCATTGTGCCACTTATACACAATGTACCACCCCCTTCAGGGAGAATTTTTCGACCCGATCTGGTGTTTTTTTCTAGTAAAAAGCTCCACAAAACTTGTGTTTTTTAGGTAAACGCTTCTCTATAATATACTATGTTAGCGGTGGAACCACCTGGAGCGTGCACAAAAATGTTGCTAGGGTTGCTCACACGCGAAAGTGCTACATAAAGTTGGCCGTGGGAAAAGCAACCAATGCTTAGGTCCACCCCCGCAACGGACAGTGTTTGGCCCTGAGCTTTGTTAATGGTCATGGCGTAACATAGGCTGACGGGGAATTGTACACGTTTAAAACTAAATGGGAAATTGTTGGGTATGAGCGGAATTCTGGGAATCTGGGAATAAAAACAACATCACCGGTGCCACAACCTGTTAAGATTTCTGCTTCGATGACGTTGTGTAAGAGATTGGTGACTATGAGCCGAGTGCCGTTGCAAAGTTTGGGAGGACTTAAATCTCTAAGAAGAATGATTGGCACTCCGACTTTAAAAAAAAAATTGTGTGCTGGAAGACCTATTAAGGGAAATAGGGAATCTTAGAACTCTACAGGATAGTGTGTGGCATCTTCTTCTTCCGTAACCGTATTAACCGAAGTATATTGCTTACTTTCCCCAGAATAACATGTGCCAATATTTGTGCATTTAATGCTGCCGCTTGATCGTTGCGGGGGGTCAAAATAACTCGTTGGCACAGCCAAGCAGCAGCGTGGTTACTCATATCAGTAGGATTTCCATACACTGAAGAAATGAATACCAGCCGTGAACCAACGTTGCAACATAGGTTCTCTACCAAAACTACTTTACTATCTTGTGTGGTGTGAAATGTGCCATCACCTTATCAATACACAGACAGACAATCCATGCGATAGTATTATAGTAGTCAAGAATCAATCAATACCAGACACCCAATTATCCTCAATACAAAAGTGATACATGAGCGAGGGTCATTCTTCGGTGGAAAATCTTAACACCGCGAGTCAGAAAGTGACCTTAAAAGAACAACGCCATCTATCGAGCACGAAGTCATACTGTCAAACTATTACGCATGGGAAAACGTTAGAACAAACGGTTTGTAAGCTATGTCTATGTACCACATAAAAAATATAGAAATAATTATAAGAATAAATATTTTTTTTAAAGGAATTGACATTTCATTTCAAGTTAAATTAATTAATTTTGAATGATGGGTGACGCCATCTAAAGCACTACAACTAAACTAATTGACAACGCATTTTGAAAATTATTATTAGCCTAACTTTTGATTGGGTCATTGGGTGTGATTATTCTAACCACATAATCTATTCGCAATATATAAGCGCGCTTTATTTTAAGTATGCGCGCGAGGGGTTATTAGTACATATTACATTTGTTAGTACCGTTTCGCGCCAATAGATGTCGTTACGTGTTTCAACATTACGTAATTAAATTCTTCTTGAATACTTTCAATTGATCATATCTTTTGATTGAGCGAAGCGATTGCGATGAAACAAAGACTAAAATATACTCCGAGTTATAAATAATGTTTTAATATAAAATTTAACCATATTAGTTTCGTTCTTTTGACGTGATACTTGATCTATTCACGCATCTGAACAGAAATCAGGAATACCGACAATGGACATCGGAAACACAGACAAAAATTTCAAAAAGGATTAAAATGGCATATGTTGATTATCCTTTACCACCCCAACTAATTTTTTTTCAAATATTTTGAATGTACAGAAACAGTTCGTCTACAGATTTATTATATGTATAGATAAACTCAAAAGTACTGCACGGATTTTCACCAATAGACAGAGTGATTCATGAGGAAGGGGTAGGTGTATAATTTGTAAAGGTGCCTATTGTTTAAATTGGTTAACAACGGCGAAACCGCTGGCAAAAGCTTGTTATAGTATAAAAATGTTAGTATTCTGCACTCTTTTTCAATGTAAACATAGCTTAGCCAAACTTCAAACTCCTCCATTCGTGTAATTTTAGTAAAAAAGGGTACTTATAAAGTGTTTGCTACACGTATTAAAATATAGATTACTAGTCCAGTATATTATGAAAATATTACATTTTCAACAGTTAAATACGATTATGGTTCTAACCACTGAACTGCACTTCAAAAAGTGCCAAAAACAGCGGTCATAATACTAAACCAAATGGACATAATATCTCTATCGGCCTGAAAATGTACGTATTTATGCGCCGCAGTGTGAATATTTTGGTCGTGACCTAGTTCGGTAACAGCCAAGTCAGCGCAGCCTGAAAGGGAATCGATAGTTTTAATATAAAATGGACAATGTAAGTTCGGAAATAAGTAAGCACTTAGTTCTCTCAGCTGAATTGAAAAGTCGATAACTTTAACACTGGCATAGTAAAAAAAAATGTAGAAGATGATCACTTATTAATTTCATAGTTTGTTATGTAGACATGCATTTTAAAAGAGTAACGGTGGAGTTTCTTGCCCATTCTTCTCCATACGAAGCTACATTTTGGAAGGGGCGACTAGAATCAATTCTATTTTAATGTAAATGTTGACGTTCAAAAGTGCCTTTTAAGTGCCTATTTGAAATAAATGCTTTGACTTTGACTTGACTTTGACTTTGAGACTCAAATCTTTTAAGGTATAACATACCAAAAATATGTTACTTTGTACGCCATAAATGGCAAAACATGCAGATCTACCTGATATTTTAAAACCTTGCACATTTATTTGATGTATACTCATGTTTTACAATAAATATATTCTATTCTATTCTATTCTATACTGCCTCGTTGGTCTAGTTCCCGCAAGCGCTACTCCTGAGGTTGTTGGTACGATCCCCGGGTTGGGCAAAATGCAATTGGGTTTTTCTTTCTGGAATTACTCAGTAGCAGCCCGGAACCTGGATTTTTCCCCGGTTGGAGACAATAACCTCGCTCCCTATTTACATGGAATTTAAACTTAACTGGCGAAATGTGCTCTGACCAACCTCTGTTATGTATGTATGGTGCTGATCCGCGCGTCAACTTCGTGAACGGGCGCCGTCGGTTGAGACTGGTCATCTCCTAACTTCCATGGCTTATTTTAAATCTTATATTTAGATTTTTTTTTCTTTAACATTGTTCTCACTTATAGAAGCAACAAGAATAATGTTCCCAATATTTTGTAATACCTAACATAATTAAAAAGAGTGTCCATGGAGTTTCTTGCCCGTTCTTCTCCATAGAGATCTACGTTTTGGAATGGGCAACTAGCTTTAACTTTCCAACTGGTCAATTCAAAAGTGCCTGTAAATGGTTTTATTGAAATAAATGCTTTGAGTTTGAGTATGTATTAAAAAAGATTTGTATTTTACGAAAATAAATGTAATTATTTATTACTATGTTCTTTTCATGATTCAGTACCCACTCGTATTCGTTACTATCTTATTTAACGTTACACAATCATTCTAATTAGTATTCCGATCCCATAAAATGTTGTCAAAATTGTGCTAGTTTTCATAAGATAAAACTACTACCGTCATTTTGCAAAATATTTGTACAAGTTCCTTGTGAAAATTATCAAGTTTATAAGCATGACAGGCTGATTAAATTTTCGAATTGCTAAGACAGCTTAGTCTTTGTAAAGTAATATTCAAAGTCTACTTAGTCAGAACTTGGTATTGTTGTACATTTCAAAGTTTTGATTTAAAGCAACCGGTGACTTGAAAATTAAACTATTGTTTTAAGGTAACTAGTTACCTACTGGAAAAGATTTAACTATTATAGCTTTTCTTTGAGAGTTTTCACCCAACGTACGGTGAAGCAAAAAAAAAACTACAAAGTGAAAAATAACTTTAATTTCGGAAGTCGGTGTCTTTAGTATTTGAATGTTTTGTCACCGCCTTCCGAAATTAAAGTTATTTTTCACTTTGTAGAGTTTTTTTGGAAGTCGGTTGTTTTTTTTTTTTAAAGTGGTACACATGTGCTTACCCCTTCACAGCATATCGGCGTGATATTATGTTATGAACTGGTGTAAGCAATAGACAGACATGAGATTTCAGCAATCCCACTCCATTTGCTATCATTTATTAAGGAGTTTCGTTGCCTATCTCCGAAGTTCTTCATCAGATCTTCACCAAATTGAAATGAGACCACTCCGAGAAAGTACTCTTCCAAAAAATACCCAAATCGCTTCGTGTGCCTATAAAATTTGAAGAGTTCTCTCTATTTCTCCAGGATCCCATCATCAGCGTCATCAGAATATCAGCGTCAGGTATATTTGCCTGACACATGCTGAGCTGCACTCCCATTTGGTGCAACCTTGACACGCACACCGCACCTTGTAATTTGAATGGAATGATGTAATAGTGTCATTATATTTCAAGGTTCCGACGAATTAAAAACCTCCTCCTTTTTGAATTCGGTTAGTAAAAAGGTAAGTCATGATTTCGACAGGTACGTTTTACAATGTATGTTTACTCGTTTCGTGATAACTTCTAAAGCATTTATCATACTTTGACAAATAAGGTATCGTTGGTGGCGTCTTTATCGTCCGCCCTGAGTCTGCCAGAAACGTCACTTAGCCTATGCTATGTGACGTTTCTTTTCCAACTCTCCTGTCGCTGGTCTACTGAAAGATACTGTTGTCATAATCAGTCGTACCTATGTGCTCCTCTATCTTCATATATTTTTCTTTTCTAATGTGTGTAAGTGTATTAAGTTATAGGTAAATAAAACAGGAGTTGTCGATGCCTATACTCATTATCAGTGTTTATAACATAATCATACTCCATTCAAGTTTAAACGTGAGTAATGTAGTTAAGAAAACGTTAATCTTTACTTCACATTAAGCAACGTTTTTAAGGGAAAATGTATCTCCCTATAGTTTTAAATTCAACTCGCTACCTCAGGTTTTCAACACTGAATATTTTTAAACAATTTGTTTTTTTTTACATTGCTAATACTCCAAACTATTATTCGATCTAATCTCAATGACTCTCCAGAATTTTTAACCAATTTTGTTAAAGACTTAAAGCAACAACTTTTAGAAAAAAAAAAACAACAAATATTACGAAAACACTGGATTAATGCTTACAGCTCAGCTCGCCATAGTTTAAACAACTGTTGTAGACTGTTTTAGAGAATAAAAAATTGAATCTGTTTCAATTAGGTAATGGCTTTTAAACCTAAAAACGATGAACTACACAGAAGAAACTACAAACATAAAATAATTCCAGCATTTCTCACCTTTAAGTCACAACCTTATCTTACAAAAACCGTAGAAAACCTTTAAAAAGGCCTAAAACTAAAAACAAAATCAATTAAGACTTCCAATTAACATCCACCGTCCTAATCAAGGAAAATTAGAGGTCCGTATATAGTACCGTAAACTGGGCGAAACCCTGCCCGGATTAATTGTGTTAGACTAATATCCGGGCTAACTGGTGGCCGGTTAACAGGGGTCGGTTGAAACATTATCTAGCACACGTTTATGTGTCGTGGGTACGCGGTATATATATATCGGCTTTTGTTCTATTTAGGAATTGCCGGAAAATATCTATTAATGTGGTGATGGATTTTGTCAATTTCGTAGAAGATTATTTGGTATTCGATTTTAGTATTAAAAACGGCCGCTAATATTGTTTGTTTTATTCTTACAAATTTTGACGTCTGTTTTTGTCTGCGTTAAAATAATTAAAACAGAAAACATGCAACGCAGCTGCCTTAATCTCTTCCTGACAATCAATCCATTGTGTTGTTCATTTTATCTGTTTTATTCCAACCCAGCTGATCGCTAATTTCCTAACAACAATCCCTACTCTAGTCTTAAAACACAGCATAAAAATTACTCTTCACAATCCAGTTCATATTCAGCCAGAATAATGATTTTCTAAACAAAAGCTTTTGCGGCCACAATAACGCGAATGCATAAAACCATTTCACTTTAATAATTTAATATCATAGGCTCGCTAGATTCAAAACTACAGCCTCGTAATAGCTTATAACAGTAGCCGCAGGTTTACTGCGCAATATAAACTAGTTAGAAGCGCCACAGATAAGTGTGTAAAATGGAGTGCTTCACGAGTTATTATGGATGGCTGTCCGGTAAGGACCAAGCCCGGGTCGACGGCGTGTTGTGTTGCACGCGCGCCTCAAAGAGATGTCAGCACCAACTGGTGGGGTCCGCAAGGGCCGATGCCTGCCAGGGGTGCGGGTTGTTCGAAAGAGATACTGCAGCCCCTGGCACACAGGCAACTGAGGGAACACGGGTGGGTTTTAATCAGTAAAAGTTTGACACGCCCTCCCACTCCACCCAGAGCGGGAGAAGTTATTTGATGATTTCCCACCCAAAAAAAAACCGTTTACACCATCTTAGTTTATGAGAAAGGGCTTTTGAGCTTACGGCTATAGTTAGCTGGAAGCTCAAATGCCTCTTCACATACATTAATGAGTGGCGATTACTATATTGAGCAAATTGCTTGTTGGTGATTTCTGCATATTACGAAGATTGAATAGAGAGAACTCGTTTTTTGTATGCTATGCCGTAGATTGGAAAAGCTATAGCAAAAGAAAGACATGCTGGTATTTGGCAATATATCGTGAAACACATTTTTTTTTAAATTACCGCCACTTCATTAGATACTTTATGAGAAAAGGCGATAACTACTTAAGCAAATTGCGTGTTGGTGATTTCTGCATGTTTTGAAGGTTCAATAGCGACAACTCGTTTTTCGTATGCTCTGCCGTAGATCGGAAAAGCTACTCCAAAGCACGACGTTATAGAATGCAACAGAAAAAGAAAAAGCAGCATCATCGTCGTGTTGTCAAAAGAACAGCAATAATCAACACTATAAATAAGCGCAATAAGGTAGCAATCGAGGCAACTTTACAGCCATCTCTACTGGTCCTATCTCACAGACTTTCCAAACTGATTGCTCCATTTGCTTCCTACTCTGTGGAGAGCATGTGGACTGGCTTGCAATAACTCAGTTATTGCAGACACAAAACGAATTAATCACCGTAACCGGCCATAGAAGCAACCAAAGGGGTTTTATATTTAATAATGTGGTGGTATTGAGGTAATGGCTCCAGTTTATACTGTTCTGTTTTTCATAAAAATAGAGTTAATTTCTGAGTGATACCTATTTTGGCATATGTAGGTACTTAACACTTTCGATGCCATATACGAAAAATAATTCGTTCGTGTGCCCACAACTCGCATCCGAGTCGTCGCTATAAGTAGTCTCGCTAGTCGGGTCCTGGGCATGAACAGAAGTCATCAAATAGCTACTTAAAGCGACGACTCGGATGCGAGTTGTGTGCCGCGAACGAATGATTTTTCGACCCATACCCTGGGTGCTGGCATCGAATGTGTTAAGCGTTTATCCTATTGCTCGCAGAACAGATGGCCGATGCATGGAGCCGCAAGGTTCTGGAGTGACGACCGCGTACCCGAAGACGTCGAGTTGGAAGGCCTCCTACAATGTGGACCGATGACCTTGTGAAGGCCGCAGGAATCCGCTGAATGCAGGAAGTACAGATCCGGTTGAAGTGGTGCAGCTTTGGGGAGGCCTAAGTCCATCAGTGGAAGTCTTTCAGCTGAAATGATGATGATGATAATGATGAACTTATTATCTTGAATATGAAGAGTGTGCGAAAAAAATTCGTCGCGATATTTTTGCGTCGAAACTTGAAATTACTCAAGTATTTTGACCAAAAATAATTCGTTTTGGGTAGTTGTTAAAACCTTAGAGGTATAAGAGGACCATTGTCGAGCTCTCTGTCATAGATAATTACTTTGTTATGTATTTTTTTTTTATAAAAAAATCGTAACGACTGTAGATCGCCGCAATCGACTCCTAGTTTGGAACAACAAAGGATGAAGCGCCAAGTTAGCCCGCGAAATCCAAAACTTACGGTATTTGCAATTCCACTGACAAATTGTACTCGTATATTGATTACCTAATATAAGATTCGCGACCGATTTTTTAAATTTGTATTTTTAGTGCCAAATAAATGTTGCTCCTACTTTTCTAAAAATTAATTTTAATTTTAATGTGAAACCTACATTCACGTTATTTTTAAATTTGTATTTTGAGTGCCAAATAAATGTTGCTCCTACTTTTCTAAAAATAAATTTTAATTTTATTATGTGAAACCTACATTCACGTTTTCTCAAGCCTACCATTAAAAAGTTTTGATCACAATTCGTCCTACATAAACCGTATAAGTACGCTTAGCGGATCCGTAATTTCATTGAAACTTCAAACTACCCCACAGAACGGCCATTAAAGATATCGTTACCTTAATAATATTTCTTTGTGAAGATATGACTTTCTGAAATGACTAAGTAGATTGTTTTAACTTTAATAAAAGAGGAGCTATAAATCTTAGCGTATGGACCTATTAAAAGTTTTTTTTTTTAATGAAAAATTGCCAAGTGCGAGCAGAACTCGCAAACGAAGACTTTCGTAAGAAAGACAAAAAAACGCCGGAAAAATCACGTTTCTTGTGTAGCTATTCCCTTAAATTTTTTACTTTATTTTTATAACTTGTATAGCTGCAATAGAAATACACACTCTGTAAAAATATGAAATGTTTACCTATTTATTACATATTTAATCTGGATAATTAAAACTACGATATACAAAATAAATACAAAAAACAAAAGGACACTTAGGCGTCGAAGTATTCCTCCGCATCGCTGTCATCAGGAAACGTGCCCAGAAGACTGGCAGCATTGCCACGTTGAATGGCAATGCTAATTCTTTGGCCAAAGAACGACCCAGCCCTCTGGTCACGTGAAGTGTCGACCAGCCGGCGAGAAATTTCCTTAAAGAGGAGACGTGCACTCGGGCCCCATGACCCGAGCGTTTCGACCCCAAACGCTTATTACACGCTTTATATTAGCTTCACTTGTATGTTTATTTGTTTGTATGTAACCGACTCCTTAGAGCGCGATTTTGACCCACTTTAAACGGTCAAATTTCATTGAAACTTTGTAAACTTATCAAAGACCGATGACAATTCAATAATTAAAAAGAATTAGAAAAATTAAAAGAAAATGAAAAAAAAACTATTAAAAAGCGTGGGGTGCTTGACATTAAGTGTGAAAAAGCACCCCACGCTTTTTAATTGAATTAAATTATTTTCTCCTTTTTTAGTTTGGTTTTTAAAGCGTGTTTTTTAGTTTTCTAAACTATTATTTATTACAATAGCATCCTATAGGATGTGGTGGCCAGACACTTCTTCCGCCATAAGAAAATTTTTGGCCATTTGACGGTATGTTTAGTTGTTGGGTGGTCTTCTCATTCATTTGTATTTAGATTAAGTTAGTAACAATAATGTTATAAGCAAATCTGTTACTAACAATTTACGGATTTAGTTGTCCGAAATAAAATAAATTTATTTTATTACAGTTCATGTAAAACAGCCCACTGATAGACAGTCCAACGGACGGGCACCGGATGCTTAGTAATAGGTAAAAAGAAATACGCAGTATACGAACTATCCAGGAAACTAACATCTATACACCGTAAGGACTATTATTGCTTGCAGCGCTCAGCCGCTATAGTAACGCTTCCTAATAGATGTGGTGATTGTGTGCACGGGATTTTGTTTTAAAATTGGTCAGATGTACGTTTCCTCGATAGTACCTAGTTATACTTTGGAAAAATCTTTAAAGATCGGACCTACGTTATTTGCGCAACTGATAATGAGTCAAAGAAATTCCGTTTGAATTTATTTACTAATTAATATATAGATATATATTCGACGTTATTTCAGCGACATTACGAACTATTTTTGAACAGTTGGGTTGAAAGCCTTTAGATTCATAACTACGTAAGCTTAAAGAGGAAAAAATTACAAAAAACATATAAAATCAAGATCAATCTAAAAAAAACGAAGTAACTAAGTAAGTTTCTCTTTTATGTCTTATACATCGTTATTTTTTAAGTATCTAAGTATACCTTCTTTTGACGTCTCTATCAGACTTCAAACCTAGACAAAAATCGGATCATTAATAAAAAATCCCAAAGTTATCTATTTTCAAAAGATGAACAACCCTGAGCTTTCAAAATGATTAAGAAAGTCACTTATCTCTGTCCCGCCCACGCAACCTTCAATAGAAATCGACATCCACAAAGATTAATTAATATAGTTACCTCTAACCCTAAACATCCCACGTCCTTTCAATATCTATATTCTATACACCCATTCCTCTATGCATTAAAACCCTTAACTTAATTACCGTATCCTTCAGCGATGCGGGGGTTGAAAGGAATTTCATTAAGATCCCGGAGCACCTTGGCGTATCACGTGAGAATTTTTCAATATCGGTCGATTGTACCTAGAGAACCCACGTATTATGACGTCTTTGCGCTCTGTCGATAGGTTTTTGTTTAATTTTATATGTTGGTATTAAAGTTTTGAATTGATTCATTTTTTTTTTCTGTAATAGTCGACTATCAACCCGCTGTTTCTTCGCGCGGTTTTACGTCATACAACATCGGAATTTCTTTACTTTCATCACCATCATCATCATTTCAGCCGAAAGACGTCCACTGCTGGATATAGGCCTCCCCCAAGCTCCGCCACTTCGACCGGTTCTGTGCTTCCCGCATCCAGCGGACTCCTGCGGCCCTCACAAGGTCATCGGCCCACCTTGTGGGAGGCCTACCAACTTTACGTCTTCCGGTGCGCAGTCGCCACTCCAGAACTTTTCGACCCCATCGGCCATCTGTTCTTTACTTTATGTTAGTTTAAATTATGTTATATACTAGAGAGCAGTGGTGGCCCAGTGGTAACGGCCGCGACTTTCGATATGTAGATCGTAGGTTCGAACCCCGACAGGCGTTTTACTTTGTGTAAATTATTTCATCACCACTGCTCTCAAAACGGTGATGGAAAACATCGTGAGGAAACCGGCATGTCCTAGAACCAAAAATTCGAAGACATGTGTCATCTACCAAACCGCACTCGGCCCGCGTGGTGCATTATGGCCCGCTCCCTCTCACAAAGATGAGGCCTGTGTCCCAGCAATGGGATCATTATAGGCGGATTATGTTTTCATATACAAGAACTTCTCGGAATAAATTCGCTAGATGATTTTGAAAACCACATTAAAATCATACACAGACAGACACGAAAAGCGACTCTAATTTATAAAATGTATAGAAGATTAACTAGCTATATCAGAGAATTTGTTTGTATGAATAATAATGTCGAGGAGTTACACAACGCTCGCACGGACGACGTGAAAATATTGTGCAGTGGTTTTTCTAGTTTTGGCGCTTGGCAGTCCGTTGCAGTTTCGCGTGCGAAAAAAAATCGTCGCGATTTTTTAACGTCCCATCCGTACAAACTTGGAATTACTGAAGTATTTTGAAAAAAAATATTCGTTTTTGATAGTTGTTAAAACATTAGAGGTATAAGAAGACCATTGTCTAGCTCTCTGTCATAGATGATTATTTTGTTTTGTACTGTTTTATTTTATTTTATTTATAAAACAATAGTAACGTCTGTGCATCGCCGCAATCGACACTTAGTTTGGAACAGCAACAATAATACACTTTAGTTTAGTCAACTTTGTACAAATGAGTTTTGTCCACGACTTTACTTAACCCAGCACTATATGCAATCGTGATTGTATTCTAAATTGAACTTTTTCTCATTCAAGTGTTCCCTGGCCAGTTCCAATTTGGCACTGGTCATATGTTTAATTATCGCGCGAACGGTTCCAAATTGGAAGCGCATAGCACTCAATGTGCGGATTGCATGTTTTGAATTTGGCAGAGTTTGCACATGACGGCTGTTTGTCCACCATCTCCGTCAACAGGACGCCAACGAGAAACGAGATTATTTGACCCGAACGTGGTTTCTTTGGTGTGCTGTAGACACGCAGCTGTAGTGAATGTATGTATCGCTACTTCGTTGCCGTCACCTCGTTCACGTTGGCGTTCCCGTTGATAGTGGTGGTGGACAAACGGCCTGTGAGTGTATTTTCTTCTAAACGATGGCACGTACAGCGGTTTAGATCAGATTATGCAGCTGGGATTAAGTGGAATATGCTCTGGTTATGCAACAACGGAATGGTTTTTCTCGTTCACATTAATACACAAAGTCATTCACAAGAATAGGTACTCATAGGGACGCTATCGGCTCCGTGCCTCGGAACGCATTAATCTGTTTGGGTCCGGCTGTCATTTGTGGATTGGGTCGTCAGAAGCCCGAAAGTCTGACAACCAATCTTACTATGGGCATCGTATTACCCAGTAACTGGGTTCTGGAGGTTAGATAGGCAGTGTCATTATGATCTTCCTGTTAGTTTGAATTTCCTGTGTGTGGTTCAAATTAAGTATTTACCTTTCTTTTCTTTCTTTCTTTCAGTCGCTCCATGTAAACTACTGGTATTCAGTTGCATCTGGTTAAACTGGAAAGACAAAAATAATAACCTTGAAGTCGCGAGAAAAAGGGTATTAACAGACAGACGAACGAACAACGAAGTGATCCTGTAAGGGGTTCCGTTTTTTCTTTTGCGGCACGAAACACTAAAAACAAGATGGCGGTATTTAGTACCGTACCGTAGTTTAAACCTACGCTTTTTATTGATTTACCCACAACAAAATAGTGTTAAACATTTTACTATGATTTTAACCAGCCAGTTTAAAACTCAGCACTACTTCATTCGAGATTTTTTTTCAAAGGAGGTTAGTATAACGGAGTAGTCATAAGCGAGCGGGGGCGCCAGTAATTATCGTCTAGCCGTGGATAATTAAAGCGTTCTGCGGCTTTCAGTTTCATTTAGTTTTTTCAACATTACTTTATCAGGTTTCAGCAATTTCTTGGATGTAACTTGTAGTGTTTTTTTAGATGAACTGAAGTTATGTTAAGTTAACCCTCATAATTAATCATTAAAATAAACGCTATAAAAAAATCTGTTATACAGGGTGAAATTGAAAACATGCGACAAACCGAAATGGGAGATTGTACTCATCATTATGAACAACTTTTACTAAGGGACCAATGATGCAATCGCAAAAAAAAAACAGCTGTTCCCTACATTTTGACGAGTTATGCGAACATAAATGTAGGGAACAGATGTTTATTTTTTCGCGATTGCATCATTGGTCTCTTAGTAAAAGTTGTTCATAATGATGAGTACAATCTCCCATTTCGGTTTGTCGCATGTTTTCAATTTCAACCTGTATAATTATTAGTATTAAAGCTATCTTATTATACATAATACTATAAATGTGAAAGTTTGTGTGTTAAGATGTTTGGATGTTGAAATCCGATCAGCCGTTTTTGCGTGATGAACTAACTCATCACGCAAAAATGGCTGATCGGATTTCGATGAAATTTGGCATACAGATACTTTATAACCTGGATTAACATATAGAACACTTTTCATCTCGGTAGTAAGTTTCCGTGGGTTAATTTTAGACCTGCACGCGGGCGAAGTCACTGGCAAAAACTAGTACCTAATTAATATTTTTTAATACAGTAATTTTTGAACTAATGTGGCAAGGGCTAGGTACGTTGTCCGCAGAACAGATGACCGATAGGGTCGAAGGGTCCTAGAGTGGTGACCGCGTATCGCAAGACATAGACAACCCTAAAAGGCCTCAAACAAGGTCGACCGATGATCTGGTGAAGGCCAGGAATTCGCTGGAAGGATGGATTAAGATTAGGTACATGAAGTGAGACATTTAATCAATGCATTATGTCATTTAATTTGATCAAATTTTAGGTAGATATCGTCTAATTTAAAACTACACGCCCTATCACAAAAATGTCAATTCTAACATTTGAAATATGTTTGCAACCAGCAGTGGAGGAGCGTGCAGTTCTAAACTAGACAATGTCTACCTAATTTTATTTTTCACTTTTACTTGCGAACATAATATTCTTAAAGCACGCGCACGCTTGCTTGCCGACAAATACAACTCCATCTAATGAGCTGTACACTTCAGCCACAAAACAAAAAAGTATACTAAATCCACTTATAACAACACTCCAAAATTTTAACGTTTCTGAAATTATTCACCTTTGTTACAAATGGTGCGATTTCTCGCGACAAATCTCACAGTTTCATATCAACAACTACAAACAACATAACTAAAACAAGAAAGCTTTCTTTCTTTTTGACATTATATTAACAGAGCGTTTATGGAGCAGTTGTGGCCTAGCGGAATCGGTCCCGAATTAAATCATGAGTTCTACCTAGGCAAGCACTTTACCACAGCGCTCAAAACGATTAAGGAAAATATCGTGAGGAAACCAACATGTATTACATACTCTGTGAATTTTTTTTTAAGTGTCTTACTATTAATATGCAACACAAAGACAAACCCCTGACAAAGACAAAGCCCTGTGACAGAAGGACGGACGGACCACAGAGCCATAGTGATAGCGTGAAGCTGGCCCCCTTTGGGTATGGCACCCTAAAAACAAAACAATCATCATATCAGCCGAAAGACGTCCACAGTTGGACATAAGCGTCCCCCAAAAGGGGGGATTTGCCATAATCGCCACGCTTGGCAGATGGGTTGGCGATCGCAGTATGGTTGTCAAATACATAGAGAATGCTGCTGCCCCATTCTCTAGTAAGTCCCTTAGTCGCCTTCTACGACGCCACACGGAAAAAAAAATCAAAACAATATCGTAGAAAATAACCAACATTTCAATTCAAAGAAGTTTTTAATAACCTTTCATTAGAAATGGGACTTCTGCACATTCGGCTAACTGCGTACACATTGAGTTGCGTCGAGTAAATGGTTTAACTCACAATATAACGTTTAATTGCACACTCCAGTTTACTTCGTAACGCTTTATTCTCGGATTTATGAGTTTTGTGGATGTTACCGCTTTGCCGGTTCGAGGTTACTTTGGTCGTGTCATACGGTATTTAGATACGGAATATTCCTGGCACTAATTAATAATTATCCTCTAACACGTTTCTAAATGTTAAAGCTTGGAAGTTGTTTGTTATTTTATCATGCATAATCGGCTGAACGGATTAGGGTAAAATTTGTACTTTAGTGTTCATGTTCTTCTTTGAAATATATCCCGAAAGATGAAGTAGTTCGCAGAGAGTGAGATTCAAACTACAGGCAACTTATAAGAGTTATTATGAAATCGTATAAAAATAAACTAACGGTACCTATATATTTACCTGTAACAATAATACCTAAAGCTGAAGAGTGAGTTTGTTTTTTTTTGGATGAATGCGCTAATCTCTGTAACTACTATTGATTCAGATAGTAATATATTGATGATATCTTGAGGAAGGTTATGGGCGATTTAACGTCACCCTTAGACCTTAAGGAGCCGAAAAAGACTCAGAAAGAACGCTGAACGAAACTGCAGTAAAAGCGTGGAACTGGGAAACAAAAAAACTTTTCCCGAAAAACCAAACAACCGACTTCCGGGAAGAAGTTCTGATATTTTTGACTTTTTAGTCATAGGACCTACCCCACACCAATTCGATATTTTATCATCCTTGTGATCAAAAAAATGCATATTTATGCGATAGCAGCAATCGCGGTTGATTTGCTGTCATTTTTTGAAGACTTCCGTAGTCTGTCTCCGAAACTCATCATCAAATTGAAATAAACTACATGTACCTTTCGAACAAAAAAAATAATTGCAAATCCGTCTTTATAATTATGACGGAGTTATGCCCAAACATACATTAAGTACATATACAAGGTGTAACAGAATGGACGCAAGACCTGAAAGTAGTTTGTTCCTAATTGACTACTGAATCGATTTCAGTAACTTTTGATATAAGTTTTTTTTATAAACTGTATTTTGCCATACCTACCTCTGATTGAGCCAAAGAAAATTCAATCTTATTTCAGAAGAAATAAGACTCAATTTTAAATGCATAAAGTAATGCTTGGGTCGACACGTTTTTCTTAATAACATCGGTTAGCTTTAAAAAAAAATAGTTTTGGTCATCGTATTATGCTTTTAACTCAATACTTTGGGGTGTATGAGGTCTTGCGTTAATTATGTTACTCGTTGTATATATCAACGTGTCGAATTAATAACCTCATCCTCTTTGACGTCGGTTAAAAAATTCCACGCTGACAAAGTTGCAGGTAGAAGCCAGTATAGGCATAAATCTTCAGGTTATACTTTTATTTTCAAATCACTCGTCTATAAAACACTCGATCCTACCTTAAAAGTTGAAAGGCTATGTTTTAAGCTCTTCACTTTTCACGAAAATTCATATGTTCTGCAATAAAATGACTATGAAAGTACCATATTTGGGTCATAACCTTTTAACGATACATAACATAGCACTTCGCTTTTTTTCAATACTTTTCATACAATGTTCTTTATATGGTTGTAATAAAACCGTGGGTTTTATTTGGTTTCTGTTGAAGCCATGCTAACTAAGCTTAGCTATCGAAATGCATTAGTAGTTACATACATTGTGTCTTCGTGTTTATTGCGTGACAGCTTTTTATTAGCTTGAAATTATGTTACTTACTATGCACTTCTAAATGTTTGAATATATTTAGCAAATAATGTATTTAAGTTGTAAAAAATTTAACCGACCTCAAAAAAAGGAGGAGGTTTCCAATTCGACTGTATTTTTTCATTTTTTAAATGTTTTTTATCGTCTGACCTTTCGACTGGGTGAACCGATTTTGATGATTCTTTTTTTATTTGAAAGCTGATGCTTCCCGTGTGGTCCAGTTCTGACAATGACTACCTACTACCTATAACTAAAAAGTGAAAAATAAAAACTTTTTCCAAAAAAAAACGACTTCCGAAAAAACACTACAAAGTGAAAAAAACTTTAATTTCTGAAGTCGGTGTCTTTGGATGTGTATTTTAGTTTTTTGTCACCGACTTCCGAAATTAATGTTATTTTTTTTGGTATCATAAAGTGTTATGTGGGTACCTACTTATTTATAATTAATAAATAAGTAGGGTAAACTAGCAACTAAGTTTTACTTGAACGACTGCTGCGTCAGTCCAATATATGAGCTTGTACGTATTGGTTGCGTTATTTAATCTCCACCCCCCTTCGGTTATAACAGTTGGCGACGAGGATGGGATGATGAGTAGGTTAAATGAAGTTTTCAGTAGGTTACAGGAAGCGGGCCTAGTTATAAACATAGGAAAATGCACTTTCTTCCAAGAATCTGTTTCCTACCTGGGGTTTGTCATTGACCGTAATGGTATACATAAATCTCCGGAGAAAATTAAAGCCATTTTGCAAAGTCAAATGCCAACCAATACATCAGAATTAAAATCATTTTTAGGTATGGTCAATTACTACCGAAATTTTATAAAAAATGCTTCATCAATTTTAAGCCCACTGCATGATTTGCTAAAAAAGAATGAGCCTTGGTCATGGACCAAGAAACATGACGAAGCAGTGTCGTTTATTAAACGCGAATTGGTTTCCAAAACCACCTTAGCGCATTTTAATCCGGAAGCTTTGTTAATTGTAACGGTTGATGCGTCACCGAGCGGTTTAGGCGCCGTTTTATCCCAGGTTGAGGGTGATATAGAAAACCAATCTCGTATATGTCCCGTTCTCTTAATGCAGCAGAAAAACGCTACAGCCAAATCCAAAAAGAGGCTACTGCTATAATATTTGGAATAAGGAAATTCCATCAATACTTGTATGGTCGAACCAAGCGTTTTATTTTAAGAACTGACCATAAACCTTTAGTTTCAATTTTTAATCCGGACAAAGGCATTCCCGAGATATCAGCAAATCGGTTACAGCGTTATGCAATTTTTTTGTCCGCATACAATTATAATATTGAATATGTAAGCAGTGTTCATAACTGTGCAGATTTCCTAAGTCGATCGGTAGCGCAAGATTTAAAAACGAACGATACAAACTCAGTACGTGATGAGTCATTAGTCGATAAATCTAGTTATGTGCGTTTTGTTTACGAAGGTGAGAAATTTTTATCAATGACGGATATCAAAGATGCAGTTAGGCTTGATAATGTTATCCAAACCGTCATCGAATATTTGACAGATGGTTGGCCCAATAAAATTAAAGAACCATTAGTTATGGATTATTATAGCCACCGGTTGGATTTATCGGTCGAGAATGGTTATCTAATGAGGGGTCATAGATTAGTGATTCCTAGAAGTCTGCGAAACAAAGTGTTAAACGAGTTACACTCGGGTCACTTAGGAATCACAAAAGTGAAAGAAGAGGCACGCAATAGATTCTGGTGGCCGGGTATGTCTGTTGCTATTGAGCAGCACATCGGCGCGTGCGCCGTGTGTGCATCGCAGCGCGCCGCGCCCCCGCGCACCCCCCTCACACCATGGCCTTTTCCTGCGCAGCCGTGGCATCGCGTACATATAGATTTTTTAGGCCCGATTGGCGGCAAAACATATTTAATTATAGTGGACGCATATTCAAAATGGGTCGAAGTATTTGATGTTTCGTCGGGTGGTACTTCGCGAGTAGTAATTGAAAAACTATGCGAAGTAATGTCACGATTTGGCTTATTTCATACTATATGCTCAGATAACGGTTCTTCGTTTGTATCACATCAATTTAAACAATTTTGTACTCGTAATAATATCACCCATTTAACTTCACCAACATATAATCCGGCTAGTAACGGACAAGCGGAGAGTTATGTCAAGATTATTAAGAAAGCAATAAAGTCATACTTGTTATCAGGTACATGTTTAAGAGATTTAAATATTAAAATACCAGAATTCTTGCTTAGTTATAGGAATTCCAAACATTCAACCACAAACAGATCACCCGCTGAAGTTTTGTTCGGTCATAAGTTGAGATGTAGACTGGATCTCCTGATACCGACTACCACGACGCCATCCAACGCAGCACTCGACACAGTTGTTAAGGTCAAACAGTGTTCGCAGATTGACAATTATCGTGGTAACCGTAACGTTTCGTTCAGTGTGGGTGACCAAGTCTTAGTGAAACTTTATAATCAACATCAACATTATTGGTCACGTGGCATTATTATTAAAAATATTGGCAAAACAGTGTATTTAGTACAACTGAGTGAATCGGATCAAACGGTCAAAAGACACGCTAACCAGTTGCTCAAATACAGAAGGAGGGAAGATAGGCCATACGAAGAGATCATTCCCGCATTTGTAATGCCATCTCAACCGACGAGCTCTGGAGAGGCACCACCATCTGAAATGTCAGTAGAAGAACTACCAATCGAGTGTGAAATGCCTGCATCAGAGCTTCTTCAAAGCGACCATTCCACTGGAAAGAAAGAGATTTCGGCAGCTCCCTCCATAGAACCTGAGTCAGACACTCGGTCGAAACGAAATAGAACGGTGGTAGATTATAAGAAGTTTTTCTGATTAAAGGTGGAGGGATGTTATGTGGGTACCTACTTATTTATAATTAATAAATAAGTAGGGTAAACTAGCAACTAAGTTTTACTTGAACGACTGCTGCGTCAGTCCAATATATGAGCTTGTACGTATTGGTTGCGTTATTTAATCTCCACCCCCCCCCCCCCCCCCCCTTCGGTTATAACATAAAGTAAGGAACCAGATTGATGAGTCTACTTAGCCTTTTCCTAAGTATGTTAAGTCAGCTTCCAGTTTAACCGGCTGCTTCTGAATACCAGTATTTTTGCATGAATCGACTGCCTACCTGACTTCAAGAACCCGATAACATGATACCTCTATATAAGACTGGTTGTCAGACTTTCAGGCTTCTGACGTCAAAGATCCACGAATGACAGCCGGGACCGAGGCATGGAGGGTCTTGGTATGAGAAAAGGGACCGCCATCCACAGACCAAACCAAGCGTAACTTAATCTGATTTATCGACCTGATTCTGCCTGATCTGCCACATTAAAGGGTGTAGAAACAAATAAAATCTAAAATGATACTGTAGTACCAACTAAGGTAACAGATAAGCAAAGATCATAAAGATTCGAAATGATCTTCTCAAATATTTAAAAATTTATATGTTTACTGACTGACTGCCAAACTACGTACAGGAGAGCTGAAAGCAAATAAAAGGAAGAAAAAATACTTTGAGAGTTATTGCAATGCATTAAAAAGTGGAACAACAATTTGAAGTGTTTTTAGGGGACTAAATTGCATGCAAAACTTACTAAGACCTTGTCCTCACACACTATTGTCTACATTCTTTTTTTACTTCTCCTTTCGCAGTTCTTCTGGAAGAATTTTTTAGGAACTGTGCAACATCTTTATACTCAAATTATAATTTTGTCATAATATCCCTTTGTATTTTACTGGGTGTACAATCAGCGTCAATAATATCGAGACGAACAGATTGTTAAAAATGATTTAAACAACTATGAAAAGTGAATATTATCTCACTGACACAAGGAATGTTTCATTCAGAATGAAGACTGTACACGACAACTGTCATTCTGACAAGAACTTTAACCGATTGAAATCGGCACGTTTGGCGCAGTGGTTAAGCGATTGACTGCTGCGCTGCGTGTCGCGGGTTCGATTCCCGCACGGAACAAATATTTGTATGACCTACAAGTACTTGTTCCGGGTCTGGCTGTTTGTGTATGTGATTTTAAATGTTTGTAAACGTACCCACAATACAGGAGAAATTCCTAGTGTGGGGCAACGTTTTTTTTAATAAAAAAGAAAAGAAAGAAGAAATAAAGTTATTTTTTTTTAGTTGTTGAACTGTCTGTTTCCCCCGTTATTTCTGACGCTGTAGTAAATAAAATAAATTAATAAATGACTTTAGCAAAATATTTTTTTAAATCTTCAGCCTTCATTATTATTTAAAACACAATCATGATCTAACAATTTAACGACTCCGACGTCATCACTGGCAAACTACGTTATACTCTTTCCCCAATTAAAACCATTTTAATAATAAAATTACCATTCCTCGCTGACTGAGCTGTCGATAAAACTCGATGGCAGCTGCTCACTTTAATTCAATGAGTGTTGGCGTTGCATATTCCAGCGCCATTTTATTCAAATTTAATGCAAGAGGTATTTTGATGATATTAATGGAGTAGGTGGAGGAATTGCGGAGTGGATTTTGTTCCAGAGTCAGTGAAGATGGTAATAATGAAAAACTCACTGATGTAAAAGGTACCAATTTCTACCGCTTTATCGTAGACGTCATATTAATGAAAGAAAGAAAGAAAAAACGTTTATTTGCGGTAAAAATGACGCAAAAAGAAAAGGAACACAAAAAAAAATAAGAAACGGTTGAGGGAAACATGCGTCACATCCACGCAAAACGGCTATCACTCAGCATTATGCTGCGACCCTATGCAAGACAGAGCCCCAGCGCTGGTTTTCAGGGACAGCCGGCTTTGACGTAATGACGTCACCCGGTGCATGAAACAATTATTCGGAAACTACTGGTACAGTGAACTAATAGTTTTTTTTTTGTGTTACTTGTTTCATAACGCAAATGGGTCAATTGACTGTTCTGAACTTGTTTCAAAATTAACGATACGCACTAATCAAATGGGGCTGCGACAGAGACCACTACTACATGTACCTTATGAAAACACTTTTTAATTTAGGCGTAAGGCATACTTACACAGGGCCAGTCGCAGTTTTAACGATTTTTTTTTTTTGTGAACAAGGCATTGACCTTTTCTGCACCAATGCAAGCAAACTAAGGAAGCACTTAGCGAAGCCAATTTTTGCACAAGAGGTAGGTACCTGCTTGCACTTGAACCATTTGTGGTCCAGATTGGGTTAAAATTTAAATAAATTAGACCAACTTTGAGGGAATTACTAAATAGAATAGAATTAAAAAAAAATGATTAAAATGTAGGTATACAGATAATATGTAACTTGGACTATAAAAGAGTAGTCATTTTGTATTTATCTGTGGGGGCTTGTAATTAGTAATTTAGTTACACGTTATTGTTATTATAATGTTATTAGTCTGTAACAGTGGCGAAAGCACCATATAACACGATTCCTACCGGCTTCCCTTCGGTGATTCGGCAGCATATGAATATTATAGTGTCTACTATTGCCAAATATTAAATTCACCTTAATATTCAAACAACAAAAAAGCTTATTATTAGTTTTGCAGTACAACAAAAAAGAATGTTCTAAATTAAACCCGGCCCCAAAACGTCATAATTGAGTACTAAAAATTCATACAACAGCGATCCCGTAATGATGTCACTTGGAACCGCTTGATAAGGACGAGAACAACCCGCTGTACAACGGGTTATGATATGACAGAGACAGATATAGAAAAATGCGACAGCGAGAACGAAATGCAGGAATAATGCACGTTTTATTATTTTGGTTTTCAGTTGTACAATTTTATTGTATTTAATTCTTTACATTCCTATATTAATCTTAGGATGATAGTAAGTATTCTTTATTGATAAGTCAGTATTTTAAAGCGCTTCGGCTTCTCTCTTAGAAAAATTGACACCTCGCCGCTGGTCTGTAAGCCTTCCAAAAATAAAGAAAACAACTAAATAATTACATAATGTAATTACGAGTACAAAGGTGCCGATTCACAGAAACCTTCAGCTAAAGCTAGGTATTGTAACGGAGTCGTTCAATGAAAAGCTTATCTCTCCCATCAACCTATAACATTCCCACTGCTGGGACACAGGCCTCTTCTCTGTGAGAGGCAGAGGTGGTATCCACCGGTGGAAAAGCTTATTTAATTAGTATTAATCTCGTAATTATTTCAATGAAATCAGTTTATAACATTTTGCATAATGTCGCGCTCTGTCAACTCTCCAAGGTGTCTTTATTTTTTCAAACATTCTACATAACATAATAGTGTTAATATAAAAATATAAACATTCTTCAAGGTCGGATACCAAAAGCAACCTCTACAGAGCAAAATCACACGTCTACAGTCTGGGGCAATTTCAAAATCTCACGTCCGCACACAGATTTTCACAGCCAATATGTCGCTTGTGACGTCAAAATCTGTATGTGGACGACGCCGACGAGACATTGAAATTCCCAGCGACTAAAGTCGTTGCATGTATACTGTAAGAACCTGAAGTTCTGGAGTACCGGAACCGAGCAATGAAACACTTTGTTGTGTGATTTATGTCGATATTTCGTTTAGTCAACGCTTTCGTGCTAACAGTTGCGCGCCTGCCATGCAAGTCATTTCTTTCCGAAACAAAAATCTATGCTAAAATATTTGAAAGCTTATTCTAAATCAGCTTGACGGTTCGGATATGGTTAAAGTTAATTTACAGCCAGTCCCTTTAGCATAAGGTTGCCTTGTGCAGACAACCTCTACAATACTGCGCCGCAACTCTCCACTCAATCGCACAAGACAGCTTTAAATATGCCGCAGCCAGAACAGTATTTCCTCGCCGTTAATGCAATAGTGAGGTCTAAATGAAAATCCATGATGGTGGCTGTGAAAACTTTTCAAATTTGTCATCATGGGTGGCGTTTTCAAGGCTTTCGAGGGTGCCGAGGCCAATAGTGAAGTCAAAATGAAAATAAAAATGGCGGCTGTGAAAATATATAAAAGTTTCCATCGTGGGTTGGTTTTAGAGGGTGCTGAAGCCGATACCACTTTGAGTATTTTATTTAAAAATCATATAGTTAACGACGTTAACTATTTTCTTTTTAACCTGGCAAAAAAAGTGGACATAAAGACTGCTTTAGTAGCATACCATGGTTTGGCCGCATCGGTCTTGAGGTTTGGAATTATTTTTTGGGGTAACTGCAGTCTAAGAGATAACATATTTAAAGCCCAAAAACGTTGTGTTAGAGCAATGTGTAGTCTTAAACCTAGAGATAGTTGTGAACCTCTATTCAAGTCTTTGAAAATTCTTACTTTTCCGTGTTTATATATTTTAGAAATGGCAATTTTTGTAAAAACAAATGAAAATTTGTTTGCTAAGGTCTCGGACACTAAGAAGGGTCCCGTGAGAAGTCAATACAAAAACCTCTTAGGGCCGATTTTTCAATCCTCAGTTAAACAGACAGATAGGGTTTATTCGATAGATAGCAAAAAAGTCTGTTGTTCAATCGTCAGATAGGCTTTATTGGTCGAATAATTCACTTAACTGAGGAATAAATCTATTTGCCTCTTTGACGGCCAGTTAACCGCTTATTCCATTGTTAAATGACTTTGACGTTACTAAATTTGAGGTTAGTCTTCGTGGTTTATAATAAATATTAAGAAATGGATATTTTAGATAGTATTAACGACATGGCAATTGAGGAAGAAGCCATAATAAATGAATATGTTAATCCAAGTGAAAGAAAAGAAAGAATTGTAAGACCGAGGGTCGAACAGTTTAACTCGTGGGATTCAACAGAATTCCATCGTCGATTCAGACTTACCAAAGTATCAGTGCAATATTTGCTGTTGCTGGTAGAAGATAAAATCAAGAGCAAGACACAAAGATCAGTTTTTATAAGCTTGAACACATTATGTTTATTGGTATTGACTTGCACAACGTAATTAATTAAGCTCGGTACCTTACCTACTAAAAAAATACATTTTGTTTCAGAAACCAGTGTATTTGTGTTGTCTTTTAATTTTATATTATTTTCTTAAACCTCTCTACTAAACTCACAAATAATTGAACCTCAGCAATATTAAAGTTTGCTGAACGCTCCCTCTTTTTGTTTTCCATTATTATCAATTCAGAAATCACAAATTAAAACACCACACAGTCAAACTTACAACCTCGTAACGTTTTGAAAAGTGAAATGACGACGCTGCCATCTGTTTGAATCACGTTTAGTCCGTCCCGTTCTAACATTCGCTTATTCTGTATATTTGTTTCACCTCCCTGAAGTTAGCGTTTTCACAGATGAGATATTCGGTCGGTTAGTTATTACTTGGTTAAATAACATTTGAAAAATTGACAACCACCTAACCGACGAATAAAGAGTCTAATAACTTTACTCTCTAGTTAGCTATTGGTACTTTTATCTGAGGATTGAAAAATCGGCCCTTAGTTATCGGTGGCTATAAAACAGCACTACTTAAAAAAAGTGTTTTCTGTATGGGCCCAATAATATTTAATAAACTACCCGACAGCTTAAAATGTGACACCCTTCAACAATTTAAAAATAAACTCAAGACTTTTTTGATACAGAAATGTTACTATTCGATAAGTGATTTTTTGAACGACCCTATGTGTGACATCTCAACAGTTTAATATTATTGACATTATTGAAACACTTTTGCGCACGATTTAAACTTGTTAAAATTATTTATTAATTTACTAACTATTTTATAATTTTGCTCATGACCTTATAATAATATTAACATAGGTGACATTACCTATTTATTAAATTTTGCATGCCAAAACTCAGGCAGAATGTACCCGGCTCACTATATTTTATAACAACTTTATTGTACAATACCTACATTCTATGCGAATAAATGATTTGATTTGATTTGATTTGACGTAACATTTGAAGTTGAAGAAAAACGTAAGTACTTAATAGTTATCATTTAATTGTGCTTTTGGGTGTTGTGCTATTCTTTTGTGTACGCCAAGTAAAAGATTTGCCCATCTATCTATCTAATCTCAGTCGCAATCTGTAAAAAGATGTATGGCGTTCCCCTACGCTTTTGACATTAGATTATTGATTGTTGTTAACAAGACATTGCGAATACATTTTATACGTTTTAAGTTGATTTTAGACTGCCTAGCACTATTGCAAAAGTCATTAAACATTATGAGGTTGTGGCGCAAACTGAACCTTATATGTAGGTTTTACAGTAATTTTTTCTATAACTCGTTTTTGTTTACATTTTCGAAAATTAAAACTTGAACGCAGATTAAATAAAAATAAAAATCTCTTGACATACGAGCCAACAGCAAATCAATCAATCTCTCAGAAACCGGGAGTTGATCTAGAAGGTACTGATAACACTTATTTCTCACAAATACTTAGAAATTCAAACATGTTCGGAATAACTTATTTCGGTACAATAAGCGACCTTGATACGCGAACCCTTGCTAGATACAATGTGTAAATAAAACTGTTTGCCACGCCCCAGCAGGCTTGGTCAAAACATCATACCTAATCATAAACTGATTTTGTTATAAAATATTGTTGTGTTATGTATATTTTCTTTCCAAGGGGTTCTTTTTCGTACAAACGATTAAAGAAAGGAATTGCTCACAAAATCAAAACAAAATACTGAATACTCTCTATTTAGCTTTTTTTTTTGATTTTGTGAGCAAATCAAGCTACATCAGTGGCAAAAATCGTATACTTGCTTTTACAATGTTTGTAAATATGTGAGCACCATGTATCTATCACAGACTTAATTTATCTGTAATTGCTTCAATTTCATTCTTTTTACCTATTTTGGTATGGTAATTTTATTCTAGGTGCATCGTTTTCACACTTAATTATATAATGAATGTATGTTAAATATTGTACTTAAAATATTTTAAAAGAGTAACGGTGGAGTTTCTTGCCCATTTTTCTCCATACGAAACTACATTTTGGAAGGGGCGACTAGAATCAATTCTATTTTAATGTAAATGATGACGTTCAAAAGTGCCTTTTAAGTGCCTATTTGAAATAAATGGTTTGACTTTGACAAATTATGTAGGTACAGTCACGGCCTTTAATTGATGAGCCACTTGCCACAGTTCCTATTTTAGCCGTGTAATGCAAATCGGGTTTAGTCGGTTATACTCGTACATAGTCCAGAGTGACAACCCAAAGTCAACCAATTGCAGGGCTAGCAACCGTAACCTAGCGACAATTGTTTTAGCGTAGCGTAGCGATTTTATAGCGTTTGGAGAAATTATGATTAGTCATTTCGATATCGGAAAAACTCGTACCCACGATTTTATCCGACCGCGTAGCGTCCAAGATACCGTTCGTGTTAATTATGATAACTGTTGCACATAAACATAAATAGCTACGGCTACGATTCACCAAAATTCGTAATTATTCTCTCTGACATTTCAACTGTCACTGTCTTCGGATAGGTTTTCAGAAATAACGAGTATTTAATGAGCTCTAATTCAAAGGTGATCAGTATCAAATAAATTGGATAAACTTATGTAACAGTGTATTGGTTTATCATTGACAATTTATTAGTCAACCTTCAACCTCTATGGATAGGACTATTTCCGATTATAAGTAACTTGTCATCTTGTTTACGAGCATGCGGTTTAAGTTCGTGTTTAATCGTGAATGTATAAAACTGCAAAATTGGAAAGTTTAAAAGTGGCTCATCAATTAAAGTTCGGGACTGTACACAAAGTAAATTGCCTGTCTGTACTTACAACTTGGATGTCGGGGCCGTTACCACTGGGCAATCACTGATCTATTCTCTGCTATATTTTCAGATATTAAACCGACTTAAACTGTGGCAGCTGTTCTCAGGACATTAGGCCTCTAGGGTCTTTAATGGCAGACAGCAGTATCCTACCTGTGTTAAGCCTTTGATACGTCCCAAAAGTCATTTTCTTTGACACCCTTGCTCGGTAGCACATGACCGGTTCAAGCCACCTTTCTCCCAAGAGATCGCTTAACGTACAACTTGAGGCCCTTAGAAACTGTTCCATCTCTTATCATCTGCTTATTAGAATACACTTTAAGTTGGGATGATTTTTCAGCTGAGTCGATTGGCATGAGTTTACTCGCCTGAATCTAGCAAATCGACGGTTTTTAATAATTATACTTATTATTTCTATCGGTGGCGACTTGCGCAAATTTAATTTATTTATGGCTGAATCGACAAACCCAGAAGTAAGTTTTAGGCAATTGGATACAGGGCACTGTATCGTGTGTTATGTCAAAGAATGTCTTTAGGGGGCGCCACAAAGAGAACCCCATATTAAAAATTCGGTACACGTCCGTGTTTCGGTCACATAAATTCATGCACAAAGTAATCGGTCCAGTAGATTCGGAGTAAATTGGCTATGATGGACCATAAAGAGGTTCGGTTTTTTCATTCGGACGTATGGAATACTTAAAAAAAGCTCTAGGAAAAGTAATAAAAAAAACATAAGCATGATTTCTATCCACTCAAGGTGGAAGAGGAAGAAACTGTTCTTAATCGAAAATACTATAATTGCCAATGAATTGACCAGAAAATCAATTTAACAACATCACATTCGAGATTTTACAAGTAATTGAATTAAATATCTTGTAGAAACCTTGGGTTGTCAATGAGATTGTGAATATTAAAATAAATGGCCCGACAGAGCCGTGTAATGGCGATAGCGGTGTCTGTTATGTAGACAACGTTAAAATAGCTATTTCCACACCCTCTCGTGGGTGCAATTTCATCTTAACGCGATCCGATCTTTTGCACTTACCAGATATCTATCTGCTTGAAACATTAAAGCTTTAAATATTATAGTTACTGCCGCGATACATTATATATTTTTTTATAAACCTAGGTATCTACATTTATGTGACATTTATAGATACAAAAAATACTAGTCTACCGGTATCAGGACCAGGATCCAATTACTTAATTGAAAAATAAATTGAACGGGTTCCTGATCTCAAGATTCAAGGACAAGACATAGCGTCCAAGTTCATGTGATTTAACGCCCCTTGATTGATTGTTGTGCGGGCTATATGAAATCATTGGTGTATACGAACAAACCAAGAACTGTCAAAGACCTAATGAGTGACATTAGGTACGTGTCTGTGAGAAAGAGGATTCATTACGTCAAAAAGTGATAAAAAATTGGACATCTCGAATTCACGCTACCGGTCGTCATTTGAATAATATTATTATGTTAAATCCAAAAAGTAAGCCTTCAAAAAAGGAAATATAATCATATAGTAATCAATTAATTTGTTGTTTTGGGGTTGAAACACAAGGGCCGTGGGGTCCGAGTGCTCATCGAGTATTTCGAGACATCGCCAAGCGGTTGGTCAACTCTTCACGTGACCAAATGGCTGGCCTGTTCTTAGGTCAAAGAATCAACATTGCCATCCAACGTGGCAACGCTGCCAGCCTTTTGGGCACTTGTCCCACTGACAGCGATGCGGACGAATTCTTTGATGCCCAGTGAGCTCTTCCCTTGTTTACTTAATATACTTGTTCATAGTGACAAATTACTTCTTGTTATTTTAATTGAAATATATCCGGTCCCTATTAAAAACCCTGTAAATTGTGGTCTCAGTTGGTCTCAGTTGTTGTGGTCCCCGTTCTACCATTTATCACAGTCACATGCGTTTTTATGTGACCAAACCGACATGACCTAATTACGGAAATCTAATTACTCTTTTACAATGAGGAAATGTTAAAACAAATTAAATGAGACTATTTAAAGTTTTAATAGGACACCCTAGCCCTACCTGGTCATAAACCTATATATATAAATATAAAACTAGTTTTTTTTTTCTGGGTGGGAAATCATCAAACAACTTCTCCCGCTCTGGGTGGAGCAGGAGGATGTGTCAGACTTTTACTTTCTAAAACCCACCCGTGTTCCCTCAGTTGCCTGTGTGCCAGGGGCCGCGGTATCTCTTTCGAACAACCCGCACCCCCGGCAGGCATCGGCCCTTGCGGACCCCACCAGTTGGTGCTGACATCTCTTTGAGGCGCGCGTGGAACACAACGCGCCGTCGATCCGGGATATAAAACTAGTAGCAACGCTTTTGATAACGAAAACTGCCACTAATTTTAATTGGAATTTTTCCAAAGTACCGCGTAATGTATTAACTATACTTAAGGCTTTGGCCAGGGTGCACACCCAATTGATACAGGTTATACTAAAAAGTATGTTAATGATGATGTGGCCTCAGACTACCATCCTATGTATTTGTAGAGGCCAGTAGAGGTTACAGTAGCCTTGTCAGTCTTAGCAGCAACCCAAAAACCACCGTATCATAAAGAGAATAAATATCACTGTGATTTTGACAGAGTTGCAAAAAATCTAAATCAAAAGTCATTTATTCAAATTAGGCTGAGAATCAGCACATTTCGAACGTCAAAATACATAAGACAGTCCTCTAAAACGCCCACCCTTCACCACTTCCTAGTGCTTTACATAAGAAGAAGAAGTGGCGCAACAAACTCCCCAGCAGCACAGCTGTCTGTTTAGTCGGATAGACTTCATTCTATACATACATAGGCAAAGTAATAAACATTGCTTTGCCTATGTATGTTAAAATCAGAGGCAACTATGAAAGGACTGTCGTTCACTCCTGCCATAGTCACTTGACTATTCGACCGCTATGGAAGTTAAGGTTAGTTTCACAATTATAATCAGAAGTTCACGCCCACTTTAGCACTCCATGTAGGTTCTTCTCCTGGACAAACTCTTAGACGTCTCCTACCACCGAAGAATAAACAACTAACGATTTTCTAGCTCAAAAAACATACAAAAGAATGTTAGACCGTGTGAGTAAAAGAGATACATATATTACTAGTTCATCGATGACTGTTCACACTGCCAGTGAAAACTCTCTCTCCACTAATTTTTTGCAGTCATAAGAGCTACAAGTGAGAGTAGTCCCTCAACGATGCTCGCTTGGCTGGCAGATCTCTCGCTGAGAGCCTCACGCTTTGAACATATGCATCATCTTCATAATTTCAGCCGAAACACATCCACTGCTGGCCATAAGCCTCCCCCAAGCACCACCACTTCAATCCGTTGTGTGCTCCTCGCATCCAACGGATTTTTGTGGCCTTCACTAGGTCATCGGTCGACCTTGTGGGAGACCTTCCATAGCTACGTCTTCCAGTACGCAGTCGCCACTCGAGAACCTTGCAACCCATCTGTTCTGCGAGCAATGTGCCCTGTTACTTAGCAATTCTTCGAGTTATGTCGGTTATCTTGGTTATCCTACGGATCTCTTAATTACTGATTCGATCGCGTAGGGAATCTCCGGGCATAGCCAGCCTTCTTATGAAGCCCATTGAGCGCGAACACGTTTCAGTGCCATAGGTAATTACTGGCAACACGCACTGGTCAAAGACTTTCGTCTTGAGACACTGCGGTATGTGGTACGAGAAGATAATGCGAAGCTTCCCGAACGCTTCCCAGCCAAGTCAGATTCAACGTTTGACCACTTAACATATGCACACCAGCAATTATTAATCGCTCGTCGCCGTCACGCACTCGCTGCAAGTTGCTTGCCAACTTGGTCTTAATTACTAGCTCTACTCGCTTCTCGTTAATCGCAAGCGCTACTATAAAAATCTACAAGGAAATCCGATACTCACATTTTAAGTTGCGTGCGGGGCGATAAGGGCGAGGCCCGATGGTGAATGTTCACGTATTTATCTTGTCCCATTAAATAAATCGAGAACATCGTATTTTGGTGTTAACTTTAGTTTTTATTGGCCGTAGTTTGAATGCTATCTGGATTAATTACTGTCTAGCTTACTGATATAATCGTACAAAGGCATATATTTGGCTGTTTTTACAATAATAACCAAATGTCAATTAATGTTTAGCAAACAATTTTTTCTAATAAATGGTCTTTTATTTTACTAATTTCTATAGGTATATTAGTTATTTAGAGACTTTGACTCGCCAAAAAAATTACGATACGTATCTGTTTCCGTGTCGTCTGTTCACGCGGCGAATGTTTTCATGGGGCGCTGTCGTAAGTATGTGGAAGCGTGTGTCCCACCACTGGATGAGATCGGAGTTTCCATCTTCACATACCAAGACCCCACCGTGCGTCCCGAATGGCATTCGTAGATCTTTTACAGTCGTTACGGGTCGTCAGAAGCCCTAAAGTCTGACAACCAGTCTTACCAAGGGGTGTCGCCAGTAGCTTGGTGGTGGAGGTCAGATAGGCAATCGCTCCATGTAAAATACTGGTTTAGACTGGGAGCTGACACCAACATAGTTGGGAAAAGGCTAGCTAGATGATGATGATGATGATGATCGGTGTTTCCTATCCAACTAATCGAGAAGAAACACCTCAGAGGTCACAGTGTCTTTTAAGTCCAGAGCATCTTAGTCAGATCATATATGAGGACAATGCAGATAGTCTTTTGAGGAAAAACCACACAACTTTGAATGGACCTGTCCAATCAGTGCACGCATTTCTTATTCATCATCATTTCAGCCAGAAGACGTCCATTGCTGGACATAGGCCTCCCCCAATTTGGAGGGGCTTGCCAAAATCGCCACGCTTGGCAGGCGGGTTGGCGATCGCAGTATGGTGGTAAAATGCATAGAGAACGCTGCTGCCCATTCTCTGGTAAGTCCCGTAGTCGCCTCCTACGACACCCACGGGAAGAAATGGGATGGTGCTATTCTTTACGTCCGGCAGCACACGTACAATATAATAACAATATAATTTCTTATTACTTAATCGTCAAGATCAACCCGGAACTTATTTCCCTTAAAAATAATACACGATACTGAATTTACTATGATTCCCTCCAAACAGTACGTATCATCTGCTTAGCCTTTTTCCCAACTATATTTGGGATCAGCTTCCAGTCTAACCGGATGCAGTTCAATACCAGCAGTTTACGTGTAGGGACTGCCTATCTGACCTCCACAATCCAATAAATGGGTTGTCAGACTCTCGAACTTCTGACGACCCGTGACGACTGTCAAAGATCCCCGAATGACAGCCGGCACCAACAACTAAACGTGCTTTCCGAGATACGGTAGTGTCTCGGAATGTAAAGATGATCACCCATCCACAGACCGACAGTGACACTAGTAGCTTAACCTGATTGCTGTTTCTACCTAGCCATGAGGCAAACATTACTAACGTGAGTATAGATATTCTGACCTTCAAGATTCTTAATGGACAATACACGTCATTCAAACACAATGATTGATGGTATGCTATTAACAGTCGAAGTTTTGTTCCAGATCTTACAAAAGGAGATGCGTCAAAGAAGCATGTTGTTTATGGTGTCTAGAGTATATACTTTATTTAGGTATGTAAAATTAGATGATGTGTAAATTGAACTTCCAAAGTCACTAATAAAAAAATACCTCAAAAAGCACCCCACGCTTTTTAATTGAATTAAATTATTTTCTCCTTTTTTAGTTTGGTTTTTAAAGAGTGTTTTTTAGTTTTTTAAACTATTATTTATTTTCAATTTTTTATTTCTGCTAACAACAAAAACGTGATTTTTTTTCCTTTTTTTTTTCATATTCCTGACAGCAAACTCTTTCATTTGATACCCATATCATGGGGGTGGATTTCAAATGGCCAGTCCGCCATCTTGGGGAGGCCGCCATATTGGATTTGCAATGACGTTCTTTAGCTAGTCATGTATTGTCATCAAAACTCACAGCGTGTGCAAAATTTCATCCTAATCGAAGACCGGGAAGTGGGTCAAATTAAGATTCCAAGATTTTCTTACATACATAGTTAGTTACAAGTGATGCTAATATAAAGCGTGTAAAAACGAGGAAAATCGTCTGTTTGTTTTAAATACCCAGTATTCCAAAGATTACCTCGTACACTCATATGAGTGGATGAACTTTTCTTGCTAGATAAAATTCGATTTCTGTCCTAAAGTGTAGGCAAATGGCCTGTCCATACCAGCAGTAACATATCCCCCACATTCCTACGACCAGAGCATTCTATAATCGTAGTGAACAATGGACGACCATATCGATTCCTCACGCCTATTGTGTGGCTGGAATAACGTGAGTGCGCTTCATAAGAGCTTATGTTTGTAGTTTTATAATAAACTAGCTTTTTCAATTGGCTTCGCCCGCGTGGAGGTCGGAAATTATCTCACGGAAACGTAGTACTGGTATAAAAAGTATTATATGTGTTAATTCAGGCTAAAAACTATCAGTGTGCCAAATTTCATCCAAATCCGTTCAGAAGTTTTTGCGTGAAAGAGTAACAAACTCAAAAACTTTCACGTTTCTATTGTACAAATTTCTTGACTGTACAGTTATAAGCCCAGGTCCGCACAGGCGATTTTTTTCGCGCGCTATATTTTCAACTACCAGCACTAGTTTTCTTGACTTGCTAGGATGTGATCTGTTGGATTCTCAATACTCGACTCAACACAGAGAGTTCAAAATCTAGTGCGCAAAAAAAAATTCACCGCGACAAAAAATCGACCTTCCGAACCTGGGCTAATCGAGTACACCTCAAACATGGCATAGCATGGGGAAACATTGAATCTAGAAAGCGATTCATTCTATCTAACCAAAATCCGTTTAACATTATTCTAGACACTAAAATAAAAAATCCCTTTGTGGTGTTTCGTTTTGGCCAGGCGCATTGAATTTCACAGGGAACTTTGTTGCGGGTTGCGGGTAAAAGAGAGGTGTCAGCTAGGTAACCAACTAGTTGGTACTTGATATCCAATATATGGGTTTGGTTTGTGTTGGTCATGCTTGTATAAAAACAGTTTGGAGAGCCCATAAAAGGCCGTATTTTTGTGCCCGTATTTAGCCTTTGTTCGTGAAACGGGTTCGTTTTGTTAAGAAAAGAACTAAGTTTTGCCCACAGGCTCGCCCGCTCGGAGGTCGTCAATCAAACCACGAGAACGTAGTACCGGGATAAAAGTCTACTATGTTTTACTCCGGGTAATAAACTATCTGTGTGCCAAATTATATCCTAGTTCGTTCAGCCGTTTTCCGTGATGGAGTAACAAACTTTCAAACTTAAAAACTTTCACAATTATTCTATTTGTACGATGTGGGATAAAAGGCAATAATTTCAAAAATAAGTGAAAAATGGACGTCTGTTACGTCCATTTTCAAACGTACGTGCTAAGTTCTAAACCCCGACGCCATATTTTTTTTGTTATGAATTTATACGGGACTGAAAAAATTACCCGTACTTTAAAGTTATAAGAAAATAAAATCAGGTAGATTACTAATCATACATAACCACACTACCAATTTACAACAATATCTCATATTTTAACACACCCAATTATTTAAACTTTAATCTTTAAAAAAAGTAATTCCAAACGACGTGAAGCACGTGAAAGCTTCAATTAAAAAAGCCACTTATTTTTTTGCAATTAACGGTTTAAACTAGCGCTTGTGGTCACGCCATGCTTTTGTTGAAGACTCAGACCACAATAAGTATGGTAATGTGGTCATTATTTTTAACCACAATGAAGTTAAGGGCTAAGTGTTCCACGAAGCTAATAGGTTAGAATACAGGGTAGTATGACATCGACGAGTAAATTAAAATCATGTGAATTCATGATTCTAGAACCTCTAGCGTAAAAAAACTTTCGTCGGTTACCTATCATACTCATATACACACACACACACACACACGCGCACGCACTCACTCTAGAATTTAAAACATGATTGTACCCTTTAAAAAAAAATACTACTTACCTGTAATTTTGTATAATGGACGGATGGATGACCCCTGTAACACAGGTTCCAGCTAGCATGGGGTCATTGATCAAATTTCTGTGCACTTGTAAGACCTAAGCTGTAAATGCTGCGCATAACTACTTTGTAATTTACTTTTGGAAATAAATTTTTTGATTATATATTTTTTTTATTATAAAAATTTGCTGTTATGTAGAAAAGTGCAAAAAATTATATAAAATGTATTAACTCAGTCTATCGAAGTCCAATAGACATAGGCCCTTCCCAGGCCACGCCACAAATACCCTGTCTTCCACTTTCTGCATCCAGTCGTCGGTCCCATCTAGCTGTGAGGCGTCCCATGATACGCTTGCCGATACGCCGCCGTCTCCCACTCCAGGACTATATTTACGCGAATATAATTGTACGCCAGAGTATTTATAATCGTCTTCAAAAAGAAGGAGGTTATCAATTCGACATGTTTATATATTTTTTTATGTATGTTCGGGCATAATTTCGTCATATATAGACGTATTTGCAAAATTCTTTTTTGTTCGGGGTTTATGCCGAAATGGTCTCATTTAAATTTCATATAGATCTGATGATGCGTTTCGGAGACAGACAACGGAACTCCTCAAAAAATGACAGCAAATCAACTGCGATTGCTGCTATCGCATAAATATGCATTGTTTTGACCTTAAGGATGATGAAATTTCGAAATTGGTGTGGGGTAGGTACTATAACTAAAAAGTGAAAAAAAAACTTAAAAAAAAACAACAGACTTCCAGAAAAACACTACAATGTGAAAAATAACTTTTGTAATAACTAGCGAACGCGGGTACAAAATCATGTTCTATTGTCCATGGTGTTCGTTTGTATGTCAATGTCTCTGCCATCCTGTTAAGGTTAGTTGTTAGGTAGTAAAAAAAGATGCTGCTATTATTGCTGCTTGGTCATCATCTGCCGAGCAATATCCACCTACAATGTTCCCACTGCTGCTGCTGCGGCTCTAATCTACAACGTGTGCCCAGTCCCCAGCCTTTTACCAACTGCGTTGGTTTTGGCTTCTAGTCTTACCGTTTGCAGCTGAATACCAGTATTTTACATCACGCGACTGCCTATCTGACCTCTACACAGAGATGTACAAGATACCTTAAATAAAGTATCTGGAATACAAAATGCAAAATACTTTTAAATTAAGTATTTCAGATACTAGATGCAAATAACTTTCTGTAATGGTATCTGAAATACTAGATATAAAGTACGTATCTTTCGAATACTTTTTATAGATAAGATACTGTTGTAAAAAAAAACCTTTTTTATTAATTAATGTTTATTTTTTTACATGTAAATCGCGTTGATTGCGCAAACGTTACACAACATAATATTATATTTTTAAGGTTTTAATTGAGACTTAAGTGAAACTAGTTCTTCAAAGAGTTTATCACTCATTCGCTATTGTTCATCAATTACTAAAAGTATTTTAGCAAACATAGTATCTACAAAATACTAAGATACCAAACAACAGGTATTTAAATACAAGATACAAAATGAATTTCAAAAAAGTATCTGAAATACAGATACAAGATACGTATTTTGTATCTTGTATCTGTATTTCAGATACTTGTATCTTAGATAAGTTACATCTCTGCCTCTACAGCCCAGTTACTGAGTAATTCGGTACCCCTTAGTAAAACTGGTAGTCAGACTATTGGTCGATAGTCTGACAACCAGTCTTATCAAGCTCATTTGCATTGACAGTAGTTACTGGTGGTCAGAAGTTCTTCTGACTGCCAGTAATGACTGTCAATGCAAATGAAAAAAACCTCAAATGAAATTCCTCCCTTTTGACGCAACGGCTACAAACTGTAAGAAAGAATATAAAACTTTACACTCAAAAGAAACGTGAAATATAAATCTAGCCAGTTTGAAAGATGTCACGGCCAAAAGTAGGACAACGCAGTTTAAAAAAAGAACAAAAAAAAACATCCAAAATGCCTCCAACGGAAATGGACGACGCGACGGCAAAAAACTAATTTACTTGATACACGGAAGACGGCAAAAAAACTAATTTACTTAGATACACGGCGAAATTAACTTCGGACTGAAATGATAAATCTAGTTTCAACAATTTCTTTTTCAGCATTTTCAAGAAAAGATTTCAGATTTTTATTGTGTTTCAGGCTTGGGTGATGTCACTGTATTTTTTGTGGTCATTCTTCCGAAAATTTTATCAGAGTAGATTTTTTTCATAGTATAATTATGAACGACAACTTTTTCTTTGAATTTTTATTCGGTTTTGAAAAACACAAGACTAGCTCGTTATCTAGACTTGGCTTCTTGGCTTCCAATCAGTATTTTTATAATCAACAATATTTTGGTTTCTGTACCCAAAGGGTAACCGGGACCTAATGGGACCCTAAAAAGACAACTCTACGGTTCATCCGTTTGTCCATCTATCCGTCTTTCACATGGCTGTATCTTTTGAACCGAATAGGTAGACACTTGAAATTTGCACAGAGTGTGTACTACTATGGTTACAAGTAATATACATATGTAGTGTTAAATATTGTAGGTACGGTGCTACGAATCGTTCACGTGCGAGTCCGACTCACACTTGGCCGCTTTTTTTAAATAAAAGTCATAGTTAATAGAATCAACAATCTAATTTTCCAAACAAATTCAATTTTCATGTTACATTTAATATACAAAACAGTAAATTGATATGACTGTCATGTAGATTTGCGGTTTGATTCAGAATTCCGGCAATTAACCGTTTGCCAATATAAATAGATGATTATACGGTTATGTAAATATTTCTCGCATAAGAAATAAATGCCGTTTTGATTGGTAAGGTTAACGAAAATTCACTTTACTTGCTGTACCGACTCCGCAATAAATATTGCGTCGTAATTTTCGTCTTGTATTGGTCAGAATGTTGGGCCACAAAAGGGATGAATGAAAGGCAATTGCATGAATGTTGAGAGGGATGTGTGGTGTTACACGAATGGATATAATAAGAAATGAGTACATAAGAGGAAACCTGAAAGCGGCCCGGATAGCTGAAAAGTTGTGTAGAAATCGGTTGTCATGGTATGGGCATGTGATACGGACGAATGAAGAAAATATCGTGAGAGGAAAGTTTTGAGTATGAATGTCGATGGCTATAAGAGTAGGGGGAGACCAAAGAAACGATGGATGGACTGTGTGAATGTTGATATGGTTAGAAAGGGTGTGACTACGGAGATGACGACTAATAGAGAAGTTTGGAGAAAAATACTTGTTGCGCCGACCCTAAATAAACTGGAGAAAGGGTAGGAGAATGAAATGGAATTTCAACACCGCAGAAACTTCTTTCCATGTTAGACTGTATTCAAAATACTACACTGACAGTTTCTAACAATTCAATATTTATTTCATCATCATCATTTCAGCCGAAAGACGTCCACTGCTGGACATTGGCCTCCCTCAAAAGGGGGGTTTTGCCATAATCGCCACGCTTGGCAGGCGGGTTGGCGATCGCAGTATGGTGTTAAAATGTATAGAGAACGCTGCTGCCCATTTTCTGGTGAATAATTATTTACATACACTAATTGTAAAGAGGTAAAGTTTGTAAGTTTGTTAACTACCAGTCGGATTAAAAAAAAAATCTATCAAATGATAGCCGAATTCTTAAGGAAATTTATTAGCTTATATAACATCACACTATAACTCTTAGGAGCCGAGCAAAATTAATGAAAAGCGCTAAGTGTAAACGAAGGAATAGGCCAGCGGGCGATGGGATACAACGATACGGGTCGGGGGCCAAAATTTCACCTGAACGAAATCGCGTTTAGAAGACAGTGTTTTATAAAATGGCCAGGCAGTGTTGGCCCAGAATAGCCGTTTTACTTTGTGTAAATATTTCATCACCACTGCTCTCAAAACGATGAAGGAAAACATCGTGAGGAAACCGGCAAATCCTAGAACCGATAATTCGAAGATATGTGACATCTACCAACCTGCACTGGGCCCGCGTGGTGGATTACGGCCCACTGCTTTTCAAAGAGAGGTGGCCTGTGTCCCAGCAGTGGGAACGTTATTGGCTGATTGTGAAAAAGGTATTTAGTTGTTCAATTCGACTTTACTCAAAGGTATCCTATGTCGATACCTTACCTTTTTGTCAACAAGTATTTAGATATATTCGTTTATATAATAGTCTGCTCAGTGTTCTAGCGTCAACATAAATCTATTGCCAAAAGGTATTTAATGTCCAGACTTGATAAAGGAAAGAATTTGAAAACTGACAAAGATTTAAAAGACTTAACTGCACCACTAACGCCCTGTTGGTACGATATCGTACCACCAAACCCACCTTCCAATATATAAAAAAAGGATAATAAACATATTATTGCTAAATATAATTTTAATTTAGAACGACCTTTCCTTTGGTGTCCCTTTTAACCCTAACAGGGTCTGATATAATTAGCAAAAAACTAATTTTACACATCTTTAATTCCACTTATTGACTTCACCTTGTTCCCAACACATCAACACAAAATTAGCAGTCAATTAGGGGCAGCTTAATACCATAAACTAATAAGTATAAAGTTGGCACCGAAAGCCGAAACACGCGAGCCTTGCCCTCTGATTTGACACAACGTGTGGGTGTGGCTAGTAATTACACAAATGGATTAATATCACCCACCCTTATTTACGAATTAATACTGTTCTATGTGTGTATGAGGTTTTGTCATTGTTTTAAGTAGTTGTGGGTAGATTGTAGCTGTAGTGTAAAGTTGTGGAATTTATGAGGGTTTATATAAAAAGTCGTTCCTACTAAGATCAAAGTTCTTTTTAACCTACTTCAAAAAGGAGGAGTGTCTCAATTTGACTGTATTTTATTTGTTTCGTACGCGATATCTTCGGTAATTGTGGATCGATGTTAAAAATAAATTCTTGTTTTCTTTTCTTTTTAACCGACTGCAAAAAGGAGGAGGTTCTAAATTTGTCGGAACCTTTTTTTGTTATGTATGTTCCCCGATTACTCGAAGATGGCTGGACCGATTTGGATTATATTTTTTTTTGTTTGAAAGGTTATACATATACTTCTCAGGTGGTCCCATGATCATCAAATCAGGATCTGATGATGGGATCCCGGAGAAATAGAGAGACCTCTTCAAATTTATAGGCACACTTGAAACGATTTGGGTATTTTTTGGAAGAGTACTTTCTCGGAGTGGTCCCATTTCAATTTGGTGAAGATCTGATGAAGAACTTCAGGCAATGTGTGTGTCTGTCTATTGTTTACATCAGTTTATAACATAACATCACGCCGGTATGCTGTGAAGGGGTAAGCACATGTGAACCACTCAAAAGAAAAAAATAAAAACTTTTCCAAAAAAAAAACAACCGACTTCTAAAAAAACACTACAAAGTGAAAAATAACTTTAATTTCGGAAGGCGGTGACAAAAAATTCAAATACAGCTCCAAAGACACCGACTTCCGGAATTAAAGTTATTTTTCACTTTGTAGTGTTTTTTTGGAAGTCGGTTGTTTTTTTTTTGGAAAAAGTTTTAATGGATAGGGTACGCCTAACGTCACTTGTTATCACTATTATTTACATGGCAAGTAATTGTATACGAAAAAAAGCATCTTCCCAAAAATGCACTACAAAGTAAAAATGTGTTCTTTTTTTTTGGTTTTGCCACCGACTTTTGAAATTTAAGTTATTTACTTTAATTCCAGAAGTTGGTGGCAAAAGCGCAAAAAATACAAAAACAATTTTTACTGAAATAGAGATAAGGGATATATTTTTTGTGAACTACACGAAAAAATTACTACTTCACGACTATTACACATAAAATAATATATCCTAACTGCTTAAAACTTCAAACTAACGAATATCGAAATATTCTTAATACATAAGCTTCAGCCCGCGACTTCGTTCGCGTATTTATATATATATACATAAATGTCTATCAAATATATCTTATGACACTCGGCAATATTGTAGCATCCGATTAGTGCAAGAATTTTCGGAACAGTGATCCCAAAGATTACCCCCTAACTCACTTTTACCTCTTTATAGATAATGTTGGTAATGCTACATCATTGTATCATCATCATCATTTCCGCCCGGGATCACTCACTGTTGGGTACATAGACGTCCCTTTTTTAACCGACTTCAAAAAGGAGGAGGTTCTCAATTCTTTGGAACCTTTTTTTAATTTTTTTTTATGTATGTTCCCCGATTACTCGAAGATGGCTGGACCGATTTGGATTTTTTTTTTTTGTTTGAAAGGGTATACTTCCCAGGTGGTCCCATGATCATCAAGTCAGGATCTGATGATGGGATCCTGGAGAAATAGAGAGTACTCTTCAATTTTTATAGGCACACGAAGCGATTTAGGTATTTTTTGGAAGAGTACTTTCTCGGAGTGGTCTCATTTCAATTTGGTGAAGATCTGATGAAGAACTTTGGAGATAGGCAACGGAACTCCTCAATAAATGATAGCAAATGGACTGGGATTACTGAAATCTCATGTCTGTCTATTGCTTACACCAGTTCATAACATAACATCACGCCGGTATGCTGTGAAGAGGTAAGCACATGTGAACCACTAAAAAGTGAAAAAAAAACTTTTCCCAAACAAAAAAACAACCGACTTCCAAAAAAACACTACAAAGTGAAAAATAAATTTAATTTCGGAAGGCGGTGACAAAAAATTAAAATACAGCTCCAAAGACACCGACTTCCGAAATTAAAGTTATTTTTCACTTTGTGGTGTTTTTTGGAAGTCGGTTGTTTTTTTTTTTTTGGAAAAAGTTTTTTACTGCCATACTTCCCGGTTCCGTGCATCCCATATCCTAGTGTTTCCCGCAACTTTGACAGTATCATCAACCCAACCCGCTTTTGGACGGCCCTAGCTTCTTTGACCTAACCTTGGCCACCATTCGGTCACAGCTTTACTCCATGTGCCAACATTATAAAAAGATAAAAGTGAGTTTGTAAGATAAGTAGGATTAATAAAAAGAGGTTCCATAAGAACCGTATGAAATTGGTTAAAAACAGATTACCAATACATTTTTAGTAAACTAGCTTAGTTCACCAGGAGATCGACTCCCTAAGCATGACATCCGTAGTTTCTAGCTCGCTGTCCGGTAAGGACCAAGCCCGGGTCGACGGAGCCTCAAAGACATATCAGCACCAACGGGTGGGGTCCGCAAGGGCTGATGCCTGCCAGGGGTGCAGGTTGTTCGAAAGAGATACCGCGGCCCCTGGCACACAGGCAACTGAAGGAACATGGGTGGGTTTTAGTCAGTAAATGTCTGACACGCCCTCCTGCTCCACCCAGAGTGGGAGAAGTTATTTGCTGAATGCCTACCCAAAAATTTTTTTTTTATCAAACTTGCGCTCTAACGGTGGGGCTATTGATATAGTTATAAATTATTCTTCTAATTCATTAGTACCCTATATTTAGTACTGTAATACAAATAAAACCCTACCTAGAAATACCTAGTCACTTTATAACTTAAATTACAATTCTACAGGGATAAATAGTTCATAGACAATCCAATTACAAAATTAAAACCAACAAAGGGACTAAATCATGTCAAGCTCCACACCTCCTATTTTTAGCCTTTCACGGTCGTTATAAATACAATAGTTTGAACTTTATGCAATAAAACCATTTCAAGGACATTCCATATCATTTTCTCTTTACAGCAATTCCCTTGCGATAGTGGATGATTAAATTTCCATGTGGGCGCAGCCGCCAGCCAATAATAGTATATAACATCCAATTATATTTTCAAGGAAAATCATAATACAGCAAATAGAACCTCACGTTCGTGAGGACTACTTACGCCATCTATTATCGAATAGGATAACTAGACTAGTTCCGGAAAATGCCGCAAGAGAGCCAAATGTAAATTCAGTTATATACTACTTAAAACAAGTAAAAGAATCACATCAGCATACAATAATACTTACAATTATTTATAAATTATATTTCAATCATTAATATTGCACTTTTGAACGGTATTTTCTTAATTTTGTATCTTATTACGCGTTAGTCATTCAGCCAATGACAGACGTACGCCAGTTGCCGCCAGACTCTTGGCGCGTTCAGTTATGTGGGACGGTGTTACGTCGGCCTAAAACAAAAACAAACATCACGTATTTCATATATATGGCTTCGATACGATCGACTTTGTGAACATTGTGAATTGTTTCCAACTTTCGGATTTGAGAAGGTAAGATTTTTCGGAGTGTTTATGTACGATATGACATGCTTATGCCTTTCGTATGCCTAGTTATTCTTTTAGTGACGGATTTTTTTTTATTAATGTGTTTTGAAGTTGTTGTTTTTTTAATTGTAGTTGTTTATGCAGTTAATGAAATCGGAATGTATATTTTTTATTACTTTTATTAACATGCGATTATTAAGGAAACTGATGCAATACATTGAAAAACAATTTTCCTATGTGTTATATCAGTTTAATACAGAATAATGCCTAATATTTTTGTTTATGTAAATAATTAATTGTTTGTGTAAATTGTGATTTAATTTTTGATCTTGCGTTGCTTGATTGGTTTTCAAATATTTTTATTCTTTTTGCTTCTAATACATGCGCAATATAGCGCCATCTAGTGAGTAATAGATGAGTGAGAAACTGTGCGATCGTGGTGCCATCTAGTAGCAAATAGCTTTGTCGTTTTAGGGAGCAGAAAATTAAGCGTTGATAATTTTCATTCGTAAACTTTTAATTAGGTAATTAGACAATCATTTAGCCGTACTCAAATACAATTATCCTGATTGCTTATTGTTTTATTATAAAACATTAGAAGTTAAACACTTATCAATATTTTGTACAGTTTAAATGGAAATGTCGGTACCCACATTATACCAAATTATTGGAACAGAAATATATCTTCTTGGAAACAGTTCAGTAGGTGTATGGCTTTAAAAAAACTTATAGATTACGTATATTATGATAACGATGATGAACGTCAGTTACACAAGATTAAACTAAACAAAATCTACGGCTGTGTACGTCTAACCCGTTTAAAAAGTAATTCCCTCCGTTCATAAAATTTCAAAGAAAATCCTATTATCATCCTACTACGCTACTAATAGGGGTCCATAAAATGTGAACGTTTCGATGTTTGTTACTCAAAAACGTCACGCAAAACCGGCTTAATGGATTTTTTTATAAATGTGAAAGTTTGGATGTTTAGATGTTTGGATGTTTTTTATTTAATCACGTAAAAACAGCTGAACGAATTTGGATGAAAACAGATTTGGATGATATGTGGTACACGCTCAGATTATAACCTGGATCAACATAAAGCATACTTTTTATTCCAGTAGCTCGTTTCCGTGGGATCTCCACGCGGGTGAAGCCACAAGCAAAACCTAGTAATAAACAAATTCTCTCATTCGTTTTTCATAGCAGTGAGCGTTGTGTAGGGTAGAAAATTAAAACAAAAACCGTCTCCCTTTGTATCAAAAGCATCACTTAAAGAAAATGAATGTTTAACCCAATCAAGTGTGTAACTTTCTGTTTTCTCTTTCAATATTTCATATTGATTCGTTTTCAGATCGTTTTCTGTGATTATTTATGAATATGAACACATGTTTTAGAGAAAAAGTAAACGAAAAGTCCTTCCAATAATGCTTTTCAATTCTATAACCTGTTATTTTGATAAGCATCTTCTGAAACAATAGGCAAAAACGATTTTTGTAGAATAACAATCTGCATATTTTTACACGCTTTATATTAGCTTCACTTGTATCTTTGTATGTAACCGACTCCTTAGAGCGCGATTTTGACCCACTTTAAACGGTCAGATTTCATTGAAACTTTGTAAACTTATCGAGGACCGATGACAATTCAATAATTTAAAAAAAAATTTAGAAAAATGAAAAAAAGGAAAACAAAACACGTTTTTGTAGTTAGCAGAACTAAAAAAGGAGAAAATAATTGATTTCAATTAAAAAAAAATGGTTTAGCTGTTTGGGAGCTACGATGACGAGACAGACTCGAAGAATACACACGTTAAACTCTGTTTTCATTGGGGGTTAAAAAGTAAACAAATCTATCTTTGTTGATTGTATTACAAAAACAAGATATTTTTATTATTATGAGCACTCTAATTGAGCACACTATCAATCACAATCTTAATCATTTTGAAGGATAAATTACTAATCCATTGCTTCATAAGTTCGAAAATAATGTCAGCTCAACAACGTAAACAACACAATGTATGTTGTTGAACTATCAAAATGAAAGCCATTCCTACTGCTAGTGTGCTACACATTTATCTCTCTGTTCTATGTTTCAAAATATAATACTATGCCAAATAATTTATTCTATGCCTTTTGTTACAGAATCATAAATAAAGCTCCAACATGGTAAGTTTCAAAACTTATGTTTTTGAATAATTTAAAATTATAAAATCTAAGCATTAAATAATAATTTGAATACTGTTTGTTGTTCATATTCAGTACGGGTTTGTGAACTACGCCCTCGAGTTGCTCGTCACCAAAACTTTTAATGAAGAGACATGGGAGACGATTAAGTAAGTAGACAATTATTTTTTCTATGTATAATACATAACATCACGCCTGTTTTACCCGAAGGGTTAGGCAGAGTTACCTTACAGGTACACCCACATTTGGCCAGTCATGCTTAAGTTCCATGTAATAGGGGCCTATTGCAATCAACCGGGCAATAATCTAGACTCTGCGCTACCACTGAGATATTCCAAGAAATAGTTTAAACCCCATACACTTTACCCGACCCGGGAATAAAACCTAAGACCGCCTGCTCAGCAGTAGCCCTTACAACCACTAGACTAACGATGCTATAATTTTTCTAAGTGTAATTTTCTGTATTTTAGTTTGCAATACAAGTTATATATTTCATAGTCTAGCACCAGTTTTCGGAAAGGTATATTTATCAACTACATCAAAGAGATTTTTGCTATTTGTATAGGATTTGATATACCCTTATAGTTTTTAGGGTTTGGAACCCAATGGGTGACAACCGCACCCTATTACTAAGCCCCCGCCATGAGTCCGTAGTGTCTATCAGGGGGCTGTGTCTCATATACCGTCATAGGTAGTTAATTGGAATTCGCAGAGTGTGTTTCTAATACCGCATTATCAACAATTTTTTTTAATAAATATACTCGTATGTAGCGTTAATTATTTTATTTACGGTGGTACGGTACCCTTCGTAGCCGTGAGGCACACTTTGACGCACTTTACACCTTTTGTTGATTTGTTTAATTTTATTATTTTGCTGTATATTGTGTGCCTTTTTTAGTCTGTGCTAAATAAATGTATTTTCTTTCTTTCTTCTTCGCGAGCGAGTCCACCTCCTACGTGGTCGGTTTTGTTGAAAACTTCATCGATTTCTACTGATTCATCTGGTTCTGTTATCATCAAAAATGTCTAAATTTAAAGATGCAACATCTCTACTATTTATGCTCCTCAAATTCATTTAGGTCCATTTAGTACCAAACGTTTTTTAGATCTTACTGGTATGTTCAAGATAGTTTTGTTACATACCATAATTCTCCTTGTGCAGGAAAAAGGCGGACGTGTCAATGGAAGGCAGTTTTCTTGTGCGGCAGATCTACGAAGACGAGATCACGTACCACCTGATCACCGCTGCCGTTGAAGTACTGCGTAAGTTCTTCATTTATACATAACCATCTAATACATACCTACTAAGTAGTTATTATACGGGTAGAAACATCGACGCACAACATGTTACCATCGATTCAATACATGACTCTAAACGCCCATGAATGCGTTTAAATAGATAGATAAGTGGTCACGTACATTTTACCTACGAGATGAAAATGTACGTGTCCACTTTTCTAATAAACATCCGATTACTTTTGGATAAACAACGAAAAATTTCTACTCCAGACAATGCAGCAGAAGTGTAGGTCTGCTCTCAAAATGGTGAAGGTAAACTTCTCAGAACCTAAAACCAAAAAATCGCAGACATGATTGTGTCATCCACCAACACGCACTGAGCCTGCGTGGTGGATTACGGCCAATTCCCTCACACAGAGAGGAGGCTTGCGCAGTAGGAACATTATAGACTGGTATGGGTCTAGAATTATGCGCTGAATTCATGGTTACAGTTTGCGCATCGATGTCCCTTCCATCCACTATAGATAGGATACATTGAAAGTTCATCAGCGTGTGACGATAATATCGATGCATCTTGAGCTATCAGCTCCGCTACCAACTTTGATGAGTAACGAGTAGGTAACGACAGGTAAACATGTTAATTATGTTCACAAAGTTAAAAGAGTTATATTGAAAACTAAAGGCCAATTCTCGTAATTAAAATGGTTCAAAATCTAGTCGCAGTCTCACCTCGGTCGCTATCAAATGTCAAAAACTTGTCAAAGTGCTTAGGAAACTCGAGGTATTTTTGACAGATTGAGACTATCAGAATATGAACGTACCTACTTAAAATTACAAGAACTTCCTCTAATACCAACTTATATTACTTTATGGACTATTTATTATGTGACAAGCACCGTAAAATTAAGTAGGTACCTCCTCGTAAATGTTACTCGAGAAAAACTGTCCATAAAAAGAGAAATATAATGGAGATAATATATTCAAGTATATAACTTTTAAATCATCATTGTGTCTTTAATTACAGAAATCCCAGCTGATGCAATTCTAGAGCTGTTTGGAAAGACTTTTTTCGAGTTCTGTCAAGACTCCGGATACGATAAGATTTTACAAGTTTTGGGAGCTACACCGCGGGACTTCTTGCAGGTTCTTTTATTTACAACTTTATTTTCATTACATTATGGTTCATAATCAGTCTCACAACGATTTTTGAATGAGCAAAGATCAATACACGTCAAGCTTGACACTTCATGGCATCAAAGAAATTGAAATTAGCGTCATCTATTGGCAAGATTTTGAACTAAAATCTTAAACAGAAAACCGCCAATGTCACTATCAAAAATCGTAGCTGTATTTATCGGTATCATTGAAAATATAATGCTTTTGAAAAACTTGTATCTTATTTGAATAAAGTAGTTCAACTGACCACTCATCAATAAAAGTTAACGGTCAAAGCCACGTGAGGCGCTACTAAGTATTGTGCTGTGTTGTTGCCGCCTATCAGTCTTTGCCAAAGACTAAAATAATAATAGGTCTCAGCTGTGAGGCTGATAATCTGCAGATTCAATACAGAACAATACCTAATTTATGTTTATTTACGAAAACTTGTAAGTAACAAGAGAATCTCTCAAGCTCGTGAACAAGTTAAAGGGTTTGTCGAATAACAGTTTTGTTGTTATTATCTACTGGTACTATTTTCTACAATACCGAACAGGTTACTATTAATGGGCATCCTATTTTATTGTTTAGACTGCTAGCATTTTTTTTAAATCAAAAAGTCTCCATTCTCAATCTTACCTTGTTACAGAACATAGATCCATTTTGTAGTAGCTCTATCTAAAATCATTTTTTAATTATTTTTTCCAGAACTTGGACGGTCTGCACGATCACCTGGGTACCTTGTACCCTGGCATGCGTTCGCCTTCCTTCAGATGCACTGAACGGCCTGAAGACGGAGCTTTAGTGCTCCACTATTATTCTGACAGACCAGGCTTGGAGCATATCGTCATTGGAATTGTCAAGGTAAGAAATGATGAACATTTTATTTTTATTTTACCTAAGAATGTAAATATTGCATTCGATGAGCCCGTACGCACGACAATCTTTTTTAATTACCGTTTGTGGCTTAATTTTTTACTCTTGTACGCCCTACTCTCGAAAAGCTAATGCACTACGACTAAAACGAAACAAGAGTAAAATAAAACTTACAAGTACTTATGTGAAATCAATCCGCTTATTTCCTTTATTGGATGAAAAAAGAATCAACAAAATCAGTCCTCAAATCGACGCACAATATAAACCTCAGAATATACTATGTACTTAAATAATTTTCATCTTTTTTGAAGTCAGTTAAAAGACGTGTCCCTTTGTCCAAATTCTAGATGTTAATATTAAAACGCATTCTGTTACAGACGGTCGCCAGCAAACTCCATGACACCGAAGTGAAAGTGGAGATCTTGAAGACTAAAGAAGAATGCGACCACGTTCAGTTCCTCATCACTGAAACATCTACTTCTGGAAGAGTGTGCGCCCCAGAGATGGCTGAAATTGAAACTTTGTCTCTTGGTAAGATTTTAGAACTAGAACCATTTAACTATTTCGACTGTTTGATGAAAATGCTCCTATATGTGTTTGTGGAACAGTCTTGTGCTAGTCATCAGCTGAAGATTTCGGCAAATTCTTGTTAGTATCTATTACATTATATTGGTTTTCATGCACCTATTATGATTGCCCTTTTTAACATAAAAGAAATACGAAATGATTTATGCCCAAATCTCGTAATTGAGGTTGTTCAAAATAAAATCCTTTTATCAATATCTACCAAAAACACTTTAGACTTAAAAAAAAATTGCTCTGTTGTAATTTTATTTATATCACCAACTCATTTCCTCACCATCTAAACATAATTTTTAACTTATTGCAGAGCCCAAAGTAAGTCCAGCAACATTCTGCCGCGTGTTCCCCTTCCACTTGATGTTCGATCGAGAGCTAAACATAGTGCAGGCAGGACGTACAGTCTCTCGTCTGATGCCGAGGGTCACGAGGCAGGGGTGCAAGATCACTGATGTGTTGGATACGGTATGTCGTTTAAAAATAAAGCAAAACATATAGGTATTCGGTGAATTCAGCACATGATTCTAGACATAACCAGCCTATAATTTTCCCACTGCTGGGACACAGGCCTCGAAGCCTTGACCCCCTATAATAGACATTATTTGTCGGTTATCAAAACAAAATCAGCAGTTTTATAGTAAAGTGCGCACTATGCGGTGGAAATGTATGGAACAGCAATTTTCTTTTAAAATAACCGACGAAACATTTCAACGCTAGGGGGTTTAAAATCATGAACGAAATCTTTTATATTACAGTTTGAATTGATCTGTCTCTGTGTCGAATTACTTTCTTCAAATTTTTTGATAATGCAGTCAATTGCTTAAAGAACTTGGGTAAATAAACAAGACGACAGATCACTGATGATTGTAGTGGACCTAACAACGTACGAGTCTGCAGTCGTAAAGTTACGATATCTCAGGTGTTATAATTTTCTCAATAATAATCCAGGTGAGACCTCACTTGGAGATGACATTCGCCAATGTGCTAGCTCACATCAACACGGTGTATGTGCTGAAGACCAAACCAGAAGAGATGACCGTCACAGCCCCTGATGAGGATATTGCTTCTCTTCGTCTGAAGGTTAGGCGAATGATTTTTATTAAAACGGCTTACATGTATTACAGTTAACAACGAAGATTGCACGGTTTAAACAAGCTAAATCGAGCTACAAAACTTTATGATTCTGGAAAGCTTTCTCGTCAAGAAATCTACCTTTGCCAATCTTACGTAACGTAAGATTGACAAAGGTAGATTCAGACAAATCGAGAAAACTTAAAATTTTAGTTGAATTACATTGTTCTCACATACATCGATATGTAACGTCACATTAAATTCTCCAACTGCAAATGAATGTAAGTTGTTTTGAATGTGTCAAAACTACAAACTAACAAGTTTTCTTTTTCCTTTCCTTTACTGTGAGATCTTGCTTCTTGTTAAATTTCATGATTCTAGGTCAACCGAAAGTACCTTAAACGTTTTGATTTTCTAGCGAGTGAGTAAATTAAAGGACTTATATGACCATATTTTGTTATTGCGTTCACTTAGAAGCTTGCATTTTTAGAGCTCCAAGCGTCTACGGTTTGCCAGGGGTGCGGGTTAATTGAAAGACATACTGTAGCCCCTGGCACACAGGCAACTGTAGGAACACGGGTGGGTTTTAGTCAGTAAAAGTCTAACACGCCCTCCCGCTCCGCCCAGAGCCAGAGAAGTTATTTGATGAATTCCCACCATAAAAAAACATCGTCTACGGTAGATCTACGCATGTAATATTAAATTCAACATGAAACCTCCACTCGTACCTGAAAAAAGGGGATGGAATCCCTATAGGATCACTTCCGTGCGGAATCCTAAAAACAACGATTCATTCATTCTTTTTTAAGTAAGGTCCGTGAAATTTTTATAATTTCAGGGACAAATGCTGTACATTCCGGAGACAGACGTGGTTGTATTTCAATGCTATCCCAGCGTAACTAACTTGGATGATTTGACACGGTAATTACATTTTCTTATGTAATCGAACCACGCTTAACTACATTTGGTGATTTTAAATCAAGATGAACGTACACGTCTTGTTCATGAACATGTGTATTACTTACACTCTCAAACCCAATTTTGTATTTATCTTAGTAAAATAGTTTATTTAAAATCTCTGAAAACATCCCATACATTGTTTAATTTGACAAATTCATTTTAAATATTATGTTCTTATACAATATCTAAAAAATCTTCATCCCATCTTTCAGCCGTGGTCTCTGCATCTCTGACATTCCTCTCCACGACGCAACTCGCGACCTGGTCCTCATGTCAGAACAGTTTGAAGCAGACTACAAGCTGACACAGAACCTAGAGGTGCTCACTGACAAGCTGCAGCAGACCTTCCGAGAGCTGGATTCTGAGAAACAAAAGACTGACAGGTATTTGTGGAGCTTCAATTGTTATGGCGTATGATTGTGTTGTAGTCGTGAAGACTTCTCTAGTCGCTTCCTGTGCGGCAATTCCGTGTTCCGTGTGACCAATCATTTTTGCAGTGACCCACCATAAATAACAACACCTAGAGATAGAGTAAAAAAAAAATTCGCTTTGTGGTTTTTCGTCATTGTCACTCTTATTCTGGGCGACAATTTATTTCTATAGATCGTTGCATCTTATTGATGTCTCTGTTAGTGACAATGGACTTTGGCAGTTGGTTTCAATTAAGACAATTAATGCTCGGTTCCTATATACAAAAACGGATAGTTTTGCTTACCAATGGTAGCATTTTTTTTAATTTCCAAACTGGGCAAATAATTAGTTTCGTAAGCTAATTTGACCTGTGATAGTTACTTCCATATAGGACGGTCTACTCTGCAAAGCTATTTGTAGGCATTTGCTTCATTTTTGGTAAATATACAAGAGTCTTCATTTTAATCTAAAACTGTCCGTAATTAGTTAATAGATTTGACAATAAGACACCTTTCTCCTTAATCATTCTATTCGAAGCCGACGGCACATAAAATGTTTCAGTGGCACACATGGTTTATTGAAGAGAATAACTTCACACAACCAACCCCTAATGATTTTCTTGCAGGCTTCTCTACTCAGTCCTACCAATCAGCGTCGCCACCGAGCTCCGTCACCAGCGCCCCGTGCCGGCTCGTCGGTACGACACTGTCACGTTACTCTTCAGCGGCATCGTCGGGTTCGCCAACTACTGCGCCAGGCATACCGACCATAAGGGTGCCATGAAGATCGTCAGGATGCTCAATGATCTGTATACCGCGTTCGATGTGCTGACTGATCCGAAGAGGAATCCTAATGTTTATAAGGTAAGATTGAGTATTCTAGTACTCCTTATGAGCATACTCGGCAATAGTATGTATGTACCTATACTCCTACAGTCTGTATTATTTTTGAAGTGAAAACTTCTTTAGGCGCGTTGATCACTTTTTGGATGAACAAAAATCATGGAACTCGCGTCATCGTCACCGAACGCTTTCCATGAGCTATAGATATGTATACTGTGTATATATGTGTGCTCAACGATACAATTCACAACCCTGGCTGGAGGCGTTAAGTTTATTCTTACTGGCAGCCCCAAGAAAGACCGGTTAAGCAGTCACGGCCTCTCAAGGCCAACTGTGAGATGCCCGACAAAAAAACAATTCACAAGTTGCTTAGTTTTCACTTCTATCGGCAGTCCCCCAAGACTGTCCCGTTTTATTTAACCATTTATGTACACACTTATTTGAACAGACAAGAATTAAAGAGAAAAAAAAACATAAATAAACATTTCACTGAATAAAATACATACAAACATACGTAGGTACTTCTAAAAAATATTAATACCTCACGCCTTACCAATACATGCAGGTGTCCAAGGTGACCAATACTTTCTGCGATTTAGATGCTTCGCGGTTAAGAGCCATTGGGTTCCCGGGGACCCAATCATTCGCTAATGTATTTTATATGAAATATGCTTTAGTGTAGACCATATGAAGTAAAGCATAGATCCATTTAGTAATAGACAATAAACTTTAGTATATTATTCCATTCTATTCTAAACTTTTAAAGAATAGATGAAACTTGCTGTTTCTGTAAACTCAAGATTGATTTATTTACTCAATTATTTTCATCCTCATCGTTTTTTGATTTCTTTGGACCAATACCTTATTAATCAGAAAAAAATTCAGTAGGATAATTACTAGAACCAGAATATTCATTTTTACATATTAATGATTAATATATTTGTGTAATCCCCACCACAGCGTTCGTTACTTGACAGAACTTGGAAGGAAATATTTCAATTTAACATACTGTTATTTTGATTCAAGTATTCAGGGATATCTTTATGTTGCCAGTTTTAGAAATGAGATGGTAATTGCGGTATGCTTATTATACGAGTTGATATGATTTCAGGTGGAGACAGTTGGTGACAAATATATGGCGGTATCTGGTCTGCCAGAGTACGAGGTGGGACATGCGAAGCATATCTCTCTCCTTGCTTTGGAGATGATGGACTTGTCTCAAACTGTCACTGTTGATGGAGAACCTGTTGTAAGTATAATTTATAGAAGCTATCTTAAAGTGATCCATAACCATTTATAGCGTTGTTATAACATATATATATATTAAACTCAGAAGCCGTTACTTTTTAAATATATCATTCTTCTGTACAAGTGTATGTCACTGAACTCCTGGTATATGGTTGCACCGGTTTCGATTATTTTTTTACCGACTTCAAAAAGGAGGAGGTTATTAATTCAGTATGTTTTTTGTGCGTTTTGGAGTGGGTTCTTGGATGGTCTAGATTGGAACCGATAGATGACGCTGTTCGGGTAGGACAACGTCTATCAGGTCCACTAGTTTTAAAATAAATTTCTTTCTAGCACCCTTCGAAATCAATCTCGATCGTAAATTATGATCAAGATCACTAAATGTTACAATCATGATCTATGACTATGAGTTACATGCCAATTCCAAATATTTCGGTCCTAGACTATAGCGGTTGGTTGCGGCAACTGTCCTCTAGTTTTGTCTTATTCTTATTAATAAATTCTCAATATATTTTTCCTTTTTCAATTTACTATGTTCTTTATTCATCCAGGGTATCACTATCGGCATCCACACTGGTGAGGTAGTGACTGGTGTGATCGGGCACCGCATGCCTCGTTACTGCCTTTTTGGGAACACAGTCAACTTGACCAGCCGCTGCGAGACTACTGGCGTGCCTGGCACTATCAACGTCAGCGAGGACACTTATGGGTAAGATCTCTTTGAATTTTTATGATGATCCAATGCAATCATACCAAGAATGTAAATGAATTGTAGGCTATTAAGATTAAGGAGCGAATCCAAAGTATCCCAAAAGCGATTGGCAGATGCAAGTGCGATACAAGTATATTTCGTTTACCTTTTAAAGCATAGAATAGACAAGGACAAATAATATAATTGTAGAGCATACTCGTAATAAAACGGTAGCAATTATATAAGATTTGTTTGGTAGACACACATGATAGTGATACGTTTAAGCATAATATTAACTGATAAAGAACGCAACAAAAATCAAGATCAGTTTAAAAAATCACAAAAGTTTAATCATCACACAAATCTAAATATCGTTGCAAAGTTAAAGGAATAGGCAACTTTTGTATTCCAAATGGCAGCTCAAAATTCTGCCAGAGCACTTGCCTGATCGCACATCTAGACAGATGCTTTAACTCCACTGGCTTCAAGCCACATCTAGAACTTGGCACCAAATGATCTGCCAAGATATCTCCATACTTTTCCAGCATCAGTTTCCTTTGATAGTTATAGTCATTAGGCAGTTCTAGTTCCTTAAACAGTGTTTTATTTATCGATAATGAAATGCTTGGAACAGCTCTCATAGCTAACTTTAGACAAGATACTAATTCATATGGATACTTTCTGTTGTATTCATTCAGTCGATCCAAAATGGATTCTATTGGGTTTGTAGAGGCTGTATCTGCCATTATTCTTGCACCAAATCTCAGTAGTATCATTAACATTTCTGAAGCACCCATCTGTATGACGACTCTTACTGGAGACGCATGACCACAGCTTTCCAAAGGCACGTCTATGAAACGATAAGTTTTTCCAATTTCTTTATACTCAAGGTTGGCGTTAGTTGCATGGTCTAGGTAGAAGACTAGAGCATGTACGTTCTCTTCTTTATCCATGAAGTCTGATTTCCAACCAGCTAGGAAGTACGGTGCTGATGTGCCAAATATTGCTCCTGGAAAAATTATAAAAATGTTTGATTAGTTTGTTCGTGCTCAGCTTAATAGTTTGCGATACAAAGAAAAACTTTAAAGGGTTCTCACTGCGGGGAGTTGTGCCTCCTCTCTGAGAGAAGAGCTAGGTCGTAATGCACCACGTGGGCCCAGTAAGGGTTGGTGGATGTCACTATTTGGATGATCAAGAGACATATATGAACATTAAAAATATTCTGCAAGAATAGACTAGAATCTATACCATAAAAATTTTAAACATAACTGTAGAAATTTTATATAGAGTGAGACTTTTTCGAAAGAAAGTTGAGTTACATCTCGTATTACAAATACCAATTTTATTAGACTCCAACATACCTAAAAATATTCTCTCAAAGGTCTTCTCACAAGAGTAAATCTCGTCTAACAAGGCGGCTATCACCTCATTATCCTGCAAGCTCCAATCGAACGCAAGCTTCATGGCCACATATAACAGGTTATGGTACTTCCCCATTCGGCACACTTCTCCGTTCTCCGTCTTGCAGTTGTTGTGGTACTTCAATGCTGACATCACGAAGTTCTTGCATGATGTATTGTCTGAATGGTTCTGACCTAAAAAAAAGATTAACTTTAATTCTATTCTATATAAATTCTATAATTATATTCTATTTTTAGAAGCATGGTCAGATTTGGCTTCACTGATCATAAACTTGTCTGGTATTAGTAAACCTGAGGTTTTTATGTTGGCTATTGCGGTAAGTCGGTCAAAATAACAGCTTGCATTATTTGGACAAAATATTGAACTTGCTACTTATCAAAGACTGGTAACACTGATCACTGACAGGTGTAAGCTTTCAATCATGATCAGCATAATATTCTTTTATTATCTCTAGTGAAGAGTTCGTACTTAATAAGCCAATAATGTTCCCACTGCTCTCCACCGGGACACCGGCCTCCTCTCTTCAACAGGGAGTGGGCTGTGATCCACCACGCGGGCCCAATGCGTGTTGGTACCTACACGTCACATTTCTTCGAATTTTTGTTTTTAAAACATGCCGTTGTCCTTACGATGTTTTCCACAAACTTAAACGCGAGCCTTGGTTCGAATCTGTGACTTATAACTAGTATCTTACAGCCGTTACTACTGCTCTTGAAAAGGTCATTTGCTGTTTTTTTTTTGTTGGTAACTAACTAAAGCAGTTGTTGTATCGCAATACTCGAAGTATAAATTTCTAGTTAAACTAATCTTGATATTCGTAAGTTAGTTTCAATTTTGTCTAGGAGGTATTATTTGTCTTATATGATCAAGAAATCACTATCGCCTTCTTCAAGTGTGTCAAAATTACCAATCAATGAAGTTACAGTGTTACCACACAATTTTCTAAGTATCATAGTCATAAAATTTCATTGAATCGCAATATTTAAAGTCACATAAACTGGGGAGAAAGCTTTTATTAATAGGCAATAAACTTAGTTTTGCCAGACTATCATAATTTACTTTAATTGCTATTTATGACTGAAAACGTTTCTCTGCGAATCTTCAAAGCTGTGTGGTCTTTGTTAGAAACAGGATACTCAATTGTGGGTGAAAATAAGTACCTACTTATGAATAGGCAATATTACAGACGGATTTCTGTAACTATTGAGCTGATGTATTTATAATTTTGAACATCATCTGCATTGAGTATAGGAAATGGAAAGTGGTTTTGAATGAATTTACTTGAACGTGTAACTGTAAATTCTACAAAGATTGAATTGATAAATACAGTTGATCCTATTTCTTAGTAATATTCACTTAGCTAGAAAGTGCAAATAAGAATGAGCAAAGCGAATGAGAGACTACTATAATTATCGTCTCGTTCTAAACTTACGAAATCTCTAAGAATGGGAATGACAGCACTAGTGATATTAATAGCTATAACGATCAAGACCAAAATGTAAAACAAATAGACCAAATGGTCAAACGAAATATTAATATTTAAAATATAACCTCTCGCACAACCAGCAATGACAGTATTGAAATATTCAACGAGTTCCCGCCTTTTGTACCTCTCGTTCAAACAGTCGCGATCCATATTACTGAACACTCCTTCAAAATAATACTCCATGAACGTTTCCATAATGTATCACAACAATTTTCCCAACAAAATATTAAAAAAAATCAGTCGATACAAAATAAATTGTTACAATTTGAAAGACATCATTTTGACTTTAGATTTTATCTTTTATTTTATGGGAACCAGTAACAAAATGTTTGTTTGTATTGTAAAAACTTCTCACTATATTGTCGTTTTACGCACTCATTAAAATTTCAATGTTAATATCAACTAAAGAACTTTCAAGGAGGGACTGTCTACCACCACCGTTGGTGAAGCAATAGCCATGAAATCAGTTTTCACCCCTCGGTTTTGCTGAGAAAACTAGCAAGTGCAGTATAATCCTCTTACCTTGTTGGGAAGCCTTACTCGCTAGTGCGTATAGTTTCCTATTTTATAGGTGCGCTAGTCGAGGCACATTAGGAAGTCAATACTTTTTTGCTAGTGTCTATACCTTACATATGAATAGGCAGAGGTATATGTATAGCAATACTAAGCGTCTCGTGATATAGCAATTAGTCACTAACCAGGCACATGTGACATACACCAACCCGCACTAGACTTGCGTGATGGATTACGGCCCACTACATCTCAAAGGGGGGAGGCCTATGTCCCAGCAGTGGGAGCTTTATAGGCTTATTATGCTATATAGGCACAAATGTAGACTTGAAGCAACAGCTAAGAAATACTCTGTTATTACTGAAAATAGGTCTAAGTTGAATCTCAGAATTAAACGTTCAGCACTGGTCGCGCTTACTGAACCAGCGAAGGCTAAAACTGTACTTGAACTTGATTCAACTGAGGATCTTATAATGTTGTAGGCAGTGACGATGAAAAATGGAAATTATATGATATCAAAGAAAGAGCTATTAGCGTAGCTATAGATTTCCGCGTATCTAAAGGCGCAGCATAAGAAAGGCCCAAGGGGCCCACTCTCTAAGTCCGTCAACGAAGATTCGAGCCTATCCAAAAGTAGTTCGATACATTGGAATGCACCCTACAACCGATTAATTAAATTTTGGCACGAGCGAAGACATCAGGAGGGACGCCTGTGTAATAATGTTGTAATTCATTCCTAGTTAGGGCCCCAAAGTTATCTTATGTCCGTAAGTGATACGGAGTAGATTACGCCCGTAACTTCGGCCGAAACTACGGGTTTCGTGCTTAGAGAGAAGACCTCCACATCAATAACCTGGAAATACATAATACAAAGATAAACATTGTTAACTCAAGATTGGATAAAAGTAAACACAACACAAACTTTACCAAAAATTCATGAATAAAGAATTATTATTTTTTATTTTCAGCTACCTGATGCGCGAAGATAACTATGACGAACGATTCGAACTAACGCACCGTGGCCACGTAACCATGAAAGGGAAGGCGGAACCCATGCAGACTTGGTTCCTGACCAAAAAGAAGATCTGAATGAATCAAGCTACCAAAAGCCAGGAATGCACCTACCAGTAACTTGCGCAAAAGTATGCAAGAAGTTTGCATGACATGTGCCAAACAACTTTTAATAGGTGACTTTCACACTAGCATGCAAGCTTATTCCGTACTTTTGAGCATGGTTACTGGTTTGGTGTTCGTGGCTTGAAGTATCTACGACCTAAACTATATATCGAAGAAATTGAATGTTAGAATGCCTAAATGATTAAGTCTTGATAAATCTGATTGTAGGTGAAGTCATTTCGGTTTTATGTTAGAAGAAAATGTTTTTAGGACTTTAAGACTGATATAACTCCATCAATTTGGTGTAAATTCAAGTTTTTTAAAGATTATTAAAGTATTTGAAATCCATTAATAATAGGGTCCTTCCCGGTCCGTACCTATTGTCAACGCGAGTATGATTGAAAAGCTAGTTGTTTCATGCAATGCAAGCAAGTGAGGACGCGATAACATAGAAGGAAAATTGACGCGCGGGGATTTCATAAAACAAAGAAAAGCCTTTCAAGAAAAAAGAAATTGCTATTACATGTTCACGTAAAAAGCTTACAAGGTTTTAGAAAAAATGTTCGTCATTTAGAATCTCCATTATATTTACGCGGTTTCTGTAAAGATGTTTTTTTTTTTTAATTTTTTAATGCATTATGAACGGCCAAAGTTCAGATTCAATTTTTGCAAAAAAGCGTTTGTGTAAAAAAGCTGATTTTCAGACGTCTGAATTTGATTCTAATTTTTTTTTCCTTATAACATAGAGACCTGGATATAATTCAGAAAAAACATGTGTATCTGGAAGAAAAAATGTTATAACGCCATAATGACTTACGAGCGTTTGTATGAGAATTGTGACCAGATGGCCATTCTTAATCTCCTGATTAATAATGGACTCCAAATATTCCAGATGATCCGTCATCTAGACGCATGGTGTTGCGCCTCTCATATCTGTGCTTCCTAGCTATAGCCTGGGAGTCTTCAAGTCTCAAGTGAAGAGGTTGCTACCATCTTCAATTGCATCATAGCTTACTATCAGGTGAGACAGTGGTCAAACCGATATACCATATGAGAACTAATTAAACAAGGCTTTAAACGGTCATTTTATCGTCAACCAAAGGAAAGTATCCGATGAACTTGACCTCAAATTGATGGAGTTACCTCTGTCAGCTGTTGTGTTCTGTACTTATTAGCAAATAATAGTGCTTACTCTTCTTTAGTAAATTCTATTGTGATCAAAGGCCTATTTATAACTAGTCTTCTGTTTTTCTGTTAGTTATTCTATAGATGTGTAATTGTAATCTGCTGTCTTTCTTTTTATTCTTCTGAAACTGTCATCATCATCGACCATACTGCTACTGCTATCATAATGAGATATTCTGATTTTTCTATTTTGGTATTTTCTTTTGTTAATCGATTGCATTTGTCTTTTTCAGTATTTATTCAATAAAATAATTACATTCCTAGAGGACTTAAAGAATCTCAGTGATTTATTTCTACCTTAGCCGTATGTGGAAGGCTACTACTACTATTTTAGTTCTATTGTTATTAGAAACTATATTCTACACTATTTACTATTGTTGCTTTATACGTTTTGTTGATTTATCAAATGTTTATTGTAATCTAGTCAATCTGTATTTAGTTAAAGCTTTAAATTTTATTAAATGTTTTAGTGAAATCGTTTCTACTTTATAAACACTAACGGTGTTGTAATATGTAATATTATTTCTACTATTGTGATAAATATCCATGTCAAAATGATTAGAAATAAATAATAAACTATCAATTAGCTATTATGTGTTTTGTTGAGCATGGTAACTATTCTGTGTTATATGCTCATTTACTAGATTTCAAAACATTCCATCTTGTGACTGTTTGCAGTTATTTTACCTCTGACAGCACTGACAGCAGCAATCCACCAGCAACCTTATTGTAACGGGAATAAAGATCACTTTGATTTTGGCAAGTACCGCAAAATCAAAGATAACAAAATAAGTGTGAACGGCCTGCGAACAACGCTTCTTGATTTCATTCAACCGACACCGCTTTCTATGAAAACCCTACTTGTTATGGGGCTGTGGGATGCAGCAAAAAATACGTCCTTGCATGCTCGATTGGCTTTACATAACGTCAGTAAAATTTAATGTAAACTGTCATGTCTGTTTCTTCGTATCCTTTGTATTAAGGTGGGTACTGATCAGCCTTATCGGGTGTAAAGTAACAAGTTACACAGCGAGCAAACATGTGGTCAGTACAGGGATGAAACTTCGTTGCTCGCTCCAAGAGCTCCACCTTCTGTCGGTTTTTTGGCAAATCCCTTTGAGTGTTACACGCTTCAGTCAGTACGCTGCGGTGAGTAATTTCCCATGCACCTTTACGGTCCATTCTTATTCATCTATCCTGAGACATTCATCTAGCAAAATAAGTTACGTATATTTAAAAAAAAAGCTTGTATTATTTTCGTAAATCTTTACTAACAGCTGTGGATGCCAACATAAAGTTTGCTAATATTAATTTATGACAAATAAGTAATTATCGTTTTTGTTCATCTGGTACTTAACCGACTTCTTTTGAGAACAGTGGTGGGCATTCCGACCTCGCCGCCAAGGTCCTTGAGCCCCGCGATGACCCCGAGTTAACGATGAGACCCCCGACCGACCCTTGCTCGTTGAAGTGCCAGCCCGCGCCGGAGCTGAGTCTGTAGAGTAAAACTCCCCGAGTTTTAATAATTCTAATGATAATTTGTTCCAGCCTATCCCAACTTGCTGTCCCTCTATCAGTGACATCCTGAGCCGAGGCCCTTACCCCACAGGGGGTGCCTTTAGCGTGCAGTCGCTTAGTTTAAGTAGCCTGGCTGGAGGTTTTAAGTTTTCTTAAGGCAACCACAGGAAAGTCCGGTTAAGTAGTTACGGTCTCTCAAGGACAACTATGAGAGGAGTTACAAATAAAAAATAGCTGTGGTGGTGGTGGTTTGGGAGATGTGGTGGCCCGATGCTAACGGCCCCGACTTTTCGAGTTGTACGTCGTAAGTTAGAACCCAGACATGCTACTTTACTTTGTGTAATTTATTTCATCACAACTGCTCTCAAAACGGTCTCAAAAAGGAAAATATTGTGTGAAAATCGGAATGTTTCAGACCCAAAAATTCGAAGACATGTGATAATACTAACCCGCGTGGTGGATTACAGCCCACTCTCTCTTGTAGAGAGGAGGCCCATGTCCCAGCAGTGGGAACAATATAAGCTGGTTATAAAATAATTGACTTCTATGACTGATGGTTACACCTTTTTTTACTCGACATTGGTATTGTATTCCATAACATAAGAGGCACACAGTTAAGGTAACGGTTTGGTGTCTGATCGTGTTACGTATTTTTCAGCACGCAACTATTATATTTTTATTTTGGGTTCAACGACCACTGTGAGCTGGAGGCATTATTAATATTATGTGGTACAATATAACTGTTGATTATTGGCGATGACTCAACTTATGGGGCTTTGTACTAGAGGTCATGAAGTAAAAGAACCTGTTGTGATGATGCCTGTTCTTATGCTCTATTCCGCCTTATTTATGAGAAGAGCAAAAAAGACGTGTAATGTTGGCCATTTGCCTCACAAAAGCGTCGCAACAACGACTGGTCCTATTTCTGCCTCATCCAGAGGATTCTTGAGACGCAAACTTCACTGGGACATCAGTAGATTTATGGACGACGACATTATAACTGTGCGCTTGGGGCTGGGTAACGGCAATAGCTCGAAAAATTGCCAAAGTTAAGTGGGCACATTGCTCGCAGAACGGACGGCCAATGGGGCCGGAAGGTTCTGGAGTGGCGACCGCGTACTGGAAGACGTAGCGTTAGAAGACCTCCCACAAGATGGACCGATGACCTGGTGAAGGCCGCAAGAATCCGTTGGATGCGTGGACTACGGTGGTGGCGGTGCTTAGGGGAGGCCTATGTCCAGCAGTGGACGTCTTTCGGCTGATAGGACGATGCTGACTTACTGTTGGCGGGCTCATAGTTAAAAGATTGGTAAGATTGAATTTACCGCTGCCCTTCGTACCTCACCGCTGACGCCTACCGGTCACGCCGCCTACGGTCTGCACTCCCGTGTCGTCAGATTAGTTTGTCCATACACTCCAATCCCAATTGACCGTTGGATCTCATTCTTTGACAGTTGTATGAAATGCGGCACGGCAAATAATTGACGTTGTGTATCAATTTGATAAACAATTAATTTCTCAGACTGTTCATCGGCCTACTTACATATCATCTATGTATTTGTCACCGTAACATTATGAACTTCGTCAGTTTATAATCTATCTCGCGAGATTATAAAACTGACGATATTCACAACCTTACGGTGACATATATAAGCTACTGTTGTTACCATGGAAAACCCTACAACAAAACGGAAACAGAATGCCTAAGTATTATTTCGAAAGCATTTACATTTTCAATCATATTATTATCAGCCATTTCTGTCCCACTACAAGGCAAAGGCCTCTCTTCCTCCTTCAATTAATTCCTATCTATTGCTATTATAGATTGCCCATCTTTTAGAAAGAGTTGAGTTCGTCCCGATATCTCCTCCTGGATCTGCCGCCATTGTATTTAAAGCAAGGCTGCCCAACCAATTTTAAAGGTGGGCCATAATTTTGATTCAGTGTCAGCCGGCAGGCCATCTAATAAATCAAACTTGCCTAAAGTCAAGTTAGATATTTACCTAGCTTTTAAAATCAAACAAAACTTAAGTTGCTGTTAGTTTGAATAATCTAAAATAAAGTTTTTTGAAGAGGTTTTTAATCTTTTTCGTTTGCTAACAACTTTCCAATATGCCGCGTTAAATCTTAGGTCAATAATATAATCAAGTCTGAAAATATATTTTATTGTTGGGTAATTGAGAATGGGTTCATAGAAGTAAAAAAAAAAGATTGACCAAGTCTGAAGTCCTGAAATCTGTTCTCAAAAGACTATCGCCAGCTGATAGCTTTTGGCAGGTCAATTCAAATGTGCTCGCGGACCACTTGGAGACCCGCGAGCCCGGGGATGAGCACTTGAGCAGCGTCGTTTTAAAGTAATACTTTAAAATATAAATGTTCCAAGTATATTTTTCTGTCCGTAAAACAAATTAAAACGAAAAGTCTTCTTTTAAAATATCCATTACATCTTCTGCGCATTATCTAATTCTACTAATAATAGGTCTTTACCTATGAAATTGCCGTTTTGTATGAAAAAATTTAAACGATTTTTTTTCATGTATTTTTTATTTGTATTAATCGAAGTAATCACCCATGCAATCAATGCATCTTTGCCATCGCAGTGGCAGTTTATTGATGCCCTTCTTAAAGAAATCAGCTGGACGGGAGGCAACAAATTCTTCAAAGGCATTTTGTACTGCCTCTCGGGTACCTATTGAATTTTTTTCCCGCCAAGAAGTTATCCAAATTCTGGAAAAAGTAGTAGTCTGTAGGCTCAAGGTCTGGTGAGTAGGGCGGATGACGGAGAGCTTCCAACCCCAGTTCTTGCAACTTGGAGACCGTCTGCTGTGCAGTATGAGGTCGCACGTTGTCGTGCAGGAGCAGCGGAGACGAGCGATTGACCAATGCTGGTTGGAGATGTGCCAGCTTCTCCATCATTGTGTTCAGTTCTTCACAGTACACATCTGCAGTAATGCTCACCCCGTTTGGTAAGAAGCTGTGATGAATCACACCGGCGCTAGACCACCAAACAGTGACCATCACTTTTCTAGGGGTAAGTTTTCGTTTAGGGCATTGTTTAGGTGCTGAACCAGGATCCAACCAACTTGCTGAGCGCTTGCGGTTATCAAACAGAATCCATTTTTCATCGCAGGTAACAATGCGGTTCAAAATTCCTTCATTTGTGTGTCTGTTGAGCAGTGCAAGGCACGTCTCGACGCGTACTTCGCGCTGACGATCATTGAGTTCGTGGGGCACCCATTTGTCAAGCTTTTTTACCTTGCCAATTTGACGCAAATGGACCAATATTGTTTTGACGCTAACGTCGAAAGCTGCTGCTAATTCAGCCGTAGATTGTGTATCATCAGCTTCCACAATCGCCTTTAATTCGTCATTGTCGACCAAAGTCTTCGGACGACCGTGAGGTTCATTTTTCAGGTCGAAATTTCCAGAACGGAAGCGAGCAAACCAATAACAGGTGGTGCGTTGGTTTGTAGTGTTAGCTCCGTAAACGTCGTTGATGTTGCGTGCCGCTTGTGCCGCGTTGCTGCCACGACGGTACTCATATTCCATAATTACTCGAATTTTTAACGTATCCATGATGACGAAAAAGATTGAAATGCGATGAAAATGTAACACTAATCAATAAACAAATGACTACTTTTGGAAAAAAAAATCCATGTTTTTAAAATAAAATTAATTTGAAATTAGAATTCTTACCCAAACAAAAATTATTTTGATTTGAAATGGCCAGTACTGCAAAACGGCAATTTCATAGGTAAAGACCTAATATATCAACCTGCCTAGCACGTTCCATGTTTTTTTCTGCAACTACAGCTACATAATTTGTTCGCTTGTTATTAGCGAATGCCTAAAAATAATCAGTGATGTGGAATGTTGCCTGGCGACCTCCACCATCCATTGGTTCGAACTTGACGACCAGCGAAACAAGTTTTTGTAATCGTCTTATTTTTAAGGATCCTTTTTAAGGTCCCTTTGTGATGGCAAGTAATTTTAGTTCTTTGTTTTGCCAATTCTTCGGTCTGAAAGTTTTCATCTTCATCATTATCATCAAAATCTTTTTGTTTGCAATCAATATAGTTTTAAATATTTTTATTGAAATAAAAAGGAAAACTAATATTTTTACGAAAAAAGTCAAGATCTATCTTTAATATTTAAAAACAGCCCCATAATCTCAAAATGGTTCGACTTACTCACATAATTATCTTCAAAAATCAGCATAGATAAACTGGATTTCAACATTTTTGGAAAGTATGCCAAATCTCAAATTCAAAAATTTATGCATACGCAAAAAAAGAAAGCAAAAGTAGATCAATTAATATATCGACCACATTTTCTAGTCTGTTATAAGAATTTGTTTCTTCAACATTCTCACATACCTAAACTTTACTCCGGTGGACCTCAAAACGCGTCGGTTTGTTTAACTGTGCTCTCGCGCACATTTTAGAAGCTCGGCCAATAACTGGTCGCGGACTGGTACCTGTTTCGTGTTTGGCCCTTTTCTTGAGTTCACGTATTTCGAATGATTGGAATTCTGGCATTATTTTTGTTAGTGTAATGATATTTATCTATCATTTGGAGCCATCTATAAATTACGTTACACTGGAGCCAAAATATTCTATTCTATTTCTTATTGCGAAAGCAAAACCCGATGTCGAACATTCTGCCAATGTCTGAGGTAAATTGGAAAAGCAAGTGTGCATAATGAGGAGGCCATCAAAGTGAGACATCGTGTGACAAGGGGGGGGGGGAGCGGTTGATATTACCAACTTTATAAATATTGTAACAAGCTTTAATTTTACATTTCAAAATATGTGACATCACCAGGCGAGGGTAAGGTAACACAAATAAGACGAACAGATTTTGTAGTCATTTTTGAGATTTCCTACGAATTTATCCGCTTGATTTTTTTATCTCATTGACGCACGTGCGGTTTTGTTTTTATTACGACATACCTATTTTACATTTTATTAACAAACACTGTATTTATACTGCGCATTATTCCACACCTTGAAGTCTTGTAATATGTAAATCGAGTCACACCTTTAACATAGTGGATTGAGAGGCACCACGGCGTCCTCACCTTCCGCCTGACGCAGGTCCTCACCCGACACAGGTGTTTCGGGAGGTTCCTGTTTTGCATACGGCGGGAGGAAATGCCCGGGTGTTTCCACTGCGTCGCCCTGAGGACACGATGGAGCATACGGTGGAGGTCTAACCGGCTTGGCGGAGCAACGCCGTGTCTTTGTGGAGGCGATCGGCGGCGGCGATCTCTCGCGTCCGGCCCTGATCCCGGCCATGGTACGGAACGACCGTGCATGGGTAGCCGTCACCTCCTTCTGCGAAGCAGAAATACTCACGAAGAGCCCTGGGTGCCGAGAATCCCAGGCTGATTCCTCGCCACGGACTAAATCCAGGTCGACGGCACGTTGTGTTCCACGCGCGCTTCAAAGAGATGTCAGCACCAACTGGTGGGGTCCGCAAGGGCCGATGCCTGCCAGGGGTGCGGGTTGTTCGAAAGAGATACCGTGGCCCCTGGTACACAGGCAACTGAAGGAACACGGGTGGGTTTTAGTCAGTAAAAGTCTGACACGCTCTCCTGCTACACCCAGAGCGGGAGAAGTTATTTGATGATTTCCCACCCAAAAAAAAATAATATCTTTAATAGCCTATATTATTACGTCTAAGTGTAGTTATTAAACACACGAGCAGTTAGTTAATCTTAATAAATCAGTTTCTGCCCGCGGCTTCATCTCCCTGAAATTCCCGACCCACGGGGTACCATCCTATCCCGCACTATATCCTCGTTTACGCGTAGCGTTCTTTCTGATATATTTTTTTTACTTGGCTCCTAAAGGTTGTAGCTTGATGATAAATAGCCTAAAGCCTTCCACAAGAATGGGGCTATCAAAAGCGTAAATATTTTTTTTAATTCCGACTGGTAGTTTCAGAGATTAGCGCGTTTAAAAACAAACTAGCAAACTCTTTAGCTTTATTATTAGTGTAGAAATCTACTATGTTTTATTAACGGTTTCTATGATTTTAATTATATTTAAAGTTATTATTGGGTTGTTCTGGTTCAATATCACAAGATCCGCATGGACATTTTCCAACATATATATGTTAGTTAAGTTTGTTATGTTAAGTTTGCAAACCATTTACGACTTGACAAAACATTGAGATTTTTCATTACATACAAGTTTAATTTGCACATAAACCTACCAGAAAAATACTCATAATGATAATGAAAACTGCATCAAAATCCGTAGCGTAGTAAAGAATAACGCGATCACACAGACAGACACGAAAAGCGACTTTAATTTTTAATTTACAAAACGTGATGACATTGGCTGATTACTGTCACTCTAGCAAAGCGTCGCAACGATGGTTGGGTGGTGGCTGTCTTCTGATAGATGATGACGTCAGTGTCAAAGATATTGCTAAACCACTGCTTCATTTGTTTGAAAAATTTGTCTGCTCGACAACGTTAATAACTCAATGGATGTTGTTGAACTGTCAAAATGAAAGCTAGGCTTACTATTAGTGTATTGCATAACCACCCCTCAGATGATATTGAAGCTGCTGAGCTGCTGAAGGCTATCTTGCACCGTTATTTATTTATTTAAAAAAAGCACAGCCACATCACATACATTCAGTTTATGCTAGAAATAATCTTACTACGTACTAATGTACATGACAATTACGGCGTACATAGCAAGCGATAAATGTGTAGATATAGCATATAACCAAAGTACGTACCTAAACACATTCCCAAAATGGTTTAACTTGGTCAATGTGAACCATCATTACGCATTGTTGAACCTAAATACTAGTTCCTTTTACAGTTCATGGCTATGTTAGGGCTAAATCCACAGTAGTATTACAAATATCAAAGTAACTCTTGTCTGCACTGCTGTCTGTTACCTTTTCACGACACGGGCCGAATGGATTTCGATGTAATTTGGCATACAGGTAGACTATAACTTAAGTTAGGACAAATTATATAGTTTTGTTCCACCACGACTGTCTAGTTAGGTTGGTCCAACTTCGAGAAAGAGGTCAATCGTCGAATCCGACTCGGTTGGGCAGCGTTCGGGAAGCTTCGCAATATCTTCTCATCCCACATACCGCAGTGTCTCCAGGCGAAAGTCTTTGACCAGTGCGTGTTGCCAGTAATGACATATTGAACTGAAACTTGGTCGCTACAATGGGCCTCATAAGAAGGCTTAAAGTCACCCAAAGGTGGAGAGGGCTATGCTCGGATTTTCCCTACGTGATCGAATCAGGAATGAAGAGATCCACAGGAGAACCAAGGTAACCTACATAGCCCGAAGAATTACCAAACTTAAGTGGCAGTGGGCAGGGCACATTGCTCGTAGAACAGATGGCCGATGGGGCCGAAAAGTTCTGGAGTGGCGACCGCGTACCGGAAGACGTAAAGTTGGAAGGGCTCTCACAAGGTAGACCGATGACCTTGTGAGGGCCGCAGGAGCCGCTGGATGCGAGAAGCATAGAACCAGTCGAAGTGGCGGAGCTTTGGGGAGGCCTATGTCCAGTAGTGGACGAGTTTAGGCTGAAATTATGATGATGATAGCTTTAATCGCGGTAGTACGTTCTCGTGGAATAATTTCGTATCTCCATGTGAGCGAAGCTGCGGTCTCAAGTTAGTAGACTATATTTCTTTATTGATTAAATAAATAGCCGTATATGTTACACAACTATTTATTTCCATATCTGTAGCTGACTTTGAATACATAACGAACAGGCTAGTGGCTCGAAATGGCTATGTACCATATTCGTTGAGAGAGCCCTTTTTATGGGAGGTATCTAGATTTTTAATTACTGTTTTTTTTTTAATATTTGCTAAATGGATACGTGGTTTATTTAGTTAGACTTGAGTAAAAATATGCATACTTAAGTAAAAAAAAAATCTTAAATACTTTACTAATTTAATAGCGAATGATCATTAATTTAAAAAATAAATATAGAAGGACTACAACTGACTATAATTTATCCATATCTATACCATGACCCACCATCATCTGCCAAGTCTTTTCTCAATTACCCACCACCCACCATAGAATTTATGTTATTATGGATTGATTGACTGAAAAAAAATCTGTAACTATGTTTGTTGTTAAATTCTAAATTATTTAATTTTATTGGTATTTATTTTATTGTGGGACGCAGAGCAAGACTCATAGGTGACGAAACGTTGGTAGTTAAGCTTCACAGCTTGGCTCATCGGCGGGCGTAATGTTGCTTGCCTGTCGGACTTCTATAGACTGTAGGTACTTCGGAGAGTGTGCGCAGCAGCTCCACGAACTGATCCCACCATCGCCCTTTTCTACTGGTCTACCAGACGCACTGTAGGGTACCATCCGCACTTGGTTGATATCCCGACCAGTCGTACTCAGCGCTACTCCTCCACATTTATTATGCGCACAGCCAAAATGTGGAACTCTCTGCCTGCGTCTGTGTTCCCTTCCACATTTAACCCGTCTACCTTCAAAACAAGAGTGAACAGGCGTTTTCTGGGCACGCTCGATCCATCATAGACCTCAGTGATCGAGGTCAAGAACAGGCCTATTTAGTAATAAAAAAAAAAAAATGTAAGTACTTCTTAAGGCTCGTGGTAAAGTAGTAACAGCCGTACAGGTCGAGCAACCATAGATGACCGACCGTGGATGGGTGACCATCTTAACGTACTGAGATCTCTGTGTCCCCGTTGGTCCCGGCTGTCATTCGTGGATCTTTGACAGTCGTTACGGGTGGTCAGAAGCTGAAAAGTCTGACAACCAGTCTTACTAGTGGTATCACACTACCCAGTAACTGGGTTGTGGCGGTCATGTAGACTATCACTTCATGTAAAATACTGTTATTAATAGATAAGACGTCAACTACGACGATTATTGCGATTATGATTTAATAGATTACAATGTGAAGTAAGAAAAATATTTTTAATTGTAGTTTTTACACAATTACCCGACATTTTTTGACAAACATTAATAAATTATAATAGTCATAACCGTGTTATGTTTAACTGCGGGTTTTAACCTCATATAAAAAGTTAAATAATACATATTATGAAATGCACTTCTTTCACACGTTAATTATTTTTAATAATATTATGAAAATTCCTTAATAAGAAAAATGTTACCATTGTTTGTAGTTTAGTGAGTCCTCAGGTACGTTGAAAATGCGACTTAAAGACAGGTATTAACGTTTAAAGTCAAATAAAGTCTTATTAAGTCAGTTACCTTGACAACATTTTAGCAGACTAGTTGCTTACTAAAAAGACATCAACGCGAAAGAATAGAGCAAAAATACTGAATATATTTTTATTGCATAAACATTAGAATTGAGTACAAAACTTTCTTTACTCATATTTATTTAATATGCTAAGTTTTATTTTATATAATATTTTTATACACTCACGGTTTATTTTTTACTTATTTTTTTTATGTAACATTTTGAAATAATCATTGTGTAAGCCATAATTTCATACACTTTTTTCTGCATAATATAAAATTTTAAATTGTACGAAGAAAATTAATACGAGACATTGCAAAAAAGTGTACTCCTGCGCATGTGAAGGCGACTGAGGTGGCAATGTGTTTCTTTTTGGTATAAATGGACTTAACCACCAAAACTACACAAGGGAAATTTTACCTACTAGAACGAAAGTTAAGGTTGAAAATTGTGTATAACAGGAACAATTAACTTGACAGTGTGAATGGAGAAGGCTCGTCAACCACCACTCATTTGAGAAACTGCCTCAGTCCGCGACAAGCGTTCGTCGTTGTTGCACGCATGCGCGATCTCTCCTCATTGGCTTATTTGAATTTCGGATTCGAACGTTCTAACCGCCCGGCCAATCGCGTTCGATCGTTTGATTTCTTTTCGCGTCCACTTTTTGCATGTACGTAGTGTTCCGTTATCGTGAACTGTGCTTGTGACAATCGAAGACAGTGTGTATATTAATTACGGCTGATTGTTTTTTGCCAGAAGGTCGGATGTTTTCTCACGTTTTCTGGTAAGATATTTAAGATATCATTTGCTGTTAATTGTATCATTCGTCTATTTTTTGTGTAGATGACTCTTATCTGTATTCACACGGTTGTTGCTTGTTTGTGGCAGCGATTTCAAGATACCTTCGTTTTGAAATTGTTACGACAATTCACTGTCATGGTTGCAATTTTTTTGTGTACTCACAATAATAATTAATGTAACTTGAAACAAAAATACCCACATTTTTATGCAAGTATTTGTATTTATTTTAATTTCCAAGAATGAAAATTTTACTTAACGGACTTAAGTTTATACATATAAATGTCTAATTAAATATATGCCTGCTGAGATCACCAGTCGCGGTAAAACGTGATGTTTTAATACCTACGTATTGGAATGACCTCATGAGACGAAGCATGAGGTTCACATCACTATCTAATAAAAAAGCTTTGTGGTGTTGCGCATCACTAATTGCGTTCATTAACCGACTGTGGAACAACGGAGGGAGATGATTTACGATCCTTAGATCAAGGGGCTTACCCTGGTTAATATACTATTATTGAATTTAGCTTTACTAATATTATAAATGCGAAAGTATCTCGTGTCTGTCTGTCCGTCTTTTTACGCCTTAACAGACGGTCTACTCTCTAAGTCCGAAAACGAAGATACGGGCCCAGCCAAAAGTAGTTGATCCGTCAAAACAAGTTCCAAATCATTTTTTCGGACAGGTAAAACACATAGGGGGATGAGGAAAACTGTCAAATCGTGTCGCCATTCAGTCTTAGTTGGGGCCCTGAACTATTCTTTCGCCAGTAAGTGGTACGGACCACGATATGCCCGTAACTTCGGCCGGAACTACGGATTTCATGCTAAGGGAGTAGAACCTGTGACCCAATCGTTATGAAATGTGACAGATAGGAGTTTGGGTCCTGGAAAAGGATATAAGCTACTTTTCACCCTGGAAGGAGACAAAGTCGCGGGAAACTGCTAGTTTATAATAAAAAGATGTTTAGCTTAGTTTGAAGGCATTAAGAAAGATGAATTTATACCAGCTGACTCAGCATACATGTGTCTTGAACAAAAACAAAAGACTGCGATAGTTTACACTTGAGAATTGAGAGAGTCGAAAGTATGTTCTGCCAAGGGTGCGGGTTGTTCGAAAGAGATACCGCGGCCCCTGGTACACAGGCAACTGAGGTAACATGGGTAGGTTTTAGTCAGCAAAAGTCTGACACGACCTCCTGCTCCACCCAGAGCGGGAGAAGTTATTTGATGATTCCCCTCAAAAAAAAAAAACGAAAGTATGTTATGAGATTTCTGCAGTGATATATCGACTAAAGAAAGTAATTTTTTTTTGATGTGCAGTCTCTATTTATTACTTCACAACTGAGGACATAAAAATTGATAGGAAGCGATTTCTCATTCTCTAAGAACGATATAAACTGGACACTTAGCACTAAATGATGCAGAGTTTGTTGACTATCAAACATGCCGTTGATTGGTAAACTAGCTTCTGCTGACAACTTTACGTGTTTAGTTATAAGCTGGTTTTTAACATATATTATTTTGTTATTATTGTTTAAGATTATTTTGTGTAATTTATCTATGGGCCTTAGTTGCCTGATAATAAAATGATTATTCTTATTATTGTATAAGGCGATTATATTATTATATCGGTCCCAGGGAAACGTGCTACCGGGAGAAAAATTCCTAACGTAGCTCTTGGTTTATCTATGTGCCGAATTTTCTCAAATCCGTTTAGCCGTTTTAGTGTGAAAACATAACAAGTAAACAAACAATCACTTTCCTATTTATAATATTTTATTATGGCTACAAAAACTATTTGATGCCTCCCAGGGGTGCGGGTTGTTCGAAAGAGATACCGCGGCCCCTGGCACACAGGCAACTGAGGGAACACGGGTGGGTTTTAGTCAGTAAAAGTCTGACACGAAGAGCGGGAGAAGTTATTTGATGATTTCCCACCCAAAAAAAAAAAAAAAAAACAATCACTTTCCTATTTATAATATTTTATTATGGCTACAAAAACTATTTGAGTAACAACAAGTACTCTTTTTAATCACATCCCTGTTTTCATGCACCTAAAGTATAACTCCCGTCCTTTTGTCTGAATTTCCGCTAAACTACACACTTGTCATTTTCGACATGAACTTGAACATAATACTTTGGAGCTCTGCATTTCCCATTCATGTGTACTTCGTTGTACTCAACATGTGTGTTGGAGTAGAAAATATGAATAAAATTTACATATGTCCACTTTCTGCATCGATATTATTAATGATCTGTTGTTTTGATCAAACTGAAGATATACAATTTCTTCGCCTCTTGATGATACAATTCAGCTTCAGATAACAGGACAAGGAACTACATCTTGTCTCACGCAATATCGCCATAAATGATATTTGACCGTTATTGTCGTACGCTGTTTTGAAACTGCATTGACAATCTCTTTAAAAGTGTATTGACCTTTCTGAAAGAATAAATTACATTTTGTAGGAAGGACCAGACTTGAGATTCCGGGTAGATTTTAAACCAATCGGTTAAAATAAAGCTAACAAAATAATTGCGTTTAAATTAAAGATCCACCATTCATTTGAAAAAACAGCTTATTCTAACGCTTAGAATGTTATTGATGATGACAAATTGTTCCATCGACATCAACCATGACTAAAATGCAACCTACTGTACCTACTAAGTGTTAACTACAGTTACTGATTCACGTTATCATAATTATAATTACCAACAATTATCTTTCTACCGACTTATCCTTAAGGCCATCACATGTTGGATATGTTCCAGTAAGTATGCTACTACTGACCCGGATGGAACGGGGGTAAGCAGGTGTATAGGTGTTAGTGTGCAAGCCAAGTTTGTTTGATTAAGTTGTAAGTGAAGGATTGGGGTAATGAGGATAGATTAATTAGCATTGCTTTTGCCATCCATTGGACATTATTTTATTGTGTTCAGAAATTGTTTTTGTTTTAATCTGGATTTGATTTTTTTAATTCTTTGACATGTAATTTGTGTTGAGTCTTTATCTTTGCCCGCGTGGAGGTTGGTGTACTATACATATAAACATTCCTCTTGAATCACTCTGTTTATTGATGAAAACTGCATTCAAATCTGTTCCATAGTTTAAAAGATTTAAGCGTAAAAACACGAAAAGCGACTTTGTTTTATACTGTGTAAAGATGGTGGTTAGAGATGGTGTCAAAAATGATGATAAATAATTACTACCATATTAAATTAGGCAGCCCTACTCAAAGTGACAAATCCGAGCACAAACGACCCTGCACACACCTATCACTTTGATCTGATCAACATACCGTATCGCTTTCAAAACCAAAGGTCGCATTTACACAACCGACTTTAATGTTCCGCTGACATTCTGACAAGTGTAACATTATTTAATATTCTGACAACTTAAAACAAAAGTTGACAAAACTGGATAAATGATTTACTTTGACTTTATTTCTGTTGGTAGGTTTGTACGAACACTTTTACACGTCAATCATATTTTTAAACTAGATGAGGTCGGCGTTTCCTATCTGACTACTCTGAGAAGAAAGGCCGAAACAAACTCAGAGGTCACAGTCCCTTTTAAATTCCAAACACAATCTTGGTCTGATAATGTGAAGACCATGTAGATTGGTGTGAAATGGTATTTTGAGGAAAGAACCACACAGATTTTGTAGATCCGTCCAGACAGTGCACGCATTTGGCACGTGTTTGTCAGGAGTTGAGACATCTTTCGTTAAGTAATTCTTTAGAAAGACCTTGATGTAAATACTTAAAAATAATTGACATTTAAAATTATATTTTATTTTTGTCTAAGTATTAATTATGTATGTAAATTTGTACTTTTAGTTACATTTAACATGTCTGGAATGAAATAGAATGATCTAGAGACATTAGTATAATGACTGGCAAAGTGACAATCTTATGTCCATGTTTGTATGTATGAGTTACAAAAGATATTTTGTATATTCAGGTGATATTTTGTAAGAACTGGATACATTTACATAATAATTGTTAGTCTTTTTTTCTCATTGTTCTTGAATTTTTATGTTATCGGTTTACAGTACGATGTCTCAGCTTTGTCTGTCAGTTTTACGAAATCAATGGCACTGAATATATAGAAAAACTCTCTATGTCTAACAAACACTTTTGGTATCTACTTTTAACCAAATTTCTCGCAAATTTTAGTATAGGTACTTGGATTTAAAGGTATTTATCGTAATGGCATCCTTTATTTATGCATAAAACCAGTTCCCTTTTTTAGATACTTTTAGCTACTCGCCCTGGCTTTGCACGGTGTCTGCGATTTTACAAAACATCGAGATTCATTAATATATGATAGTTTAGTATTGACATAGGTATTATACACATGAACTTTTTGGAATAAATTCTTTAAATGATGGTGAAATCCGTACCAAAACCTATTGCGGAGTTTGGAAGGACAACGCGGTCATACAGACAGATACGAAAAGCGACTTTAGTAGAAATAATAAAAACGTTACAAACAAACATATTGCAATAACATATTACTGTAGTAATGTCAGTAGATAGTTCTAAATTGTGATCAAGTTAAGTCTGTGCAAACTTTATTCACCCATTTTAAAAATAAAATGCCAAAAACAGCCAATTCCCTTTTGCATAATACTGTCCAGTTGTCCAAAGAGACGAAATAGTTACTTAAAGTTTCTATTGTCGTAGTGACGTAATGTCTTCTACCAAAGGTCTATTGTCACTTGTCCTATTGAAAGGTGTACAAACACTTTCTTTACCACACAGGCTGATTCATAGTCTGAGACTCCTCCGTGCTTCAGAAAGCACGTTAACCCGTAGGTTTTGGCTGTCATTGATACATCTTTGACAGTCGTTACGTCAGCAACGGGTATCATGTTACCCAGTTACTGGGTTGTGAAGGTCAGATAGGCAGTCGCTCTATGTAAAATATTGGTATTCAGATGCATCCGGTTAGACTTGAAGCCACTTGACAAAATGATTCGTTGAGATGGGTCAGTACTTTTTAGCTAAAGTTGTTAGGAATTAATCTCACTTTGACCTGACAATACTTAAATGACTATGCTGAATTTCATATTTTAAACTGTTCGGTAACTTTCATAATTTCATCAACTTCATTTAACTAAATCAAGTAGTATTTTTTACCAGGGTTCGAATCCCAGTCGGGCAAAGTGTAAATGGGTTTTTCCGTTTGGAATTTTTCAGTTGATAGCTAAAGGCGAGCCCTTTATTACATGTAATAAAGCCATAAGTCCAACTTTGGGTATCCAAGGTGTATTTGTTGTGTTTTAATTCGTTTTTCTTAAAAAAAAACAACTTCTCAGACTTCAATTCTAACCCATCGCAATGAATCACCTGTAAACAAACAGACTAACTAAAGCCAATTTAATATTATCAATGTCTATGTAGTGTAGTGTTAATTTGTTGTGTAACGTGCTTTAATTGCTCACTTCGCTGAATTAGAGATATTTTATAACTTTGCTCTTACGCTATAGTGTTTTGTTTTCGTTTGTTTTTATTACTTATAGTAGACATTCTTTATTTTTTGTGTAGTTAGAAGATGTGTAATAGCACATTCTATTTTCAAATCTTTTGGAAGGCTGAGATAGCTATGTAGCATATGAAGTCCTATACAGTTCGTTCTTCGTTCATACTTATTTTTCCTTCTGATTTTGGCGTCACTGCCAAAATCAAAGTGATTTTTGCTCTCGTTAAAATAAGCTTGCTTTTGGGTTGCTACCACTCACAAGTCTGTCATAATGATCTTAATCATCAGTAGGCTTACTGATGAGATAATTCATTAGATAGATATTATAAATTGGTTCTGATAAAGGTTTGCCAATATTAATTACAGCAACTACCTAATATTTGATTTGCAATGATGTATTGTATGTATATCTTTCTCTATAATGTCCGCACGCAAAATAAGGTAAATTTCTTTGTTTAAATGACAGCATAATTACAGTTTATCGGTCCTAATTAACATAAACAATTTCACACACGATCGATTGGACAATGAAGCCGTTTGACAAAGTGACAGACGACGAACAAGCAGTGCACGAACTCCTATAAAATGGCGTAAATTATAAATACACAATTCCAAACTATATGGTCCCTTATACCGATCAGGTCGAGGTTGATGGGTGACCATCTATTACATACTGAGCACTCCCCTTTTAAAAGCACGTCAGCCGTTGGTCCCGCCTGTCATTCGTGGATCTTTGACAATCGATACGTGTCCTCAGAAGCCTGAAACTCTGAGGTACAGTGTTACCCAGTAACTGTGTTGTGAAGGTCAGATACGCAGTCGATCCACGTAAATTACTCATATTCAGCTGCATCCGGTTAGACTGGAAGCCGACTCTAGAAATAGTTGGTAAATAGATTAACAAGTTTTATAATTTAACATCGACCTGTGGAAAATATTAAATTTAATTACTATTCAAATTAATATCATATATCACCATTAGGTAGGTACCGGATAATATATTATTTAAATATCCATTTATAAACGATACTCTTAAAAGACAGGTTTCTCTCATTTAATTTATTTTAAAATATAATAATAATCACCTTTTTGATCAGTCAGTTTAGGAGTAATTTTGCAAAGCTTACAATCGCTTCGATAGTTTTTTCTGAAGAAATCAGTCAACAGTAATTTAAGTTCACTATCAATACTTATTATAAACTAGCTGTGCTCGCAACTGCGTCCGCGTGGAATAGTGTCTTTGGGTCTTTGTCTCTTGTCGCAAACTTATAAAACAATCACATAAACCTTACATATTTCCATACAAACTTTCATCCCCTATTCCCTATTGTTATTTTACACCCTTGAGGGTAAAACTTTTACAAACTTTAAATGTCATATTTATTTATATCGAATCATCAGCCTAAAAAATTTGTTTCAAGCTTCTAGCTCTAAAAATAACGATACTTCTATACAACTTTTCATCCCCCCCTTTTAACCCCTTACAACCCTTTTTTCGCATTAAAAAGTAGCCTAAGTCCTTTCTCAGGCTGTAGACTATCTGAGTACCAAATTTCATTTAAATCGGTTCAGTAGTTTTAGCGTGAAAGCGCGACAGACAGACAGACAGAGTTACTTTCGCATTTTTAATATTAAAAAAGTAAGGATTAAAATCGGTTTTCGTACCTGTCTATCCCACCGCATTGTTCTTTTAAACTACGCAACGTATTTTGGTATAGTTTTCATCATCATATAGAGTATGTATTTAAAATAGTTTATATATATCTACCACATAAGGCGAAGAGGAGATAGCAGCCTTGAAAAGCTGGTCATTGTTGGCAATGCCGAAAGAAAGAAAGTACGGGGCCGGTCGCCAACACGATTGTTTGACAACATAAAAGAAGCTACGTCTTCTAGCAAAATTTCAGCAGGTGGTGGTGGCAACTTCAGGCTGAAGTCGATGAAGGCAGATTTTCCGCTTAAAGGGTCCAGTGACCACGATCCTCAGTAGGGGTATGAAATTTGGCATAATTAAAGTTTCTATGAAGGAATGAGAGACTAATATTTTTTAATAATAATCCATTAAGCTTTAAATGAATTATGGGCGAATTTCGGCCACTGAGCGTCCACTAGTAATACATTAATAATACACTCACAAATAATAAAGAAATCCGTTCTATCGTAAAAGTCATGCAAAGCAGGGGCGGGGTCGCTAGTTAATTTATAAAAATCTAAATAACTCGTCCTCGTGATTAGAATCAGCTTTAATTAACTAAGAAACTAGCTAATGACGCAATATCTTATTTTTTCTAGTCAATTCTAAATATCCATAATTTACCGATGATATTTCAACACGTCTGTATCTGTAATTGAATTTCGTTCATGTATATGTAAGAGTCTGTTTATTTCTTTTATATTCGCCATTTTTCACACCGTACTGGACATGTTTACTTTTTGCGCAGTTGCATGTTAGCATATAGTTAGATGTATTACGAATAATTAGGATAATAATTAATATGTCTCTGTCTATTGAGTAATTTGTAAACAAAATGTCTTACTTTACGTGAAGTAATATTTTTCATCTAGTAACGAATTGATTGCTGAATCTCTATTTTATTTTGAGCATGATTGCTGCATATGTACAATCATGATAGATATCTATATTACGAGGTCGACTGTACAATCCTAAGCAAATATCTTAAGATGCAGCATGATATAGCACGATCTACCGACAGTAAGGGACCTGAATGAATATAACTAGAAGTAGGGGAATGTTATTAAAGAAAAACTCTAACAAAAATAATATCCCCATAGAAACTCAATAACAAACCAGCATGCATCTATACTACAGAACCAATGAGCCAATAAAGCAATCTAATGCACTTATTTATTTTATTACTAATCTTGATTCTTTTCCGTGTGAGTTTCTCCAATAAAACGCTCCATATGAGTGCTTGAAGATGCTTACAGATTTGATCTATTTTAACGATCAACATGTGATTTTAAAAAATCGAGTAGATGTGTAAGCAACAGCCGATCGACATTGTATTTTTGTCGATCGCTACTGCTGTGAACCGATTTTGTCGATCGATTTTGTCAGTGATGCTTGATTTTAACCTTGATATTTAAAAGGAGATAGTAGCGATTTATACAATTTGACTTTTGTACTTATTTACAACTGGTTACAGAGTCTTTACGAATTAATTTTATAGTTTTGCAGAGTATTATTTGTTTTGCCTCCGGGACAATTGATTGCAAAATGTAAATTAACTACATACCTGTTTTTAATTTTACAGTTTGTAAGTTAACTTGTTATAATTACGTATAAGTTTCTCGTAATTATTACTGAACCTGTTGTAATTCTTAAGAAAAAAATCAAATATTTTTAACCTTAATAACGATCGTCAAAAATCGAGAAAATCTGTAGGCACCTTAAGCGATTAGGTTGTAATGTGTCGATACGATGCGCCGGAGCACATACTCTTGCGCAGTTATGGCAGTTACCATCACTATGTTAGCAGTTACGATGACAGATGATGTTGGAGGCGAAAATGGCGTCTTTAGTCGCTGGTTTATTGCTTGCGTTGATGTAAGGAATGACGGTAAAGAAATTGTGAAAACGACTTATGGTAAGGTAATAACTGTTGTATATGTTATGAGCAAAATCATCATAATATGAATATTTGAATTACAGCTATTTATTTTTCGGACTTTCTTGGTTGTTATACCGAAAAAACATGGAAAAAATATTTAGCGCCTCAGAAAGCACGTGAAGCTGTTAATCCCGGCAGTATCTTTGATACTCGTCACGGGTAGCCAAAAGCTCATTAGTCTGACAGTCAGTCTTACCAACGCGTATCGTGTTACCCAGTGACTGGGTTGTGTAGGTCAGATAGGCAGTCGGTACTTAAGTACGGGGCTTTTGGCTACTTTTTGTCTTTTTTATAATGTGCTTTTTGTATATGCAGAATAAACATTTTTTCTATCTTTCTTTCTCCATGTAATATACTGGTATTCAACTGCATGCAGTTAGTCTGGTCGTCGACTTCAACATAGTTATTAAGTTTTCTAATAGTCTAGTACTAAACATTTTTTGTTTCTTAACAATTTTCTTTGAATGTTCATAATAATATAACTAAATATTTTACGAGCCACAGAGAATTGCATGTCGCCAATTTGTCATAAGACGGCACACAAGCAATTTACTATACTAAAATTGATCACACTATTTTTACAAACGAATACAGATAAACATGCATGCATAAGTATGCATGCATGTTTGTGTGTATTCGTTTGTGAAGTATCTAAGTAGATATAAAACACATAATTTGCTTATAGACAGAGTCACGCACAATACCTAGTCCACATACTTTCCTGTCGAATCGAGTCTCACGCATCGAAAGTAGTATAACGACAATAATTTGAATAATCTTATGAAAAAGTTTACTTCGAAACGGTATAATGGGTTCATACACCGGTCGTGGTACTTTGAATGTGTAAGGTGAAAATGAAGATATATAACATATACGTACTGTGTATAACATAAACTTACATCTCGGTGTAACTTATTGGGAGTTATTTTTAGAATTTGGTGGATGACGGTATTGGTGACTTGTTCTGCCTGAAGCCGTTGAATTTTGTTCTTGGTATCGTTATCTATAGTAACATAATATAAAGAAAATAAAGGGAGTTCAAAGTTTATATGTTTGTATGTAAGGGTAATCTCTGAAACTACCAGTAAAGTTTAAATGATTATTTTTGCATTTGATAGCCTAATTCTTGAGGAAAATAATAGGCTATTTAATATATCGCTACGATCCTTAAGAATCAAACAAAAAGAAAAAATGTAAGCGCGGTCAGGTCGGGTGCCAAAATTTCACGCCAAATCGTTGGCAATCGCAGTAAGGCGGTAAAATGCATAGAGAACGCTGCTGCCCATTCTTTAGTAAGTCCCTTAGTGGCCTTCTACGACACCCGCGGGAATAAAATTGGGATGGTGCTATTCTTTTAAGTCCGGCACCACACGGAACTAAACTACCAAAGAAATAAACTACCAAGATACAATAAAGATACTGCAAATTCTGCGTAATTATACGGAATATTGTTTCACATATTTTTTATGTATCTTAAGGCTCAATTTATAACTTCAAAGTGCAATTTAATCTCGTTAAAGCAACGTGGCATTCCAAGAAGCAACTAAAGCCTGAAATAAAATAACTTCAAATCACGAGGGAAAATGACAAGTTTTTGCTGACTAATACTTTATGCCACAAGAAACAGATTACAAGAAAGCACTAAGTAGTCATTACTTTGCAGTAATAAAATCTGGGCTAAAGTGAGATCAAATCTCATCTAGATTTAAAATGATATATCTGCACTGCAACATACAATTTTGTGTTGAGAAAATCATCTCAGATGTCATTAACTGCAATGCGGTTGTAGTTGTAAAAACAAAGCTAAATTCAAAATGTCACAATTTACTTCAGATTCAAATGTGACTAAAATAATCGTCTAGTCATTTAGGATTTAAAGTTTTATTATTACTAGCATACTTATTTTTGCTAATTACATTTAAAAATAAAAGTTCAATTCGAGATAGGTCCTTAGGTAGGTACATACTAATACCACCCACACATGGAAAGTAAATTCTTGGTAACTTCATGTCGAAAATTAATTTCGTTTAGTCAGCCTTATGCAGCGGTATCCAGTTTCAAACCCTCTCTTGGAATTTCCAAAGGTCAATGAAATTTACAAATCATAATTACCAAGCCTCATAATCAAAATTCATTACGTTTGCATTACTGTAATTGACAAAAGCAAACCACATCAGAATCTGATTAACATTCAAAGCTTTAAAATAAATAAAACGATCGCGGATACAGCGCTGCGTGCGCGCACAAACAAAGGCTGAGTTCATCAACACGTTTAACCGCAGTGACAGACTTGCTAAAAACTATAGTACTCGTACCTACTGTGTTTAGAAATACAAATAGGTACTACAAAGTTAAAAATATTACTAATATTGCAGAAGACGAGACAGCTAGACAAATGACAGACGTTTTGACGATCGATTGGATAATTAAAGGCCAATTTTCGTACTTAAACGTTCAAAAAGTCAGAATTACATTTCAGCGGCAATCAAGGTTAAAAATCTAGAAAAATGTATTATATTTTAGACAGATTATGTTTAAGATTAGAATGCGTTTTAAAAATATAGGACTTGGCCCGCTAATGTTGATACGAATGAATTTACATATCCAGATATTGACAGAGATGTACATTTCAGAATAACAGTAATCAGGATACACTAGTAGATGAGTTTGCCGCATAGAATTTGCATGATTTGCATTGGAAATCACGGAGTTGGTCAGGTGGCAAGAGGTCAAAGATGTAAAATAAACTATTACAACCAGAATCTAAAGGTCAGGATTCGATCATCGCGTATCATGTGCGACTCATGTATTTCTTGAAAATAAGGCATGTCTTAACATTTACATATATTTCTTCGATTGTTAGCTTATATGAAAAAAAAATACAAAAGAAAGAATTCTACTCAAATTAAAATGAAAGACTAGAAAATATAATTGTTTCCCCAACTGCAACACTACCTTCTCATTGAAACGTACTTTCTCACGGAATAATACAGAAAATTCAAACAAGTCCTCGGTTTCAGCAAACCTTAGTCCTTGATATTGTGCTCTTGCGATCCCTTTAGTGCAAAACGTGCGCGCAACCACAAACTGGTTCCGAAAAGTAATAACTTTGAGACGCCATTGATGCATAAATATGCTGTGCTCGAAGATGCCAATGTGATAATTGGATCCCTGAATAAAAGGTCGAATGCATAACCCTGACAGGATTCTGAAGGGTGGTTCATAAACTGTCAAAAACAGCAATATATTTAAAAATTAGCTACAGACAATGACAAGAAATGGTTTAAAGCGGACGTACGTTGCCTAGAGGAGGCAGGAAGGTTATTAGACTATTGTCTAAAAGCTTTAAAGAGAGAAATCTTTCTCAGCAGCCTACGACAAAGGAGGAAGTTACATTTCCATCCAATGCTCATACATAAGTTTTTATGCCTTTCTTTCATCCTCATAGAACAGAGCTCATTGGCCAGTAATAATCACTTAGTATGCAAAGGGTACCTTTTATAGATGCGGAAGAGGAACTTGGAAGACTTATTGCATCATAACTAGTATTTAAATCAGTCAACCAAGACAGAATTGAACGTAATTGCAAGTCTGTTAGTGAATTGAAAAATAATTTGCGCATTGACATCGACATAGTAAAATAGAATCAAATACATAGATGTTGTGTAAAATAAATTAGATGAAGAGCATTATGAAAATGAAATGAGCGCTCTAGTTGAGGCTTTTGTTTAGAATATAGTTCAGAATATAATACATTAATATTTATTGTTGTTCGACCGGTTAATATTATTCTAACGCAAGCTGTAAACACTCATTAAATGAAAATTTTCTGATGATTTATTATTGTAATCTGACGACAGTCTCAAACCATATTATGGTCCCTATGCATGTTTCGAAGGATCCTTTTTCATTAATATTTTCTCCACAATATAATTTATCATCTTATTCTTCGAAATCACCTGCCATGTCCAGTCCTCCAGTTTCATTCTCGGTTCCCGGAACGACCGCTTCGAAGAGCGGTCAGGCGAATCTGTAAAGGTTTGCTTTTATTTTCGGATTCCTAACGAAGCCTTATATGGAGTCAGGAGCTCAAGAATAAGATTGTCCGATACCTTTAATAAATTGTTCTTGATTGCGTACGTCGCCTTGAGGTATAATCGCCATCACCTGCCTTTGCGGAGCTATTCATTCACTGTCTTTTGTTGGACTGGCAAAGATTTCTATGCTGGTTCTTGCTGAATAATGTATTAAGCTGGGACTCAGATAATCTCTAGGATTCTAGACCTCGTTCAGTGTTATTGATTCACTATTCTAAATGTTAAACATGAGTGACATCTCTTCTTAGAGTATTTTGTCAATGCATTCTTCCAGATTACGTATCCTAAAAATAGCAAATAATAACTTGTTGTTAAGTGATCCAACAATAAAAAATTCTATTCTTTTATTCTTCAACCATCAAGTTTTACATTACTCTCACTGACCCTAATTTAATTGAAATCATTAAACAATGTGATAATTGTAAAAATTCCTCGCATTAGATGCGGTAAACCAATTCAATGTTTGCAATACTATTACGTCTTGACCATAACTGATCTCTGGCCTTTTTCCTTTTAATATTTAATTTGCATGCATTTTATTCTAATCGGACCCGTTATGAAATGCGGAAAACGTTTAAAATAACAATGGCGTGGTTTATACGGAATTTCACTGACTAGTTTACAGTTGACTGGGTTGTGCGATTGTTAAAATTTTTCGATTTTGACCACGCCCTTTGCCATTGTCGTGTTTTCCAAAGTCTGTCACATGTTGAGCAATGGTAGGATGAGAAACTGCCACACCTGTTATTGGAGCTATAACCGCTTGAATTGTTTGTTTCGTTTCTAGGTTTATTGCTTCTAAGAATGTTTTTATGTCCTTTCTCGTCATCTGATCCGAATTTCTTTTAGCGTGGGAGTCGTTTGTTATTACGATAGTATGTACGATTATAGTATTAGTATTATTAGTATGTACGTATTACGATGTATGTGTATGTATGTGAACTTGACCTACCATTCAGGAATTTCTACAGTGCAATAGACATTCAACATTATTTCGCATTACGTAAAAATGTTTAATTTCAGTGTAAGTTTTTCCCATGATTTTCAAAATGTAAGTAGAATTATGACGCCATTGATATTGCTGAATGAAAACACATTAGTCACATACAATATCTCTAACTAAACTTTATTAAAACAATACATGATTTACACTTAGTCTGTTAATCATAAATTCATAATAAGACTAGATTATCTCACGAAATTATTTATATTTCATTGTTAGAAAATTGCAATTATTCTGTTATGTAATTTCAGCTGACGGACTAACCACCTTTTACGCATTATGGTTGCGGGTAATCATTTATTTTGAAATGAAGCCATTTGCTTGAGCGATTATTTAACCCAGTTTGATTGAAACTTGAGAATGTTTAAGAGATTTCTTATGTGATATCTTTTTTGTCAGGAAGTGGACAGAAAAAAAATTATATAGTATTTGAACGAGTTTATTTAAATTTCGTTTTTACTGTTCCCATAGCAACAGAGTACTGTCTCCTGTAAGTTAACTATCACCAAAATATCATCAATCTCCATCACAATACTTCTGATTACCCACAAAATAAAAAAAGCATTAATAACGCTGCCACATCATTCGCCCAAAATCCAGTTCTTTCCACCGTCTTCCCGTAATTACTTATTGATGTTGAAACCGGTACTGATTCGGTGGCAGGACTTTAAGTCCTGCAGGTTGAACGACCGGCACGCGTCTCATGGCCAGTAGCTATGGGCTATAACAATGGCGCTTAACTTATTGTTTATGGTGGGATCCGGTGGTTGAAAGTTGAATTATAGGCTGGGATAGAAAAGAAAAGGAATGTAGAAATTAAATGCTACTGTCATTTGTTTTAAAGAACGACCGTCATTTGTCATTTTCTGTATAAAGCTTGGAATCATGAGAATTTTCATAATTTGACTTTGGAATGCGGAGTCGAAATGAATGAAGAATACAAATGCATTCAACAATTAAATCTTTGTTAAAAACAAAATAATTGCAACTATTTACAGTAAGTATGCATCACTTATATAAATTGCTTAGTTTGCCACTAAGTAGGTACATTTCTTGAGATTCTTTATCAATAAAACATAATTTACAAAATGAAAAACCCAACTGCGTAAAAAGTGAATTTTAATTAAAAAAGATACAAGAGACAAGAAACTAAGAACTAAGAAGGATGACTATTACATTGAATACTATAAGTAATCTCATGCAGTCGGAGGCAATAAAGGTGGTTATTGTTAAATTTAAGAAGATGCCTCCGTCTGCATGAGATGCTGCAAGTTGCTTGTTTCCATTTTTTTAAATTAAAATTCACTTTTTACGCAAACGGGTTTTTGATTTTGTAACTAATTTTTTATCACAGTTTTTAGTAAATTTTTTTTGACGTTAGTGAGACCTATTTATTAAACCCTTTATTTTGATACCCCACTCAATAGGTATTGAGAAAAAATAATAATTTTGAAGACACAAAATGGCGCCATAAATCGGCCATTTTTTTTTCTATTGTTATATATCTGTTACCAGCCAAACCCGATTTCAGGCCAAACTAGTTTGTCCTAGGCCAAACTGGGCACCCCGATTAAATGGGTTAGGTTAGGTTAGAACTGTGAGCCGAGCGAGCGTTACTTCCAAAGGCTGTTAACGAAACGGCTAATTTCCTACGCGTGATATGTCGCAGCCAACTAGCTTAATTAGCCGTTTCGTTAACAGCCTCTGGAAGTAACGCTCGCCGGCCGCTGCCGCAGCAACGCTCGCTGCGCTCGCTCGGGTCGCGCCCTTTTGGTCACAGTTCTAACCTAACCTAACCCATTTAATCGGGGTGCCCCGGCTTAATAAACCAGTTTGGCCTAGGACAAACTAGTTTGGCCTGAAGTCGGGTTTGGCCGGTAACATATCCACTGTCGCTCTCACAATTAAGACGAATCTGACACCTCTCAAGCTGAAATCGAGCAAGCTGTTTAGGCTACAGAGCGTGCCAAAGAAATCCACATACACACATGCACTCGAAAATCATAACCCTCCTTCTGGCGCAGTCGGGTAAAAATGTGCATTGCAGAGCATAAATATGCACGTACATAAAATGCCTGTACCTATTATTAAGGGTACAGGTATTGAAGAAATCGAATCATAACAAGCTCGCTGACTTACTAATACGTACCAAACAAATCGTGTTTCCAAAACTTGAACTCAAAACGCGGTCATAATACAGTTATCGGCATTAAAACGATACGGCACCACATCTTCAAAACATGCAAGAGAAATCCCATGTCATCAATTTCTTTACTTAATCATTAGTAACAATGACCATTCACTAAATATATATTCAGCCAAGGTTAGGCCTTTAATGTGTTAAATGCAAATAAATGAAAGTAAATCAAGATAAAATTAGAATAGAAAAGGATACCTATCAGAAATATCTAGATCACTACAGATATAAGAGAGGCTACGTAGGCCCGCCATAAGGTGGACCGATGACCTAGTGAAGGTCATCGGAATCGGCTGGATATGGGCAACACAATTAAAGCTATGCTTGGGAGAGTCTTATGTCCAGATATTGACGTCTTTCGGCTGCAAGCATAATGAAACAGCCCACACCTTTTCCAACTGTGATGTAGTCGGCGTACAGTCTACCAGAATGCAACTGAATAACAGTGTTATACGAGTATATGGAGCGATTGACAGTCTGACCTCCATTACCCAGTTACATGTTAACACGATTCCTCTTAGACTATTAGGTGTCAAGTAATTAACACAATTAGTTTTCTATTGTTATCAGACTTAATGAGTCTGGCTAACAGACGAAGGGAGTGATAGGAGATAGAAACGAAAATAGGATCATAAAATCAATAGTTTTATTTCAGTTTAAGCAAAAGTTTAACGCAATAATAATGAAAACGAATCTCATAATCATTTCACAATTCACAATAAATTAATTTGAAATGTTGAAGATAAAGATTTTCAATATGACCAACAGAAACTAGCTATAATAGTTTGAAATAAAAAAGAGAGTTCAGATTTTAGCAATGAATATGGACACGGATTTTTTTCGACACATTGAAAGTTCAATGCCGTTTAACGATCTATCGTGACTAGCGGATTGTCTGTGATATACACTTTATGTCTGCAGACATTATATTCAAGAGGTTAGATTGATCTAAATGCGGTATAATATTTGTTTAGTTACTGGCTACGTTCGTCGTAGAGGTACAGAAAAGAATGACAAACCTTTCAATCTTATATCTTAAAAGAATAGGAAAAAAATAAACCGTGAATCTTGAAATATAGTAAAATTTTAAATACTGATTGCAAAAAATTCTAATGATTGCTGAAAAGATTGATATAACATCAATTACTTTTCTATAGAAAGTCAATCCGAACGAGGAGAAACTCAAATGTTAAAAACATAGAACACCAATCTAAATGCGGTTAATCACGTCTGTTTAAAATCTAGAATTCTTTACCAAAGTAGAAAATATCAGACATTATAGACATGACACGACAAAACAAAACAATGTAGATGAACTTGAGTATCATGATACTCCAAATGTATTTGATGAAACAATCAAGGAATTAAATACCCATAGTTGAAACAATGCCGCTTTTAACCGTCCTTGCCAACAACCTAGCTACAAAACCACAAGCAGAGCAACAAACAGCTGACAGACCAAGAATTTCTTGTCAATGTACTACAAAAATTCCGCTAATTTACATTTTTATTGGTCAGTTGTCCGACCACCAAGCGAGCGTTACGCACCGGCGAACGACATATTTTTATTATTCATTCTTTAGTGAAAGTGGTTGTCAGAGACAGTCCTATTTGTTTCGTGCCTTGTGTACTAAACACAGTATTTGTCACCATAATTTCCTTATTAGCTACGGAAGAGTTTTTGCCAAGGAATTAAGGCGAAAATTGGTCACAATTTTAGCGAAATTGACCGTATCCAAGGTTAGTGAACTGGCATTTTGGTTTAAGGAAGGAAATAATTACCGCGTGGCAAGTATTAAGTGAGTCTGTATTTGGGTACATTCGATTATCGATAATCGAGAGCTATTTTCGTAATCGATGCTAATTTAAAGATAGTTACATGAATGGCTGTAAACTATTTATAGTAAAGTGTATTTTCCTCGTTCATAAATAGAAAGATGAACATAAAATGTATGCAAACAATACGTACTCGTATTTAGTAAACAAAAAAAGGTACAAAGACCATGTTTATTTTGGAGAAAAGTACTTTCTTTGGACTTCCTCAAAAAGATCTATTTTTGCATTTCAAAGAGTTGAAAAAGTAGGCTCCGATTATGAGTATCTTATATCTTGCAAATCACATAGCTATCTATGAATCACAGACTGCACCGAATAATGTACATTTGATCCACTTTAGTTTCCTCCTAAAGTCAAAACGGAAATTAATGCATGTTAAGATTAATATCAATAGAAAGCAATATCACAAGCTGATAAAAGTGACTCAAGCATTTCGCCGAAATCTCACACAATTACAAAACTTACTTGCAAATAAACTGATTCGGCAACATTTGATGTTGATTCATTATTTATATATTTTGATGGTGTAAGGTTACATTTTAGTATTATTTGTGATTGCCTGCAATACTGCCTGTTTGAATACATATTTTGTATTTGTATAGCGACCTAAAAACATAATTTTGTAGCCCGTATATGTGCATCTATTGCAAAACTTGGGACTTCCCACTGCTAAAATTATGTCTCAAAGATGATTTTACTGCATAAATTAGTAGCCATTTAAATCCCACTGCTGGGTAAGGCCTCTCTACTCTCTTTCCACCTCTCTCTATCCAGAGCTGCCAAAGATTTATCAAAGGAGTCCAGCTCATCCCGCTATATCCGTCTGGGCCTGCCGCGATGTCATTTGCCATTAAACGGAACCCACTAGACCGTAAGTTTGGCTCATTGATCGTCTGACATACAGCAGAAAGTATCCAGCCCAATTCCATTTACTGCATATACTCGTAGATAACGAATTAAAAACAATTATGTGTAGTCACTTCAAAATTTTAATAAAACAGTCTTATTAATCCACAGGCTAGGAGGCTGCTTGGTTGAGCCATGACTCCACCTGTCTTTGAAAGTTCAATCCCTACAGCATACATTGCTTCAGTCCATTTCTTCCATCACACGTCAACATAAGCAACAGAATCGCCACCAAATTCGCCAACTATTCAAATTCCCATAATTCAACAACACAGATGTTTCAAGTTAACAGAATGCGAGTCAATGACCTCGCTGACCGAATGATTATCTGATCCATTCACTCAATGGTTATTTAATGTCAAATATGGTGCTGTCAGCTTTCTTCTTTATTGGCTTTCTTGCGAATTACTTGTGAAAATTTAGGCGGCAATTCTGATGAAATATGAATGACTCAAGTGGTTTTATAATGATTTAAGGAAAAAATAATTAAGGAGTATGAAGTTTCTTTTTTGGTTGCTCTTATAGTCTATATAAAGAATTATTAGTAAGGTTTTATACTAGCTCTGCATTTTAAATGTTTAATATTACAGATGACAAATGTTACGGCTTCCGTATAATATTTATGATTGCAAATATTGATTTCACATGAGTTCTCACATAAATTATTTCAAGGTTGGTTCTCCCAATAACTTGGTTGATTGCTGATTGATTGCACATGGTTTGATTAGTGATTGCAATCTAACCAAACTTATTAAGAAACGAACAGTAATTAAAATTACAACTTACACGAAATTTTCTCACCCATTTCATTACTGTTTTTATCGATTCTCATTTATTTATTTTGAAACGACTCGTTCAATTTATGTTAACTTCGTTATTTGATTGGTTTACGTGTGCCTTATGCTTGTAACATTACGTTTTTTGCATTCAAAATATTTTGAAGTAACCAATCACGATTATGAGTGGCCTTGCTAGTTCGTGAGTTGCAGTGACGGGTGATCAGACCAACTGACGTATTTATTATTACTTGGACAGTTCTCGTATCTAGATCTCCTAATTTAGATTTATGTTTTGTGAGAGACCCTTTTGTCGTTTTGTAATGGCTTTTCTGGTTATTATTACTAGCCATTCATTTCTCACTGCTGGGCAAAGGCTCTTTACTCTCTTTCGACCTCTCTCTATATAGATCTGCCAAGGTCCAATCTTTATTAAAAGAGTCTAGCTCATCCCGACATATCCATCTGGCGTCTATTCTGGTTATTACGTCATTAAATTTTCTTGGATATTTTGAATCACAAGAAATTACATATCCATTAGTTTCATTAGACCTATATCAACAATAATATGAATAACATATGTAAAGTAGATCAACACCAAAATATAAATGGCTTACAGTTTCGTTCCAAAAATCCTTTTATTTTTATACAACACCATTCAAAACTTTGACTAAAACCGTAAGAAGCCGATAACTGAATGTTATGAATACAGAATTACGAGCATCATTATTCATGGCTATGACGTAAGTATATTTTTCAATTCTAGAATGTTCCATAATTAATATTCAAAAAGCTTAAGCAGATATAATTATATCCGCAATGTTAATTTCGATACACATAGTTTCAATTTGTGCTTTGGCATTTCTTGTGACATCGTCTTCTGGTGTTTTTAATTATTTCGGTTCACCTTCCCAATTTAACCAGATACCACTAACTTCAAAAGAATGTTGAGATCAATAATCAGCTTTTTTACGCCCAAGAGAGTTGTATAACAGATTTCTTGTTTTCGTCTTGTATCCAAACTTGATTTTTGAGGTGAAAGTCCCCGACAGGTGTTACGCGAGACGTATCGAATCATTTGGGTATAACACGCAATGGATAACTTAATAACATGTAGGTCATTTGACATTTAGATTAATTGAATTTGGTTCGTGTGATTAGAAACGGTTTGGTTGAGTTTTCGTTGAGAAGTAAGTTGTGCAGTCTCATTATATGACATAGCCTTTAAGAGCAGCGATACTTTTCAGTATATACTTCACAGTAGACAAGCTATTTCCACGTCAGCTAATCTCGTAATAGTCTTATACTAGTCTTAGACTAGGGAAGAATAAAGTATAAAAAGTTGAGGACTACAGTATTCACTGTTTGTAAATTAGATCAATAATTTTAACGTCATCATCAGTGTTCGTCAGACTATGGATTGATACGGCCAATATTTGTTTTAAAAGAGTTCAAACAACTCGGCCTATCGTAGTCCATTGCTGGACATAGGTCTCTCTCAAACTGCACTACAATACTCTGCCCTCCGCCTTCCGTATCCAGTCTTCCCCAGTCCGTTTCTTAAGAGCCTAAGTCCCGTTTGGTAGCGTAACACGGTGACTTTATGAACCGTACTGCTCATTAACGGCTTGTCTTGAAGATTTGAAAAATATATGATTTTGCTATAAATTCATATAGATCATTTTGCCGAGGGTACTTTTTTGTATGGTTAATACTTTTGCTGTAAAAAAAATATTTTCCACCACGCAATATTTTGGCTTCTATTCCATAGTCCTACTAAACGGCTTCGTTACTTGGAAAAAAAAATACACTGAAAATAGATAGTTAGAGGTACCACAGAATCGCTAGAGCACAATTGTAAATTAATCAACATTTGCCAAGGAATATCCCCATTTTGAGATAAAGGCTCAGAGGTGCCCTGCGCGGGCGCGGGCGGCAGTCGTGCTTTAGCATTCAGACGGGAGATGAGGATACCATGGGCCTTAAGGTCGTCGGCCCATTTTAGGCCGGGAGCGGACGCAGTCTCCACTCCAGGACTTGTCTGCTCTATCTGCCATCGGTTCTTCGACAAACATGCCCAGCCCAGTTCAGTTTGCGTAAGGTATGTCGGTAACTCCGTAAATAACAGTTGATCAAAATGCAATACATTTTAGTCTCTAAGGATTGCTATTTGTGGGTAATTTTTTTAATGTTTGTAGCTTTTATAACTTATCATGCAATTACTTAGACTCTACTAAGTAAACACAATTAAAAATGCTTTCACCATTATTTTTATGACTAGCGATCTCGCTCTAATTCATAAGATTAATTGGATTTTGCAGACATTTTATTTTGCTCACATTTTTAATACCTGCATTCGAAATTTATATTAAAACAACCTAAAAGTGATTTGCTCAAAATAGACTAACAGTCGGTTTTTGAATTAAAACTTTGCAAGTGAGAACTTATTCGTTCAGCTTTATTTAAATACAAAATTGCCCCATTTTTTTCGAAATAAATCTTTATTTTCCATGGATTCGCCTAAAATAGCTCACGTTCAATTAGTGTTTGACTTGTTCTAGCCTTCAAATTCTTAATTCAGATAACAGGTATAAATTAAAAAAGTTTAACAAAATTCTGTAATTTAACTACATAAAACCTTCTTCAATCGAAAAGGGAAAGAACACATCTTTAAAGCTATTAAAAGTCGATTGGTTCTTCATTATAATTCCATTGGTTACAGCTGAGCAACTCACAAAGGTGTTATTAAATGTTACCCACTCAACAAAAGTTTCTAACCTTATAGATTTTTTTATGACTATGGGAATTTTTCTACTACCTTTTATGTCAGCATCTTTAAATAAGGTTCTAGCTAGTGGGTTCTATAGAATAATTTCTGAGAAGAACTTGCTTACAATTTTATTATAATACTAGCCTTTGCCAGTGGCTTCGTCCGCGTGTTACTACCGTGATAAAAAATATCATGTGGCTTAATCCAGGTTATAAACTATCTGTGTGCCAAATTTCATCCAAATCTTATAAGCCGTTTTTACGTAATTTATTGAGTTGCAAGCATCCAAACAAACAAACTTTTACATTTATAATATTAGTAGGATCGTAGGGTTCAGGAGACGAGGTAAATGCCAACTGACTACCGCAGTCGACTACTAGATATAAGCATCTCCCAAGTTGGACTACGATAGCCAGTTCTGAGCCGACTCCAAATGATTTTGCAGATTTTAAATTTCACACAACACGTTGTTATTTTCACCTCGGTAGCAAATAGCAAACATAGATAAGACTACACAAGTATTATGTTACAATATAAAACCACACAAAAAAAAAACATCTACAACACAAACCCGACTACCAACTGTCATCCACCGCGTTCCTAAGAAATACGAGCCGTCTTCCGTTTTTTTTTTATTCCTAACGATAAGAAATGGTTAGTTGTTATGCTCAGGCGCAGGTAGCCAGTATTTCCGGTCTGTATCGGGAAGTAAAAAATACGTGTAAAGAGAGCTTATTTTATTTATTGGTATGTATTTTTACCGTTTTAAATTCAAATGTCTAACGGCTAAAATTGATGTTCTCAACGGTTTTTTGTGTGGAAATGTGTGGTGAGCTGACCCCAAATTAATTGGGATAAGATCAGAAATTCACGAGTATACTAAAGAGATGTGATTATATGGAATAGAATCTTATCACGTTCTAAGCAACAGCAAGTAGCAATGAAATATATGATAAACATACTTTTTATATACGCCTTATATTTTGCTCCGATTGTCACATATCGGTATATTTTTTGTCCTTGAGGTAGCTTCAACGGCAACGGTAGCCGACTTGTGATAGAAATATGAAAATCACAGGTAGACCAACGCCAATACTTACACATATAAGGTATGTACCCAGTAACTGGGTTATGAAGGATAGACAGGCAGTCGCTCCATGTAAAATATGGGTATTCAGTTGCATCTGGTTAGACTGGAAGTAGATCCCAGAATAGTTATGAAAAGACTAGGCAGATGGTGACAAGGTATACATACCTTGTCACCATCTGCCTAGTCTGTAGCGTGTGTGGTCATGTAGCGTGCTGTACACAGCACGCTACATGTTAATGTTAACAAAACCAGCTGGTCTCTATACTTCATTGCTTTTTCCTCAATGTAATATTTAACTGAAAAGTATCTTCAACATAAATATACTGAAGAGTACTTTTCAGTTAAATATTACATTGAGGAAAAACCAATGAAGTAGGCATAGAGCGCCCTGAGCGTCGGGAATCCCAGGCTGATTCCCGGCCACCGTAGGCGCGGGCTTGCAGACGGCGAGTAATGGGTAGCTCGCTGTCCGGTAAGGACCAAGCCTGGGTCGACGGCGCGTTGTGTTCCACGCACGCCTCACAGTAATGTCAGCACCAACCGAAGGGGCCCGCAAGGGCCGATGCCTGCCAGGGATGCGGGTTGTTCGAAGGCAACTGAGGGAACACGGGTGGGTTTCAGTCAGTAAAAGTTTGACACGCCCTCCTACTCCACCCAGAGCGGGAGAAGTTATTTGATGATTTCCCAACTTCAAAAAAAAAAACATAAATATAGGTACTTGAAACTGACTCAACTTTCAACGCTTCCAACTTAGGTAAACTTATGTGTTTATCAAGTGGTTGACTATACAACCTTTGAGGTATTGGATGCTCAGTCATCTCTTACGTCATCCTAAAGCAATTTGAACAACGCATTAGGGTCTAGCTAAAACGGAAACCATACTGCAGATTAGACTCAGTTGATAACTCAGCCCAATTCCTTAAATAATTGAACGATGACATCACTGAAGTTCTAACTAATATAATAAATTACTAAAGACTTTTAAGCTATCAATCAAAGAAGCCTTTTTCCTTAAGTCTATAAATAGGTTTCAAAATACCGAGTTTCATAATATAGTTAGTTATGCTTTTGAATTTGAACCCGGATTGTAAGTTCGTCCACTGAATGAATCATTCCCAAAAACTTTTGAGCATTCATTGCATAAGGGCGTGTCTACATTGCATTGTTGTGTTGAGTTTTGTAGAGTGCATGCGCTGACCCACCTGCTTTTTTTTTTGTAGCTCCGTTGTTATTAGTTTCATTTGATGGAGTTTTGATGTATTACGGTCACGATCACAAGATATGAGATGATTTTTTTAAACGACTTCGAAAAGAAGGAGGTTATCAATTCGACATCGTCATATATGTATTTTTTTTTAATGTATGTTCGGGCATAACTCGGTCATTTATAGACGGATTTTCAAAATTATTTTTTGTTCGAAATGGGTTTATTCCGTAATGGTCCCATTCTAATTTCATATAGATCTGATGATGCATTTGACAATAAATTGATCTACAATTGAAACCAACGTGACGTATCAACACTTTGCTTCCGTCTGACACCTTACAGCATGACACTCCCCCCTCTCTTTCTCTCACACACTCACAAACATACTCGCACAACAAATATGTCAGTGTATGAATATGTTGTTGATGAAAGCCTGCGCGTGAGTCGCATGTTAACGTTTGGAGTCGTCAATGGACGCTTTCGAGGCGGTACCAACTTGTTTGAAGTGGACTGGTTTTATCTATGACGAGTTTTTTTAAGAGTTGGGATTTTATTTGGTTGTTAATTGATGTTTTTCATAATTTATTTTATTTTATTTATTTATTTCATTTTTTATTAGTTTTTCATAATAATATATATTCGGCGTATTTTAGAGGTAGCTACCTAGTAAGTATTTTTTAATAGTTTGAGACAAAGTTAAAAACCTTTTGAGGTGAGTCTACACTCAAGAGTTATTTGCAAAAAATAATACTAAGATTTCAAATGGCAAATTTTCAAAAGCTTGAAAAATTAAGCTAAATACTGTTTCTTGTGAAGATTACTGTCGTTTACACACTCAACTATTTGTTAATGACCAAAATGAAAAGTAATAAATCAATGAAAATGTAGAACAGTTTAATGCTTGGGTTGAAATAGGTACAAGTATTTTCTACTGGTTGTTCCCTGCAAATTCATCTGCAATCCAGGATGAACAGTAGCTTATGTCTTTACCTAGGTCTTGGTCTATCTGTGTTTCAAATCAGTCAATTCTTTTAGCGTGATAGCGTAACAAACAAAAAAGTAACTTTCGCATTTATAATAGAACGATATCGGAGAGAAAAAATCCAAATAAAAATCCAGCTGTCTGTAGGTACCTACTTAATCCAACATTGTCCCAAAAGACTTAAAAAACATAAACAAAATTCATATCTCTACTTCAACTCAATAAATTGACATTTCGAAACGGTAAAAAAACTCTCGATCCAAAGGTCGTTGAGATATCGAATGGAAAAATACCCACAAAGGATATAAACATGTATAAAACTGTGACAGACTTATGTTTTGTATCTATTGTTTTTTATTTACCAAAAGTATTTTCCCGTTAATTCTGAACGCGTTAACTTATTTTAAATAGTAATTTTATGGGAAAAATAGGTCCACCTCCATAGGCATTTTTGATTGATTTAAGCTGATAGAGGTTTATTTAAACATTTTGAAGAGAAATACTACAAAATAGTGGAAATGCGTAGGAAACTGAGTAATGGTTTAAGAATCGGGATTCGGTCTCTCCAATTCCGTGTATACCACATTTACATAAACATATAAAACTGGATACCATTTCTTTATGGTCCATTTCTTGTCGGTGTATGGTCAAAAATCGGATGTGCTCCATTTGCTCACGTACCTTTTAAATCCGAACAACTAAATGAACTTTGTGAATCTGGGACATTTCAAAAACATTCTTATTTCATGAGGGTTTTATTGCTACGGTGACATTTTTCTTGCATTTACTAACATCACCCGAATCATTCATACAGAATCATAAAAAAAAAAAAAAAAAATGTTATGCACGAACTTGCATAGGCCCCGACGAGATTCGAACTCGTGATCTCCTGTTTACTAGACAGGCGCTTTAACCAACTAAGCCACGGCGCCGCTTGATGTACTACGCCTACAGTCGACCCTTGTTCTAGACAACACGCGTGAGGGGCAATTTTCGTATAGAACATTCCTATTCAAATTGCAGTCACCATCTGTCAAACATATCTATTAAAATTTTAGACAAATTTTTGACATGATCGTCGCTGTGACGTGGTTTCGAGTAGACTTCGAAGGTTTTTAGGGTTCTGTAATCCCGAATAAAACTAACTATTATAAGATCACTCGTGTGTCTGATTGTACGTCCGTCTATTTGCTCCAAATCGAAAGGATCGATTTTAGTTGTGAGAACTATTTCAGTTAGAAGAACAGGTTTTACATTATACAGACGCCAGCACATCAAGCTACCCCAATCTGTCAAATTTCTTTGATAGATTTTCAACTTTATTACAATTTAATAAGGTTCATGTTCAATTGGGAAAATGTGACAGTTAGGGATAGCTTTACCTGCTGGCTGGTACAATGATAAATTTATCCTTAATAGACTTCATTTTGCGTAATCCGACACACACTTCGACGGTTTTTTAATTACGAAAATTGGTCTTCAGATTGCAAAAAGATATCTTCGACGTGATATAAAAATTTAAGTAATAAAAATACATTTTCTCTTCTTAGAGTACAAGTACAGAAGTGATCTTGCTATGAATGCAGAATCTGTCAAAAACAACTGAACCACATGTCTCATACAAAACGTTCTACAAAAACCAGTGTATTTCTCAGCCCATAAAACATGACACCATATTTTCTATTACGTGACATCGAGCGATCAACGCATCGGTTCAAGTACATAGAAAACACAAGCATATAAATCAAGATGGAAACTTGAACAACACTTAATATGGTAACCAGTCACGTTAGTTATATCTTTAATGGAAATTCAGATCGGTTCGAAAGTCTGACTGGTTTGAAGGTAAACTTGATGATACTGAGAATTTTTTAATTGTTGGGGATATACGAGTCATTAGTAGCTAAAGTCAAGTGAGGTCTTAGAATCCTTGGTCAGGTTAAGATGAATAGGAGTTGGCCTTAAGAACATTCTTGGGTAATCAACCAAGTTTAAACTTGGTTTAGTTGTGCTTAGCAACTTTTAATCTGCGCCTCAAGTCATCATAGAAGAAGTTAAAAAAGTTAGGTTAGATAACCAACATTCGATTTTCAAAAAGGTTCAATGTCTTTGATGATACGTGGAAGTAAGAGATAATAATATGTTAATTATCGGGAGCGAGAAACAAATAAATAAAAAACGTTTATTTGCGGTAAACATGACGCAAAAAAGGACAGGAACACAAAAAAATAATAAGAAAAGGTTGAGGGAAACATGCGTCACATCCACGCAAAACGGCTATCGCTCAGCATTATGCTGCGACCCTATGCAAGACAGAGCCTCAGCGCTGGTTTTCAGCAACAGCCGGCTTTGACGTAATTACGTCACCCGGTGCATCAAACAATTATTAGGACACTGTACTGGCACAGCGAACTTATAGAAAAATAATATAATTGTAAATGTGATAGAATATACTAAACAGGAATAGGTATAAAAAGAAGATGGAAATAGACATACATGTTACGAGAATATTATTCTCAAAGAGAAAAGACGATATGTAATTAGGCTAATTAGTAGTCGCTCATTGGTTGAAATTCGACCATAATTCATTTAAAACTTAATATATTTCTATTGCATTATTATATACCTAAAAATATTAGTTTTCTGCACTCTTAGAATAGAATAGAATAAAAAACATTTATTCAACACAGACAAAACACAACAGCAACAAACATTAAAAAAAAGAAAAGAGAACAATAAATATAACAAAAAAAATGCAGAAAAATTGTGCTGAGCGTGCCCATACCAAAGGTTATCTCAGCATTTGCTGGGCATTAGCCATCCAGCGCTGGTTTTCAGTTGGCACCCCGCAGTCACACACCATAAAACCCATACTCATCTCCATATAAAATTTAACTGTGCCTTGTTGCTTCACGTATTAATATATAGATTATATTATTGATACTAAGATATGGATATGAAAATAAGGGAAATGATTGGATAGTATCGTTTTTAGAATAAAACTAGATAATTAGTACAGAATAATGTTCCAAAATAAATATCAATACAACGAGTTTCTTCCAATAAAAATCGACGTTCAAAAACTATATCTATCCAACAGTCAATGACTAAGGAACATTTCTAACCAAAATTCCTTAAAAGGTGCTTTTAAACCATATCTTGTAACATGTTCAAACAACGATGAACATATCCAAAGCTAATGATATCCATTACGAGTTCTTACTCATACTCAACAAGGTGCTTACGAGCAAACCGCTAGGAATCCATCCATTGCTTCTTGAACGCACAAGAAAGCAGTCAAAGTTTTAAGTAATCAATCAATGGACCGCTAATATTAACTTTGGTAGTATAAATCTCAGAGCCCCAGGGTTAGAGACGGTATTCAAGTGTATAATCACTACAAAAAGTGATGCTCAGGTTTATCGTATGACAGAGATAGATTTTTTTTTTTTTCAAAAACGTTGCCCCACACTAGGGATTTCTCCTGTATCGTGGGTGCGTTTACAAACATTTAAACTCACATACACAAAGAGCCAGACCCAGAACAACTACTTGCAGATCATACAAATATTTATTTTGTTTAAGGATGAATGGTTCACGAAATGAATGTACCTACGAACGATTTGTTGTGAGTAGGTGTACATATCGGAAATACATTCTTTTTTTTTCCTGTAAAACGTTAGTTTTTGTATAAGACGATGTTATCAAAACATCTGCACTATTCGAAATGAAACCTTTAAAAAATTCTCACTAATTCTTGTAACCTTTTCATGCAAGGCTGCCAGTTACCACTAATCAAGAGATTCAAAAAATGTGGCACCTTCATATAGCAATGTAAATACATTCAACTGCACGTAACACGTCATACTTGAACCAAGAAAACTACTTACTGCTTCGAAATGAAGACGCTGTTTAAATTAAATTGTTGAGATATACGTGTTGTTGACTATACTCGTCGCGTGTGCATCAAAACGGCCTTGACAGCGTGACTTTTGAGACCCAACTAAATGTCGGGATCGGTAATATCAAAGGCCAAAGCCATTATAATATCATAATACTAATAATGTGTTTCGTATTACATGTATTGTAATTAAATAGACATCTGAATAATGATTGGGCTTGTAAAGAAGATGCGCTTCTATTGTTGATTGTTAAAGAATTGTTTTCAGATTGGTTTACATAATACTAGCTTTTGCTAGCGGCTTCGCCCGCTTTAACCAATTTACACAAAACCTTAACAAATTATACACTTGAACCTTCCTCATTGATAGCCGTTCAGTAGTTTTTGGGTTTATCGCGAACAGACAAACAGACGGACGCGGCGGGGGACTTTGTTTTATAATGTGCAGAGATCGGATATTCGGATGCATATTCACCTAAAGTTGAGATGTTGGCTAACATGGAATGCGCTTTTGTATCGAAAAAGTCTTAATTTAGGTAAGTAATTTGTTTATTTTTTGTTTTAACTAATACAAACCACCACTCCTCCAATCATACACATATTTGTATCGGGTTAAACATTAATTAATACACATCTGAATAGTTATGCAATCCAAGAATCCCGAGGTTTTTAATAAATATTACAAATAATTTATAAAGCCGCTTCCATACTTTCATAGCTAAAAATTATCTTTAGGTAAATATGCATCCGAATATCCGATCTCTGATAATGTGTGATAGTAATGGAAAAATCTTTAATCATCCATGTTTTTTTTTTAAGTTTTACTTAGGTCAATTAGACTTTATAATAGTTACATAATTTTAAATCTAAGGTAAAAAAAAACGTCTGTCTATTTGATTTGATGGTTTTCATTTTCACTACTGGAAATTGCACATTTTGGTAAGTAGGTAATGTGCCCCAGGAGGGTAGATATTGAAATATGTTTTTGATGCGTCTCGGTTCTTAAATTGTAATAAAAGGAAAACAGATTTTTGAAAATGTTTATTCGCCATTACAACTCATTTGGTTAAGACAAAAAGCAACAGTAAATCTGTCTTAATTATTTTGATGCAAGATATTAGGTTTAGTACCGGTAAAACAGGGCTAATTTAAAAGTAAGGGTAGTTTTGACAGTTTAAGGGGCTACTTTAACAGTGCGCTAAACTACTGTTTAAAAGTGTGCCTATGATGATTAAGTGCCTATAATTTTCTAACCTACCTAAGTGATAATAAAAATGACTTATTGATCTCGGAAACTTGTGGTTTTTCTTTCCTATATTATGCATACAGTATTGAATTATTTAATTTAAATTATATTATAGTAACCCTTAAATTTTAATCCTCTAACATAAGTTGCATTTTAATGCTTTGTCTAAGAAACCCCAGTTCTGGGTAAATATGACACCACTTAAAAAAAAGAAAATATTGTGGGATGTCTTTAGGTATGAGTTTGATAGCCAAAGGACACATTTTTCTGTTGGAAAAAAAAAAAACATGATACTTTGGTGTTAAAAAAAGAATAATACCAATACTCTGCCAAAACCTGTGCAAAGTAGCCCCGTTTTACGGTATATTTCGGAAAAAAACTTGTGTGAAAAGAACAATTATATATTTAATTAAGAACGTGCTCTCTACAATAACTTCAGTTTTTTTAAATGCTACGAAGGAATGTAAAAAAGGAAAGCGACGTTTTCAAAATCTGAAAAATCAAACAAAAAATAAGTACCAGTAGACAGAAAATGAAACAAACGCTGAATAATTTTTTTGGCCATTCGTGGAACCAGCTCAAAAGCTTACCGTGGCCATAGTAGTGACTCCCACATTGACAACCCCCATTGCCTTCACATGTATTGGTTCCTGAACATTGTACATGAATATGGACACGATCTTCCTATTCTTTGTGTCCATATATGGCCACGGTACACCATATACGGCATCCTTCAGTTTTTCACTCTAAGATCGAAAAAGTTACACAATTAAAAAAAAATAGATTAGATCAGAACCTGATCATTGGTTTAGTAAACCAATTGGTTTCTTACCGTGCTTCCTACTAACTCAAATATGATTGACAGCTGAATTAACTGTTGAAACAATATCACTGACAACGGTAAGTATCGCATCAAAGCTTCTGCTGTCTGAAACAATTGACAATGTTTAAGTTGGACTTGAATGAAGGCTCATTTACACCATGCAAGTTTCTCCTGTACCATGCATTATAATTGAAGCAAAAAAGCCCTCTATCGTCTCAATACTGTCAATACGATGTTTTATAATTGCTTCAACTTATGGTATGCTAGAAACAATTAAGTAATTCGCCCCGTGGAAATCATGCTTAGTTAATGTTATCATCATCATCATCCTCGCTTTTTCCAACTATTTTGGGTTCAGCTTCCAATCTTACCGGATGCAGCTGAATACCAGTATTTTACATGGAACGACTGCCGTCTGACCTCCACCTTGTTACTGGTTAATATACTATACCCCCTGGTTATCTGTCTTTCGGCTTTCTGACGATCCGTAACGACTGTCAAAGATCCACGAATGACAGCCGGAAAACCTCGAGCTGGCTTAACTTGCTTTCCGAAGCACGGAGGGGTCTTCGTATGTAAAGATTCTTAATCAATATAATATTAGGTGTTATCGGAAAATCATTCATACTGACCATTTGCGAACACTCAAGAAGCAGTAAACAACCGCTCACTTGATGAAACATGTAATAAATGAACAATATCGGTCCAAAGGCTTCTGATATTCGATCAGTGAAACTGTAAAAAAGGAAGAATCTTGAATATTTTTGAAGTGAAAACTTTTTCGGATGATTCGCGCATTGATGTCTTTTGGAAAATTCCCTTTCTTCCATTAGGAAATTCTAATTATTTTATCCCTTTTTTCATCGTAAAAATCTGTGCTGTTATCTTTAATGGCTGAAGTCGATCGCTCGTTTAATATTTTTTACCGAGAGCAATCAGGACCCAATGTGAAATCCTGTATTTACAATTTAAAAAATACACACGTAATTGTTCAAGTTTTCACTTCTGTCGGCACGATTTTTTATTTATTTTTTATCTCGCCAGATTGTGAACCGTCGAAAGATTGTGAATTGTAACATACTGCATAAAATTTAACGCATTATTTTTCGGTAAATTAAAATCTATCGAAGTGAAGCCGTCACATTGTGAACCGGTATCAAGACGGATAGTACCTTGCGCTATTACTCAATAGTCAAGTAACTGCCACTAACTGGGAAGTAGCGCTCGTCGGCCGCTGCCGCGGCACCGCTCGCTGTGCTCGCTCGGCTCGCGCGCGGTTTGTCACAATTCTAACCTAACCTAAACTATTCGGTCGGTAAGCAGTATGATGCAGTTCACAATCTCGCGAGATAGATTATAAACTAACGGTGTTCCTGCCACGGGTGCGGGTTGTTCGAAAGAGATACCGTGGCCCCTGGCACACACGCAACCGAGGGAACACGGGTGGGTTTTAGTCAGTAAAAGTCTGACACGCCCTTCTGCTCCACCCAGAGCGTGAAAAGTTATTTGATGATTTCCCACCCAAAAAAAAAACGGTGTTCACAATAATACGGTGACATATACACTGTATTTCTGAAGCAAGATAAGTTATTGTCAGGTAACGACATAGGTATTAAGTGATTGATTTAATGCAATCATACTGACCACCAGCATCATTGTATTGTTCTTCTCCCAATTTATTAGGGGTCAGAGCTAGATGTCATCTTCTACTCTAGTTTCTTCTCTCTCGTCGTCATCTCAGTAGTCACCTCCATTTGTACCATCATCTTTCAGACAATTCATCCATCGTTTTCTAGGGTTTCCTCTATTCTAACACCACAAAAATTATGAAAAAACAAAGCAAAATCGCTCGGAGTTAACCACTTACTCTGCAATGAGCCGATGATAATCTATGCACTGTTTCAACTTTCCAAAAATGAGTTTCGATTCTGCTTCGGAATACATTCCTACGTTTACGGAAGCGTTTCTATCATGCCTCGATAAAACGGCTACATTAGCTGGCAATGGAAATGTTTCTAGTTCATGAAGTAGTATTTTGAAATGTCCCCAGAGATTGAAAACCATCAACGATAGTAGTAGATCCAACATGCAAAAGCATACTGAGCATATGTATGACATGAACCTGAAAAAGTAAAATAAAATTATTGTTGTACATCCTGACTTAGCGCCTTTAGGGCGCACGGCGTTTTTAATGCGCGCTTTCGTTTTAAAGCATGTTGCTAGATCGCAATGGCGCATTTTCTGCCTTATATTTGCGATTGCAGCGCGTATAATAAGGCGTGAGCGTAAATCCGTGAGAATAGGCCTTAAAATACCAAGACCCACTGAGGTCTCTGGGGGGTCTACTTTTGGGTTTTTAATTCTGAAATTGAGAAAATTGATTCCCGAAATTGTTGTTGTATATGTTACCGGCCAAACCCGATTTCAGGCCAAACTAGGTCCTAGGCCAAACTGGTTTATTAAGCCGGGGCACCCCGATTAAATGGGTTAGTTTAGGTTAGAACTGTGACCCAAAGGGCGCGAGCCGAGCGAGCGCAGCGAGCGGTGCCGGGGCAGCGGCCGGCGAGCGTTATTTCCAAAGGCTGTTAACGAAACGGCTAATTAAGCTAGTTGGCTGCGACATATCACGCGTAGGATTAAGTCTGTTTGGCCTAGGACAAACTAGTTTGGCCTGAAATTGGGTTTGGCCGGTAACACTCGGCTCGCGCCCTTTTGGTCACAGTTCTAACCTAACCTAACCCATTTAATCGGGGTGCCCCGGCTTAATAAACCAGTTTGGCCTAGGACAAACTAGTTTGGCCTGAAATCGGGTTTGGCCGGTAACATATATATCATCATAATCATCATCATTTCGACAGGGTCTTTCCCTGGTTATAGGCTTTCGTCGAACATCGCCAAAACCGCAGTATTCAGTTTTTCACATCCAGCTGAATCCGCAATTTTCAGCAGGTTCAGCTTCTGACGAACCGCACTGCTGTTTTATCTATTATCATCTGCGAAGCCTATTCCTATGTTGTGGTTGGCTTCCAGTGTTACCTCTTCATCGCCATTTTCATCTAGATCTGCTTCAAAATCGCTTAGCATATGTTCTGCGCCTTTATTGCTTCAAAGTTCTGCAGGGTGATTGCGTAAAACACAATTTTGACAGTTCAGCAACATCCATTGCGTTATTCACGTTGCTGAGCAGACAAACTTTTCGAACATATGGAAGCAATGGATAAGCAATATCCTTCAAAATTATTCAGATTCCTTTTGATCCTGTTACGCAATTAGGGTGCTAGTCAGTAACCTTTACATCCATTTCATCTTCCAATACATCTACAGCAGCCATTAAAATTAAATGTCATTTCAAAATCGACAATTTGATTACAACTGAATACCAGTATTACACATGGAGCGACTGCCTATCTGACCTCCACAACCCAGTAACTAGTTAACACGGTACCCCATAGTAAGACTGGTCGTCAGTGTATAGGAACGCGGTTATCGTGTTTAAATAAAAGGCGTCTTGTCGATACGACGTATATTTAGAGACTGGCCTAACCAACATGCGTCCGCTAAGGCTCTAACTAAACTATATATATATATACAGGATGATTGGAAGATGGGTGCAAAGCTTTAAGGTGAAGATAGTATAGACAATTTAGAACCATTTAAGCCATGGTTGTCTTAGACGAAGTCTTATCAATTTTTTTTTTTAATAAGTTTTAAAAGACGTATTGCACAATTTTTTTATTTTTTCTGAGCTTTAAATGTTTGTAAAAAAAATGTCTAATGACACAGAAGCCTAAAACATGTTTTGCTTGATTGCTTACACATTACTTTAATTAAATAAATAAAAAATGAATTCATTTATCATTCAATTTGGCCATAATTATGCAGTTTACATTAAATTTTGAGAATAATCGAAAAAAAACTTAAAAAGTTGGTTAAAAATATTTGGTAAGACTTCGTCTAAGACAACCATGGCTTAAATGGTTCTAAATTGTCTGTACTATCTTCGCCTTAAAGCTTTGCACCCATCTTCCAATCACCCTGTATATCTAATCTTTTGCGACCTATCCAAGGCGTTTGATTGCGTGAATCACGAAACACTTCTCTTGAAACTTGGGCATTACGGACTGGGTGAACTTGCGCTTAGCTTGGTAAAATCGTACTTGAATGATAGACTGCAGCAAGTTCAAATAAACGGTGTGAATTCCTTGGGCTTAAAAGTCAAAATGGGTGTACCGCAGGGCTCAATATTGGGTCCGTTCCTCTTTTTAGTATATATAAATGATTTACTTCATTTACTTAAAAACCGACTACAAATGGTGTTATTTGCTGATGACACATCACTGATTTTTAAAGTTAAGAGACATGCACAGGAGCTTGACGATGTAAATAACGCTATAGTTAAGGTCCATAATTGGTTTACTGTAAATAATTTGGTATTAAATGGAAAGAAAACTAAATGCATAAAATTCACGTTACCGAATGTTAGAAGTAGTGAATGTCACGTTGTATTGAATAAGGAGATACTAGAATTCGTCGAACAGACGGTTTTCCTGGGAATCACGCTTGACTCAAGGCTACAGTGGGGTCCTCACTTAACATCACTTGCAGGGCGGCTAAGTTCTGCCGCTTACGCTGTTTGGAAGATCCGTCAATTAACAGACGTGGATACCGCGAGACTGGTCTATTTTAGTTACTTTCATAGCATCATGTCTTACGGTATTTTGCTATGGGGACGTGCTGCGGATATTGAGTCGATCTTCATTCTGCAAAAGAGGGCTGTCAGGGCCATTTACAACCTACGCAGACGCGAATCTCTTAGGGAACTGTTCAAAACAATTAACATCATGACGGTACCTTGTCAATATATCTTTGAAAACATTATGTACGTTCGTAAAAATCTACATCTGTTTAGTAAGATAAGTGACAGGCACAATTTTAATACTAGAAATAGGAACAAATTAGATCAACCACATTTCAGATTGTCTAAAGTACACACTTCTTTTATGGGGTACTGTGTAAAATGTTATAATAAAATACCAGCCGATATTCTTGAACTAAATGAAAAGAAATTTAAATTATGCATTAAACGCACACTATGTAGACAAGCATATTATAAGTTAGATGATTACATTGTTGATAAAAATGCTTGGCTTAATGCTAGTCCGACTCCACAGGCACCTGGGCTTGCTATTTAAAATTTTCATATTTGGAAGAGATGCTTCCCTTTTTTGTTTTCTGACATTATGAACATTTCTGTTCCTATTATTTTTATTTTCTGACATTACGAATAAGTTTTTATTTTGACTGAATTAAGTATTATTTATAAAAAATTCAAAAGATATTAAATATTTTTCTTTCTTTTTGGAAATCAAATTTGATTAATTTCTCAAATACATTGCAAACTTTATTTTTGTATAATTTAGAAGCATTTTGTTTAAACTTTGTAAATGTGAGTACCATGCATCCGTATAATAATTATATTGTTTTGATGTACGTTGACTTGAAAAAGCGTGGCAGTTGAGAGTATGTCATGCTCACTTAAATGTCTCGCTGATGGTGGCGCGTGTGTTGGATCATTCGGTTCCCTACAAAATGGTTGAGCTGGATGGTTCTGATCCACGCGTCAAGTTCGTGAACGGGCGCCGTCGGTTGAGACTGGTCATCTCCTAACTTCCATGGCTTATTTTAAATCTTATATTTAGAATTGTTTTTTTTTTTACATTGTTCTCACATATAGAAGCAACAAGAATAATGTTCCCAAGTTTTTGTAATACATAACATGATTAAAAAGAGTGTCCATGGAGTTTCTTGCCTGTTCTTCTCCATAGAGATCTACGTTTTGGAATGGGCAACTAGCTTCAACTTTCCAACTGGTCGACTTTTTGACAATTCAAAAGTGCCTGTAAATGGTTTAATTGAAATAAATGCTTTGAGTTTGAGTTTGAGTTTGAATCTAGGGAAAAAATTAAATTCTTACTTATTTTATTTTTTTGTATTTTATTACATTTATTTTTTTACAATTTTTATTATTTTTCTGTCTAACTATTTAAGGTTTTGTAATAACTTCTATTTTTGCCAGGGGTGCGGGTTGTTCGAAAGAAATACCGCGGCCCCTGGCACACAGGCAACTGAGGGAACACGGTCAGTCAGTAAAAGTCTGACACTCCCTCCTGCTCCACCCAGAGCGGGGGAAGTTATTTGATGATTTACCACCCATAAAAAAAAAAACTATATATTATATCTAATCTAGGTACTTAATGTTACACACTACATCAGACCTTCAGGTTTTTGATTTCCCATAACAACAAAGACCGAAATACATTATTTTAAAAGACCATAGTTACATTGGTTTTTAGATACTTACCAATTAAACACGAGAGCAATCACATACGCATCGAAGTGCGTATAAATGTTTAGTCCTGGCATTGAAAGGTACAGGGTATGTTCATACGTTGTGTTGTATAGAATTTTCTCTTTGTACTTCCCTGCAGAGTAGTTGGTCCACATAGGAATAATATTGTACAAGTTTAGACCAGCCCACATCTGGGCCGTCAGGTACAAAGTAAAAAGGTGGGAGATGATATTAACTTTTTTGTATGTCTGAAAAATAATAAAAGTTCTCAATACTAAAGTCTGTTTCAAAAATATAGGATGAAAATGTAAATAACTAAAAGTTTGTAGTGTCACTTATAAATTCAGTTCTTTGATTTGATTATTTAAATTCGAAATTCTAATTTTAAATCATTTAAAAATCGCTATGCAACAGGCCAATGCTGCTGAGCTGAATGCGATGCGGACGTATTCTTTGGTTCCCTGTGATTATTTTCCCTTTTTTTAATAAAAAATGAACATATTATTTATATTATTTTAAATCTGTTAGCTTACATATTGTGTATAATATATGTCTAAGGGCTGATTTTTCAATAGTTAGATAACATGTATGTGAAGAATAAATCTGATCGTTAGGCATATTTTTTATACAAAAGCTGATAAACCGATATATTCATTCCTCAGATAAAAGTTATCTGACTACTGAAAAATCAGCCCAAATTGAACAGCATACCTACTATAGTCAGTGTTTACATAATAAATTGACATCCTAAAGTGGTTTTTCGTTTGACAGTCGAGGTAAATTTTAATAAAGTGGTGAGATATACGGTTAAAACTTTCTAAATACAGTTGCATAATTATGTTACTAATTCCTTTTGGTAGTGAGTGAATGCGTAAAAGCTTACCTGGATACGGTTTGTTTACTTTTTCATCAGAAACTTTTGGGATAGACTATAGTTCTACTATAGCAAAATAATTTAAGGCGGTGATTTCTAGAAAACGCTCTAAAAGGTAGATTTTAAAACCAGTGTATCTCTTTAACCGTAAATAATTTTGAAACAAAAAAATATATGATATTTTCGAGTCTTTTTTGCATAGAGTGATGGAACTCAAAATATAATTAAACATACTTTAATGCATCAAAAAAATCATCAAAGTCACCTCTTAATTATCTTTAAAACCAGTTTATCCCTTCAATAACAATTATAATTATGATTCAAATATACCATAAAATTTCAAATGCCAAACTGCATCCAGTGACGGATTATTTATTATTAAATAGTTAATATCTAAATTTAAACGATTTTATTTGCATTTTTACGACAATGCTTGCTCACTTGTTATTCGAATTTATTACAGCAGATAACCCAGATACGAATAACCAGCTAAGAATAGGTTTTTAACCCGTATCGATTGCAATAAGAACTATTATCGCTCATAACGACAATATCTTAAGTTACCAGGGCCTTAATGTAATGCAATATTCAGTCGACCATTTCAATTTGGCTCACGATGCCCCAAACAACCTGTATAATGCACATAGAAAAGCATCACTATTTTAAAGACAAAAAAATATTGTTAACATGTCTTACCTTCATTGCGTATTCAGATACGTTTTTGAAATAGACCAAGTGCATTTTAGTCAAAAATAGTACACCCACATTTATGTATTTAGAAGATAGAGGCAGTGTGAGGAGTACTCTGGACTAAAGAAAAAACACAGTAGTAATAATATCATTATCAGCAGTTACAATAACTCGATCATCATCTCACGAGGCGGTTTGATCAAGGGCCTGATTCAGAAGTCAGTACGTATTACTCGATACGGCTTGCATCGTGATTCCTGTCTCTGGAGCCCTAGCCACCGGTACCCAGAGTCCTGATTGAACACCGGCGAACTATATTTTTTTTAAAAATATATTTGAATTTTTATTTTTTACAAAACACAACATCACACCTATCACTTCTGGTACTATCACAAGTAGAGGTATATATGTAATGTTCCGACATTTCGCCAGTTTTTTCTAGGTCCCAAGTGAGTAAGAATGAGCCTATTGCCGCCATAAACCGGACAAAAAGTCAGATTTCGAGTTGCTACTGAAAAAATCGAAGAACCCACGACTTTATGCTCAACAGTTATAGCGCTTACGACCAACGATGCAGTTGCAAATGTTATGAATATGAAAGAATATTAATAAGATTTGAAATAAATTAAAAAATACGCACCATGGAAACAGCAGTCATTAGAAAAACAATATACATGTGCCCCAGTTCATAAAAACCCAAAATTTTCCAATTCATCTTCATATAGTGCATGCTACTGATGAAGCAAAACATAAACAGCCCAAAAATGACACCACTTAACAAAATCCCGTATTTAGAATTGTTCCCTTCGATTTCATTCCCCGGCCATGCATTTATAACTTTTAAGTGGAAACGTAAGCTTTTCATGTATTTGAAATCGGATGCTTTTTTCAAGTTTTCCCTAAAAAAAATAGACAATTAGATTTTTTTTTTGTTGTAAATATCATAAAGTTTGAAGTTCTTTTGACATAACATACATGACTGCCTCATCTTCCAGAAGTATTTTTTTAATTCTTTGCATTTTTTATTTTATGTTAAACAAATAACTGAACTGTATAAAGGACTGTTCTCAACTGCAACGACATCTAACATAAAGTAGATCAAAGGAAGTAGTGTTTAATTACTATGCTGTCATTTTCATTGGGCAATTATTTATAATTAGTGCTTCTACGAGTTGATTGATCATGGCACTTAAAAGTGGTAGGCGGCGGGGCCACTGCGCTGACCCGTCGCAGGGGGGACCAAGGGTACCAGACACGAGGTCATCTGAGGCCCTTATGATACTTGGTTCCTGGGGTGCTCACGGCATGCCATGTGGCCTGGTGCGCCGAACTGGTGGGGTCCGCAAGGGCCGATGCCTGCCAGAGGTGCGGGTTGTTCGAAAGAGATACCGTCGCCCCTGGCACACAGGCAACTAAGGGAACACGGGTGGGTTTTAGCCACTAAAAGTCTGACACACCCTCCTGCTCTACCTAGAGCGGGAGAAGTTATTTGATGATTACCGACCCTCAAAAAAATAAAACATGGCACTTAAGTGCTTTTTAAATTAAGTTTTTACTAGAAACTGTCATGGTTTTACGTGAAAGGGATCAGTTTTCTATTTAAGAGTTTTATTAAGTTACTAGCTGCGCCCGAATATCGAGATAATAAGTATCCTACGTCCTAGTCTAGGTCATTGTCTATCCACGTACCGAATTTCATCCTAATCCATGCAGCCATTTTAACGTGTAACATAACGTATAACAAACAAACAAAAATTAAAATATTTTCTCTTCATAAAATTAGTTTAGACTAGCGACTTGTTTAGCTCATGTTTCATGGGTGCGATCTACTGATATGAAAACATCGAGATTTATATACTTTTCTAAGTTTTCATTAAATATTATTATCTATATATTTCTTTGTAAGTTTACTTAAGGGGAACCTAGTCGCGGGCTCGAACTCACTTTTGGGCCTGGCTAAAAATCACGCTATCTCACCTGGTGTCGTGTCCGACAGAGATAGTATCAGTGATGGGCAGTTAGACGATAGTCTTTACGCACAACGTTATTGAATGAGATGCAGGATCATTAATGGTAAAAAATTCGCGACAAAATTAAGAAAAGTCCTTTGGAAGATCGGGTTTTATGAAAAAGGAAATGCATAAATCAATGACCAATAAAGTTTATTCAAGTTTTCGATAACTGAACTTTATCGGTACCGACTTGGTTTTGAAGATTTTACACGTCTTTTATATTACCTAAACACGCCCAAAGTTAAGTAAAATTAGCAAGAAAAACGAATCTTTGTTGACTCCTTACTTTTTAATGGGTTTTTATTTTAGTATTCTGTTTCCATACAGACAATATTAATAATGAGACAAAACGATATCATATTTTACTTTGGATGTGCCATGTCAGACAGTGGAGTAAAACACTCCCGAAGTTTGTATGCAAAAAATGTGGACTAGGTTCACCTTAATACAGTTGTGTTAAAAACATAATAGTATTATAAGCCGGGCTAAAAGTTCTAAATTATGGTGAAAAACGCATCTATATTCATTGTGTAATTTAGAAGATCTAACGCTTTAGATCTTCTGTGGTCTGTCTATGTGACCACTTGGATTCTAACTGGTCACACAGACAGACCCGAGCGTAAAAAGTAGCTTTTTATTCCTTGAACAATAAGTTCTGCTTTGCAGTTGTTAGGCGTTTAAAAAATGCATTTTTTAAGTGCGATTTCATGGTATTATCATCCTACTATACCTAATACTAATTTTACACGTAAATGTAAAAGTTTGGATGTTTGTTACTCAATCACGCTAAAACGGCTGAACGGATTTGCATGAAATTTGGCACACAGATAGTTTATAACCTGAATTAACACATAGGATACTTTTTTCCGTCTAAAAAAGTCTACGTAAGCGAAGCCGCTGGTAAAAGCAAGTTGATCATAAAATTAACAGTGTATAATTATGATCGTATGGTTAAAATAATTACTTAAGTGGGAAAAACTTAAGTATTTGCACCTGTCTAATATCCTTGACCGTTTTTTAATTAAAATACCACTATGGCAAAGTAATTGAGTATGGGTGCGTATTTAGAAATAAAAAATAATCACCTTAATGATTTGGATTAACAATTTTTTTGCAATCTTTGTTTTTAATTGAAATTATTCGGTACCTATTAGTTTTAACCTTTTGACGTATGTTAAGTAGACGTTTTTAGAAGCATAATCTAACCAGCCTATATTATTCCCACTGCTGGGACTCAAGTCTCCTCTATTCGGAAGGCTGTAATCCACAAGACAATATGTGGCACGATGTCACGTCATGTATTCGAAAATTCTGGTCCTAGGACATGCCGATTTCATCACGATGTTTTCCTGAGACATGTTTTTCATCACGATGTTTTCCTGAGACATGTTTGTAGTATCGCATTATTATTTGTAAATAATAAAATGCGCCGCTATTATTCAGATGATTAGACTGGCAGATTCAGACTAATAATTTCCGTAAAAATTAAAGATTACGAATCAAAAATCTCTATAATAAGGTACCCCACCCCACCTAAAAACTTTTTACATACAAGGTCTTTATTTAAAAGCCTATAAAATATATTATCAAATATAAAATCCTAACAATCACAATAATTATCTCGAAAACCAATAATAATAACATTAACAGTAACACAAAAGCTATTACAAAACTGTAATGCAATTTATATTTTAAAACCCATTTACATGGATTTCAAAATGAATGTCAAGTTTGAAGTTTCATATTTTAATAACATTGACAGGTAAGGTGTTAGAGCCTTGAGATACCTACAAACGGACGTAATAATATATTGTACAGTTACGTGACTATTACGGATTAATAATAATAATAAAGTGGTCAATCTAATTATAATGTCTATTGCACGGGTGATTTTTTAACGCGACCATGTTCTATAACACGATGGATTTTCAACTGTCAGTGTAGAACCGAGCATTGAAAATCTAACAGAATGCATTCCAGCGCGTCAAAAACATACACTGTTGGATTTTCAGCTCTCGGCGCTAAGCAGTGGGTTGAAAATGCAGTGCATGACAAAAAACGCCCGATACGAGGGCTAGTGAAGTTCGAATTACACGCTACAGTACGGACAAGGTTAAGTAGGCAATTTTAAATCTAGGTTAGAATGTTTATTAGGTCAACATTGGACAAACACGCTAGATGACTCAAAGAAATTGAACGACCGCTGGATTCCGAGTATGAGTTAAGAAAATCTTTTTTTCTTTTGTTTTAATCGTGTTTAGATATCGATAATTCTGCGAAGTATACACAATAAAACCTGATTTCTAAACTGATGGTTCAATAGACCACATTAAATTTGGCCTATGACCCTACAAAAAAAAGTCATCTAAGTAGTTTATTTGTTGTTTGATATACCCATCTCGTCTGTGGAGTTTGCTAGCTGATTCTTCTTCTTCTTTTCGTGTCGATGGTTCTCGTTCAGTTTCGTTCAGTTGGTGGCCACGTTTATTAATAGCTAAGCCAACTAATTTCATTTGACCCTGTATTTATTTAAAACGTATTGGACCCCCATTACGTTTTTGTTTTCTATTTCTTTCTTTCGTTCATAGAATTAGAAAGAGTTCTAATGCTGTAAGTATTTCGCTAGAGATACTGACACTCATGAAATACGGAATTGATTAAACCAATTACACTTTGTCCGACCTAGGATCGATCTCAAGACGCAACGGTCAACTGTCGCTCTTGCGATCACTTTATTAACAAACCTGTCCAATTTTAAGAAACTTGGGTTTTCACCGTAGCGGACGCTAGCGGTCGACCACCTTTCAACCTTATTGCTAAAGGCATTAGGGTAGAAAGTGGTCTATCGAAATTATTTGTTGATCAAATTGACACCCTTCATAGCCCTTCTATATAGCCGGCAAACAAATGTCAAAGGATGACAATTGCAATTTAAATATACCATTGAGATGGGAAAAACATGTATTTTTATGTATGTCTATGAAATATACGGACTATCTAAGTCGGTCAATTAATTTCTCAGATTTTTCCTACTCTTAATTAAACTGTTATACGGATCTCGAATGGTAAACATTACACATCGCCTGTCGCCTGTCATCCGATGCAAGTCAAATGGGGGTAATGTGTCATTACGGTGCAAGAGATAGACTTTTAACATAACCTGTTTCTTAAGCCAAAGACACACAGGCAGTAACTTCGTTTATACGCTCCGTGGGTTGCGTACAAACTATGAGACCAATTCCCGTTTTTTTAACCACCGACGAAAAAAGAGGGGTGTTATAAGTTTAACGTTAGTATCTGTGTGTGTCTCATCGTAGTTTCCAAACGGCTGAACCGATTTTGAATAGTAACTGTATGCTATTGTAAAAAGCATAACATTTTCACTAATCGTACCCCCGGTGATTTGATCAAAATATTACCTATAACTTCTTATTAAACTTAAAAGGGCACTAGATATTAATTTTCAGTTTTTAGGTGGTTTTTCTACTTTATCGCACCTACATAATCGCGCCGCACCGTCGGGTCATGACACGCCTGTTTGCTGGAACGCTTACGGTGTCAAAAAACGTTCTCTAGGAAAACACACCAATTTACTTACTTATATAAATTATACATCTAAACCTTCCCCATGAATCACTCTGTCTAATGGTGAAAGGCGCATGAAAATCCGTTCAGCAGTTTTTGAGTTTATCGCGAACAGACAAACAGACGCGGCGGGGGACTTTATTTTTTAATATGTAGTGACGTTTCAGTGACGTTTCAGTGACATCTTTCGCCGGTTAATTGTAGACGCTATATTTCGGCCACCGAAGTCTTAGGAATCTCTAACATAAACAGCAAGCGAAGCTTCTCCTGCATGTCCTTGGCCTTACATAGACATGACAACTTATATCTAATTCAATGTACGTGTTCACGTGTCTATGTATTTTATCTTGGCATGTAATTGCTGTATGTAAATAATGGCTGATTGGATTCTTGTGTCCTGGCAGAATGACGCGATGTCTACTTGAAAATGTATTTTACTAGCTTTGGCAGCGGCTTCGCCCGTGTGGTACCGGGATGAAAAGTATCCTATGTGCTAATTTAGGTAATAAACTAATCTGTATTTCAATTTTTTTGCGTGATTGAGTGACAAACATACAAACTTTCACATTTATATGTACGATTATAGTACTAATTATTTGACGGAACAAATTCAACTTTTTATGTGAAACCCTGCACGTTTAATAGATTTTTATTTTTAAATAATGGATGAATTAACTTAATTGTCATAATTAATTAATCACTCAAGCAAGAATAAGAATTAATTGCTCATTTATAATAGGTACTTAAATTAAAAGTAATAAAACATTTCTACTTTCCTACTATTCATAAATTATATAATAGGCACGAGGAAAAATGGAATAGAAAGTAGGCACTGAGTGACTGAGTGCAGATCCAAACGTCGCCGTCGTACGACCTCCCTTGCGCCAGGACCAGCGTGTCGTCAGCGTAGCAGACTACGCTGACGCCGCTAGGGAGGTCGGCGCGCAACACCCAGTCTCCAGTAAACACCAACTTAATATACCCTCGGTTTCATTGACTACCTCTGGTATATTATGGCTTTTTTTAGTTCCTCGATATAAAATATACTATTTTTGTCCCAGTAACACATTCCTGTGAGATAATTTCCGCCTTTCATGCGGGCGAAGCCTCGGGACATCTTACTAGATCTAAACCCAATTACTGTCTGAAATAATCGTTTACTAACAATTATTTCAGACATTATATTGGGTTTTTTTTAACACGCTTTTATTAGCTCAGGTTGTATGTATGTATGTATGTAACGGAATCTTTAAGCGCGATTTTGACCCACTTTAAACGGTCAGATTTCATTGAAACTTTGTAAACTTGTCGAGGACCGATGATAATTCAATAATTAAAAAAAAAATGAGAAAAAAAACACGTTTTTGTAGTTAGCAGAACTAAAAAATAGAAAATAAATAATAGTTTAAAAAACTAAAAAACACGCTTTAAAAACCAAACTAAAAAAGGAGAAAATAATTTAATTCAATTAAAAAGCGTGGGGTGCTTGACATTAATTGATTATAAAAATACCTCAAAAAGCACCCCACGCTTTTTAATTGAATTAAATTATTTTCTCCTTTTTTAGTTTGGTTTTTAAAGCGTGTTTTTTAGTTTTTTAAACTATTATTTTATATGGAATATCTCAGTATCAGACCAAAGTTGGGATTTGCGCACGTTTGATGGCAGTAGTCTGGTTCCCTGACCTTCTCATATCCATGGGACTAAAAGATAACTAGCGTTACGTAGGTGTACCTCAGCAAAACCCTACGGAGAAAGAAGGCGTGATCCGTACGCAAAATACGCGCTTTGACTCGGAGTTGTAGACAACAGCCCGTTTTACCTACATAAGAAGGCGTGATGGTATGTTCTCTGATAAAAATATTTTTCATATAAAAAATAGTTTCACATAAAATACGGTAAGTTTATTAATAAGCATGCTTGCAAACATTAAAATGCATTCAATAAGACATAATTGAGGCATTTATGCAAACATCATAAAGGACGCTGTATTATTAAAGTAAATGTTTTACTTTGACTATGCAATGACTAGGAAGAATTAATTTATGAGAAAAGCGGTTTGTTTTCATAGCTTTCAACAAATAATGAAAGGGAACTTATTCAGAAATACATAATTGCTGAAAGCTTAGCTATTTCCGCGCTTGATGCTTTAAAACATATTCCGTCTTATTACAAAACGCGATCTAAATTTAGTACTGTGATTGTTACTAGGTTTACCATGACTAAATAAAACGTTATTATAAAATGAAGTTTATCTCTAGTTCTTGAACTATCTGTGGTACTAAAGTTAGTCAGCCGAGACCCCTAGTTTATCTTTGGATTTAACTTATGTACTAATTAATTTGAGGTTAGCGTTGATTATTTTTTTGTCTTTTCATTTACAAATCGATAGAAATGGATATTAATATGATTGATTTGGAAGATTTGGATATTCAGGAGACGTCTCGGCGATCTTCCTGACATCGTTATCTTAATAATTCTTTCGAATTGAGCGACGAAGATTTTAGATATAAAGTATAGGTTCACAATTCTCTTTGAAGAAAAAAAATCTAAGTTTTTGGGATAAGTCCCACGACCCTCGAGGATGCCCAATTGAGTTCTGAAGTGCAAGTGGTTTGTGCATTACGTAACTGGGCTCGACATGAAGTAAGTACCCCTGGTCGATGCTACTATAACATTAGACAAAATCCTAATAATATACTAAGTACCCAATAATATTGTTTTATTCGTAGATTCGAGACGATACAGCTGATTTACATTTAACTAGTTGTCAGCAAAACTGCATTTATTTATTAAAACGGACGCAAAGTAAACATTCGTCTCAAATTACGGACGCTGCCGCCGAATTTAATGCATTCCACTTCACGCCAGAGGTGTTACAAATATGACAACTTGATTATAAAAAGCGCGGCCAAAGTACAAGTGGGGCTTGTTCAATATATTGTAACCTAAACATAGAACAATCTAAGTACTCTTGTATTGTTAAATAATTATTTAATCATTTCAAGTGTTTTTCTAATAACAATATTTAGATAAACGGAACGTTGTTTCAAATAAAGCCCGAATGAACGAATGAAAGAATGCCATTTTTGTTTATTATCTGTAGATATAATTTGAACCATGGACCTTCTTTGGTACTAACTGATCCTCAGATAGTCTTTGTTTTGTAATAAAGACGCATGTTGATCCTGGTACTGACTTTAGTACCGTAACAATCCTAGACTTATAAGTCTTGGTTTAAACCAGTACTTAAACATTTTTTTGTAATAAGGCCGATTGTGTCTGTTTCTATCGATTAACTTGCTCAATTCTATTAATCAATCTACCATTGGTACGTCATATTCTACAATATTATATAAAATATAATATTAAACATTTAGGTAGGTATATTATTAAAACATATTACTTATGTATTGTTTATTTAAAAGACGATTAATATTAAATAGTTTTTACATAACAATTTCAGATGAGAATATTTTCTGGTTTCATACATTTTAGAGGGTGATTTTTAATTTTAGAACTTACTTATTTCGTTACGTGACCATTTCTACCAGTTTACTCCTAGCACATGCTGCGTTAAGAGCGTTCATTTCACGCGGGCTGGCTACAACGCATTTATAGTACTTAGTTTTTCGTGATTATTTAATTAAATACAAACAAAAGTAAGTACTATTTTTTTTTTCAGCCAAGCACTGGTTCCTTGATATTTAAAATTATTTTGACATTTTTTCTTTAATGAAAACATTTAATCGTACTAAGTAATGCAAATATAAAATAATTGACGGTATGACGATTTTTATAAGTAAATACCAAAATAACAGTTAAAAAAATTGTATAAAAACTTGAAAATACCAACGATCTAGTGCATGGCTGAAAAAAAATGTTTACTTTTGCTTGTATTTAATGAAATAATCACGAAAAACTGCCATAAATTTTGAACTTTTTTCCCGCTAAGACGAAGACCATGCTTGTGCAGACTTTGATTTTCCCTATCATCGACTATGGTGACGTGTGCTACTACGATTTGAATGCGGTTTTGCTGGATAAGCTCGAAAGACTGCTCAATAATTGTATCCGTTTCATTTTCAACCTCAGGAAATATGACTATGTGTCGAGCTATAGGTCTGAGCTCAAATGGATGCCCATTTGCCAAAGAAGAGGTTTGCGTGCTTTGACTACGCTTTTCTCCCTTCTCAACTCTCCTACTCCTCCTTCTTATCTCGTGTCTCATTTCAATATCTATGTTCTTCTCACACTAAGAATTTGCGTTCTTCTAACAATCTTCTTCTACTCTGTCCTTCTCATACTTCTGACTTTGTCCATTCTTCCTTTCATATTCAGTCCATTCTTCTTTGGAATGCGCTTCCTCTCTAAATCAGGACGGCCACCAGTCGGCGGAAATTGTAGAGGTATTTTCTTAACAAATAGCGTAGAGTCATCTCAACACCTCTGTCCCTTGAATTTGTATATATATATTTTAAGTATATATTATAGTAGATATGTATGCATGTATGTATATTATTAGTTAATAACCTATTTATGTAATATTATTTATAATTCATTATGATATATGTATTTTATAGTTTTATTTCATCATTGTTCCTCTCATCCAACACACCTGCCATCTAATCTCTGCACCACCCTTGGTTGACTGGTAGAGAATGCCTAAGGCATTAAGTCCGCCTTTGTACTTTTTATGTGTGCGAGAAGTTTAAATAAATAAATAAATGCGCCGTTGCCAGCCCGCGTGGGGAAAACGCTTAAAGAGTTTGTCGTTAAATCGAGTGACGTTACGTGGAGTTTACACTGTATATTAAAAAAAAAATATCTTATGTAAAGATTAAAAAAAAAAGTTTTTATTTATCTATCCTACCTACTTCTTTTATCGATGTTAAAATACTTTGTTAATTAATGTTACTGATTTCTTTTTAAGGATATTTATTCGATTAACAATAGACTTTTGATCGAAGTAGGTTAGTTAATAAAGTAGAAAACACCATAAAACGATTATACGGAAAAAAAAACTTTTTTATCTTAATTCACATAACCTTGCCTTATGCGTATAATAATATATTAAAAGAAAAATTGAACAAAATAAATTATTATCAACCACGATTGATCATTCCGTCGAAGCGATTACCGCACTTACCTATAATTATTGACCTATTCTTTGAAGTTAAATAATAAAGGAATATAAAAAAAATATACACTGGATATAAAACTACTACAAGTAGAATTCAGTCATAATCGCAAGTGACGTTAGCCTTATACACATCAAAAATAGCTTATAGAGACAATGCAAAGAATTAAAAAGATACTCTACGAAGATGAGACGCTCGTGTAAGTTAACTAAAAACTAAAACTAAGTTATCGACATTCACCCGGACGTAATAAAATCGCCGCGGGATTTTTTGCGCGTTGGACTTTCAACTCTCACTGTTGAACCGAGGATTGAGAATCCAACAGAGCGTGCATCTCAGCGCGTCGAAAATTGAACTGTGTGTTTCACTGTTCGATTTTAAACTTTCGCCGCTTAGCAGTGCGTTGAAGATCCATTGCGCAAAAATATCCCGCCGCGATTTTATTACGTCTGTGGGAATGTGAGATAACTAACTCTGCCGTCCACAAGCCAGAATGCCGTTAACCAACAAAATCATATTTCGAGTTATTGAAAAAAAACCGCAGAAAAATATGAAATGGATGTTATTTAGATACGCAACGGATGGTAAAAATTCTAGTAAAAATGTAAATTATAAGCCCTTAGTCACTTTTTAGTTTAGTAATGTTATGTACCTGCGTTTTAGCGTAGTAAATATATCAAACAAGGCAAGTTAACGGTGTTTTTATTTTTTTATCTTGGCTTCCATAAGTTGTAGAAAATACTGCTTAGACAGAAAGATAGTCAAAGTCAAAGCATTTATTTCAAATAGGCACTATTGAACGTTAATATTTACATTAGAATAGAATTGATTCCAGTCGCCCCTTCCAAAATGTAGTTTCTATCTAGAAGAATGGCCAAGAAATTCCACCGTTACTCTTTTAAAATGTTTTAAATACAATATTTAACATAGTACAGTACATTCACTATATATTAGGTCTTTACCTATGAAATTGCCGTTTTGCAGTACTGGCCATTTCAAATCAAAATAATTTTTGTTTGGGTAAGAATTCTAATTTCAAATTAATTTTATTTTAAAAACATGGATTTTTTTTTCCAAAAGTAGTGATTTGTTTATTGATTAGTGTTACATTTTCATCGCATTTCAATCTTTTTCGTCATCATGGATACGTTAAAAATTCGAGTAATTATGGAATATGAGTACCGTCGTGGCAGCAACGCGGCACAAGCGGCACGCAACATCAACGACGTTTACGGAGCTAACACTACAAACCAACGCACCACCTGTTATTGGTTTGCTCGCTTCCGTTCTGGAAATTTCGACCTGAAAAATGAACCTCGCGGTCGTCCGAAGACTTTGGTCGACAATGACGAATTAAAGGCGATTGTGGAAGCTGATGATACACAATCTACGGCTGAATTAGCAGCAGCTTTCGACGTTAGCGTCAAAACAATATTGGTCCATTTGCGTCAAATTGGCAAGGTAAAAAGGCTTGACAAATGGGTGCCCCACGAACTCAATGATCGTCAGCGCGAAGTACGCGTCGAGACGTGCCTTGCACTGCTCAACAGACACACAAATGAAGGAATTTTGAACCGCATTGTTACCTGCGATGAAAAATGGATTCTGTTTGATAACCGCAAGCGCTCAGCAAGTTGGTTGGATCCTGGTTCAGCACCTAAACAATGCCCTAAACGAAAACTTACCCCTAGAAAAGTGATGGTCACTGTTTGGTGGTCTAGCGCCGGTGTGATTCATCACAGCTTCTTACCAAACGGGGTAAGCATTACTACAGATGTGTACTGTGAAGAACTGAACACAATGATGGAGAAGCTGGCACATCTCCAACCAGCATTGGTCAATCGCTCGTCTCCGCTGCTCCTGCACGACAACGCGCGACCTCATACTGCACAGCAGACGGTCTCCAAGTTGCAAGAACTGGCGTTGGAAGCTCTCCGTCATCCGCCCTACTCACCAGACCTTGCGCCTACAGACTACTACTTTTTCCAGAATTTGGATAACTTCTTGGCGGGAAAAAAATTCAATACCCGAGAGGCAGTACAAAATGCCTTTGAAGAATTTGTTGCCTCCCGTCCAGCTGATTTCTTTAAGAAGGGCATCAATAAACTGCCACTGCGATGGCAAAGATGCATTGATTGCATGGGTGATTACTTCGATTAATACAAATAAAAAATACATGAAAAAAATTCGTTTAAATTTTTTCATACAAAACGGCAATTTCATAGGTAAAGACCTATTAATTATGTGTGAAAACGATGCACCCAGAATAAAATTACTATACCAAAATAGGTAAAAGGTAGGATAGTTTTTTTTTTCTGATTATGGTGGTATCAAAAAACGAAAATCGACCAAATGCGAGCTAACGGCATTATAGCTCGTGGACGGCAGAACTATACCTACTACTTAAACATAAATAATATAATAATTTTTCTATTATTTTAGAGGCAACATCCAAAAAGTTACCGAATTTGGCTATGTGAAAATCCTGCGTTTTAATTTAAAATGCATAAATGCATGGCCTGGGAAAGAAATCGGGGAAGGATATTCGAAATACATGGGTATACATGGTGTTGCGCAACTTCTGGCCAGTCTATTTTGTTTGAGTACTGGTATATTCTTTATTGTACTACATTCGGATATGAGTTTTTACGAAGTGGGGCATATAATTATAACTGTGCTCATAGGGGTTGCTTCGTTGGTGTGTATTCTTTCTTCTGTTTTTTTTTTTTTGACAAAACGATGAATGACGAACCCTGTGTGTGGGGGGTTGGGGCATGTTCTTAACACTCAATCTCAATATTTTATCTCTTAGCCGACGAAAAAAAAGAAGAGGTTCTGAAATGGACATGATTAATAATGTTACTTTTTAAATGTATGTAGGTATAACTTTTTCTGAATAGTCCGATTTCGATTTCCGTTTTTTTTTCTTTTAAGTAATTGAAAAACAAAATCCACCGCTAAGAGTAGAAATATTTTTTTTAAACTAAAAATTAAACCAAATTAAAAAAAAAAAAAAACATTCTAGTATTAATTAAGCTCCTAAATTAATGTAAATTACTAACTTTGAGTTGGCCCCAAACAAACCTAAAGGCGGCGAGAAATCGAGGTGCAGCGGACAGAGCTCCGGCGGGATCTCATGGCGACATGGAGAGTGCGATTGTCGCAACCCAGTGCTGGGCACGCCACGATAGCGGCGGTAAGTCCCCTCTTTGAGGAGTGGCTTGAGAGGCGGCATGACGTCCTCACCTTCCGCCTGACGCAGGTCCTCACCGGACACGGTTGTTTCGGGAGGTTCCTGTTTCGTATAAGGCGGGAGGAAACGCCCGGGTGTTTCCATTGCGAAGATCGCCCTGAAGACACGGTGGAGCATACGGTGGTGGTCTGCCCGGCTTGGGCGGAGCACCGCCGTGTCCTCGTGGAGGCGATCGGCGGCGGCGATCTCTCGCGTCCGGCCCTGGTTCAGGCCATGGTACGGAGCGAGAGTGAATGGTTAGCCGTCACCTCCTTCTGCGAAGCAGTAATGCTCGCAAAGAGGGAGGCGGCGCACATGAGGGAGAGTCAGTATATGCGCCCTCACGGCCGTAGTCTCCGCGGGAGACGCCCGGGGCGTCGGGAATACCAGGCTGATTCCCGGCCACCGTAGGCGCGGGCTTGCGGACGGCGAGTAATGGGTAGCTCGCTGTCCGGTAAGGACCAAGCCCGGGTCGACGAGGCGTTGTGTTCCACGCGCGCCTCAAAGAGATGTCAGCACCAATAGGTGGGGTCCACAAGGACCGATGCCTGCCAGGGGTGCGGGTTGCTCGAAAGAGATACCGCGGCCCCTGGCACACAGGTAACTGAGGGAACACGGGTGGGTTTTAGTCAGTAAAAGTCTAACACGCCCTCCCGCTCCGCCCAGAGCGGGAGAAGTTATTTGATGATTTCCCATCCAAAAAAAAAATAATGGCACCTTGATAGATCTGCGTTGATTGTTTGCTTGGCGTCGACTCAAAGTTAGTTATTTAGATTAATTTAGGAGCTAAGTAAGACTAAAAAGTAAATTTTTTGCTTTGCAGTTTCTTTTTTCGTCGGAATTTTTTTTTTTTGTTAAAAGTTCTTCTTGTGATACTGTTTTTGAGTGCAAAATCAGGCCTAATATCATTTCTACAGAAATATTGCATACAGGCTGTATAAGCTTCATTGAACAATCTTATCTAGATTATATTTTGTCTACAGACGAGATTGGTACTCACGCTACCTCAATCTACAAAATACAGACTCCTGGCCTCCAGTTTTCTGACAAAAACTCACCTGCTTTTCTTTAAAGATGTGTCTGAATATGCAATGACGGTAATTTACAAAAATAATATTATTTGACCAGATTGAGTCTACCTAGTACACTGCCTCGTTGGTCTAGTAGTCGAAAAGGCTACTCCTGAGCATGGAGTCTTGGATTCGATTCTAAGATCGTGCAAAGTGTTATTGGGTTTTTTAACCGACTTCTAAAAGCAGGAGGTTATCAATTCGACATGTTTTTACACGCTTTATATTAGCTTCACTTGTATGTTTGTTTGTATGTAACCACTCCTTTGAGCGCGATTTTGACCCACTTTAATCGGTCAGATTTCATTGAAACTTTGTAAACTTGTCGAGGACCGATGACAATTCAATAATTTAAAAAAAAAATGAGAAAAAAAAACAAAAAAAAAACACGTTTTTGTAGTTAGCAGAACTAAAAAATAGAAAATAAATAATAGTTTAAAAAACTAAAAAACACGCTTTAAAAACCAAACTAAAAAAGGAGAAAATAATTTAATTCAATTAAAAAGCGTGGGGTGCTTGACATTAATTGATTATAAAAATACCTCAAAAAGCACCACACGCTTTTTAATTGAATTAAATTATTTTCTCCTTTTTTAGTTTGGTTTTTAAAGCGTGTTTTTTAGTTTTTTAAACTATTATTTATTTTCTATTTTTTAGTTCTGCTAACTACAAAAACGTGTTTTGTTTTTGTTTTTTTTTTATGAATGTTCGGGCATAACTACACCAAAAACCTTCACAAATTTTCACATTTATAATAGGTTTTTTTTAGGATATATTTCTACCTAGTATTGAGGCTTTTATATTTTTTTACAGACATACAGAAAAGTTCATTTCATCTCCCACCGTTTTACTTTGTTCTTGACAGGCCAGTTGTATGCTGGCATAATCCTGTTTAATTTTATTCCTATGTGGAACAACTACTCTTCAGGAAAATACAAACAGAAGATTCTTTACAATACAACGTATGAACATTCCCTGTACCTCGCTGTGCCGATACTAAAAATGTATACGCACTTTGATGCGTATGTGGTTGTTTGGATATATAATTGGTAAGTTCTTTTAAAAATTTTGTGTTTAGAGGAGCTCAACTTCTAAAGATCTAGCCCCTAATCACACAACCATAATACAACATGACACATAATTAACGCAAGACCTCATACACCCCAATTAGAGTATTGAGTTAAAAGCATAATACGATGACCAAATTTTTTTTTAAGCCTAACTGATATTATTAAGATAAACGTATCTATTGATCCTACACACGATCGTGATCGTGATTTAAGCATTTGAATTTGAGTGTTATCGCCTTGAAATAAGGTTGAATTTTCTTTGGCTCAATCAGATGGCAAAATGCATAATTTTTGAAAAAAATACCCATGTGAAAAGTTACTGAAATTGATTCAGTAGTTAATTAGGAACAAACTACTTTGAATGATCGGCTTGGCCGACTAGTCGGTCATTTTGCAGCCGACTTGTCGGGTAGTCGGGTAGTCGGCCAGTTATAGTCGGCCCATTTCTACCTGGAACCAAAATTTCGAAAGCATGTGACATCTACTAACCCGTAGTGGGCCTGATTGCTTACTCGCTTATCATAGAGGAGGCTTAAGTCCCAGCAGTGGGAACATTAAATGCTGAATATGCGGTCACTGGTACCTCTGTTAAGGAGACCTCAATCTATTTTTTTTTTCTTCAGGATAATGTCATGCTTGTGTGCAACGTGTTTATGCATGTTGGATCTGCTAATATTTTTGATGATTTTCAACATCTGGGGACATTTGAAAATACTACTTCATAATCTAGAAACTTTTCCATTGCCTGCTAACAAAGTTGCTTTATCAATGAACGATAGAAACGCTACTGTATATGTAGAAATGTATTCCGAAGAAGAATCGAAACTAATTTCTGAAAAATTGAAGCAGTGTATAGATTATCATCGATTTATTATGGAGTAAGTCACATAAAGTAAAATTAATAGTCACGACTTTGATTAAGAACTGTTTTTTTTTTTGTTTTGCTGTTTTGATTGGCAGATACAAATATATAGGGTAAAATTAAATTAGCTAGCAATATTTTACCTACGTGGTATTGATATTGAAAACCAATGAAATAAAAAAAACATCATTCCCACAAATTACAGAATCAGCTGATCGCGTACGGGCACTGACCGTCGCCTATTGAATAATGAAAAATAAACATTTTCTTCTTTTTGTTCTATTAGGGTTCCATATCGATACACAAAATGTGGCTAAAGTATTTCCAGCTAATTCAATTTGACACTGTATATTTGTGACAAATACTATAATATAATACCGGACAACAAGTTGCTGCACCATATTAATTTGTTTTAAAACAATATTTATTCTTGGATTGTTTCTGATTTCAGTTTCACTGACAAAATGTCAGAAACTTTTGGTCCGATGTTGTTAGTTTATTACATGTATCATCAAATAAGCGGGTGCTTACTGCTTCTTGAATGTTCGCAAATGGTCAGTACTATTACAAATTTATTATTAACTAGCGTTTGTCAGCGGTTTCGCCCGCGTTTTTATACACTAAAACCTTCCTCATGAAAACCGCTTGAAAATCCGTTCAGTGATTTTTGGTTTATAAAAGTCAAAATCCAAGTCAAAGTCAGAGCATTTATTTCAAATAGGCACTTAAAAGGCACTTTTTAACGATCGCAGGCTATCGCAGGCTGGCAGACAGACGTAGCGGGGCCTTCGTTTTATAGTACGTAGTGATATTATGATTCCCATGTTCTAAACCGACTTCAAAGATGGGTGACAATTTTTTTCCTTTTAGTGTTTATTTACTTCCTGTCACTGTAATGTACATAAAAAGTGATGTACGAACCACAAATGTGTATAACAGAAAAAATTAAAAATACTTTTATAAAGTAAAAAATAAACAACGATTTCCAAGTAAAAATATAAACCAAGTCAACTAATTCCGATGTTACAGTTATTTTACACTTTATAGTGTTTTTTTTACTTGTAAAACAGTTTTTTACTCATTGTAGTCTAATTTGAATACTTGAATGCTGTGATTACTGTTTCAGACAGCAGAAGCCTTGGTACGATACTTACCTTTGTCAGCCACAACTTTTCAACAGTTAATTCTGCTGTCAGTAATATTTGAGTTGGTGGGAAGTACGGTAAGAACCCATACTTTTTTTTTAGATGAGAAATCATCAAATGAGTTCTTCCGCTCTAGGCGGAGCGGGAGGGCGTGTCAGACTTTTACTGACTAAAACCCACCCGTGTTCCTTCAGTTGCCTGTGCCAGGGCTACGGTAACTCTTTCGAACAAATTCACGACCCTGGCAAGATGAACACATACCTTACTGATATTTCTTCCAATAGCTAAAGGGATCATTGCACTAGATATCAAAAAGGTTATAATAAAAAAAAAATACGGTAAGAAACACAACGAAAATACTAATTGGGTTCTTACAGTTTTTTCTACAGCTATTTACTCAAATTATAGAGAAGCTATTTAAATCTTTTTAATGAACAAAGTTCGGAAAAATATTTTTTTAAATGAATCTTATGCAAAGCATTGGTGGCCCCGGTTAACGAGTTCTAAGTCGTAAACTCGAACACAAGCAGGTACTTTGTGTTTTATTTCATCACTACTGCTCCGAAAACGGTGAAGGAAAATCTCGTGAGGAAACCGGCATGTCCTAGAACCAAAACTTCAAAGAAATGTGACTTCCACCACTGGGCCCGCGTTGTGGAGTACGATCCAGTCTCTCTTATAGAGAGGAGGTGTGCTGTGCAAAGCAAAACAGCATTGATACAATATTTTCAGAGTGGAAAATTGAAGGATGCCGTTTACGGAGTGCCGTGGCAATATATGGACACAAAGAATAGGAAGCTTGTTTCCATATTCCTGTACAATCTTCAGAAACCAATACATGTGAAGGCAATGGGGGTTGTTAATGTAGGAGTCACTACTATGGCCAAGGTAAGCTTTTGAGCTGGTCCCACGAAAACTGTTTCAGTCATTGCAACATTTTCAGTCTACTGGTTCTTATATTCACAAGTCTGCGCGACGCTTAGGAGGCTAAGGTGTTTATCAGCCTTTGTATATATGTATGTCTGATCCTTTGTGGCACTCTAGAGACCAAACGCGTAAACTGATTTTGATGATTAAGAATCATCAATCGATTTTTTTTAATCTTGTGAGTGTCACAGAAGACATGACAGTAATAAAAAAATCAATATGGCCACAATGGAAAAAAAAATCTACGAATTAAATCAAGAGGGGTATCAATAAAGAGGTCTTTGGAGATTTTCTTTAGGTTTCTCCAAAAAATCTTCATTTTGAGTGACCATTTTTGTTCATCTTTTTCAGATTTTGAAAACGACGCTGTCTTATTTTACTTTCCTTCATAGCATGTAAAAAAACTGAAATCATCATAGAGACCACGTACCTATTTGATTTAAATAAAACTTCTTCTTCACATTTTTCTTATTTTTTTGAAGATTCTTGCTTCTTGTATTTGCACAAAAGTTTCGATATTGTTCTTTGTCGTCATTTTTCTACATTGTGTTGTGTGACGAATAAAAATCTGAAATATTTGTTGGGATTATTATTACAGTATCCAATAAGCACCGTAAGTTTTGATTTTTTTAATGACTCAAAATAGAAATATGAACTGTTCGTGTTAACACTAACATTTGAGAACGAATAACATTTAATCGTTTGGAGTGACGTCATAATTATTTCTACGAATATCTATTGTTTTATCAAATCAATGGGAATAGGAAATAGTGCAGATGATGGTGTCACAAAAACGTCAGATCCCATAATTGCGATAGTTTTTTTTACATTGACAACTTTCTTTGAATGTTTGTTCGGAAAAACCTGGAAATAGATAATTGTTGAGCTGTGAAATAGAACATGTGTCGGGTTTAATAACAATGAACGATGTGAGAAATGCCATTATTTTATGAAATAGTCATTCAGTTAGGTTATTCAAACTAAGCGAGTTTGTATTGATGATGATTATAATTTTGTAAAATATATGTACTTTTTACGGGCGATTTTTATTTTGATCAATAACCTAATCAATAAAACCTAAAACTAACCTGAAAATTACCCAAAAAGGTCAGAAAATTAGAAATTCCGGTATTTTTTTTCGATTATAATTTATTATTTTAAGTTTTGTTTTTTAAATAATTGTTTATTAAAATTTTATTGATTATGATATATATTAATAGTATTTCGGGTTATTCTAGTGCTTTGGCCTTAGTAAAGTTCTACCTGCTCTATTTGTCTGGTTTCTTAATAAATATAATGAATGCCATATTTTAGCTGATAAAACTATTTGTGTGAGTAGCAAGTTTAATCTGACTGAAGAAAAAAGGGTTTGTTTGTAAAAACATAAAAATGAGATTATCATTCAAGCAAATATGTTTAAAATTATAAACGCCAATCATTATTAGTTATTTAGAGCTATCTATGTATGTATCTAGAAAGAAAGAAAAAATGTTTATTCTGCACAAACAAAACGCACATTACAAAAAATATAATAAAAACAGATACTTAAAATAGACACATACAAAGTAGCTAAAAAAAAGCCCCGTATTCAGGTAGAAAAAGTTTTACAATATTGTCCAATAACTGTTAATGTCAAGGCTGGGACCATAGAAAATATAAATGGATCTGCGTTATGACACTGGCAATTATATAATAACAATCAAAACAAAAATAAAGTGCCGTTAGCAAAGTGCATTATTGGCTACTTTTGTTATAAACAGACTACAAATATAATATCAATTTACCCGTGCGTCGCATCTGTGCAAGAATAGGTAGATGCTCAGCAAAATGCTGGGTTGGAGTTTAGCCTGAGGGGCACTATGGAGCGAGGACTTAGAAAAAATTGGTTTTTTGGTCACAGTGTCGTTGTACCTTACTTGAGGGAGTGCTTGCTTCGCAGTCATTAATTATATGAATTGGTTTTTTGTTTTTATTAATTAAAGCGTCTTTTTTAATTTTATTTATAGCGATGTGTACCTGCAAAGATATCCATAGGTTAGGTTAGGTTAGAACTGTGACCAACTACGCGCGGGCCGTGCGAGCGAAGCGAGCGGTGCCGCGGCAGCAGCCGGTGAGCGCTACCTCGAAATTGGTCGCGAAATTTTTCTAAGTATTTTTTTCATAGTGCCCCCAAGACGACACTCTGACCAAATGCTGTGACTTCGGGTGAACTTAATGTCAACAGCGCTGGTTTTCAGACCTACTTTATTAAATTGCACCTACCATGTTTTGGCTCTGCATCACCCTAAAATTGACTGGTAGAAAGTTATGTCTCTTTCTGTTTTAGGACATTGTTATAGGACGTATTTTTTACTTGAGCATAAATTTTTAGTAAATAAATAAACATTGATGTGTCTTGCAATTCCACTATTGAATCAGAGCTGAACCATTTTTTTATCATTGGGTATGCCCTAAATATTTCCACGATTGAGCCCAGTTATGTGATGCAATTTTCTAAGTGTAGCAAATCAAATTAAGAAAACTCAACGAGGCTTGACATTTCGTGGTTTTTCATCGATTGGTAAAGTTCCAAGGGACAAGATTTTAAATATGTTAGGTTTTTTTTTAATGAAGTATATTTTGTTCAGAGTTGTGATTCTTATTTTTAAATGTAGAAGCGTCATTCTGAGGCAGGAGCGTTTTGGACTCGTACAGGACTTTCTGTTTCCATTTTTGTCAGTCTTTTGTTTTTTTTTTTATGTTTCATTGATTGTATTTAGTTAGGTTAGTGGTGATCTTCCTGTACGAGTCCCAATAAATACTTTTAGTTTCATTGATAATGTGTTATTTAATATGAATAAATAAAAATATTGTTTCACTTATGTACGGGCACCAGTAAAAACGTTTTTTTTTTATATTCTATTCGCGGATGTGTCTATACCTACTACATGTTCTGCTATCATGCAGCTTTTAATCATAAAATTGTACTGAACATAATATTTTTTATATCAAAGCTATAAAACTTACACTGTGAGTATTTTCACTCGTAAACGAGTTAGAAACGGTTTAAATTACTGTTAAGAGGATTAGATGGTATAGAAACCTATTTGACGTTGCACTTTTACCCATCCACAACGCAACAAAGGTAGATGAATTTATTCGGTTTTTTTTTCTTTTTTTTTCTATTCTCATAGGTACACGTGACACAAGTGACATTATTGGTTTTATGTATTACAATATTTAAGAACTTTTTGCAACGTAGCAAATTATCACTATTAACCAGCTAAAGTGTCAAACAGTATCGTTGTTTTTGGATTATATCTGGAGACATTTCTGAAAGAAATAGCTCAATTACACTTTGCCCGACTTGGAAATTAAACCCAGGGCTTCAAGTTCAGCAGTAGCGCTTACGATCACTAGGGCAACGAGGCAATATATGTACCCTCTTAATTATTTTTATATTTAAAATAAAAGTAGCACTCCGGGAGTGCTGACAGAAGTGACAACTTGAACAATTACTTGTGTATTTTTTGAATCGTCAGGAAATATTTATTCAATCGTCAGATTAAACAACGTTCAACGTTGCTCGTTCGTGTTGTCAGTGGTGTCGGCAACAGTGTCGTAAGTTCAATTGTTTTTTCCCATCTCAAAAAATTCCAAACGCGCCTAAAGAAGTTTTCACTTCAAAAAACAACTAAGAGGGTAAATACATTTCCTTGTACGAAGACTAATACTCGAATATGTAGAAGCTAAATTTTTTATTTAATACTAGTTTTTCTAAGGACATTAATGATTACGACACACACACGTAATAATTACTAAAATATTCCTTTAATCGCCGGATGCGCTGTCCGTTTGACAGCAAATTGGCCATTTTAGTTGATTTATTTCAAATATTTAAGAAAAGTCATGATGGCTATGATAATCACGCTTTAATGAGCGGTAGGAGGAAATCTGTATTTTATAATCATTGGCTAAACTGTTACAAAAACCTGGGTTTTAAATAACAAAATGCCTCGTTTGTCATTTTAACCCGCGGCCGTACCGACACCGCGGCCCCGGGCAAACAGGCAACTGCGAAAACACGGTGGGTTTTAGTCAGTAAAAGTCTGACACGCCCTCTTGCTCCACCCAGAGTGAGAGAAGTTATTTGATGATTCCCCAACCTCAAAAAATAAACCCGCGGCAAAGCCCAAAAATAGGGTATTGTTTTTTTTTATAATTTGTATTCTACATATTATGAATAATTGAACGCTGAAAAAGAAGTGCTTTTCTACTTTGCTTACTTTCTACAAAGCGTTTTCAGCAATATACAGGGTGATTGGAAGATGGGTGCAAAGCTTTAAGGTGAAGATAGTATAGACAATTTAGAACCATTTAAGCCATGGTTGTCTTAGACGAAGTCTTACCAATTTTTTTTTTTTTAATAAGGTTCAAAAGACGTATTGTACAAATTTTTCATTTTTTCTGAGCTTTAAATGTCTGTAAAAAAAATGTCTAATGACACAGAAGCCTAAAACATGTTTTGCTTGATTGCTTACACATTACTTTAATTAAATAAATAAAAATGAATTCATTTATCATTCAATTTGGCCATAATTATGCAGTTTACATTAAATTTTGAGAATTTCCGAAAAAAAACTAATAAATTTGGTTAAAAATATTTGGTAAGACTTCGTCTAAGACAACCATGGCTTAAATGGTTCTAAATTGTCTGTACTATCTTCGCCTTAAAGCTTTGCACCCATCTTCCAATCACCCTGTATAATTACGTACCTACATATGTATATACATACAGTCGATCACGTCATCCTACAAAACTGCTTATGTCCGACATCCTACAAACTCATTAGGTATCATCATAATCTACCTCCTTATCCCAACTACGGCTTTTTTTGAGGGTGGGTAATCATCAAATAACTTCTCCCGCTCTTGGTGGAGTAGGAGGGCGTGTCAGACTTTTACTGACTAAAACCCACCCGTGTTCCCTCAGTTGCCTGTGTGCCAGGGGCTACAGTATCTCTTTCAAACAACCCGCACCCCTGGCAGGCATCGGCCCTTGCGTGCCCCACCAGTTGGTGCTGACGAAGCTAAATAGCTACCAGTATTTTATATAGAGCGACTGCCTATTTGACCTCCACAACCCAGTTACTGGGTAATACGATACTCCTTGGTAAGACTGGTTGTCACAATTTCGGGCTTCTGACGACCCGTAACGACTGTCAAAGATCCACGAATGACAGCCGGGATCAACGGCATAACGTGCTACATTCTACAAACTCACTCCATGTTTAATACGCCTTCACAAGCGATGGATCGTGAAAAATATTCAGTGTTTACGCACATTGATAGCGTGACAGCCGGTCATTGTGGATAATGGCTACAAACTTCAAAATAAAACACGTTGGATATGCAAAATTAGATCCCGATGAGATGTAGCGTGTCCACTAATGTGTTGTCAAGAAAGTGTAGTATTCACGTTAATAAACTTACTTATAAATGAGAATTATGGTTTGTTTGTTTGTGTGTTTTGCCTTTACAGCTATTAAGAAAGAAAAGAAAGAAAATACATTTATTTATTACTGCTGAATCAATTTTTATGAACTTTGGCAGACATTTTGTACAGAGAATTAATACTAAACTCATAAATAATGTGTATCAGCTTTTACCAGCGGTTTCGCGTAGAGGTCTGAAATTATTCCACGAGTATGTACCATCGAGATGGAAAGTACTGTATGTATTAATCCAGGTTATAAACTATCTACGTGCCAAATTTCATCCGAATCCGTTCAGCCGGATTTGCGTGAGTACTCACAAACATATTATAAACATTCAAACATAAAAAAATCACATGTAAAATAATTTAGTAGGATTTTATTACTAGACAATGGGCAGCAGCGTTCTCTATGCATTTGACCACCATACTGCGATCGCCAACCCGCCTGCCAAGCGTGGAGATTATGGCAAATCGCCCCTTTTGGGTGAGGCTTATGTCCAGCAGTGGACGTCTTTCGGCTGATGATATGATGATGATGAGGATTTTATTAAGTAAACTACACAATGGATTCTGATGTGCATCATGTAGATCTTGTATTTGGAAAGGTTTATTAGTATAATAAATTTATATTTGAACAAAAATCTCGAAATTTTGATGTCGTGTAAAGCACGCAAGGATTATTCTAGCAACCCACCCCAAGTCGCCACAAAAATTAAAATAATAAATAATAGTTTAAAAAACTAATAAAACACGCTTTAAAAACCAAACTAAAAAAGAAGAAAATAATTTAATTCAATTAAAAAGCGTGGGGTGCTTTTTGAGGTATTTTTATTATCAATTAATGTCAAGCACCCCACGCTTTTTCATTGAATTAAATTATTTTTTCCTTTTTTAGTTTGGTTTTAAAAGCGTGTTTTTTAGTTTTTTAAACTATAATTTATTTCTATTTTTTAGTTCTGCTAACTACAAAAACGTGTTTGTTTTATAATTATTTTTACTCAATTTTTTTTTAAATTATTGAATTGTCATCGGTCCTCGACAAGTTTACAAAGTTTCAATGAAATCTGACCGTTTAAAGTGGATCAAAATCGCGCTCAAAGGAGTCAGTTACATACAAACAAACAAACACATACAAGTGAAGCTAATTTATAGCGTGTAAAAATATCCAGGTGTACTTATGTTCAACAGCTATGTATGTAAGGGACTATAGAAAATACACTTTCACTATGTACAATATATCTGAAAAATTGTTTCTTGACCGGGGAAACCGAGACGTACCCACTACAATCATATAGAAAGTGCAAGTACTACAACGAGTAGCTTGTAATGTATGTGTAATGTTTAAAAATTGCTATTGTAAACAAATGGAAATTTTCACTGTATTACCTTGAGCGGAAAATGTTGTGGTTTTTATTACCTGGGTTTTTTCTGGTCTATAATCGAAATAATTGAGTTTACACGTATTTTTACTTACTAAAATGAACATGCAGTTTCCTTAGTAATATATGGAATTTGTAATATATTAATATTAAACTTACAGATCTTTTATTTTTTATTTCGTAAAAAAACATGCGAGGGGTGGGTCGCTGGTATTATAGTTTTATAATACAAAATAATAATTTGGTATACAGAATGGTTCATTCCTGATATAGTGCTGAGCCATGTCTGGATGTAATTTTGTGAAAATGTTTGTATGACCCAAATATACTGGGTGAAATTGAAAACATGCGACAAACCGAAATGGGAGATTGTACTCATCATTATGAACAACTTTTACTAAGGGACCAAAGATGCAATCGCGAAAAAAAAACATCTGTTCCCTACATTTATGTTCGCATGACTCGTCAAAATGTAGGGAACAGCTGTTTTTTTTTTGCGATTGCATCTTTGGTCCCTTAGTAAAAGTTGTTCATAATGATGAGTACAATCTCCCATTTCGGTTTGTCGCATGTTTTCAATTTCAACCTGTATAGCAGCTCTGAGTGTTGAGTCTTATAAACACAGTCACAAAACTCGTAAGAAGCCTATCCTAAGATTGACTGGTAGAAAAGGGTTGTAATTTCCTCACACTTCGAATGCGTCTGATAAAACGGGATTGTAAAGTATATTTATTTTCGGGAGGAATCATATACTAACCCGTAGAATTGCCTCAGGCATTTTTAACCCGTATTTTAACTATCCGACGTATTTCAACCCCGTATTATTCCCCTTATTTCAACCCCGTATTATTCCCCTTATTTCAACCCCGTATTATCCCCCGTAAATACAGGAAAAGTTTTTATTCAGTGCGCAAACTGTAATCAGGAATTCAGCATATTATTTTAAAACCCCAGCACAGAAATTTTTCGACGGTTATATACAAAAAAAAAACCTCAGCTGTTTCATAGAGAAGTGCAATACCTACGCGGTCAAAATGTATAAACAAAAAAAAACCAGCTGAAAAATGTCTGCGCTGGAGGATCTAGAATGATATTCCGAATTCATGGTTACAGTTTGCGCACTGAATAAAAACTTTTCCTGTATATAGTTCACCTTTGTACAGTATTTTTTTTTACTGGTGTATACCTTTTGTTTTTATAAATAAATAAAAATCCTAGCAACGCAAAACTACAGTTCCCATTTAAATGCCACATTTTTCCACCGCATTCATAACAGAATCCACCGTTGGTACGGAACATATCTCTAGCCTATCAAATTCCACTTGCTGGCCAGTTACTTCCACCGGGCGGACGAATGTCGGACATCTGGCCGACAGTGAAAGTATAAAGTGCCATATTTTGTCAACAACCGATGGTTACAGTTACGTCAGAAGAATTTGATTGTCCGTAAGTGGTACTGTTGTAACTGGTAATGAGGTGATGAAAGAAAAGGCTTATTATTTAATTATTGTTTTTATGCAATAATTGGGTTTTGACCGCGGGTTAACGTTAACGGAACGTAGGGTCTACCGGGATTTTGACTGAGATGTTGGGGTCAGCTTCCAGTCTAACTGGATGCTGTTAAACACCAACATTTTACATGGAGCAACCACCTATCTTATCTATCAGAATACCAGCGCTGCGACACTTTTTAAATGTCGCAGCGTCATGCTGAGGTAGGAGCCTTTTGGCCTCGTGCAGGACTTTCTGTTTTATTTATTTTTTAAATATTTTTGTTCTTCCGAGAAATTTGTTTTTTATAATTTTTGTACCATTGTGTTAATTTTAGTATGTGATCTTCCTGTGCGAGTCACAATAAATACCTTTTCTTTCTTTTTTTCTTTCTTTCTATCTATCTAACCTCCCCAACCCAGTGACTGGATAATATGATACCTCATGGTAAGACTGCTTCTCAGACTTTCGGGATTCTGTCGACCCGTAACGGCTGTCAAAGATCCACGAATGATATCCAGGACGATTAATGTCCTTTCCTAGGCACGGTGGGGTCTTGGTGTGTATTGATGGTCACCCATCCACGGACCAAGACTTTGCACAATGACTGGTAGTATTAATAATTGTAATCGGTGTCAGAATCAGTATTATTTTGGTTCGTAAAAGATAGAAAGTGTAGTGGCATTTACGTATTTCGAAATATTTGTTGTCTATTTTCTGAGCAGAAATTACTAAAATATGTAAATAACATAGAATGACGTTTGGTTTGTTTATGTCCGTCACACAGTCACACCCGTTTTACCTCATATTCCGTTTACTATAGAAAGTTAAAAGCACAGTTCTAAGAAACGAAAGATTAAACTGGTACTAAACAAGGTTAAAACAGCGCCAGGTCTGTTTCATTTTGTAAATCGTACAAATTAAACATTACCCTCTAATTTATAAACGTTGCTTAAAGTCAAGAGGTGTTTTAACGTTTAAAAAGTATGCTTAAACAGACGCTAATCATTACTCAACTTTAAACAACGTTTATAAATAAGAGGGACAATTCGTAGCAAACATTTTTGTATTTTTTAAAATCATTTTCATTACGCAGATTTCGTGATGAAAGACAGTAAAAATACTTATGTTGGTAGACTCCTGTTAGGAATAAAGTTCTTTACGCGAGAAAGTCTGAATTAAACACCGTTTTTAATACAGAGCCATCTAGTGTAAGTTTTTAGAAGCTCTCGTAAAGTTGTCACTATCTCAGATTTTTATTTGACCTCGCTATCGGGTCCAGCACCCTCGAAAACCACGAAAACGACCCCATGTTGAAAAGATCGATTTTCAGTTTGTCCTAACTATTGGCTTCAGCCAACCATAAAAACTATGTCTCTCTCTCTCCCTCAAAAAAAGCAGCCTTGTTCAACCCACCGCTGAGTATACGCGTCCCCCCTTTTGTGCCATGCTTTCCTGGTCTACGGAGTCTCATCCAGGTTTTCCTTTCTTTTGTAGGTCTTTCACCCACCTGGCTATTGTTCTGCCAAGTCCATTTATGGATTATGAAAATTATCAATCATAAGACGCAAGCAAGCATTATTGCGATTTTAACAAGATATTAAAGATAACACAATGAGTTATTAATATTTATTAACCTTTTACAACTGGTGCTAACAACCTGTTTATAGTTTCACCATTAAAAAAACGGAAGTAATTAATTACTTTCACTTTTTATAATCAAAGACGATATTTATTGTATGTTTACGTCATAATCTCATATTATACCATTGGATTATGAATCGATTATGTCATCTCGATTAGGAACTAAATCGATTCAGAATTCATTAATTTATTATTTGGATGATTTATTTTTAATCTTATTAGCGTTAACATAAATTATAAATTTTCTTAAATTATAATCAGCGATCTTCAAACGAAAGTGCACCGATTTTGACGGGACGTTCACTCGTTCGTTACAAAGAGTAACATAGGACTAATGTCCTGGTAGCTCGTTCTCGTGGGATAAAATACGATATCCACACGGGAGATGCCGCGAGCACAGCAGTCTTAACTAAAACATAATAAAAACTAAACTAAAAAAGGAGAAAATAATTTAATTCAATTAAAAAGCGTGGGGTGCTTTTTCAGGTATTTTTATAATCACTTAATATCAAACACCCCACGCTTTTTAATTGAATTAAATTATTTCCTCCTTTTTTAGTTTAGTTTTTAAAGCGTGTTTTTTAGTTTTTTAAACTATTATTTATTTTATATTTTTTAGTTCTGGTAACTCCAAAAACGTGTTTTTTTTTCCTTTTTTTCCATTTTTCTCTTTTTTTTTTAAATTATTGAATTGTCATCGGTCCTCGATATGTTTACAAAGTTTAAATGAAATCTGACTGTTTAAAAAGGGTCAAAATAGCGTCCAAAGGAGTCGGTTACAAACAAACATACAAGTGAAGCTAATATAAAGCGTGTAAAAAATATGTGCTTATAAATAAAACCCAGCCAAGGCTGTCGCGCAGTCATTTAAAAATAAATGTCAACTCATTAAAAAATAACAACAGAATTGCATGAAATTCTTTTCGCTCTTGGAATCATCACGACATATCGTTCGTAACATCTTACTTAATGATTTCGTTCGTAAAAATCAAAACAATACAATTTCACTGTAGCACTGTTCACTGATTTATCATCAGCTGTAATCACTATCCGGAACAGTGTTCAATTATGTATCGTGACGTGATTTGAATTGCATAGAGTTTTCGATTGTCACTTGATTTTGATAAAGCATTTTGAGCGTGCAGTGGAAAACTGCCATGAAATGACGAAATAAGCAAATTTAAATTGTTTTAAATGTTGAGGGGTATTTTATGGTACATGTAAAACTTGTATGTTAAAACTTAAAATAAAAAGAATAAAGTACGTCGGAATATTTGTTTTTTGAGAGTGAAAATTCAATAAACAAAGACGAGCTACTGTAATAATTAATTACTAAAATGCATGCTAACACCTCATTAAAATTAGGAGCTAAGTGAGTGGAAAATTATAATAGCTCTTTGTTTAACATTTATTAATTTAACAATGTTATCGAATTTATCTGCTTGGACACTTTGGACAGTTTGTAAGCGTTCACAGTTGTAAGAACACACGAACGTAGTTTCTTTCAGTAAGTACAAATCATTATCCTCTAATGACAGTATGATGATGACATTTTGTTAAATTTTAAATTAAAAATACTTTTGTTTGTAAATAATGCAAACAATATTATAAAATGCCTAAAAGTTTAAAAAATTACTAAGTCATAAATGTTTTAAAATAACTTCTAAAGAAATACTATCATAGAAGTGACCTGGCTGTTAAAGTTCATTCATACTACAAAATCAAATGTCTCAATATTTCCATCAATTAGACACATTTTTCCGATTATCTCATTTTTACTATGCCTTCTTTGAAAATTACATTAATTGTTCAAACATTTCTAATATTAGCCATCAATCTTATTGTAATAACTCAAATAGGATGGTCTTGAACTGAGTAAAAAATTAAAAAAGTAAAAACCTTATACTGATACGATAGCCATTACGTATTTAATAACAATAGCCACCGGTTTTCATTGTAACACAGAACAGAAGCCAAAACAAATCGTTCAAAGCATAAAGAATTCATTAGAAAATCTCAATTCGCACCGATATTTGTACAAAGCGAAAGTATTTTTTGTATTGTTTTGACGAATGATTCGTATTGTTTTGTAATAACCGTGATGATAATTGAGACGTCCGTTAGTTGGAGCAATTTATTTATTGAAGAATACTTTTTCATTGACATTTACTTAAATAAACCAAATGGAATCTATAATTGTGGCATGTATGATGTAGTTGACCAAAAAAACGCATTTTCTGCGTTAACGAATTGATGCAAATATTAATAAAGTGAGCTTTTCAAGTTACTATTCTGGTGTTTTTTAGCGGCGTATCAGACTTTTACTGATTAAAAACCTACCCGTGTTCCCTCAGTTGCCTGTGTGCCAGGGGCCGCGGTATCTCTTTCGAACATCCAGCACCATTCTGTTTTGCTTGGTTATAATTAATATACATAGTATACATACCTACATCCATACAGTACTACTCATTTGACCTTTCTGAAGATCATCACTAAGGTATAAATATAGCGGAAAAAATTGCACAAAATCAGCATAGATATACGTAATGTTCCCACTGATACCACAATGTATAATGTTAACCCAGGCCTCCTCTTGGTGAGAGGGAGTGGGCTGTAGTCCAACACGCAGGTCCAGTGTGGGTTAGTAGATGTGACATCTACATCTGACATCGTTAGCAGATGTGAGTAGATGTGTCGTCAAATTTTTGGTTCTAGGACATGCCGGTTCCTCACTCATGTTTTCGTTCACCGTTTTGAGAGCAGTGGTGATGAAATAATATACACACAGTAAAGCGCCCGTCGGGGTTTATTACCGCTGGGCCACCGCCCCCAAATTTCACTGGCTATTTATTTGCTGGAATGGCAACTATGGGAGCCAAGCTTATTTAAATCTAACGTTCAGTACAAATAACATTGGTATCTTTGAGTAGGTAAATAACCGTTTGACCGCTAGAGCGTAAACGCATCAGCGCGTCTCTCCCATACCAAGCCAAAAATTCAGCTCATCATATCAGCCGAAAGACGTCCACTGCGGGACATAAGCCTCCCCCAAAAGGGGGGATTTGCCATAATCGCCACGCTTGGCAGGCGGGTTGGCGATCGCAGTATGGTGGTAAAATGCATAGAGAACGCTGCTGCCCATTCTCTAGTAAGTCCCTTAGTCGCCTTCTACGACACCCACGGGACGAAATGGGATGGTGCTATTCTTTTACGTCCGGCACCACACGAAACAAATTCAGCTCAAATACCTACAAAAAGAATAAGGATTCCAAAATTTTATCGATAACCAATTAATCATTGCTTATCGTCCCGTATTTTTTAAACAAAATATTACTCGTAACTTCATTCTTTTATTTAATTTGTGGCGTGTTGGGCACGTTTTAATTTTTCGGCTATATCTACCCGACGGTGGCGGTCAAAAGGTTAACTTATAATAACCTATACTCCATTTGAAATAAGATTAGACATATTTTAAACAAACCTTTTTTACAGTCTGATCAACCGATTTTGATTTCTATTATAGACTCATGAGAATTGAAGTAGAAATACCCCTAGAATTTATTCAAAACCCTACGAATTGCTGACTCATCCATTTCTCCTTATCCCGGATAACCAATCCAAATAGACGTAAGTTTCAATCTACTCGAACCATAGTCGATTCTAGACTTGTACATGCAAATCTGACAGTTGATCTGGTTATCAGTTGTCTAGATTTACCGTATCATTTACTTACGTGAAGACATGTGCGCGTGAGTTGCATACAGACTGCTTTTTAAAGTGCACTGACTTTTGTTTCTTTCTTTAGACTTTGTTAATGCAAGGTCAAGGTATGCATTGTATGTCTTTAGCATTATGTTTGTTGGAGGTTTTGCCGAGACAGAGAATAGCTACAACTTTTTAAGTTTTTTTTTCTATTACATTTTGTGAATTGAAGTCACTTTTCGTGTCTGTCTGTATGACCGCATGGTTCTTCTAAAATACGCAATGGATTTTATATCGGATTTCATCACCAGAGTTTTTATTCCGAAAGATTAATTTTAAACCAACATTTGATTTAAAAAAGCTTGATGTTTTTTCAAGTCACAGAAACAATGTATAGCAGTTTTTGGCCATATTTGTTTATATGACTTAAGATTACCTACTAGTAGTTTTTGTATTTGTGTAGGCACCTCCCTTCGCCTTCACATTGTCTTCGATTGTACTTTCATTCAAGCAAAAGACAATACAATAATCACGTCCGTGTTCCATCTAAGGTCGTAGGCTCTCTACAAACGGTAAACCAATCCTTAACGTTGTCACTGTCAATATCCAGTTTGCTGAGGACGGAATTACAGCAGTGTATCCAATATTATTGGCTCGAGCCAATTGTGTTACAACTTTCTCTAAAAGCAATATATTTTTGTTTTTAATATACCCCTTCGCCTGGAAAAGTACGTTAAGACTTTGGTACTCTGTTATTCGAAGATTTTGAGAGGCGTTACGAGTAGTCAGAAGTCCGTAAATCCGATAACTAAGGGTAACAACTACTACTAAATAATAAACTAACTAGAATTCATAATCGGCCCAAATTTTCCCCACCGCTGGGACACAGGAATCCTCTGTGAGAGGAAGTGGGCTGTCATCCACCACGCGAGCCCATTGCTTGTTGGTGGATATCACATGTCTTCGAATTGTCGGTTCTAGGACATGGCGGCTTACTCACGATGCTTTCCTTCACCGTTTTGAGAGTAGTAGTGATTAAATAAAAAATATGTAAAGACGAAAGTCTTTGTCCAGTGTGTGTTGCCAGTGATGACCTATGGTACAGAAACGTGGTCGCTCACAATGGGCCTTATCAGAAGGCTTAAAGTCACCCAAAGGGCAATGGAGAGGGCTATGCTCGGAGTTTCCCTACGCGATCGAATCAGAAATGAAGAGATCCGCAGGAGAACCAAGGTAACCGACATAGCCCGAAGAATTGCCAAACTTAAGTGTTAGTGGGAAGGGCACATTGTTCGCAGAACAGATGGCCGATGGGGTCGAAAGGTTCTGGAGTGGCGACCGCGTACCGGAAGATGTAGAGTGGGAAGGCCTCCCACAAGGTGGACCGACGACCTTGTGAAGGCCGCGGGAATCCGCTAGATGTGGGAAGCACAAGACCGGTCGAAGCGGAGGAGCCTGGGGGACGCCTATGTCCAGCAGTGGACGTCTCTCGGCTGAAATGATGATGATGATGATGATGAAATGATGATGATGATGAAATAGTCTATCTGGGTTCGAACCAACGATTTATAACACGTAAGTCGCTACCACTGGGCCATCACTGCTCTCCAGGGGTTAAAATGTGATCCAGTAACTGTGTTGTGGAGGTCAATAGGCAGTCGTTCCATGTAAAATGGGTACTGGTGTTCAGCTGCATTCAGGTAAACTGGAAATCGACCCCAACACAGTTGGGTAAAAGCTAGACAAGCTTAGGGCAAATCATGATTTGATATACAGAGGAAGAAAAAAAGGAGTGCGCAAACTGTAACCATGAATTCAACACATGATGTGCGGTTTTTTTTTCGAGGGTGGGAAATGATCAAACGCGGCGTGGCCAATGATATGCGAATTGTTTGAAAGAGATACCGTGGCCACTGACATACAGGCAACTGAAGGTACACGGATGGGTTTTAGTCAGTAAAAGTCTGACACTCCCTCCAGCTCCACTCAGAGACGGAGAAGTTATTTGATGATTTCCCATCCTCAGAAAAAAAAAACAAAACATGATTCAGAATGCATTGCGTAGACATTTTTCATCAGTTATCAAATCAGCTGTTTCATAGAAAAGTGCAATACCTACGCAGTCAAAATGTATGGAACTGCCCTTGACCACTATCTCATCTGATGAAATGCGATGATGCGGTCGACGATCGATGAGCCAGCTTGTCTGGAAGTTACCTTTTTACTCGAGGACTGAAGATTCCCGAGTTATACCTATAAAACAAACAAACAAATATTCTTAGGGCAAGGAGTTTTGTTCCAATTTTCAGCCAAACTACCATCAACTTTCTTCAAATGAGTACAATATAATTTTTACACGCTTTATATTAGCTCGGGTTGTATGTATGTATGTAACGGAATCTTTGAGCGCGATTTTGACCCACTTTAAACGGTCAGATTTCATTGAAACTTTGTAAACTTGTCGAGGACCGATGACAATTTAATAATTTAAAAAAAAATTGAGAAAAAAAAAAAAAAAACACGTTTTGTAGTTAGCAGAACTAAAAAATAGAAAATAAATAATAGTTTAAAAAACACGCATTAAAAACCAAACTAAAAAAGGAGAAAATAATGTCATTCAATTAAAAAGCGTGGGGTGCTTGACATTAATTGATTATAAAAATACCTCAAAAAGCACCCCACGCTTTTTAATTGAATTAAATTATTTTCTCCTTTTTTAGTTTGGTATTTAAAGCGTGTTTTTTAGTTTTATAAACTATTATTTTTATTTGAAATGTCAACAAAGATTACGTAAAAATAGAAGTGTTCACGGTTAATGTAGTATGACGAATAGTTTGTACCTATTATTTGTTTGCAAAACAATATCTGTAAATGTTACAATGATTTGTCTGAATAATCGATGTTTTATGCTCATCGTCTATTTGAAGATTACTCTCTATTTTTGTTCTGTAATTACAGAATAATATTGTAATAGTAGAGAAAAAATATGTAAGTTCACTCTCCGATGAACCATTTCGATATCGAAACTCTTTGAAATCAAACTTTTTAGTAACTTAAATGTTAATTAAATCTTTTATAGGTATGTAAGTAGGTTAATTAATAAACTTTCTAAGTGTTTTATTATTTGATAAGGACACACTATTATTACCTGATTATTATCTTTTGAGATAGATAGGCCAAATAACGATATAGACATGACTCAATGTATATTAGGTACTTAGTGTTATGGGTTTTGTGACATAATCGAGTAACACCTATCGTACAGTATTTTTATCTTATGAAGCAACGCGCGATTTACTTGTGGTATCAAAGTGTACTAACTGAAGACGAGTAGCATCAGCACATAACACACATTTCCGACTTTGCTATTTTCTGAACGGTAACAAGAGCTACGTCGCTTATACACACATTCACAGCGTGTTTGTACACTTGGCAAACACAATTAAAGCGCGCGTCGCTACGTGAGATAAAAATGCTTTAAAAGAACTTGTTATTTTTTTACTAAAACCGTTCCAACTGCATAAAATTAATTAACACTTTTCCTCAATTAACAAGCCGTTCATAACACTTAATCCCCTAATTATATGGAAAATCATTCACTATTTAAATGTATTACGAAACTATAAATAGTTAAATATTCAGTATCATTTGTGGAGCTGCCTTATTAGAAAATTTGATTACGGCTCAATTTCCTGTTACAAAAACAAAATTATCAGCAAGTTATAACCGCAAATGATTTGCTAAATTCAACCGTAACTCTTTAATAATAAGGTATAATGATGATGAGGGGGACATTATAGAAAATATATGTTGTTTTATTGGAATAACTATTGCACGTTAGTATAAATTACTCCACATTTGCGAGTATATTATGTAAGATGTTGCGCTAAGTTTGTATTGAAAAATGCCTGCGAAAGAATCATTGATAGTTAGTAAGTCCATTTATACTTACGTGACTTTTCAAGGGCTTGACTTGTAGGTTATTGGTATATTTTCATTCGTGGAAACGCAGTTGCACGACTGATTAATTGTCGATAAACAATTTGGTAATAAATTGCGTAATAATTTCTGTTAAGTTTTATTTGTAATATTTCATAAACAAGCAATAATCAACCTTAAGTGTACGTACATAACACCCAAATTTTGCTAGTTATGTAAAAGGGGCGAGTCAATTACCATCAATATGTCCTACTAGGGTAGCTCATTTCATTTTTGTAGTATACTAAAATACAAATTCTCTTCTTTCCAGATATAAATAAACAACGCGCAGCAAGAAAACAGGCCACCTGAGCGGATTATTGACCCAGTCACGAACGGTCACCGGAACCATTATGCCTTATACATCCAACACTATCTGAACGGACCTGACCAGCATTGCGAACGTGAAGCACCGTTAATTATGCCAATTTATTAGCAACCACAATGATGGAAGAAGTAACGCCACGTCCCAGTGTCGAATACATCCCTCCTTTACCCCCAAAGGTGAAGCAAAGAGGATCGACAACTTATACACAAATAACAAGTGACGATAGCACTATGAACACAAACGGGTTCACCGCTACCGACGTCCGGATGGACTCGCTAAGTTCGATGCACTCACTCGTCCTTAATTCTAAGACACCATCTGCAACGGTATTCGTAGCGGCGACCCAGTCAGATCGACCCGCGAGTACGCCTAGCACGGACGCTCTCAACGGTCCACACGTGGTCACTATCAGAATAAACACCGACGCAGACAAACCAAAAGCACCAAAAATATCCAGCGTACACCTCAAGAGCGACGTTGACTTCGAAACCTTCAAGATTAACGACGTGTGCAAGAAAAACAACAGCTTAGTCCGAATCAATGTTGATGAAAACAGACCGAAAATTCTAGAAAACGATGACCATCTGAAGACCGATAAAGCGCCATATATTTATTGCAATTCTTTCGTGAATTCTATGACAAATATGGTTATGTCAAGCGGTCAGTGCTCCCCTAGTGATACCCTAGACTCCGGAACATGCAGCGACCTTGACGGCACTCCTCCACCTCTACCCAAAAAGAAGACCTCAAAAACTAGTTCAATAAAGAAAGCCGTATCTGTAACGCTAATCAGCTCGAGAAACGGGAGCAGCCAAAGCGAAGTGGATTTTGAAGACAACGACTCGAATATATCATGCGATTCTCTGAATAGTAGTGAGCTGAACGTAAGCGTGCACGCCGATGAAAGTCATAGCGAATATAGTAAAAAAGGAAATAAACAGAGTGCGGAATCACCCGACGCGTCGGAGACGTTCGCCAAAGCGAACAATAAAGACAGTAGCTTTCTACCGCTGGGTCTGCTGCAAGACATAAGAGACCGTTCAGCGAAACTAAATACGGTCGAAACTGAAAGCGAGGCGAAGCCCGAGTCACACGAGGAAGCGAACCAGAATATTAATGAGGATGCTAATATTCCGAAAGAAAGCGCACAACTCACATCGTTCCGTCTAGTTTCTCAGTTTAATAGCGAGTGCAAGAACACGACGGAGTCGCTACCTGCGAACTTGTGCTCCAAAACGCCACTGATTAGCGAGAGCACTTACGAGGAGCGAAAGCAACAGGACAAGATGAAACAAGAACAAATGTTCTATAGCAGCCATTACTTTGATACGGACAAATTTTACGATTTCCATCTGAACGAAAAACAATTTGATGATGTGAAAAGTGTTAGTGTTGGTGCTAAAAGTGAGTGTGAAGTGTCTGAAGTGGAATACTTCGCCGGTGTGAAGGATTATAAAAACGAGGAGATGCCGTCGACGATAAAAAGTTCTAAAGGAACAATAAGGGGCGTGAAGAACCGCGTACGGGCGGGCATAGCGACGTTTTTGCAAATACAGAACACGACAAAGGTAATTTTTTGTGATTGTCTTACATTTTAATTTCAGCTCGCTCGGTTTTTATGTCGACTGCTACCTCGTTATACACGTACTGATTTTAGAGGTCACAACTAAATGCATTCGAAAGTATTACACGCAAGCACGTATTCTAGTTTATTAAAATTCTTATTTTAAATGTCGTTCGTGAAAATGTTCGATATTGAGCCTTCATGGTAGATTGTCGTGAACAATGGAAGGGTGAAGGAACAAAATGTATAAACAATTGGCAGGTTTAATTAACATTGAGAATTATGAACGGACGTCGCTGTGTCTTGGTCTAAAGGCTTTTGTACGACAACAATTGTCATTGTAAAGAGAACGTGTGATGTAATTGCTGGAAAACGAGTTGTGATAGCTCATATCTAACTTGTAAACAATCGAACTTTTTCTTTTGGATTTACCGTTAAAGTTTCATAATAGATTTGATTTATGGGCTTCGAAGTGATTTGTGGATGGTTTCTCTACCATTCAATAACTTGATACACAATGTGGATATACAAGTTCTGCTAAACTATTCGGATTAAACTACGCTGATCTTCATCTTAGCGTATCGATGGCAAAAAGTTCAAACATCTTTGGCCCAAAGTTCAGCTGCGTGAACTACGCTCACTGACTCAATCATAAGATCATTCTGTTTAGTTCATATGTCATTAATTGTGATGATTTTGGTACCAAATATGTTGGGAATACCCAAAACGGTAAAATGGCTTTAGTTTCACTTTCGCCAGTCATAAATTTTAACCGAGGGTAAAGGTTAGGTACTGTTCAAGTAACTTACTTTTATATAAAGCAGTCACCACACACAAAAAATAATACAATAGAGCTTAATTCTACGCCAACTTAACAACACTAGTCAGATTTGAATTAATTAGCTGTGAAGCTCTTTAAATCATGCAATAATAATGTAGCATATTAAAAGACTGAAGCCTTAGTAGGTCTATTACGAGGAGCGAGCGAGGAACTCGATACTAATAACTATGTTTAGCATATCGACTAAACATCTTTTAACACGTTTTTCCAACAAATCTGTATCTCTGATTTCCACAGCTATAATTGCCTCCAGACCATCTTCCGCTTTTCTTTCAGTTTTAATTAAGGTAAAATTGTCGTTTCCTACAGCTGGGGTCTCACGTCTGGCTCTAAGTGTGTCGGAAGTGTGACTTCTAGTTTTCTAAGCGATTCTATTGAACGCGTAGAAAGTTAGGAAAAATTGTTTATGACGATAACTGGAGCTATTGTTAGAATAGGGTAAATGTTATTGCCTGATGTATATGTAGATGATGTTGTAAATAAGCATAGTTTTGATCAAGAGGTAAGGAAGAAAGAGAAAGGAGGAAAATTAGTGTTCAAATTTGCCAATTTTTAAACTGAAAAATTGTGTGGAAATCGGTTAGCGGACATGTGATACGGAGGAATGAGGAAAATGTCGTGAGGAAAGTTTTGAGTATAAATGTCGATGGCTATAAGAGTAGGGGGAGACCAAAGAAACGATGGATGGACTGTGTGAATGATGATACGGTTAGAAAGGGTGTGACTACGGATATGACGACTATTAGAGAAGTGTGGAAGAAAAATAAATGTTTCACCGACCACAAATAAATTGGAAGAGGGTAGGAGAACGATGAATGATCAATCACATGACCAATGTAATTAAATTTTTTTGAATCTGAGATCAAAATATCAGCATTCCGATTACGCTTGTACATTACATGGGGAATTAAAACCTATTAGCATAATAGCAGTTAGTTCTGGCATGAATGAAAAAATCGTATAAGAAACGAATTCCTTTGAGCAAATTATTTCCATATCTACATTCGCTTCGCCTTTTATCAGCGCGGCTAATTAATAATACCGTGAAAGTAGGAAAAACTAAAATAAATAAAAACACTCGTTAATCTTTCTGGTTTGTCGATAACAATCGCAAAAATTATTCAGCCGTAAAGGCAAGTGACTCGCTTTGTTAACTTCTAGATAGTTTTTTTATTTCTGGTTACTTAAGAAAAGTTTTTTTTTTGTTCCTGGATCTGAGTAGTTTATGATAAAAATAGAAAACAATTTTAACAACCGAAATCGTGAAAATATAAAAAATAAATAAAATAAAAATTTTATAAAGTACATCTGGCTATCTATACTAATAATAAGGCTGACGAGTTTGTTTGTTTGAACGTGCTAATCTCTCAAACAATCAGTGGATTTTTTTTTGCATTTGATAATCCAATTATTGAGAAGGCTATGTTTTATGACTTAGCTTCACGCTAGGACTCTTAGGAGCTGAGCAAAAATAAAAAAGTCACAAAGACCTAAAAACAAAATGAAGTAATAGTCCTACTACATTATCATACAGGGTGATTGGAAGATGGGTGCAAAGCTTTAAGACGAAGATAGTACAGACAATTTAGAACCATTTAAGCCATGGTTGTCTCAGACGAAGTCTTACCAAATATTTTTAACCAAATTTTTTAGTTTTTTTTCGGAAATTCTCAAAATTTAATGTAAACTGCATAATTATGGCCAAATTGAATGATAAATGAATTCATTTTTTATTTATTTAATTAAAGTAATGCGTAAGCAATCAAGCAAAACATGTTTTAGGCTTCTGTGTCATTAGACATTTTTTTTACAGATATTTAAAGCTCAGAAAAAATAAAAAATTTGTACAATACGTCTTTTAAAACTTATAAAAAAAAAAAAATTTGGTAAGACTTCGTCTAAGACAACCATGGCTTAAATGGTTCTAAATTGTCTATACTATCTTCACCTTAAAGCTTTGCACCCATCTTCCAATCACCCTGTATATAAAAGTTTGTAAGTATGTTTCGATGTTTCTTACTCAACCATGCCCAAAGGGCAAAACGGATATCTATGAAATTTGACGCACAGGTAGACTGTGACCTGGGTATGAACATAAGCTACTTTTCACTCTGGCTCGCAGTGAAGTCACAGGCATTAGCTAGTAGATTTTATAATTTAAATCCACAATAAACGGTGGTAAGATTGCATTTCATCTGATTGATTGATACAAATAAAGCCGAAATAAATTGATAGTGGTTAGCCACAAGCGTTATTTCCCGCTGACAGACAGATAGACAGCGAAGGGTTAGTACCTAATGGGGTTTCGTCATTACACTTTCGGTGTAGAACCCTAAAAACAAGCATCACTTGTAGATCTGTTAACTGCCCTACTTCTAGGTCTATATTTCTCGGTATAAAACTGCCAACAGTCCACACGGAAACGTCATTTTTGTCTACTCTTCCATCGACAAAACGCTTCTCTACGGTACTCGTGCTAAGCCTGCAGGTCTGACTTATCTATAAACACTTAAACGGTTCTAGCCGGTTGGACTACAATAATAATTGCAGTCTGACTTTTACCTGCACCGACTCATAGACGCAAATTGCAACTCGTGAACCTTTCATTCATAGAATGGTACAAATTATCCATGCCACATTCGACCTAGATTTGACCTCTATAATCTAGAACTCTACTTTTCCTGCTCGTAATTCAATTATTCATTTTGTCAAATTCTGTGACAATGTCCTAGATTTATGACAGGTGTGCTTTTGTACAATTCGGATGTCTCGGTCCGTTATGAACATCCAGAATGATTTTAAAAACTGCATTACATGCTGCAACTATCTTGGGGTCAGCTTCCAGTCTAACCAGATGCAGCTGAATACCAGTATTTTATATGGAGTGACTGCCTAATCTGACCTCCATAACCCAGTTACTGGGTAATACGATACCCCTTGGTAAGACTGGTTGTCAGACTTTCGGGCTTCTGACGACCCGTAACGACTGTCAAAGATCCACAAATGACAGCCGGGACCAACGTACCTATGTAAAGATGGTCACCCATCCACGGACCAACCGCGGCAAACGTAGCTTAACCTGATCGATCGACCCGTGCGGCTAATTTTACTTAGCCACAAGCTGCTTATTTTAAAAACTCTTATACAAATTAGATGTCCTGATCTCTTCAAGTGATACATTCGATTTGAAGTCTTTCTACGTTACCCAAAAAAATTATTAAGATACTGCCACTGATTCCACGGATACAGAATAAAAATCAAAAGTGTGCCATTTTATTATTAACCAGTTTTTTTGCGAGCGGCTTCGTCCGCATGGACGGTGTATTATACATAATTATGAACCTTCCTCTTGAATCACTCTATCTATTGATGAAAACCGCATTAAAATCCGTTGCGTAGTTTAAAACATCTAAGCGTACAAACACGAAAAGCGACTTTGTTTTATAGTACATAAGAATGATATGATACAATCAGCACCGTCAGTACTGCGTGACAGGGGCATCGACGGAGAACCTGTAACCATTCAGTACCTAATTCGGAACCCCCTCCCTAAAATGTTTAGTCCGTTATTCAAATAAAAAAACTTTTTTAAAACAAGCTTTTATTATTATTTGTTAATAAAACGAACAAAAAGTTAAAAATAATTTCATTACAATTATTTAAATAAAAGCTTGTTACTTTTTGATGCCAGGAGAAATAAAGAACATTTATTAGCATATTACACCTATTTCTAAATAATTGAGATTAAATTAATTTTAACTTATTGGTTTGTTTTATTAACAAGAAATAATAAAAGATTCTTTAAAAAAAAATACTTTGTAGTATTTATGATGCGGGATTTACTACGGGGTAGTTCGTAGCAGCCCTTTGCCGTTATGTAGCTCGTAATAATTACTAGAACTCACACTTAAGTGTTGTTTTGAGCACTTATAGTGTTGTGAATGGCCACCTTCCATCTCCAGCATCAGACCCTGGTTACCATATAGAATCAAAGTACTCGTCAGTACGAATCAAACGAGCCCAAACTCAATGGGGTTATGTTGTTTTATTCCGGAATTCCTATAGCCACCTTCCAGCTCCAGCACCAGATCAGCTCCATGTCATCGTAATATTACATTGTCACGCAATATACATATGCATGCAAAATTTCAGCTCAATCGGTTAAATCTGCTTCAAAATTGAGTTGCAAGATTCCACCCAAACAAACATAGTTACATACATGCATTGCAAGTTAAATAATAGCTTGTTAAAAAAAACTTAGCTATTCCATACTTTTTGATAGCGTAGACTTAGGTATTGGAATTTTCCATGATGCAGCAGATTTTTTTTTTTACCGACGAATAATTTCTTCTTTGGTTTAGAATCATAGCTGAATTCATGGTCACAGTTTGCGCGTCGATTTACTTGCCACCCCGATTACTAATGACATAATCAGCAGCGTGTATACTTAATAATCACACATTACAAATTCATTTTAGATCCAACCTTTATCCAATTCAAAATACTGGATCAACATACACACACACATTCAAAGTTGAAACTTCCTCATACCGCCTTCCGTGTGCTACAATTTTTAGCCTTGGCTTTACTTACATTCACTGTCCGCTTCATTAAACTAGTTATTATTAAATGTTTGTTTTTAAACCATTCAGTAATTAGATGTAATAATTTAAGTGATGATTGTATTCACGATTCTTTAGGAGCAATAAAAATTGGATTAGATGTATTATTAGTTGGAGCTAATGTGGCTTCTGCCCTTGCCAATTTGGTTGACTTAATGTGCTCTAATTTGGAGTTTTCAATGTAAGCTCAAGGAGGGTTTAAGTATTAGAAGGTTAAGCTAGTTTTAAGTAATTACAGACCTTGTGTTGCAAACGTCATGACAATAGATGTTCCATTTGACATAAACTGACAATCTTTCAAGAAGAGCTGAGGCTATTTTAAAACACTTGATGCACAATCAGCCCGTAATGTGCCCACTGCTGGGACACAGCCCTCCTTTCTGTCAGAGAGAGTGGGCCATAATCCACTACGCAGGCCCAGTATAGATTGGTGGATGTCACATGTCTTCAAATATTTGGTTCTAGAAAATGATGATTGTTTTTCTTTACCATTTTGAGAGCAGTAGTGATGAAATTGAATACACAAATTAATGTGCCTGCCTTGGTCTCATGACCTCCATCTTGTAAGTTGGGGTCGTTACCACTGGGCGACCTCTGCTCTAAAAACTCTTTGATAATCAGCCTCTCTATGAGAGGGAGTGAGCCATAATCCACCACGCGGGCCCATTGCGGGTTGGTAGATGTCACATATCTTCAAATTTTTTGGTTCTACGACATGCCGGTTTCCTCACGATATTATCCTTCACCGTTTTGAGAGCAGTGGTGAAGAAATAATTTACACACAGTAAAGCGCCTGTCGGGGTTCGAACCTACGACCTACAACTCGATATGTTGCGGTCAATACCCAATACCACTGAACCACCTCTGGTTTAAAAACTGTTGGTAGGTAATCAATTACTCATTAGTCTAGGTACAAAAAATGTGAAAAATTCAGTTACTTATGAATGAGGTTTTAACATTCTGCAGCAATAACTATTCATTTAGACGATGCACGCTCTTAAATTGTCTGGTTTTCTTTCGTGAATCTAACATTATCGAACATAGCTGCAATATTATCATCGTAAGAATATCTAGTTCGAAGTAACAAGTTACTTTAGCGCCTACGTCTTTCTTCAGTGACCTAGATCTCTATTGACACTTGTCATTTGCGCCACAAGACGAATGAATCTTCGCTTTTATTCAATGCATTTCTTATGTTTGTATTGCAAACGATTTGATTCTTTTGAAGTCCGATTCTTAGTTTCAATATCACGTAATATGGAGCCACATACTTGATTGTATGTTACAATTAACTATTGCTTGACTTCCGCAATCTTTAAGACCCAATTAGTTTCTTCAGTGCAATTCTTTGAATTTAGTAATCTTTCTAACTCGCTTTCGCCAACGGTTTCACCCGCGTAGAAGGTAATTACTGTCCCACATGAACTTTTTACCGGGATAAAAAGGATCCTATGTGTTTATCCTTACTAATATTATAAATGTGAAAGTAACTTTGTTTGTCTGTTATGCTTTCATGCCTAAACCGCTGAACTGATCGTCATGAAATTTGGCAGAGATATAGCCTGAGTTATGGAGAAGGACAAAGACTACTTCTTTACGCGATAACAGACATCCACGCGGGCGGAGCCGCGGGCAAAAGCTAGTATAATATAATTCACTCGTACGTGTGTATGTTACTAAACTCCTCCTACACGACTGTACTGATTTTGATGAAATTTATTAAGTTATTGAATTGGTTCCAGAACTGTTTTTTTTTTGGGTGGGAAATCATCAAATAACTTCTCCCGCTCTGGGTGGAGCGGTAGGGCGTGTCAGACTTTTACTGACTAAAACCCACCCGTGGTCCCTCAGTTGCCTATGTGTCAGGGGCCAAGGTATCTCTTTCGAAATACCCGCACCCCTGGCAGGCATCGGCCCTTGCGGACCCCACCAGTTGGTGCTGACATCTCTTTGAGGCGCGCGTGGAACACAACGCGCCGTCGACCCGGGCTTGGTCCTTACCAGACAGCGAGCTACCCATTACTCGCCGTCCACAAGCCCTTGCCTACGGTGGCCGGGAATCAGCCTGGGATTCTTGATGCCCAGGGCGTCTCCCGCGGCGACTACGGCCGTGAGGGCGCATATACTGCCTCTCCCTCACGTGCGCCGCCTCCCTCTTCGCGAGCATTACTGCTTCGCAGAAGGAGATGACGGCTAACCATGCACTCTCGCTCCCTACCATGGCCTGGATCAGGGCCGGACGCGAGAGATCGCCGCCGCCGATCACCTCCACGAGAACACGGCGGTGCTCCGCCCAAGCCGGGCAGACCTACACCGTGTGCTCCACCTTGTCCTCAGGGCGATCTTCGCAGTGGAAACACCCGGGCGTTTCCTCCCGCTTTATCCGAAACAAGAACCTCCCGAAACGACCGTGTTCAGTGAGGTCCGCTAGTCTATACCTACAGGATTTTTTTATTCAATGCGCAAACTTTAACCATGAATTCAACATATCATTCTAGACCTGCGCAGAAATTTTTCGTGGGTTATACAAAAAGCAATCATCTGTTTCATAGAAAAGTGCAATACCGACGCGGTCAAAATGTATGGAATAGCTGATTTTTTTTTGTAAAACCGACGAAAAATTTCTGCGCTGGGGATTCTAGAATGATATGCTGAATTCGTGGTTATAGTTTGCGCACTGGATAAAAACTTTTCCTGTATATAATAATATAATCTATATCTATTTATATGAAAATGAATCCCTATTTCCTTTGATCACGGCATCACACGTGAAAGGCTGAACCAATTTTGCTAATTAATTTTTTGTTGAGTTTGTTATTGTTAGTAGAAGGTTCTTATGAACAAAAAAAAATAAGAAAGTTGCGCGTAACATTATACAATTATTTAAAAAAACTTGACTTTTCAATTATAATATCAATGCGAATTCAATATTAATTGTTAAGACAGGACAGCGTCTGTCGGGTCAGCTAGTTAATTATAAAAATAAGCATCCTGTTTAATTACACACCCACCTGTATTCTTTGATAGTTTCTTTGTCCAGCAGCCTTGACTTTTAGTGTGGACTTTCGAGCGAGAACAAAAATTGTAAATTAATAATTGTATTTGCATGTTCTGTAGGCAAGATTGCTTCACGTTCTCTCGTGTTGTGTTGTATGCTTCGGTCTGCCGCGTCTTGGTGCTGGTTTTAGTTTGAGAGACTAGGTTTATTTTCCTGGCTATGTCTGGGCTATGTCTAGATTATGTTAAAAAGTCCTTTTTTACATAAGGGATTATTCTTCTGATTGAAAAACTGTGTTGTTTATTTGAGATAGGCATTGTTAGTTTTTATCAATATCGTTTCCGTAGGAACAACGGGAATATGCGATCAATTCAGACAGAATCTTCCCCTGTTGGATATAAGACCAGTATTTTTTATTAATTCGAATTAAGTATAATGTCAAAGTTATTGCAAGAAAGATGAAAATGTAGTAGGAACTATAATGTTGGGAGATCTAGCTACAAATTAAATATTTGTGGGAGCTTCAATTCGTGATTCCACGTGTATTTTAAAATAATTAGTACCACATAACACTACGCCTAATACAATCAATTATATTTTCTTCAGGATAAACCTATCCTATTCTCATTGAAGGATAGAATCCTAGAATCATCATCTTGATAGTTCAAATGTGACAGTCATTCCATTACCGGCCTGTATTAACATAAAGGTTGCATTCTTTATGCAAGAAACCTTTACAGTACATAGAGTGCAACTATGACAAACTTACTCAAATCTATACCAATTTACGTATACACGGTGATATTTTAATGGTTGTTTTCCCGCAGCGAAATGGTTTTGTCTTAGTAATACAATCGTTTTATAAACAAATAAAATATTAAAAACAAAAAATGGCAGATTAACAATTGTGAAAAATCACCACATGCGAGAGTTTATTTTGCTTTGAACATTTAAGAATCGCTGTTTCCTTTGTCGGCGGCGCGTGCGATTCCAGTAGTAGGTACTTACAAGTTACCTCTAGTGTTACTATTGAATAGTGTTTTATCGAGTTGATGAATTTTTTTTTTAATTATTTTAAAACAATTTTTATTTTATTTTTTTACTTTTACTCTATGCTTCGAAAGTACTCCATATTTCAAGTTGTTCTGCCGCGGGAAAACAACCATTAAAATTTCTCGGTGTATATTACATTTTATTAAGAAAATTATTACACACACAAGTACATAGTCCACATAAGAAAGTGATATCTACCCTCTGAAGCAGCACACAATCCTCCCGTTCTACAAATAGACCATATCAGAAACATTGATAGTTTTAATTCAATAATTTTAGCTCAGCATACCAAGATAATTATGATAAACGAGAAGTGCTTATTTTTTTAACAAGAGTAAAGCTTGTTGGCCATACTTTATTAGCACATTCGTCGCCACTGTACAATAATAAAGCAGTAGATCAATATTTGAACACACAAACGGAATGGCTTTAATTTTGACAGTTCAACAAAATTCATTGCATTATTTACGTTGTTGAGCAGACGATTTTTTCGAACATATGCAACAATCAAAAATATTTAAAAAAAATGTTTATTTCAATAAATTAATAAAACGTTTACATTAGGTCGTTAGGGAATTTCCATTTAAGTAAGAAATATACTTATGTTAGGAAGTTCAGCTCTTCCACTAGTTACGACTTGCAGTTTATGCTATTGAATAGACATTCCATTTTAGTAGGTATTACAAAAAAAAAGTGATAATAAAAATATAAAGAAACAAAAAACAAAGCAATAGACAACGCTATCGTGCGGAGGTCTGTATGCATGTGTGTGTTTGTGTGTATGCATGTGTGTATTTGTGTGTGTGCGCGTGTGTGTTTGAGTGTGTGCGCGAGTGAGTGTGAGTGTATGTGTGTTTAACGATAGTATATAAATAGCATATTATTAAGTATGTTATTACTTAATGAAAGTATGAAAAAATGGAGTAGCAATATCCTTCAGATTGTTATTAATAGTGTGCTACGTAAATAGGGTGCTAGTATTTAAATAACTACTATTTTTAATTTGAAATCCTTTCTGACTTTTTAGCTTGAACGAGTTACTGCCCAAGAAGCTTATAGATAAAAGTGGGGGCCACACTCCAAATAAAAAAATTAAGACAACCTGTGGGCTAACGCTCTCTTTCTAAATACATACATAAGAACGAGACAGTGATATGTGTTTTCTCTCTCTTATGTATGTATTTAGAAAGAGAGCGCTAGCCCACAGTCGTCTTCACGTAGGTATTTAGAGTGTTGCCTCCACTTTTATCTATAGATAAGCTTCTTGTGACTGCCTCCTTGATTGTGCCTAGTGGTCGCAAGCAGTACTACTGAGGATAATGTCCTGTGGTCGATTCCCGGGTCGGGCAGTTCTATTGGCAATAGGCTTTCTCGTTACATGGGACTCAAACATAACTGGCGAAATGTGGTCGACCTAAAGGCACATCTCTGCTTATCCATTGGTAAATACAGGCGTGATGACTATGTATTTGTGAGTTACCAAAATTATAATTAACTAGTTTTTGCCAGCGGCTTGGCCCGCGTGGAAGTCGAAAATTATTCCAAGGGAACATACTATCGGGATAAAAAGTATTCTATGTGTTAATGCAGGCTATAATCTATCCGTGTGCCAAATTTCGTTCAAATCCATTCAGCCGTTGTTGCGTGGTTGAGTAACAACATACAAACATTCACATTTAAAATAGTAGGATTGGATTTAATTAAAGTTGGCATTAATAGACACAAATATAAAAGAATCAGCGAAGACTCACTCCTCTCTATTCATATTCACAATAAACAATACACTCAATAAAACACTCAATTATTATTTTGTGTGTCCATCATTACCTTTACCAATGTCTTCATAAACACCCGAACGATGATTGGTAATCGCAACTCTATAACAACGATGTAAATTGCATAATTAAATGAGTATTGATATTCGATTACATGAATTTGACATCGGTTACTAAACAAATGACAACCGCGACTATTGCTGTCAGAACTAGCAGTTGCCAACACGAGCGTGCGTTTTGTGACTTGATGGTCATTGTAATAAGGTTTAAATTTGTAATGGTTGAGTATTATTGTGAACAAACTACACCTATTGTTGTGTAATTATTAGTAGAATGTGATAGATGACGTCTGTCTACTTAAAAACGATGTTAAGTCAATATGTAGAAAGATGTAGTAAGTGCTTGCAATGAAACCTATCCTTAACAAAATATTTAAGTATTGAAGTGATGATGTAAAGGCTCTATAATTTTTTGTTTTTTATTGAGAACATTAACTTTCATTTTAGCCGGATCTGGGAGCGGCCTTAACACGCCTTAACAGGAAGTTGTAAGGCTGAGAATTTCATAGGAAATGATGCAAAATCTGTAACAAGACAAATTTTCCCGTAGTATCTTAAAATAAACACAAAACTTTAAATAAACATACCAACCGGGCAACTATTGAAATATTGACTGACTGTAGGCCTCTTCTTTTTAAGAGAAGATCTCAACTCAGATCAATCAAACTCGTTTTTCTTCAGCGTGACTCAGTACTTACCCAAATTCACATACCCAAGGGGCTTCATACAAAGGGTGAAAATCACCCAAAGGACAATGGGGGGGGGCTATGCTTGGAGTTGGAGTGAACCAACGTAACCGACATAGCCCGAAGAATGACCAAACTTAAGTGGCAGTGGGCAGGGCACATTGCTCGCAGTACAGATGGCTGATGGGATTTAAAGGTTCTGGAGTGGCGACTACGTATTGGAAAATGTGGCGTTGGTAGACCTCCCACAAGATGGACCGATGACTTGGTAAAGGTCACGCAAGAAGCACAGAATCAGTCGAGGTGATGGTGCTTGCAGGAGGCCTATTTCCAGAAGTGGACGTCTTTCGTCTGAAATGATGATGACGACTTACCCAAGCCAACGAAATTGAAATACCAAACATTAAATAAAGTTAAACTACTGTATAATATTAACTCGGCGCCTGCTCAGCGTATAATCTAATTACATACGCGCGCTTGCTTGTTTTTACACACGGCATAGGAAGAATTGATTACACGGTTGTGAACGCTTCCTTCGAGTTGCGACCGAACGTGATCTCGGTCGCAACTGGTTGCCGTCGCGACTAATCGATCTATCGATTGCAATTAGATAGATGACTTGTGAAGATCTGTAGTTATGTTGTTAGGAGTGTGTGTCTTAATTTGAAGATTGTTTTGTGAGTACTAATTTATTGGTAGTTTAATGAAGAATTTGTCTAATTTCTTGTAATAAAACTTTTACGTAGTTGGGTAATAAATTATTATTGGCGCTATGCAGTAGGTAGACACTAAAACGAATACAGAACAATTTAAATAAATCTAATTCTGATTAAATGAAATTGTGGTTTAAATCTTAATAAGTTAAAGTTAGTATAATAAGTTTCTAAAAGAAAAACATAGATAGTAAATATTTATTCAGAATTTAAATTGGTAAAATATTAACATTAAAATCTGAGAAATAATTTACACAAAGGCATTTATTTTGTAATACCAGAGACTTTAAGTTAAACAGTATTAAATGACTTATAAGCTAGCATAGTTTGTTTAAAATATAACTTTGGATAAACCCCATTAAATGGAAACTTTCATATCAGTAATATCATTATCGCCGATAGATAACTTTCTCAGATCATCAGACAAAATGAGATTCCACCAATATTCATGATTTACTTTCTCCGAATAAATGTTTATTATGGAATATTTCTAACTCTTAGTGAACACTGTAAAGTAGGTTTGTGGAATGGACAGGTTTTCAACCGTTTTATGATCAAAACTATTGGGTGCTGCGGTTTAGAGATTCTTGGTGGTTAGGGTTGTCGAGAAAAGGTAAACATAGAAAATTATGTATGAAAAATCTAAATATTAATACAAAAATTCTAAAAATAATACGTGCCAACATGAAATGGTAGCTATACAGAGTGGCAGGAACATCTAAGCGTTAACAGGTGCCATGAATTTAGCACGTTTCTAGAATCCGTAGCGAAGACATTATTCGTCAATTATTTAAAAAAAAAACATAGACAAGCGCCTACCTACGCCGTCAAAATGTATGGAACAGATTTTTTTTTTATAACCGACGTAAAATCTCAATACGCGGGGTTTCACAATCATATACTAAATTCAATATATAGTAAAAGGTTGTGCGGCGATGTATCATGAATTGCATGTAATTGCACCTACCACTGTTTGTCTCTGCATCACCCAAAGGTCGACTGGTAGAAAATGCCTTTGGCATTAAGTCCGCCTCTGTACATTTCTGTGCGTGAAGTATTAAATAAATAAATAAATAATGCCACCCCGTATTATTTTGCTATTTTCATCTAGTGTATGCGTAACAGTTGCTGACCCAAATACCAGATAGACTATCGGTGAAAACGCTGATGTACTTCTCCAGTAATATAATTGGTCGTTTGTTAATTGTTTTTTTTTTTAATAAACAGAAACGTATTACCGGGACAGAAAGTATGCAATCCATCCTCTTACCAAATTTCATCAAAATCGTCCAGCCGTTTCGGCGAAACTGGAACAAACAGACAGACCCTATGCTTAACCTAGTAGGTTAAGCCAGGAGTAACTTACGCTACTTTTATTTCAGAAATTGTATTTATTTTTACTAATATATACTTTTTTGTTAAATTGCACGCGGACGAAGTCGCGGGCACAGCTAGTTTAATATAAAACCTGACAATGACCTGTAAATTGCAAAAAAACGTCAGATTTTTTTAAATTTTGCGAGCTATTTTATTGCTTTCCCCATAATGGGTATGTTTACTCTACAGACAGGGGAGCCAACATTACAGCGAAAAAAATCTCCTTAAAACACGATATTTTCGCGCTACCAACATAACGGCAAAGGGAATTCTTACGTGAATCACATTCTACCTGTGACATAGATGATATCGAATGTCAATAAACAAGAATTCAATTATAAAGAGCGTATTCTGAATCCATACAAGTTTTTAATAAGGTACAGTATGTAAAGTTTTGATGTCGAGATTGTTTTAAAGGTTAATCAGGTGTCTCATTTTCGAACGATTGAACTATCGAATGCTTACATCATAAATGAGCCTTGTATGGCTTCTAAGACATAACTAATAATTGGAATACCAGCTTCTTATTGGCCAGTATGCCACTAACAGATGTCAGTCAGCACCAACTGGTGGGGCTCCACATGGGCCGATGTCTGCCAGGAATGCGGGTTGTTCGAAAGAGATACCGTGGCCCCTGGCACACAGGCAACTGAAAGTCAGTAAAAGTCTGACACGCCCTCCTGCTCCACCCAGAGTGGGAGAAGTTATTTGAAGAATTACCAACCTCAAAAAAAAACAGGCTAAAGGCCTCTTTCATATACAAGGTAAATTTTTAGTCACCTTTAAAAAGTTTCAGGGTGATAGTAACCGTGAAATGGAACAACTTTCTACAAAGAACAAGGGTCGAAATATGAAATAAAAAATCGAACCTCCCATGCTAAATCAATAGTCAGCTGATCGATTTTGAATGGGAAGTCCGATTGTTTTTTCATATTTCGACCCATGTTCCTTGCAGAAAGTTGTTCAATCTCACGGGTACTATCTCCCTGAAAAATTTAAACGATGACTAAAAAATCACCTTGTATAGATAGAAGTGATTACTTGCACCTTGCTTATTGCGTGCTGCCGTATTGACTTAATTGTTGTCAGTGGTAATTCTAAGAACTGATTATCATATCAGGTCCAAAGTAAACATAGGTACCTAGTATGATTGGTAATATCTTGCATAGTTTTTGACACGACAAGTCATCGTTGCATAACTATAATCAGCCTATAATGTCCGCACTGCTGAAACACAGGCTACCTCTCCTTGACAGATATTGGGCTGTAATGTACCTATGGAGGGGCTGAATATCCGTTTATGTTCGGTATTCGGCATATTTCGCAGGTTTACCGAACTTTCGTATTCGGCCGATTATTCGGCAAAAATGCCGAACACACTACCAAATAAAATTGTATTTAAAACACTACAAGTTTATATGAAATAGCAGAATTATAAGTGCAAGTGGGCCGTTTCAACATAACCAAAAACGATTTATTGCAAACACAAGGGCAAAATGCATAACTAACTATAACTAAATGTTGCAATAAGAGACAGGGCCGTCCGGGGGTAGCGGCGTCAGTGAGCTGAAATGCGCTTCGACACGCTCGACAGCACAGATTTCAATTTTTGTGATGCACGACAATGTGCGCCAAATCCTGCAAATATTCGGTTCGGTAAACTTTTAACCGAACATTCGGCCGATTATTCGTATTTGGTAAAACCCGTATTCGGCCCATCACTATAATCATGCGGGTTGGTGGTAGTCACATGTCTTCCATATTGTTTTGGATCTAGGACATGCCAATTTTCTCACGATGTTTTTTTTCACCGTTTTGAGAGGAATGGTGATAAAATTATTTACAAAAAGTAAAGGTCCTGTCTGGGTTCGAACTCACGACCTACAACTTGTAAGTTCCCGTTACCACTGAGCCACCAAAAAGAAAAGAAGTCTAAATGGTAACTATTTAATTTGGGATACTTACTTGGGTTACTTAAGTTATGTCCAGCAGAAAATTAGGTTAATCTGGTATTTTGTGCGTATTTGTTTGGCGTGTCGTTTTTTTGCGTCATTTCTGAAAAAAAAAAACGTTTATCTTCTCTTGTAATATGGCAACCTTAAACAAACAAACATTGGATCAAAATAACATAGATTGGAAGTAACAGTAGATTGTAGTATCATGCCTTGTCTATTACTGCGGTTGAGTATCATAGAAAATCACACAAATAACTTGTTTTTGATTTGGTATTGTAAAAGCTTATGACCACAAAAGTACATGGTAATATTTTCTTTTTACGTATGCCATATATATTTTTCTTCCAAAGGTTCTGGTTTGGTTTTGTCAAAATGTTTGTATGTTTGTTCTTTACGCTTTGTACGCTAAAACGGCTGAACGGATTCAGATGAAATTTTGCACATAGATAGACTAAGACTTGGGTTAGGGCAAAGGATACTTTTAATCTCGATATTCCCACGGCGTCGAGACTTATGCGGGTGAAACCGCGGGGCGCAGATAGTTTAATATAAATAAATGGTTTTAAGTAGTTGATTTTCAATATCCATTTCATTAACTTAAATAATTACTTAACCATATCGCATTGTAAATGAAATCGAACCTATACATCAATGACTTTGATAACTGAAAAGTATTTAATGTAAGCATTCTAATCTAAACCTTAGGTAGGGTTTTTAGGAAACTTCATTTCAAAGTATATATTTAGTTGTGAAAATCGTTGTTACTTCAGTATAAATAATGATTTATTTATTTTGACAATTTCAGAACAATAAAAGCCCATTCACTTATTTTCCAAAAAAATGTACCTACAGCCGGTGTATCCCGTTAAACTCTCCGTGTGAATTGATCTGTCATTCCACTACTGACAGCTCACTTCACGGCAAGATAGATCGACTGGTCACTCAACTCAGGCACTGGTCTACTTATAATTCAGATTTAATCATAACAGTCAAAATAACACTTGCATATAAAGTGCCATAATAGACGTAGGTATTATTGTAGATTCTAGTGATAATTTGAAGAAAGTGTGCAAACGTATGATGAAACGTTTAAATGCTGAGTTATTGCATAAAACGTGTTAACAAAAGAGTTTAAAACGAATTGTGTAAAAGTTGTGTAAGTTTGGTTATTTTCTGTTTCTGTCTGTTTGAAGATATGTGGTCAGAATTATTATTCTGTCGCTGTTAATTTAGTACTATTTAATTAAGTATGGGAAGTAGGGACTTATTAAGGCAGCAGCGTTCTCTACGCACTTTACCACCATACTGCGATCGCCAACCCGCCTGCCAAGCGTGGCAATTATGGCAAACCCGTTTTTTTTTTTTTGGGAAGGCCTGTGTCTAGCCGTGGACGTCTATCGGCTGAAATGATGATGATAATGAATTAAGTCTTAGACACAAAAATTACGCCTAATTTCCCCGATGGGTGGGGCAGGAGTGCACTTATTATATAGTACACCCACATTTGGTCAGATAGGTTTAAGTCCCATTTAATAAGTGCTACTCCGGGATACTACTGAGAAATCCCAGATAAAATCTCATAACACTTTGCCTGATCGCTTGGTCGCCTGGCTTGGCTCGCCTGGTCGCTTGCGACCACTAGAGACTGTATTAGATGTTACTAGCTTCCGCCTGCGGCTTCACCCCCGTGGAAGTCGGAAATTATCGTGCGGGAACGTACTACCGGGATGAAAAGTATCCTATGTGTTAATCTAGGTTATAATCTATTTGTGTGCCAAATTTTATCCAAATCCGTTCAGCCGTTTTTGCGTGAAAGAGTAACAAACATCCATACATCCATATACAAGGTGTAACTTAAATAACGCACAACCTCTTAAGGAGTCATTGTACTCATCATCGCGAAACAAAATCAGCTGTTCCATACACTTGTATTCGCATAAATCGTCAAAATGTAGGGAACAGCTGATTTTTTTTTTACGATTTCAGGTTTGGTCCCATAGTAAAACTTGTTGATAATGATGAGCACAATAACCCCTTAACAGGTTGTGCGCTATTTAAGTTACATCTTGTATACAAACTTTCGCGTTTATAATTTTAGTAACGGAGTAAGGATAGTTGGTTTAAACTCCACTCACATTAATATAAGGAGTTTTTAAGGATGGTGTTGGAGGTGTAAGTGGCACTCTATAGATTCTGCCAACTAACACACAAAGCAGTCGTGAGTTTGTGTATGCTTACTCATTAAAATCTTAAATTTATTTACCATTAAGTTGTTCTAGAAATTTGAAAAATTCAGCATTTAAAGAGAGTAAAAAGGGAATGAAAATTTGTATTGAAACTATTTTTTTTACGTTTTTGTATGGAAATAATCCCCGAAATTATTTTGTAAATTATTATTTATGCATTGTTGTAAAAACTATTAAACTTAACGTGGCACCGACACCAATACTGAAAAGTAATCTGTTCCCATGCAACATAAATAGGTTAGGTACTGTAAAGTAAGATAGCGATTAGCTTAGCTTATATTCTATTAAACCAAGGATTTTAATAGTTAAAATGATAATATAAAAGAAAGGAGCCCACATAAAATGTTAACTTTCACTTAATTCTTTAAAGAAGTTGTTAATTTGAATAAATACGAGATTTTTATCAACGTTTATATCTTTTAATAGTAAAAAACTAACGAATAAAGTGTAATTTTGTACTTTTACCAAACAAAGTGTAAAAGTTGTAATGTTTTATGTTGCCAACTCGCCAAAACAGATTTATTTACGTTCACTTAGTAGGTACTTATGTATTTAAATTTTTTCTTCAGTAGGTATTTTATTAATCTATCGCATCTAGCTTAGGTACACGAAAATACCATAGCTATAAAGGAAGTTTTTTTAGTCATCGTCCAAATTTTTCATGGTGATAGTACCCGTGAAATTGAACAACTTTTTCCAAGGAACTTCATTTCATTTCATTTCATTTAATAATTTGTTAACATAGGTACAATAAATAGTTGGTATAAGAAATTACAAGCGCGCTATGTTATACCAGAAGGCGTACAAATATTCATGGTTGTCATTCATATTAAAGTTAAGGAACACGGGTCGAAATATGAAAAAAATAATCGGACCGGGACATAAGAATATATAAAATAAAATCAATAGTCAGCTGATCGATCTTTTATGGCAGGTCCGATTATGTTCCTTGGAGAAAGTTGTTCAATTTCACGTGTACTATCACCCTGAAAAATTTGGACGGTGACTAAAAAATCACCCAGTATAATACAGGATGGCAGGGACATCGGCGCACAAACTGTAACAGTGAATTCATCACATTATTCTAGACCGTACGCGTATAAATATTTAATCGGTTATTTAAAAAAAAGCGAGCGGTTTCATAGAAAACTGCAATACGGTAAGTAAGTGTTGCAGTTATCTATGAAACAATTTTTTTTTATACGCGGTCAAAATGTATGAAACAAGATTTTTTTTTCTATAAATCTGTTTCAAATTTTCATTTTCTCGTTTTTGTTGAGAATCATGCACTAAATTCATAGTAATTTTATTATTGTCTAATGCAATGAGATTTGCTGAAAATATTTAACGTGCCACATAAATGCCCAGTACAATGTTCGGGTCACTGAACTTTCAATCTTATCAATCATTTCCAATGATGTATTTGAAATAAACGATGTGTGAGAATCCTGCTATCTAATCATTGACACCATTTCAAAAGAATTTTGAGAGTTTGAGATATTTCTGTACCTAAAGTTTTTTGTTGCAAAACGGCTTTTAGGGTAATAATTGTGCAAAACTCTAGCCTTCTTACTAATAAACACAGAATAAAGTTATTCCAAGTTTAAACCTTCGAGAATTTATGGTTCCATTGTTATTCCTGGTATAACTTTATTTCGGGTATAACTACGTTCCAGTATTTAAACAAACAAAATTAACCAGAATGATTACTGGAGGAGTCATGGAAAATTAAATAATGAAAAAAAATTCGCATTCTTTAGCTCATTAAGGTGGAGGCGCAATTCAGACTTATTTTTACCTATTTTGCAATTTGCAGGTTAGTATGTATCGGGCAATACAGGGTGTCCCGAAACTCAACGTCAAGCGGGTATGGGGCAATAAGCTAGGTTGTACCAGTTCTAGCAAAAATAAAAAATAAAATCCATGTTACTTGGTTAAGTGATAATAGGTATTCTTTTGAAAATGTTGAAAATCAACACCCTAGATCAGATATTTAGGTACTGTGATCACAAATTTCTAAATTGTTCAGTGTTTTTTTTTTTAATGTATTCCTAAATAACTATGCTATTGATTGCAGTCACAAAACCAATAATTAATATTGTGAGTCTAGTACAAAAAAAAAGTTTAATTAAGTCATCATAAATAGTTAATTCCAACAATTTTATAATCATTACACGCCCACCTAGGCATGATAAGGAAAATGTCAGGTATAATCATAATCTCACTTATCAGCGATGTCGGTCAACCGATGTGAACTGGGCCAGCACATACTTGTTTGAGATAAGCTCTGGTTAACTTAACATTATTTTTGGAGTTGGATTAACTTGTGAAAATGGGAATTATAGGCGGCATTGTCAAAGCTTTCTATATTACCTTAAAAATATAATGATTCCAATGAGATTTAAGTTTGACAATGGATGAAATACATCGTCCATTGGTAAGTGGGCTTATAAAAGACTAGAATAGTTTTTAGTAAGTACACCATACGAATTACTGGGCTTCGGGAATCCCAACCTAAGTCCCGGCCACCGTAGGCGCGGGCTTGCGGACGGCGAATAATGGGTAGCTCGCTGTCCGGTTAGGACTAAGCCCGGGTCGACGGCGCGTTGTGTTCCACACGCGCCTCAAAGAGATATCAGCACCAACTGGTGGGGCCAGCAAGGGCCGATGCCTGCCAGGGGTGCGGGTTGTTCGAAAGAATTACCGTCACCCCTTGGTGATCATGTATGATTAATTGAACCATCGTGTCAGAGAGGATTTAAAACTTAATAATATCACAGTAATAAATGGTGATACCATTGTTTTCTATCCTGTTAAGAATAGGTCAGACAAACAACCATATTATTATTATAAAGCCTAGTTCTGCAGGTCATCCCACACAAATGTCAAGTCGGCTGGTATAACTAGTTCTTTACATTATCTGTGGGCGATGATATTAATCTGTCACTTGTTTGTAAGGCGCCAAATGACGATAACCATTGGAATTTGCGAAGTAAGAAACTAGGCCTTATGTTGATAGCCAAATAGCCAATAAATATTGTGATTTGTCAAGTTCTCACTTTTCCATTTTATTATTAATAACACTCTTTTATTAGCTTCATACGTACACACATCAAAAAAAGTTTGCGATCACTTTGAAAAATCTAAATCTTTTTTGTTACGGTAGATTATATTATGGTTTCTTCTTCTGTTTAGATTCTTTATTTAAAAATATAGATTTAGAATCACAGATTTAGAACAGTTCAATTCTTTTTCCATATAAAAAGGCTTTCAGTCGTAGCTTACGCTCATTCAGAAATCTGTTTTAGTCAATTTTAACGGATTTAAAATACTTTTCGCGGAAAGTTGTGATTGAAAAAAGGCCAAGAGGATTATCAGAAGTTTTACGAGCAAGAATTGTAACTTTGAGGGAAGAAGGATACACCACGAGAGAAATAGCACGCAGAGTTGCTATATCCTAATCCTGTGTTGTGACCACGTTGCAGAGGTACCACGGGATGGGCAATTTTTTTTGGTTTCGGAAGTCGGTGTCAAAAAATTAAAATACATATCCAAAGTCACCGACTTCCGAAATTAAAGTTATTTTTCACTTTGTAGTGTTTTTTCCGGAAGTCGGTTGTGTTTTGGAAGTCAAGTCGGTTGTATTTTTTTTTGTTGAAATAGTTGTTATTTTTCACTTTTTAGTTATAGTACCTACCCCACATCTATTAGAAATGTCATCATTCTTGGGGTAAAACAAAGTACCTACCTACAATTTTACGCGACAGCAGCAATCGCGTTTGATTTGCTGTCATTTTTTGAAGAGTTCCGTTGTCTGTCTCCGAAACTCATCATCAGATCTTTATGAAATTTAAATAGGACCATTTTGGAATAAACTTCTTTCGAACAAAAAAATAATTTTGCAAAACCGTCTATATATGACGAAGTTATGCCCGATACATAAAAAAAAAACAAGTCGAATTGATAACTGAAGTCGGTTACCAAAATAAAATGCACCTAACACTATCTAACATTGTAATCATCTCCCATCCCGCAGAACGGCCTATACTTCTAAGCTTTATCGACATTCTCCACATAGACATTGTTCATATTGTATGAACAGCTAGTTTGATAAATAGGCCTATCCCATGGTTACGGTAACCAGGAGCTCTCAGTGAGCCGTTTGCCACAGGAATGTCGCTTTATGGCTCGAACACCTGTTCTGATAGGTCCATGGAGTAAGTGGAATGGATGCGGCATGACCTGCCTTATTAATCGACTCGCATGAATAAACTCGCCCCGATCGGGCGAACTGTCACTTTTGAATAATCTGATTTTTACACGCTGTAAATTAGCTTCACTTGTATGTTTGTTTGTTAGTTTGTTGGTTTGTTTGTATGTTTGTATGTAACCGACTCCTTTGAGCGCAATTTTGACCCACTGTAAACGGTCAGATTTCATTGAAACTTTGTAAACTTGTCGAGGACCGATGACAATTCAATCATTTAAAAAAAAATTGAGAAAAAAAAACACGTTTTTGTAGTTAGCAGAACTAAAAAATAGAAAATAAATAATAGTTAAAAAAAACTAAAAACACGCTTTAAAACCAAACTAAAAAAGGAGAAAATAATTTAATTCAATTAAAAAGCGTGGGGTGCTTGACATTAATTTATTATAAAAATACCTCAACTTTTTAATTGAATTAAATTATTTTCTCCTTTTTTAGTTTGGTTTTTAAAGCGTGCTTTTAGTTTTTTAAACTATTATTTATTTGTATAGGCGGCTTGGACGAAGTTAATTTATTTATTGGTGAATCGACAATAGGGTATTTTACTCTATACGAGAAAAAATCTAAAAACATATTATTGAGATAGCTTAGGCAAAATGCAGTGGGAAAATGTTAGTTTTAGTTCATGAAACAACAAAATAAATTTTAAAATACAATTTAAAGATTTCAGTTTTTTGAATCTGTTTTTGAACACCATGAAATGGTAGCCGCCATGTTATTTCGTCATACAGCATGTCAACTGAGCAACTTTGTACTATTATTATTTTCGTAACTAATGTAATTTTTATTTAAATAATATTTTGCATTCAGGAACAGCAAACCAACGATAAGTAGAAAAATAACTCATTTTTTTTTACTATAAACAATTGTCATACAAAATATCAGCGCATTTGTTTTTAGCAAACTGACGTCATACCCACAGAGCAATATAGCGTCTACCGCGTCCAGCGTTTTCGTCAAATTACGCGCGAAATTTGAAAATGCAAAATTTTAATGAATTTTTATGGCACTAATCGATTAAATAAAAATGTTGTTTTTTTAGTGGTTTATTAGCACTCTAGAACCTAAATAAGATACTTTTCAAAAATTAGTGTAATATCCTATTCCAGAAATACTTAAGAGGCAACTGGTATGTTTTTAATACAACGTTAAGGAAACAGTAGATACACTAACTTTATTACATATAATTCGTGCCAGTTGCCGATACGTATTTCTAAATTATCGGTTCGCCCCCAAATAAATGGACTTCGTGCGAGTCATAGAAAAAAATATGTTATTTAAAAGTGACAATTGGCGGGCCCGTAACCATTATCTACAGAATTGGGTAACATGAGAGGTCCCGTTTAATGATGCTGTCTGTATGTACAAAATTGGTAATATTCGTAAAGATATAGCAGTTTAAAATTATGAAACATTTATGATGAAATTAACAGTAGTTTTTTTAGTAAAACGATTGAAGCTTTAAAGTACTATAGATGTACCAAAATGGATCTATTAGTATGTTTAGGTACTGCAAGAAAATCAAGAAATCGTGCAGACACGTGTCACGAACAAAACACTATCGCTATAAAACAATTAATTACATACCTCATATCAAAACAATCGCCAAAACAAATGCCTTAGTTATGTCACTTTTATCAGCTCTTACTCAGACCCCATCGCTGCCTGCGGCGACCCGTGGGCGACCCAAGGTAGACAGCATACTATCATGACATTCATAACTCAGCACCATGGCTTAGTAGTCGTAATGAAATGTAATACCGGTGCTAATCCGCTTAGGTCTCTGTCAGCATAAATTTAAGACTGTCCAAATATGGACAGATCAATATAAACGGACGTATTTACGTCAGATCGGGCGGCATAAGTCCGATACACAAAACCTCAGCTTATAAAACAAAGGCAGATAGACCGCGCGGAACACCAAAAGTGAGGCCAAAAAATCAAGTACTGATTCAAAACACGCTTTAGTATTTGGTTTTTTGGCCTCACTCTTGGTGTTCCGTGCGGTCTATCTGCCTTCGTTTTATAACCTGAGCACAAAACAATCTCATCACTTTATTATAATAACATCATGTGACTTTGTTTGACAACTTCGGTTTCTGTTTGGCATGCTTAGCGTGGATATACTAAGAATCTAAGCCTACTAAGGTTACTTAATCATCATTTGCTTAGCCTATATTGCTGCCTGCCAGCTTAGCTTATTGGTATTTTCCAGGCTTATGGTACAGTTCAGTTAACTAAAGAAGTATCGGGAGTAGGGTGTACAGTTTACTGAACCTTCATAGATAAGGGATAATCCTCCGAACAGACAGGTGTTGTGTCTGATGGGTACCTATTATTATGATAGTTGAGCCGTAAACTCTGCTTGCGCGATGCATGATTTGCCATGACGTCAGTTTGATGCGCAGTTCGCATGTAGCTATGTATGTAGGTGCCGCTACAAACTTACATTGTGTGTGACATCAGTGTATGAGAGATCAGTGACACGTAGATAATAAGGTGTCACTGATTTTACTGAATTTCTAAAGACAAGTCTTGTGACGTCAATATGTGCTGGACTACATTAAAAATACAATTATATCGTTTTCGAAAATAATGGACAATCTCCTCGCAAATATGGTATTTTAGAATATCGTATTAACGACACAAAATATGTAAATGCATTTTACGAAAATGCCTCCTCAACTATGTCTATTCTCTTATCTCTTCTATGTCATAGATCGCATCGACGTAGGCGCGCCGTGACCAGGGTTGTCAGATGCCCTTTCTTGTGGGTTTAGGTGGCAAATTGTTTTACAGGGAGATATTTTTATTAATCGACAAGTACCAACCAAAACTTATTGGGGAAGAATAATTGTTCGAAATTCTAAATTTGACGGCACGGTTGGTGCAGTGCTAAAGCGATTGACTGCTGCGCTGCGTGTCGCGGGTTCGATTCCCGCACGAAACAAATATTTGTATGACCTAAAAGTAGTTGTTCCGGGCCTGGCTGTTTGTGATATATGTTTTAAATGTTTGTAAACGCACCCACAATACAGGAGAAATTCCTAGTGAGGGGCAACGTGTTTTTAATAAAATAAAAATAAAACTATATTATAACTTTGCTAGTAATATCATAGAAATAGTTTGTCTTGTTTCATTTGCCGAACGCGCTGATTCTTTCTTAATTAGGAGGTTTTTAAATACACTAGGTGTCAAGGTCTGGTTGTGGTCTGGCAGTTGTGTTTTTGACACATTTAAATTTGTGAAAAAACATGATCGACCGACCACTTCTTCATGGTTTTTGAGGGTGCTACAGCCGATATAATCTTGCTAACTTTGTCCCAAATATGTTGGAGTCGGTTTCCAGTGTAACCGGATGAAGCTGAATACTAGTATTGGTACAGCCGACAGTGAAGATAAAACGAATTTTCAAACTTTTCGCCATAACTGTCATTTCCATTGTTTTCTGGGTGCTAAAGCTGCATGTCAGACTGTCAGTCCGTCGGCCTGTTCAGTTGTCTTTACTTTTTTTAAATCGGCAACCCTAACAATAAGCGTCCCAAGGCAGGCGGCGTTCTTGTCATAACTCGGCACCATGACTTACCGACCAGTATTAAGTAATAATTGTTAATTCGCATTCATTATAGCGTGGGCTGTAATTAATTCTAAGATTTGTTAGTAGATTGCAGTTGGAGAATCAACTGTGAAAGAAACATCTTAGGTGTTTTATTTGATTGTGGTTTTTGTTCCTCCTAGAGAACCTAGATTTACGTTTAAATAATTTTGTTATTGCTTCAATTTTGTAACTGGAAACCTACCTACTTCATTTTACATTTTATTTCTACATGTATTAAGAGAATAATAGAGACATGAAATATATATCCACTGGGTAAACTTAACATAACATCAACACAACGCTTTGTTTCCCCAAAGGGTGGGGCAGAGGTGTACCGGTAGGTACATCCACATTTCGTGAGTTATGTTAACTTCATAAACTAAATTAACTAATAAACTATTAAAATTATTATACCTACAGCATCCTAACTCAAACTATTTGCAAACTAAAATATGCCTTCAAAAAATTCATCCGCGTCGCTATCGACTGGTAATATACCCAAAAGACTGTCTGCATTATCACGTTGTATAGCAATGCTATCCCTTAGACCAAGAAAGAAGCCAGCCCGTGAGTCACGGGATGTGTCAATCAGCCATTTGGAGATTCCGTTGAAACATGAGACGATTCATTTATTTCATAAAAATAATTTATTTTCCAAAGTAAGAAGGTAGGGTTCACAAATTCAGTCATTGTGTAAACTAAGCACAGCAACAGCATATAATTCAGCTCAGAAGATCAACACAAAAAAGCGTGAAACCGTACATTCTAATTACTATGACGACTAAAAGAAAGAACTTCCTACACTAACCTAATTACATGCATTCCGTGTCTAATTAACGTTTAAAACCGTCGTATCGGATTTGCCGGCGCACGCGACTTCTGTCAACGTCACGAAAATAATTAGAAAAAAAAAAAAAAAAAAACTAACATCTTTCATGGATGTGACAAATGGCGGCTCAAAAAAGAGTCATTTTTCGGATGAATTATGTGCGTCTGTTTTTATTTTTACGCTTGAGTAAGCTAAATCTCAAATGTTGTTATTTTTCTAAACGAGATGGAGCTGTTCAAGCTGGAGAAAAAAGTGACAAATCTTTTAACCCAAGCAATGGTTGACTGGCATAAATAATGATATATTTTGCCATATGTCATGAATTTGACCTTATGTTCTACCATATTGTATGCCACCATAGTAGAATCAAGTAACAAAATAATTATTTTTCACAAGACTTCACACCCAGAAAATACGTGTTTTTTAAAAAGCCGTACAAGTTTTTGGAAAATATGTTTGTCGATTAGAATCTCCATTAGATGTGCAAGGTTTCTATGAATATGTTTTCTTTACTTTTTCAATGTAGTGAGATCAGATTTACTCCGATCCAGCCCATCCCTTGATCTTCCAGGGTCGCTTAAGCTGAGGTCCGTACCCCATAGAGGTACCCTAGCGTATAGTCACTTAGTTTTAAGTTTATAAGCCCTGGCTGGAAGCCTTAATTTATTAAGGTACCCACAGGCAACTCCGTTTATGCAGTCGACCATCTCCTAGGTTGTACTACGAGATGTCATCCCCAAAAAAAAAAACAATGATCAGATAAATGTTTCTGTAAAAAAACTGACTTTCAGGCGTCTTTACTAAATTTCTTTCTCAAAAAAGTTTTTTTTTTTGTATCGAAACCTATTTTTGTACCTATTTTTCCTCTCAACCAAAGAACCAGCCATCTAATCTCTTCACCACCATTGGTTGACTGGTAGAGGATGCCTAAGGCATTAAGTCCGCCTTTGTACCTTTTTTGTATGCGAGAAGTTTAAATAAATAAATCAAAACCACAAGATACCTGTGTGTTCATATTATCTGGAGGATTTGTTATAACGCCATAATCACGTACGAGCGAATGTATGAGAATTTTGATGGGTTGGTCACTCTTAACTGATCGAGATGACATTCATTTCATTTATTCGTTGGTCATAATGTTGGTCACGCAAGTTAAATATATTTTAATTTGCATTTCTCTAATTTGACCGAGATAAATAATAATTGCTTACTTTCTGACATCGTGTGCTATAATTATAATGAACATTTTCTTTTGAAGTTGCCCCTCGTCTGTTAGGCAAGGTCATTGAGTATGATATCAATAGAAAAGTAATTGTGGTAATTACTTGACATTTGACAGTTTATATGTCAGATGGATGACCTAAGTAGGTACAATTTGATCCGAACTAAGTAAGTACTATTTACCTACTTAAGGATGGACCCTCTACAGTATAGCTGTGCCCGTTAGAAAATATAGGTAAATACCTACTCTGGTTGATTAATCAAATCGCTCTAGGTTACATTCTTTGAATGTAAGCTATCACGCCCTTTATACCAGGAGGCTTTTATTTTGGTATTATGCTTTATTTACATTTTTTTTTCATTCTTATTCTTTGTGCTCGAGTTAAGTTTTCATTTTATTTGTTGGTATATTGGCATGGCTGGCTGACATAATGTATGACTAATTATTTAATTAATGTTCTGTGTCTCGTAATGTTTATTACTTTGCCTATGTATGTCTATTCGACTAAACAGACAGCTGTGCTGCTGGGGAGTTTGTTGCGCCACTTCTTCTTCCCAGCTAAAGCACTAGGAAGTGGTGACGGGGGTGCGTTTTTGGGGGACTGTCTTATGTATTTTGACATTCGAAAAGTGCTGATTCTTTGCCTAATTTCAATAAATGACTCATGATTTGATTTTGATTTTGACTAGTTACTTCGTTTTCGCTTAGCATCCTTTCTCACTCTTTTTCTTTTTTATCAGCTCCTAAAGACCCGAGCGTGAAGTCAAATGGCTTATATATAACCTTCCTCAAAAATGGAGAAATCAAATGCAAAAATATTTTTTCAAATCCAACGATCGTAGTTTCAGAGATTAGCGCGTAGGTACAAACAAAAGTCAAACAAACTCTTTAGCTATATTATTAGTTATAGATTTTATAGTGGTTATTAAGGTTCATTTTACTCTATAGTCACTATATTATACCTACACAATTAGTGTTTTACGATTTCAAACATCAGCTCTCAAATTATAAATAACACCGTAAACTTCGAAACAAAATCTCTTATTCCACTCACATTCTTATAATTTTATCAATGATCAAGAAACAAGATTGCCCAGCAGCGTGGCAACACTGGCTTCATCTCTGTATAATATCTGCAAGTGCCACGAATAACTGCACGCTACGTGAATGAAATTAATTTCTCACTAATTATTACAAAACGCTTTTTTTGTTCATACCTGACAAGTAATGAATTACTTTAGTGTTGTTTTGTGTATCGTTTGATGGCGATTTGTGATTGGATGATGAAGGTGAGGTGTTCTTGGAATGTGATTATGAAGAGACTCACATATTTCGACTGTGCATACAATTTTTAAGAATAACAATGTTTTTTTTGTGATGTTACACTTGTTCTTTCAAACATAGGCATATCTGTATTTTTACAAATAAATAACATTACAGTGTCTGTTTATAATGTCAAAATAATAGATTTTTACTAAATGCACATGGGTCACAGATCTCCTCTATTCCTTACTTTAAAATAATAATGCATTTTTATGTGCCTCTCGACAATAGCAATCCATGAGTATTAAGGTGAATGCGCAGTGGTAGACCGCGAAATTCAAATTTTCTTAGGTTTTTGCAATTTTCAGGTCAGTATCAGGTTGTATCCTGATCAAAATGTGATTTGCGAATATAACAGGTACGTGTTTACAGAACTAAGTCATTAGAATGTCTAATATATCTCTTATAAGTTAGATTTCTTCCACAAGCACTTTTCCATAAGAAGTTTGTTCTTATGGAACAAATCTAATTTAGAAAGATGTATTATTGATTCTAATGATTATAAATCTGTAAATACGTACATGTTATAGTCGCAAATCATATTTTGATCAAGTAACAAGCTGACACTCACCTGAAAATTGCAAAAAACGTAACAAAGTTTGAATTTCGCGCTCTACCACTGCGCATTCACCTTAATGTAATACGCTTTTCACCATCTGGTAACACCACCCATGGACTCCACGAGACAGGCTTGGCCTAGAGTGGAGTTCATAGGCAAAACGTTTCCTTTGCGTCTTATTCCTGTTTTTTTTTTCCTTGTTAACGTAGGTATAGTTACCGGCACGTAAGTTGGCAAAAGATTTTGTAGGGGGGGAAATTCGCGCATGTAAAAATGTATGAAATGGTGCCTGCGCGAACTTCCCCCACTACAAAATCTTTTGCCAACTTACGTGCCGGTAACTATACTAATGTAGACTTTAAGGAATCGTAAAACACTGTTTTTTTTTGGTACAATAAACATTATCCTCTCTGTGAGAGGCCATAATTCACCACACGTACCGGTTGGTGGATGTCAAATTTCATCGAATTTTTAGTTCTAGAATCTGCTGGTTTTCTCACGATCTTTTCCTTTATCGTTTTGAGAGCAGCGGTAGTAACATTGAATACACAAAGTAAAGTGGAAGCCAGGGTTCAAACTCAGGACTTACAAACTCGTAAGTTGGGTCAATACCACTGGGCCCAACTGCACTGCTCACAATTTGCCGTGTTTCATACCCCATTCAATTTAATCAGCAATTAATTTTCCTAACTTTAATAAAAACACTGAGCGCTGTGGTTTGGAATCAACTGTATTTAGAACTGTCGTAGACAACGTCATAGATATAATCATAGACATAAATAACAATAGTTATACAGAGGGCGCTGATGGACATACAATAATATTTTGTTAAGTAATTATCTAAAAAACTTTACATGGACTTTTCTGGCACAGACGTTCATATAGCAATATTTAGATGTGCCGTCATCATTTGGATCAGCTGAACTTTTACAGCTGACAAGATCACTAAACATAGCATAACATCACGTCTGTATTCCGAGAAGGTTTAGGCAGACGTGTAGGTATCTGAAGTACACCTACAATTCGCCAGTTACGTTAAAGTCCGGTATAATAGAGGACGAGCCTATTGCCATCAACTGGCCACAAATCTAGACTTCTGGCTGCTGCTGAGAAATTCCAGATCAAAAAACTCAGGAACAGTTTGCCCGACCTGGGAATCAAACCAAGGATCTCATGCTCAGCTGTATCGTTTGCAACCACTAGTCTCAACCAAGCAGTCCATTACCAGTACAGCTCTAACATTCCAAACGAAGACCATCTCGAATCACCAAGCTGTTATACATAACATGATTGATTGCAGTCCGTGTTATGTCGAACATTGGTAACCGTTAGTACTGTAATGTGGAATACCGTTCGTATCGATGACTAAGCGTAGACGCACTTATGGCCGAATATTTATTTGAAATGAAAAAAAAATGTTTACTGTAATGTGTGGCAGAAAAAATCTTTGTAAGAATATCGCGCAATTGATTTTGAACTCTCGGTGTTGAACCGAGCATTCAGAATCCAACAGGGTGCATCCCAGTGTGTCGAAAAAACACACCGTTCGATTTTCAACTGTCAGCGCTGACCAGTGGGTTGAAGATCAAGTGCGCGAAATATCCCGCCACGATATTTTTACGTCCATACGAACGTGGACTTATTAAAAAACTTTTTCTAAATAACTTTAATTTCGGAAGGCGGTGCCAAAAATGTAAATACATATATCCAAAGTCACCGACTTCCGAAATTAAAGTTATTTTTCACTTTGTAGTGTTTTTCCGGAAGTCACTTGTTTGTTTTTTCTTGGAAAATGTTTTTATTTTTCACTTTTTAGTTATAGTACCTACCCCACACCAATTCGAAATTTCATCATCCTTGGGGTCAAAACAATGCATATTTATGCGATAGCAGCAATCGCAGTTGATTAGCTGTCATTTTTTGAAGAGTTCCGTTGTCTGTCTCCGAAACGCATCATCAGATCTATATGAAATTTAAATGGGACCATTAAAAAAAAAAACAAATAAATAATAATAATAATTTTGTAAATCCGTCTACCTATATATGACGGAGTTATGGCCGAACATAAAAAACATGTCAAATTGATAACCTCCTTCTTTTTGAAGTCTGTTAAAAAGGGCTTATGGGTTACTTCATAAGGAATTAATTAAAAAAAAAACTGTTTGAGAAGAAAGTTCGCAATTTTGGCCGATGGAAAGCCCAACGAGCACGAAGCTTGTTAAAAATACATTGTAAAAACTAACAAAAACCTCTTACGAAATATCAAAACGTGTTTAATAACAAATCAACAAACATGGCATCTAACAGCCCTGAATTAATGGAAGTGAACGTACAGTAATTCGATAAAAAATTGATCATTAAATCGATAATAATCGACAAATTAGCATGCTCGAAACCCAATAAAAACTCGATTATTCATACCAAGGTTGACACTGGAACAGGCAATTCGATTGTTTCTAAAGTGATCGATTAGCAATTTGAAAATCGTGACACATATTACCGATTTATAAATCGATAAAAGTGCCCTAATGGTATTGTCTTGCATGTGTGGCTAATACGAGATGGAAATGCTTTTCAAGGTCATTTTGCTTCGGTTTTGGTGCACTTTGCAGTTTAGAAAACCACTTATTTTACTTATTTATTTATATAAGCTTTATTGTACACCAGAAAATATATAATAAAAATAAAACATTCAAAAACTAAAACCTACAATGGGCGGCCTAATCGCTTTCTGCGATCTCTTCCAGGCAACCATGGAATGGACAGTGATTGCGTGGACATAAAAATGGGGTTGTAATTGGTGCATAATATAGGTACAACTTACTATAATAGATACATAGATATATGTGCTGTATAGTAGATACTTATATACATACATACTAAATATAAAAGCATAGAAAATAAATGATAACTACAGATTATTACTGCTACATCAAAATCACAACAACAAGTAATGCTCCTTCACGAGTCTCTTGAACATAGGTAAAGATTGCGCGCGTTTTATTTGAACTAGCAATACATTCCACAAACGAGCAGCCTGAACAGAAAAGGATTTGTCTAAGAAAGTTGTGGAATGCATTGGCATTTTAAGCTTTAAGTCGTCTAATGACCTCAAAAATTTCGTGTGGAAATCGCAAAGATACTGGAAACGTTTCTTAAGATAGATAGGGGTAAAAGGGGAGAAGAGCACATTATACAAAAGGGAAAGAATATGGGCATTCCGGTGAAAGCAAATTGGTAACCACTTGAGCTTCACTCGAACTTAATAGGTTTAATGATATAATTAAATTAAAAAGGCGTGCTTTTCTTGCTAGTTTTTGGCTGTCTAGCGCGTAGATTCAGCTCGATCCTGAGCCAATATCGACCAATCCCTCATGTACCTAAGCGTCAAGTTCGTCCCGCCATCTACACTTCGGTCGTCCGCAATGCCGTTGGACGTTTTCAGGGATCCATGCTGTGGTGGTTTTAACCCACAATGCATCCGACATGAGGCAAACTTGTCCGGCCTAGTCCCATTTGAGCCTGGCTGCTTTTTGGGTGACGTCACGTGTCTCAGAGCTTAGTATTGTTGTCCGCTGTCAAATTAGACGAATTTTTGAGTGTCCAACACTGAGATGAGAATGCAAACGTTTACAAATATGGGAACTGCTCATCAGTTTTCGATCTACGTTAAAAGATGTCGCCGTATGTATGTAGGTGTACCTATTTTGAAAAACTTCAAAGTTTTTTACACTTCAATCTACACTCGAGAGCAATGAATCCGGGTCACTTAAAGAATCCTAAAAATCTCGGAAACTAAAAATGCTAGGTTAATGCAGTAAATTGTATTTAATAGACAATGTAATACTCCTTAAATGAAGGTATTAAAACTTCATAGTTATTGTAAAGTTATATCATAAAAAAATCTAATTTGAAAAAGGGCCACTTTCGAAGATGGAACTACGAAATTACAGCATTTGGTTTTGCTTTTGTTTGTAATCTGTCATTTATGTGGGTACATAAACCATGTTGATAGTGCTCTATATTCATTATTCAAGCTGAAATTATGTCGCTTACGCCTGAAGAATGCACCAGAATACTTACAATGCTGGAAACCGGCCGGAGTCAGCGCGATACAGCCAGGACTGTCGGTGTGTCGCTGTCAACAGTACAAAGAGTTCTCCGACGTTACGAAGAAACTGGTTCTAACCTACGCAGACCAGGAACGGGCAGAACCAGGTGTACCACAGCACGAGAAGACCGATACTTGGTGAACACCATGCTTCGAAATCGCTTTCTCACAGGAACTGAACTCACAAATCAGTTTCGACGCCTCGGAGGAAGTAACCCAAGTGCATGGACAGTAAGACGTCGGCTTGCTGAATCTAACTTAAAACCCCTTAGACCTGCAAACGGCCCTAAACTGGAGCGTGGGCATCGTATTTCAAGACTAAGATATGCCCAGAGCCACGTAAATTGGAGTATTGAAGATTGGTCAAAAGTTATGTTCTCCGACGAATCAAAATTTATGCTCTACAAGCACGATGGAAGACACAGAGTGTATCGAAGACCAGGGGAAAGATTCAAGCAAGCATGCATCGAAGAAAAAGTAGCCTACGGTGGTGGGTCTGTACTTGTGTGGGCCGGAATTTCTTCTGAAAGTCGCACAGAGCTGGTGATCATAGAAAACGGCTCATTAACTAGCGTAAGATATGTGGAAGAAATCCTCAATGATCACGTTGGTCCATTTATGGTCAATTTAGGTGAGGATGCTATATTTATGCATGACAATGCCCGACCTCATACAGGTAGGATTGTGAATGACTACCTTCAAGAGATGAACATTACTCGTATGGAGTGGCCAGCGCGCAGCCCGGATATCAACCCGATCGAGCATGCTTGGGACGAGCTAGGCAGATGCGTAAAACAACGAAACCCTCCCCCAATCACGCTTCGTGAGCTCAAAATTGCTCTCACAGAGGAATGGGAGAATATTCCCCAAAATCGTATAAGGAACTTGGTGTACAGCATGCCAAACCGCGTAAACGCAGTAATGGAAGCACGAGGAGGCAATACGAAGTATTAAAATTCAAGAAAATCGTAATAAAGTTCAAAAATTTCATGTTTCCTATTTTTGTTTTAAGGAGAGATCAGCAGTTTTTTTCTTTATGTAATTTTGTGTTAATAAAATGTATGGTGACTCATATTTTTTTTACTTTCATTTAAGGAGTATTACATTGTCTATTAAATACAATTTATTGCATTAACCTATCATTTTTAGTTTCCGAGATTTTTAACATTCTTTAAGTGACCCGGATTCATTGCTCTCGAGTGTATTTAAATTATACCACAAATGAGAAACATGTAGGAATGTAGGTGATGATGAATCCTACATTTCACACATTTATGGCAAAAACTTCTTAACTTTGCAATAAAAACCTCCACATCACCACATTGTATGAATAGAGTTATAGGCAGATTAACATAATTTAAAATCTTTTAATACGGAAAAAAATATGGAAATATCGTGGCATAGGATGTGTAAATATAGCAAATGTTGGTAATTCCCTCCATAAACATTAAATTAGTATGGATTTTTTATATTATTATGGTAATATTTGACATAAATAATCTCTTTATCAGAAATGGATACAATAATATTATTTTGTAAACCGAATAATATTTGCTAAGCGCCTTCTTATCTGTTACCAGGCTTGATGTTTAAAAACTAACGAGAAAAACTGGTTGCTATTGAATATTTTATTATACTAAAAATACGTACCAATGAACGCCTAAGTAAATATTTTATCTACAATTTAATTATCAACTAGAAGACCTGACAAACGTTGTCCTGCTCGAACAGCGCCACCTAACGGATACAATTGTGGCTTTATACTATCCAGCAGGGTTAGCACAAGCACCGATTTGTCGACGGAAGAATAGACGTGACTATTAACTAAATGATGTACAATAGGAGAAGATAGCAATTTTTTTTCTATTAATTACCACAGTTATCACGTTTATTACCACGTTCTAAACGAATCATGATTTTGTAAATAGGTAATTGTACATACATACTTTGTGGCCGTCGAGTGGAAAGTTTGTTATCAGTGTGATTTTGACAGTTTGAGAAGAAATATTCTTCTGAATTATTCTACATTTATAAGGAACTAGACAAAGATCGTTAGAAACAAAAGACAAAATGACAGATTGTAGAAGGATAAATCTACGGTGCGATGTCAAAAATGGAGAAACGAAATGTCACATTGTATTGTAAAATCACTGTCTATTCTTCGTAGAAATAGATAGCGTCATGCTAAGCCTACAGGGACCCAAAAGAACATACTTCAATTCATACTAAAATACCATAGAAAAAAGCGATTTCAGTTTTTTCCGTATTTTGACATTTTCCGGGCATTATCATCATTAGCATAATGTTCGTCCTTCCACTACTGACACAGAGCCCTCTGCTCGGTGAGACGGAGAGGGCCGTAATCTACCACGCGGGCCCAGTGCGAGTTGGTAGATGTCACCAGACTTTTTGGTTTTAGGACATGCCGGTTCCTTCAAGATGCTTTCCTTCACCATTTTGCGAGCAGTGGTGATGAAATAATGTGCTCAAAGTAAAGCGCCTCCTGTCTTGGCTGGACCCTACGACTTACCACTCGTAAGCCGTGGCCATTACTACTGGGCTTACACTGCTCATTTTCAGAGCATCTTTTCCAATTTTTCTTTCCATAGACTATATCTATATCAAACATTTTAAAATAAAAAAAATGCCAAATCGATCCAGCCGTTCTCAAGTGATGCGTATGCCAACGAACAGCAATTTTTTTTTTTTTTATAAATTTATCAAAGCCACATCACTAGTCACACTCTTGGGCCAAAAATTCTTGACCAAGGACGTGAAACCACTTAACATTTAACGGTCAACACTATGATTTCGTCACACACAAGAATGTTCATCACACATGCGCCATTCTTGCCAAACGTCAACTTGAAAGCGTGGGAAGGACATGCCGCCATTGTTCGTAACATTTCTATTGCTTGTATTTATTGAAATCAATTTGTAAAGAGCTTTTTATGTAAGATGTGTAAGAATTATTCGCTTTGTGAGGTGCTTGATTGTTTAATTCTAAACATATCAATTACTTTATGAATTGTCAGTTGCGATACGACTTGTAACGACGACTCTCAAAGATCCATGTATGACAGCCGGGATCAACGGCTTAAGGCGGTGATTTCTTGAAAACGTTCAAAAATGTGGTTTTTTAAACCAGTGTATCTCTTTAACCGTAAATAATTTTGAAAGCAAAAAAAAATATGATGTTTTTAAGTCTTTTTTACATAGTGATTGAACTCAAAACATACTTTAATGCATCAAAAAAATCATCAAAGCTACCACGTTAATTTTCTTTAAAACTCGTTTATTCCTTCAATAACAATTATAATTATAATAAAAATATACCACAAAATCCCAAATGCTAAACTGCATCCAGTGATGGATTATTTATTTTTAAATTGTTAATATCTAATTTTATACGATTTTATTTGCATTTTTACGACAATGCTTGCTCATTTATTATTAGAATTTATTACAACAGATTTTAACCCGTACCGGATTGCAATAAGAACTTTTATCGCTCATAACGACAATACTTACGTCAACCATCCACGGACCAACCGCGGCAATACAAGTTTAATTGACCCATGCGGCTTTTATTTCTAAGACACATGCCTTTCACCTTCATACCATTCTTCATTTCATTATTATTAAACTAGCTTTTTCCCGCGGCTCCGCCCGCGTGGATATCGGTTATCGCGTAAAAAAGTAGCCTATGTCCTTTTCCATATCCCATGCAATATCTCTGCCAAGTTTCATGACAATCGGTTCAACGGTTTAGGAGTAAAAGCGTAAAAGACAGACAGAGTTACTTTCGAATTTATAATATTAATAGGGATCCAACAGCTACGACAGTGTATGAAAGATGATATTCCTGGGATTAAGATCAATGACCTTAATTTCGATTAATATTAAGAATCAAACTTCACAACACAGAATCATTACCGACCTCTTAAAATTAATAAAAACATTACAATCTGGTATTAATTACTAAGAAAACATTAAGTAATGATATTGGATTACGAATGCAAAGGTGTACATTTCACAAATGTAGGTATGTATGTTTTGGCAACATAATACTTTATTGCATTGGTTGCCCTTGCCTTATAATATTGTAATTAGATACATGCTTAGTCATTTGTGTTGGTTTGTAAACAACGGGGGTATACGTGTTTGGCAATCTCATTGGCCGAGTGGTCGCAAGTGCTACTATTCGGCATGTTATCCTGGGTACGTTTCCCGGGTCGGGCAAACTGTTATTGGATTTTTTTCCATCAAAAAATTCTTAGTAGTACCCCGGAGTTAAAGTTTTTTCAAACACAGCAATTCTGCTTAGCGGTCGATATACGAAAGCGATGCTGGTTCCTTGGACTAAGCCTTTCAAGTGGATCTTAAATTCTACTTTTGGTGCCTTTTTGAACACAGACCCATCGTAAAGATCCTTGCGGCTTTATTACTCATAGGTTATCAATAAAATCAATCAGTAAATTACTGGTATTCAACTGCATCCGGTTAGGCTGGAAGCCAAACCCATGCATAGATATTAGATTTTTTATATTAATACGAAGATTTGGTGATTTATTTTATTTTATATTGTATAAATGTGTCCTTTATAGTGTTTTGTATTGTGTTATAAAGTAAAAATAGTTTAAAAGTTAGGTTCTACACCCATGTGCAATTATCTACTAATTATTATAAATATTAGTATGCTGCTTTTAGCGGCGAATGTGTCCTGAACATATTTATACTTGACCAACTCTGTATCTACCATATCCGACGAATAAATATCTTTGTCTTTGTCTTTGTCATCATAGTTAGGAAAAAATGAGGCAGATTATGGGTTATCAAGAAAATATCCGCACTAAGGGATTAGGGCGCTGATTGTATATTTTGTTATGTTTTTTTTTTCATAATGTATACAGGAAAAGTTTTTATCCAGTGCGCAAACTGTAACCATGAATTCAGCATATCATTCTAGACCGACCCTTCCAGCGCAGAAATTTTTCTTCGGTTGTACAAAAAAGAAACAGCTGTTCCATACATTTTGACCGCGTAGCTATTGCACTTTTCTATGAAACAGCTGATTTTTTTTTTGTAAAACTGACGTAAAATTGCTTCGCTTGCGGGTCTAGAATGGTATGCTGAATTCATGGTTAAATTTAGTGCACTGAATAAAAGCTTTTCCTGTATATGAATAAATATTGTTTACTAACATCAGTTCACTTACAAGAAAGGTAACACAATATCCTCGGAAGCTCTGCTAGTCGCGTGACGACAAACATAGACCGTCCATTACCGATGGTCAATGCTTTACTTATGTCTGACATTAGAACGTCAGCGGCATTGTCCATTTCCCTGAAGAAAGTTCCTACTGATTGCGGAAAAGGAATGACTGTGATATTAGTAGTCTATGTAGTATTGGTGTATATATGTGAATATTTACGTATCGCGTAAGCAATATTAGCCGATTATGTTCCCACTGCTGGGATACAGGCCTCCTCTTGGTGAGAGGGAGCGGGCCGTAATCCACCACGCGGGCCTTACCCTTATTAGGACCCGCGTGGTGGAAGACACTGAAATGGTGTATTAAAATAAAATAAAAAATAAAATCCATTTATTTCAGGTACTTCCATATTATCACAATCACAAGTTACAAATACGAAATAAATACAAATCACAATAATATTGTGATTTGTATTTATTTTTATATTATAAAAATAAATACAATATCATCAAAATACAATGTGAAATAAAAATTATCAAGTGAAATGTCAAATAAAAATAAAAATTTAAAAATAATCGGAGAAATACAAATAAAAATAAAAATATATTAAATAAATATAAATATAAATCTTTATTTTTCCACAAGAATGATAACCTTACAAAAAAAAAAATTATACTATTACTTACGTTCTAGGAATCTAAAAAGATATAAGTAACCAATTAGTATAACACTGCACAATTTATTACATTCAGGTTATTACGAAACCGATTCACTCTGACCCCCGTACTAGTTATAAACTGTATTCCGGTGGGACAGTTATCGTCGTTCTCAGTTAACATTATTGCAAGCCGATTTGTGAGAGAACAATTAGATATTCCTACTTTAACAATAATACAAAGCAAAATGTGGGTAAGATGTATCACACATTCAATAGTGGTTTACTTGTTTTTTTTACTTTGCAGGTAGTAGCGTAGACTCACATAGTATATGTAAAACTTTTAGATGCTTAGTTTGATTACAAATCATTTGTATTGTTTTCGTTATTTTATATAAAACAATTGGAAAAATCAACAGATTAAAAAAGAAATATAAGTAAAAATTAAAAATAACTAATTAGAAATTAAAAATTAAGTAATATAAAAAAAACTAAACTAAACTTTTTGTTTTAACTTTAAATAAAATAACAACAGGAAAATTTACTGATTAATAAAAATAAAAAAATAAGTGAAAATAAAAAATATGTATAAATTAAAGTTTTTTTCCTTTTTTTTTCTTTTCTTTTTTTTATGCCACATTTTTTGTTTACTTGTATAAAATGTGTGTGTGTGTGTATGTGTCTACATACATTAATTGCATTCCAGCATTGTTGAATTCAGGTTATCGTAAATGCCTTAAATATCTAAAACTAAACTTGGGTCTTTTTAGCAAATAGAGCTCCAATGGACAGTCTTATTTTGACGAAATATACACAATTCACAAATGGAATAACGATGTTAGTTCAGTAAAATAATTATTAAAACACGAAGAACTAATTGTGTACCTGTGTGTTATAAAATCTATAAAATACCATATTTCAGGCAAATAAATGAATCTATGATCTATGTTTTCGAAACCGTATCATTGCAAATACTACGGAGTAGTTGACTTCAAACCATTATGCATTGATTTTGCTATTTGCATTTATACAGAACTCACTTCTGCCCTCTTGATTTGTTTTGCTCCCCCGACATTTGCGCTTAGCTTTCTCTTTTTTAATTTTCCTTCACTCCTAGGAATCGTAACGTGATGTTAATTAGCTTATAATCTGTCTTAAGAATTAGCCTATCAAATACAATAATAATTTTACAAATCCAACTAGGAGTTTCAGAGATAAGTGCGTTCAAACCAACAAACTCTTCTGATTTAGAATACTAGTATAGATTATATTGTCATAATTCTTTATCAAAAATCACAAAACCCACTTCGCGGATAATTATAAAACTGAGAGACGAGATAAGATGGCCGCTTCTTTTATTTTTGCCGTACCGCAAAGTTCTTACGGTACGGCAAACATTCATTCTCAACAATTTATTACAACAACACACACAAACTCCTTTTACACTAACTCAATCCTCACTTAGGCGAAAGAACGAAATTTGCAAAGTTCCCTTCACACGCTTTGCTTTTACTAAACGTTTCTTTTACTACCTTGGCCCGTTTTTATACAACAGAATTAACAAAACTATACCTTTACATCAATCCTCTTACGAAATGTGTAAAAAACAGAAAACTGACTTTTTAACCACTTTAAACTACGACGACACTGAATATCTGCTCACTTCACAATCTTAATGACTTCTCTAATACTCCATATCTAAACTCGGGTTGAGTTTCGGGTTTACTTTCACTTCAGTTTACACATACACCACACCTATAACACAGAACACAGACATACACAGCTACATTACAAAACACACACACACTACACCTACAACACAAAACACACGCACACCACACCTACATCACAAAACATACACACGTACTAACACTTTTAGTTTAGTATAAGTTAAATACGTTTGTACCTTATAGTTCTAAGCAGTCTATTAAAATGTTTGTACCCCTGTGGGAACCTGGGCTGGCGAACCTTAATACAGGTTACTATGTAACCTAGCTAGGACGCCTGATTCAATTATGTTACTTTATTTCTATTCTACTTAACCCTAAATTTTAAAAATTATTTTATTGTAACAGACTGTACCACACTTTTTGAAATAAATAAATTATTATTTTAATCCAAGCTACACAAAATAACTATTATGTTTTCACGAATAAAGCCTTCCCAATACACGTTGAATCACCAATCCAAAGCCCTTCTAACAGCATAAATAGAATTCACTAACATTCCTGAGCATTCCGAGTAATACAAACTTTCACATACAAATTAATGATATCCACGGTTCCCTAGTTTCCCCGGACCGGTTCGTACCGGTCCGATACCGGACTGGTTAGCCTCACAAGGTCGTGTACTAAGATCATAGAAGAAAGAGATATGCCGTGGCTGAAACGGGTTCTAGTGGCGTCAGGTTTTTTAGGTTGGCGAGTAAATGATTAGTCGTGAAGGTTTTTGTACCTGCTTGTTATTATTGAAAGCGTTGATTGTTAATTCTCCGCATTCCTCTATAAAGCAGTTCTACAAGCCGTTGTTGTGAAGTATATAACTAACTAGCTTCTGTCTGCGGCTTCGTTCGCGTGGAAGTTTTAAGATATAGTAGGTATCCTAAAATGGCAGCCACATTTTTATAAAACTCCCGACCGATCAAAACTGTGACGCACGCCTACATTTTCTTTAGTCGTCATCATAATTATATTTTATATTCATCGTTGAAATCGCAGACCTCTTGTAAAAGTGGCGCCCACTGGCGGCGTAAATTTTCATGAAACCTTAATTTTAATTATATTGCGGCGTATAAAGTTGCCATATGTGTTTGCCACATCTCACCCGTCCCTTGCTCGAGCCAGCCCGCGCCGCTAAGCCTGTAATACCTATTAAATACGTCCCCTAACAAAAATCAGTTCGGTCTACTCTGTCCCATGCTGCCTTTTACCAGCGATGCCCTAAACCGAGGTCTGTACCCTACAGGGGAGCCCTTAGCGAGCAGTCGCTTTAGTTTTACGTTTGTAAGCCCTGGCTAGTAGCCCTAATTTATTAAGGTTATCACAGGCAAGTCCGGTTAAGCAGTCCGACAACCTCAAAGTTTGACATGCGAGAAGCCGTTTAAACAAAAAAATATGCCACATCTCCTTTGTTTTCCATGATCTGTGGTATGGTAACTAAATCGTGACCAGATAGGTTTAGTCAGATGTTTATGTTAGTTCTCGAACTGATGGTAAATTCAATCAGACACATTATAATGAGGTATGCAAGTATTAGTATGGTGATTTGTGTAACAGGTGTCAGGTGGCATTCTTAGTGGTGCTGGCGGGTAGTTTATGGGATTTCGTGGATATATACAAAGCTCATTTTATGTATAAACCTGTGGATTTAAGGTTGAATCGAATAGAGATGTGACTTAGTTCATATTGTTTATGCCCATCGCGTTCCTATGTCTAGCAACGAATCGTTTGAGTATTTTTAGCGAACCGATGGTCCTTTTTAGAACCAGTGATTAGTTGGGACACTTTAGCAAATTAATGGGTTATGTTCTAGTTAAAGATTGTTTTAATAAGTACCAATAATAAAGCTGATTTGTAAAATATTTTTGCTTTTGATAGCCCAAAAGCTAAAATCATGCTCGGACGCTTAGGACCCTAGCAAAAATAAAAAAAAGCGGAAAGGACACTAAGCGAAAACGAAGCAACAGCGCGTTCTTTTTTTGGGTGGGAAATCATCAAATAACTTCTCTGGGTGGAGCAGGAGGGCGTGTCAGACTTTTACTTACTAAAACCCACCGTGTTCCATCAGTTGCCTGTGTGCTAGGGGCCCGGGTATCTCTTTCGAAGAAACCCGCACCCCTGCTGCCCTGGCAGATCACAAAAGCGTCTAATTCTGTTTTACTTGTAAAAGTTATCAATGTCATCAGAAAATCTAGATACGTAAGTACCTACTTAATCTAGAACAGGCCTTATACACTTACCAGTAGTGACCAGTAAATTATAGTAATAGACCATTCAAGATAATTTACTTACGGGAGTTACGATCATTACTCTATTAATATAATAAGATTGACCTACATCATTATTATTTTCAATACAGTCGAACTCACTTCTTAATACTGTTCTAATAACGTATTGATTCAAATAAACTAAAACTATTTTACAAGGCAAACCTGCATTAGTTCTGGGTGTTAGAATTATCATATTTAGCAATGGACATACCATTATGTAGGAGTTAGAAAGATGTTAAGGTTATGTGTAGGTTTTAATAGCTATATGCGACTAATTGCGGTATCATCAACTGGATTAGGCCCCCACTGCTCACTTTGGTGGGTTAGTCATAACGGGCGGGACTTACGAGTTGAGGGTCAGGAATTGGAACTCAGGTGTTACTTTGAGTAACTTATGTCATCACTACTGCTCTCAAAACGGTGATGGAAAACCTCGTGAGGAAACCGGTATGTCTTAGAACCAAAAGTGCGAAGACATGTGACAGCCACCTACTCGCAGTGAGCCCGCATGGTGGACTATGGCCCACTCCCTCTCACAGAGAGGAGGCCAAAGTCCCAGACACTTGTGGCTATTTTAACGCATTCTGGGTGAGATTTAAGATATAAAATTTTTAATAGGATCAAAATAACAATTCATCAAGTATTTTTTATAATTAAACTAGACGAGTTTCAAGGTTATCGACTCACAACCGATCACCATGGATTCAGTACATGATTCTAGTTCCCCCTGAGTTTAGAATATTCGTCAATTATTAACAAAAAAATTAGCTGTTCCACACATTTGGACCTCGTAGGTGTTGCAGTTTTCTAGGAAACAGCTTAAAAAAATATTATTTCTCTTGCGAAATTCAAAGCGAACATTAAGCAAGAACTAAGCATCCTGGCGTTGACTCTGAGCAAGCATAATATAGAATGTAACAAAGTTCACTGACAGCTATTAATACCTACGTACGTTATATAAGACATATCCGTAGTTGCCTATTGTAGTACAAAACTGTCCACCCCTCAATATTGCCACGCTATTATTTCCCGGTATTACGATCGACAGGCAACAATTTAATATTCAATAGCCGTGACGAAGTTGACTTTCTACTTAATAATATAATTCATAATTAGTTGAGACAAGTTAATGATACAGTTCGTTGCAAAAAGGTTGAAAAAAGGAGGTCTGAAATTTAATCATTATTGAGTGCTAATACTTAAGTAAATAAAACTTCAATTGGAACATATGTTGGACTAGGCTTCCAGCCTACCCCCCCGGTGGGTTCCCGCCCCCCCGGTGGGTTCCCGCATTGTCGTTGCGGGGGGGCTCAGTAACCGTGGTTTTCCCCACCCACGGTGAAGCGAAGAGGAACCCGAGGAGGGGCCGCTCGTCAGGGCTTTGTCCGCTAAGCCGACGACGTAGCGGCCAACCAGTTGCGGTGCCGCGGGGCGGCATAGCAACTGGTGCTGGGGGTAGTGGGCCGCGGCGGGAGAGGAGTGGTGTATGGAGATCGCCACTTTCCTCACCTTCCGCGGTCTGGACGGAGCTGCCATCGTAAGATGGCGGATGCGGTGGGGCCGCAGGGGAGGAGGAGTGTCGGTATTGCGTAGGCCGCTCTCCCTATCCCCTGCGGCCGAAAAGTGGTAGGCGGCGGGGCCACTATCCTGACCCGCCGCAGGGGGACCAAGGGTGCCATACACGGGGTCGTTTGGCACCCATGCGCTGTCTGGTGCCCGGGATGGTCCGGCGTGCCGTGTGTTCTGGTGCGCCGGTAATGGGGGTCATTCCCCTAAGAGGAGGGTCCGGGGACGGACAGCCGCGGCGGGTTCGCGGATGGTTTTCGCGTTCCCGTGTTCCCGCCATAAGCGGCACTGGAGGACACCGTGGAGTTTTAGTGGGTTAGAGTCCCACATAACTGCGCTATCTCCCCGTGGTAGCGCAGTATGCATGAGCATTTCTCCACGTAAAAAAAAAAAAAAAAGGCTTCCAGCCTAACAAGATGCTTCTGAAAAGTATTTTACATAGAGGGACTGTCTATCTGGCTTCCACAACCCAGTTACTGGGTAATACGATACTCCTTGGTGAGACTGGTTGTCTGACTTTTGAGTTTTCGGCGACCCATAATGTCTGCAGCCGGAACCAACGGTTTTATGGGCTTTTCGAGACATAAAGGGGTCTCAGTAATGGATAGTCACTCATCCACATGTCTAGGTTTGAACCTAGGACCTACAACACCACAGCTCTCTGAGTATGGCTCAATTTACTCGTTATTGGGTCATCTAGCCTGTAGCTTTTTATGCTTTCCTGTTAAATGTTTCTTCTTATTTACTCGACTTTGTAATATTTTTGCCTAGAGCTAGATTTGAAATCCAAAATATCATCAATAAACTCTCTAAAAATTTCGTCACTTGCCAAGAATACTCATTTACCTAAATTCCGACCCACCTATTTTGCAAGTATACACATAAGTCTCGCTCAACTGGCCGGTAAAAGCCTGTGCTTAATCTCACTTAGTGTGCAATGTCCACTTAGGTTGCATGCCAGTGATGTAAGTAGCGGCATAGAATATGGAAACCACAGAGAAGTCCAAAGAAAAGCATCACACAGCGTATATAAGAAACATGTGGTCATATCTAAGGATAGAGACCAACGAACTAAATACATTTCTCCATGGGACCAACACAATGCTAGTGCAACTCCTAGATTGACTTCAAGTTACAGCTACATGAACCTAACGCAGCATTTGCATATATGTAAGCGGGCACATCCTTTATGCCTGACGGCTTTTATTTAGGTGTTTAGTTCTGTTTACGTTCTTAGTATTTACTTGCTTTTATGCAGCGCCTTCGTCCGCGTGAAGGTCGAAAATTATCCCGCGGGAACGTAGTACCTAGATGAAAAATATCCTGTGTTAATTCAGGTTACAGACTATTTTCGCGTGATTTACATCCAAACATCTAAACAATACAAACTTTCACATTTATAATATTAGTAGGATTTTTGCTTGAGTATAGTTTTTAATGTTTTGGTTTTGTTGGTACATTGGCGTGTGTTAGCTGACATATATGGCAAATCATTTACCTGAGGTTGTATAGAATCAAGTTCTTCTAACTGAACAAACAGCTGTGCTACTGGAGAGTTTGTTGCGCCATTTCTTCTTCCCAGCTCCACTAGGAAGTGGTGAAGGGGAGGCGTTTCGGGGGACTGTCTTATGAAGCGCTGACTCTCAGCCTAGTTTGCATAATTTACTTTTGATTTAATTTGATTTGACAAAAAAAAATATCAGTTCTCCCTTAAATTTAGGTGGAGTAAGTATTAAAGTTTTGTATGGGACAGTTGATATTTTTTTTGGCGGTTACAATGTTGTTCTCATGGAGAAAGCTGTTAAGTTTGATGTCCTGTTACACCTTTCAGACACATTATTATTCTATGGCAGCGGTTAGCGGTCCGTTCTTAATAGCACCAACTATGGTTACCGTTGATAAGGCTAAAGGTTTGGGCACACTTGTCTGTAATTGATCCGATGGACGCACGTGTCGTATCGGATTTCGCTTACCAAATTCCTGAGTTAAACAAACAATATCATTATGGTTGTGGAGTAGTTTTTCGGCACAAATATACACTGCTAACGATCAAGCTACCAGTTTTTTGTCAACTGTACCATGTTTTGGTTGTTCGTGAATTGTGATATCGGCCGCCAAGATCTGATAGCTAATAGGTAGATTGGGTCAAATAGTTATTAGTCCATTGCGGATGGATGCCAAAATGATATCTTAATAAGTACCACAAGAAGATCCGGGTAGCGGATATTAAATATACGAAATACTTGAGGAGAAAGACGATGGTGAAAGAATTAGCAATACACCAAAAAACAAACACCCAGGAAGAAGTCGATGATGATAATCAATCATGTCATATGTGAACTGAAGATGATGATTCTCATTTATTACAATATTGAACTGCTAACACGCATTGAAACCAGTAATATAAGTATTATTGTCAAAAGGAAGTCGTACATTCAGTTAAAATAAATCTATCGACGAATCTGTGGGTCCGATTACATAAGAAGTACCAAGCATCCGGTGATCAAAATCGAAACTTACACCATAGAAGCAATTTTTTATGTAACTGATGGCGCTGGTAACAGTTGGCGACCCCGCTACCGGGTCAGTAGTGTTAAACACGGCATCAAACATTAAAGATTTGTCGATCGAACCAATTATGGCGCCACCGTCTGTGGAAAATCACGCTCTAACAAGTTTGATACATGAAATTATTCTCATCTGGAAGCCAGAGTCGTATGCCGTTTTTCTCTAAAGCTACTACTGTTAGAAGGTATTGTTGGTTTGGGGGGTCGGTGGCATACGACCACCTATAAGCCCAGCGGACAATCAAGACACTTCATTTGTCAAATTATGATAAGTTATGAGGGAACAAATGATTGTACATACATATCGGAAAGGCATATTAATTTGGATTGGATCAAAGATAAGCGGCTCAGGATAGGTAGTTACTTTTGCTCTAACCCCGGCGAGTAGTGCCGTAGCAGTTACTGTAACTGCTGCAGAAGACTTTAAAAGATGCAAATTCAACCTTATTAGTATTTCCATCTATGAGCCGTTTTTGGTTGAAAAACTAGGATCAAGGGGTCCGAGTGCTCGCTTACTTTTTCGGGACAAGTGATTAGTCTACCCTTCACGTGACCCGTTGGTGTATGTCCCCTGGCATTCATGGCAATTAATGATCAATTATGAATGATTTTATTTATATAAGAAGGTTTGTGCAAACACTTTTACACGTCAATCATATATTTAAAACTAGATGAGGTCGGCGTTTTCCATCTGACTACTCTGAGAAGAAAGGTCGAAACAAACACAAGTTCACAATCTCTTTTAAAGTCCAGACATGATCTTGGTCAGATCATATGAAGACCATGTGGATTGGAGTCTGAAATGGTCATTTGACGAAAGAACTGCACAGATTGAGTGGATCTGTCCAAGAGTGAACACATTCCTTCATAAAACAATCATAAATCTTATATAAAACTTTTTAAGATGAATTTAGTGTTTTGAAATATGATTTCGTGTGAATTCATTTTGCAATTCTGCGCAAGGTTAATAGATGAGGTCAATTGATTGGTTGCGGTTATACGGTATGTGTGAATGTCCACGGTTAACGTTAACCGCGTTTAGCGAAGCTTGAGGCAATAACTGTTAAACGCCAATTAAGTTGGAGCAGACTGTAGGAAAAATACTGAAGGTGGTAGTTATCGATGGTTTTAAAGTAACCGCAGCTTTACAAAAACTGGATCATTGAATTGTACATAATTATAAAATGCACAATTTTTGTCTGTTGGTGTTATTACTCCACCATTCAAGTCTAGCTGATTATCTGAGAGCATCGAAATACTGTTTTGAGTATTGAGGTTAATTTTTAAATCCCTTTGGCATCAGACCCATAGTACAGTCCGTACAGTCAGCAACGAAGTCCAATAATTATAATGCTGCATAACTTCACCTGTACACTTAATCAACCTTGACATCAATTGATTTATTAACTACATTTTAGCTAAGATTTAATATTCTTAAAAAAATATTCTGTTCCTATTTTAACTCAACGTTTTGGTCAATAAGTTGCTCAAGAAAATTGGTCAAGAAAACTGAAATAGTGTAATGCGTACCGAAAGACCTCCCACAAGGTGGACCGATGACCTTGTGAAAGCCAGAGGAATCCGCTGGATACGGGAAGCAAAGAACAGGTTGAAACGACGGGAGGCCTATGACCAGCAGTGGACGTCTTTCGGTTGAAATGATGATGAGAAAACTGAAATAGTACTCGATTTTTATTGCTGACCATACCAAAATCGCTGACAGACTAGAGAAAACACCTTACGCAAAGATTCCAGAAGTTATTTTCATATAAATCATTATACCAGATAGTCGGTCAGACAGTACCTACACTAACATTCGGATGTGTATGAGTAATCTCCATTTTCGTGAATTCATGCTACAAAAAACATTGGCACAGTCACAAAATACCAACTGCATAACTTGCATAATTCCTGCAATACTTACTCAGGATAATATGGAAGGCTTTCAAGCAATTTTCTTCACGTTAACCAGTAAATTATAAATGTGGTAACCGAAGAAATGTTGCAAGCTTGGAAAACCACTAAACTGTGGGGTCTTAGGGCAGATGACGTAATCACTGGAGAAATGGTGACGTAAGCAGCGGAAAAAGTTTGTCGCCATTTAAGGTGATAATTTAATGAGTCAGCTTTGGGTGATAACGTTTAGAGTTTAATGTGGTGGTGTAACTTCCGTTTTCCATTCTTAATGGTATAAGAATCAGCTGATACAGAAATACTGAAGCTTTAGATTGGACTGCTAAGACCTACCATATTCTAATATCAGACCTGTTTCATCAAGAGATTTTTTTTTTGAGCGTGGGTTTACATCAAAAAACTTCTCCCGCTCTGGGTGGAATAGAAGGGCGTGTCAGACTTTGACTGACTAAAACCCAACCGTATTCCTTCATTTGCCTGTGTGCTTAGGGCCACGGTATCTCTTTCGAACAATCCGCGCCCCTGGCAGTTCTTCAAGGGATTACGTGATTATGTGCAAAATGCCTACTCATAGTGCACGCACATTTCGATTATAGCTGATGGTAGAGAAGATATAAATATATGTATAGATGATGGCAAGAGGCATAAATATGGACTCCGGGCTGCTTCTGAGAAATTCCTAGTAGAAAAAACAAATAGTACAATGCCCGACCTGCACCCTAATTGAATCTGTTTCGTTTTGAAACAGAGTGCTAAACCCTTGCTTCAGATGTTCTAAAAATGTGTCTGCTCAACAACGTTGATAACGCAATGAATATTGTTGAACTATCAAAATTAAACAGATGATTAATCGTATGTTACGCAATAAGGGTGCTGGGATTCGAACGAAAGCAGCCTGGAGTCTGAAGTCGTGCCCGGTTCATGACAATAGGCTCGCCCCCTATTTCATGCGACTTAATATAACTGACGAAATGTGGGTGTACTGTATATAGGTAGGTACATCTCTGCCGAACCCTTTTGGGAAATAAGGCGTATTGTTATCTATTACTTGTGTTAAGAGAGCTGGTGAATTCCGACTAAAGGCTTTTTCAAACGGACACGATGCGATACTTGTAGAACAATTTTATTCTCATGAAGTTTTCGTAGAAATTGTTCAACGAAAACGTTCTGTTCTGTTTGTGGGAGTCTTAAAGCACGCTAATGAGGCAGCAAGAACTTGCAGTTCTGTTATTACGCATACTGTCATACAGGAAATTAATTTCATACCAATTTTCTCTGCACCAAAAATGATCATAAACCTCCATATTTAGTTTAAGTAAAGTGTTACACGAACGGGGAAGGCCGTGTTAAGATGATGTTGCATATGTGTGACTACTGACGTAAGATCGGTCTTACGTCAGTAGTCACACATATGCGTAGAGATGTGATACACATTTGTTTTCTTTCTTTCTTCAATTAATGAATTTATACGGCATATCTACCCAAATGTCCTTTCTTTGGTACTGTTCGTCAAGTTTTGAACTCCTCAAGTTTTGAGTTGAGCTGCATGATTACTGATAAATGCGTGCACTGATTGGACATGTCCACTCAATCTGCGTAATTCTATCCTGAAAAGACCATTTAAGACACCAATCCACATGGTCTTCACATGATCTGACTAAGATTATGTCCGGACTTTAAAAGAGACTGTGACCTTTGAGTTTGTTTCAGCCTTTCTTCTGAGAGTACTCAGATAGAAAACAGCGACCTCATCTAGTTTTAAAAATGTGATTGATGTTTAAAAAAGTGTTTATACAAACCTACTTACAGAAATAAAATCATTGTACATATATGTAGACTGTATGCCAGTCGGTCTCGAGGCGGTGATATAACTGAGTGTGCAGTTTTCGGCAATAGGTACTTGTTTTATTTTGGTGACGTTCATGTTTGAGTGTCTTAGTTTCTTTGTAGAGGTTTCATATGTGAAACTTTGTAATGTATGTAATGATTGTGACCCACATCGAAGCCAGGTCATCCTTAGTTATTAAATAAACCTCCTTTCATCAGGAAGATGATCAGCAAGAAACCAGTATGGTAAAGCGAGGTAGTCGCATCAATCAATATGTATCTACTCAAAGGTAGTTTTTGTAAAAGCTAAATAAAATTTCACTACGTTTTATACAATTGAAAACGAAATTTAAAAGTTTTTTTTTTATTACATACATTACTGATTTGCGAACATGATAACTTTTATGATTTTATTTTTTGAATTTTTATTATGAATGATGATTTGATTTGATTTTTGTACTGACTAACATAGTTTTAAGACCTTTGTTATTAACAACTATTATAGAGAAACAATTATTACCTAAAGAGTAATATAATTAGAAGTAAACAAAAGAGAAACCGATTTTAAATATAATACAACACCAGTCAAAACATTAATTATTCAACTATGAGGATGAGCAGGTGTGACATAACTTGATGAGTAACATCTGTGCAGGTGAAGAAACAGGTTGACCGTAATCTAAAGACTGAGCCATAAATATAAATAAGGAGTATCTTAACGATTATAGTGAGGAATAGTAAGGGATTATAGCAAGCTTATGTCTGTTTGTTTGTGTTTGTAAGCCGATTTGTTACGATATATGGGCAAGTGGACAAGTGGACACAACAGGAGTGCTTATTGAGCAAGATAAGATTTAGACTTATGAATATAATTTTGTCCTAATGTTGCAAATTCACGCACCTTTTGTATTGCAACTACAAGACATTGTGTTAGGTCTGTTTCTGGTCAGATTATGGCTATGGGTATCTTTTAGTTGTGTCTGTAACCTGCACTTAGTCGAAAGTGATTTATTTCACAAAATTATAAGGTAGGTACCTAATAATTTTGAAAAATACGTGTTATGCTTTTTTTTTTTTTTTTTTTTTTCAGGGTGGGAAATCATCAAATGACTTCTCCCGCTCTGGGTGGAGCAGGAGGGCGTGTCAGACTTTTACTGACTAAAACCCACCCGTGTTCCCTCAGTTGCCTGTGTGCCAGGGGCGACGGTATCTCTTTCGAACAACCCGCACCCCTGGCAGGCATCGGCCCTTGCGGACCCCACCAGTCCGGCGCACCAGGACACATGGCATGCCGTGACCACCCCAGGAACCAAGTAGCACAAGGGCCCTAGACTACCCTGGCACCCTTGGCACCCTTGGTCCCCCTGCGACGGGTCAGCGCAGTGGCCCCGCCGCCTACCACTTCTCGGCCGCAGAGGATAGGGAGAGCGGCCAACGCTATACCGACACTCCTCTTCCCCTGCGGCCCCACCGCGTCCGCCATCAAACGGTGGCGGCCCCGTCCAGGCCACGGAAGGGAAGAGCGCTACTCAAAAGTACCGGCACTCCTCCTCCGCCGCAGCCTGTAACCCTCAGCCGCGATGCCTCCCATTCGACATCGCGGCCCGCCTTAGTTGCAGTGCACCTCACCGCAACCTACTTTTTGGCCGCTACGTCGTCGGCTTGGAGACCAAAGCCCTGACGAGCGGCCCCACCTTGGGGTTCCTCTTCGCTTCACCGTGGGAGCGGACCACGGCTACTGAGCCCCCCCGCAACGACAATGCGGGAACCCACTGGGGGGGATACGTGTTATGCTGTCGTATATTATCCCACGGAATCATACTACTACGTTTAGTAGATCTTTTTAAGAGCAATATCTCCGTATTGCATAATTTTCATATATCTCTGTTGGTTTAAACGCTGCGCACGCCACTAAAGCTCTTAGTCACCATGATTCTTTCCAACATCTTCAATAATCGTCGTCGTATTTCAGCCAATTTACACAAAACCTTCATGAATTATACCTTTCTCATGAATTACTCCGTCTATTATACAAAAAAAAAACATGAAAATCCGTTCGGCAGCTTTTGAGTATGCCGTGTTCAGACAGGCAGAAAGTGCCCCTGCCGAGACTGCCTGGATCTCTAATGCACAATCACTTTGTTAGTCAGTCTGGGAAGTTTTTTGCACCCCAGTTTGCCTGAATGTCCTACTTACATTTTAAGATGTACATTTCATTTTGAAAGCTCAATAAGTTCATATCACTGCCCCAGAGATGGCTCTGTATACAGGCATTCATTTTACAGATTTATGAGTGTGAAACCTGAAATTTAAGTGCCAAGAAATAAGTAACTAAAGCATCAAATCGATTGGTTACCCCTCATCAATAAATGACACGTTACGGAGCGTGTCATCGAATCTATTGGACCTTGTTACGTCACCAAAAGATAGTAGTACGAACATCTCTCGTAATTGGTTGCGTCACTGTTGTAGTAAAAGTACTGGTGGTCAGTTAAATGTTTTGAAGTAGTTGTCTTTAGTATTTTCGTCGGCTAATTAAAACAGTCTGCTTGAACGTACATAACTCAAAGAAAAAAAACCTTGATTACGGACTAAACTGCACAGTTTTAAATGAAAAGCTTTTGTTTTTCTAAACATCGGTGGCTAGTATTTTCATGATTCGTCAAGCTGTTTTTTTTTTTTAATACGTTGCCCCACACTAGGAATTTCTCCTGTATTGTGGGTGCGTTTACAAACATTTAAACTCACATACACAAACAGCCAGACCCGGAACAACTACTTGTAGGTCATACAAATATTTGTTCCGTGCGGGAATCGAACCCGCGACATGCAGCGCAGCAGTCAATCGCTTAACCACTGCGCCAACTGTGCTGTGTTTTTATACATTACTGTAATTCTTTTATTAAACATTCACGGCCTTATTCATAAAAAGTTATCGAACATCTAAATACTTGCTAAAGTCTGGTTTTTCATTGAGAAACCACACTTTAGCAACTGTTTATATGTTCGATAACTTTTATGAATAAGGCCGTCAGTATTTATCGTCTTCCTACATACCTTTTTTTATCGATCTATGCATGTTCACCACAAAAGTTTTAGTCTCAAACCATAGACACGTTTCCGCACCAATAGTACAACTTTTGACACCGTCTGTACTTAATAGCCAATAGGAAGTTACGCAAAGCCTTTGACCGTTTGCATCGTAAAACATGTGAATTTGTGGTCGACACTTGACACTTCAACGATATAGTGGCACCTGTGTTTGTGATGGGCAGGTTGCACAAGCTGTGATATTATATTACAATGTGATGTTTTAGAGCTTTAACTCGTGCTAAAATATAGAAGTTCCTTCTAAAGTCTAGATTATTTAATCAATCAATCCAGCACGATGCATGATTATCACCGTTCAGTGTTTAGTCTGAAAACTATTCAGTAAATTAACAATCCACATTAGATACCTACAAGAAAAAACCTCACTGTTACTGAATCTGTGATTGTTCGATTAGATGCTGGGTATTTATCAGTAGCTAGCATAATGGAGCCATTGTAAATTATATTTTTTTTATCTTCGAACGTAAGAGTAGAATTTAATACTGTTAGAAATTAGGAATAGCGCTATCTATTGAAAAAGTGCTGCACTACCAAATCAAAACTTAAATGTTAGGAGCACAACGAAAGTGGTAGTCGTAATAATTCTTCCACTATCTAACAGATGGCGCTATTCCTAATTATACTAAAGCGCCATCTTTCTACTTTCACCATGAACATAATTCCCGCCATTTCGATATTTTTTATTTGTAAAATGTTTAATTTTTCTTTCTTTTTTTACAGAGTTACAAAGAAAAAGACGCTGGCAAGGTGGTAGTGTATACGACGACGATGGGCATCGTCCGGGATACGTACCAACGATGCGTCCTCGTGAAGAAAATCCTGAGGAACTTACTGGTGAAGTACGAAGAACGGGATGTCTTCATGAGCATCGAGTATCAAGACGAGATCAGGGACAGGATGAATAGCGACCAGATCTTGATCCCGCAACTGTTTCTTGATGGACAGCATATTGGGGTGAGTGAATCAATATTAAATGTTATTATGTAGTTGTTAGAACTCAAATTTGTACTAGGTACTAGCGTCTGCGTAAAACGTCACTTCGTCCGCGTAAAATTTATTATTTTAATATAAAATATATTCTATATTATCGCATCGCCCTCCCACAATATTACTTCGTTTTCTCTAAGCTTTGCTTCCTTTTAACTTAGCTCCTTAGGGTCGTAGCGTGATGTTAACTAAAACCTTTCTCAAGAAGGGCTATTAAATGCAAAAAGGGTTTTTTTAAAAAACTCCAAAGATTACCTTCCCCGCCCTACATACAAACTTACAAACAAACTTACCTCATCATATTATTAGTATAGATTGAAGGATAATATTTTAAAATATATATCCTTCATCTACTGATCTCTCTGTTGTCAGGATAACGACTACATACCTATGAAATCCATTATCTCCAAGCTATGCGGTCTATGAAGAGAGTAAAAAACTCCGAATATACTAAATACATATAGGTATTACATTTCTTATAGGTATTAATTATGAAGGCACCCATATAAAATAAAAAAATGGGGGTTCCTGTCTTCAAAAAAAGTTACCTGCGGATTATGTGTCGTTTTTTGTTATTAGTATTTATACTGGTTCTTGTTAAAGAAAAAAATAGTTTGAAAATGACCCGAAATAAAACATTCAACCTCCGATTTATGAATTAATAATTTTAGACAAAGCCCTTATTTAGCTCACTTTCCAAGATATTCTGATTAAGTTTTTGGGTCATATTGCAAAGGAGGGCAAAGACCCTATTTACCTCTGCGCTATTTACAGATTATGAAAATTTAATAAACTTCTCTCAACTGTTTTGTCTTGGGAAGACATTTTCATAGAGCTATTTAAGGGGATTTTCAGTCTTTGAAAACTTTCCATAACAGACTCTGCCAAAGTTTGAACGAAATGTTTTGTTGTTATAGTTAAACAAACGTGTTTTGAATTGGTTCGACCATAAATTGTTAATGAATGAAAAATGGATTCGAATTTAAACTGCACTTTAGCAAAGCAAAGTTAATGAAACCTTTTTAAGCAAGTGTATACAAATTGAAAGCCGTAAGAAGATTTTACTTAAGAATTACCACCTTCTCGTTCTTAATTCAATATAAATAAATCTTAAATTCACTGACAGGTCTATAAGCATGAAATTTTGCACAAAGGTTTCTTTTATACCCCTCTCTCTCACATGAGGCTTAACCATAACTGGCGCAATGTAGATGTACTCGGCCTAAACCCTTTGGGAATACAACTACATGTTATATAGTTGCTTTTAAAACGGACGTCAACACTAAGGAAGGATTTTTGAAAAAAAAATCCCTAAGGGAGTTAAATCGGGGATAAAGTTTATATCGAGGTTTAGCCGCCTAAGAAATCCCATCAAATCAAATCAAAATATTTTATTTCACATAAACCTGTATGGGCACTTATGAAACGTCAGAAACTAGGTGCACGGTTCCAATTTGTTACTCCCTATGGAGAAGAGCCGGCAAGAAACTCCACGGTTACTCTTTTAAAAATCATCAGGCAGGGTTTGTTTTCTCAATAAAACCCTACATAATCTGCCTATAACGGTCTTATTGCTGGGACATAAGACTCCTATCTGTGAGAGAAAGTGAGCCACCACTCCATCCAATTCACCACTTTGGCCCAGTGCTGGTTAGTAGGTGTCACATGTGGTCGATATTTTGGTTCAAGGATATACTTACGGTTTTCTCGTGATATTTTTTTCTTCACCTTTTTGAGAGCAGTGGCGGCGAATTAATTTACACTAAATAAAACGCCTGTCTGGGGTCGAACTTACGACATGGAAATCGAGGCAGCTACCATTAAGGCACCACTGCTCGTATATAATAAACCCTTATTCTAATAAATTAGGTCGCTATCAATGATTGTTCCTTTTAACAACAACATCAAACTGACAAATATTTCAAGACAAAGTACTACAATAAGTTTCAAACAAGCAACTTTTCCTCAATTGGATCCTCATTTTGACAGCTTTTCAAATTCAATACTAATACAAAAACAACCGCTTTCAAGGATTTCAAGGCCTCCGAAGATTTACAATACAACCACAGATTATGATCGTCCTTCAGGATTTACAATAACAGAGAGAATCCTTGAGACATTTCGAGGTCACTTCTCCTGAATCTAAGCCTTAATCTTGCCTAAACCGAAATTATATTCTGATAATGATTAGTACATTTAATTTGAGATGCTTTACTTACTGTAGCGAATAACCTACTTCGTTAGTTTAGTCTGATTCAAGCTCTATGGCGGGTCCACATGAGGCGAGTTGCTGCGCAGTAAGCCCACAGACGTAATAAAATCGCGGCAGAATTTATTCGCGTAATGCATTTTCAACGCACTGCTTAGCGCCGAGAATTGACGGATCTGGGACACTTGCGCGAAAGACATTTGCGCGAAAGACACTTGTGCGAACCCACATGCGCGAAAAGACATTTCCGCGCATGGACTTTTGTGCGAAGGGACACTTGCGCGACAAGATGTTTCCGCGAGTGGACGTTTGCGCGACTGTAGTTTTGCGCGAAAGACATTTGCGCGAACGTCAGTTGCGCGAAGGACACTTGCGCGAATCCGCTTGGGCGAAAGACACTTGCACGGATCCACGTGCGCGAACAGACAGTTGCACGAAAAAGTTGTGGATATGAAATTTCTTCATAACATTACGCCTGTATTCTATCAAAGGGTTGGGCAGGGGTGTAGCAGACTGGAAATAAAATAAAATGAACCAGACTGTAACAAGACCGCTACTTATGCTTCTCTCGAGCAGCGTCGTAGACGATGGGCCTTTGTCGTGTTAGGTGTAAACAAAAACGAACGTGTTATAAACTCAAATCACCACTGAGTTGCTAGAAAGTCACAGCACTGGTTAGAAACATTGAATCGTACCCAGGCCTTTTATTTTTTATTTTGATTGCCTGATAATGTTGTCAGAGAAAGCCTGTGGGATTTCAAGAGAAACCCTTAACAGCTTATGACGACTGTTTTTCTCCGAGGAAATTTTCTGCCTACTATATTGAGGGGTAACACCTCTACAAACTCCTGGAAGGTCATTTCGTTCGTACTTTCGATATTAATTCAACGCTAGGTTTTGTCATCTCCCTTTAAATTATTTACGAAAATGATATTATTATTCAAAGATTCAGAGTGCCCTTGGAGTTTCTTGCCCATTCTTCTCCATAGAGATCTACGTTCCACTACCTTGCTTTTTGAGTAACCGACCGACTCATTGAAAATTCAAAATGCCTTTGAATGGTTTAATTGAAATAAATGCTTTGAATTTGGGTTTGACGGGTTCAAATGAACAAACCAATCCACCGGCCTCGAGCTAACGTGGCGATCAATGTTCATGCCTATTTGTCTCTTCTCATAGAGAAAAATCATGAAAAAAGGCATCCCAACGCCCTGCAGTAGGACAATAAATAAGAAAGAAAGAAAACTATTTATTAGGACTTGTACAGGAAGATCACATAGGTACTAAACTAAACACAATCGTACAAAAATTATAAAAAAACAAACTTGGAAGTAAAAATGAAATAAAAATAAAACAGAAAGTCCTGCACGAAGCCAAAAGGCCTACCTCAGCATGATGCTGCGACATTTAAAAAGTGTCGCAGCGCTGGTACTCTGATAGGGCCCGAGCGATGTGATGTCACGGGCAGTTACAGTATAAATAAATAAATAAATATATAAATAAACTGGTACTTACTAAATTAAACGAATCTGTTACGTACTTTTCTTTTTGTTTTCGGGGGGAACCTTTATAAGGTACCAGGTTTTGGGATTTAGACCGAGGAGTTTGGGATATTTAGCTCACGTAACCCACCCTGGTGGTCACCATCTGCATATGGAAGGAATCTTTTCTTTTTTTTTGGTATAATTGTTATTTGGAATGGACATTTTAATGACAGTAATTCATATTTTTATTGACGAATTTATTTAATGACTACTTTGATATTGCTTTGTTTCTAAAAAATATGCTTTTTTAATTGTAATGATGCCTAATCTTTAATTAATAATAATGTTTTAATATGTACCTACACAATGTCTTCAGTGTAATTTTGATTAATATTATCGCGGTTTATGCACCATATCTTCCTACCAATTTGTACGCCACTATATGCGGCTGAACATGTTAGAACTTTATTTATGACATAGTAATTATCTTGCATGTAATGTATCATGTACACCATGTTTAAACAAATAAAAAAATCTTATCTTATCTTAAAAAGACCAATCCGAAACCCCCTCTGTGCAACGGCTGTTACAGCACATCTCGATCTGGTAGATACCACCGCGGACAATGACAGTCGACCACTTTTGAACCTTATTGTTTAAAGCAGAAGGGTGAAAAAGGATACCTACCTAAGAAACCGGCTGCAAATGCATCAATACAACAACTTGCTAATTTACCTTAGAAAAATTACCATGCTGACCTTTAAAATAGATAGTGGTTTATGGCGTGACAAAATATCGCCTACCTACTTGAAATTCTATGGTGTTTGTAAGCCATGCTAATACTCAACACTCACGGAATATTGCATTTTTTTTATACCATGACCCAACCCAATGTAGTCACATTGTGTTGACATATCTATGTACGCCCTTCGGAAATACGTACGTCACTTTAAGCATCAAAATAAGAGATTACATAATAAATTTAATTACCTGCTAAAATATTAGGATCCATTTTTCATGTCAGTTTATACCAAACAACAATAACATCACGTCTGAATCCTCCAAACGGTTTGGCAAAAATAGTAATTAATAGTACACCCACATTTCACCACAGTCCCATATCTATTTTCTTGTATTTTATGACGTTGAAAACTGCCTTTTATTGCCTATTTGAAATCAGTGATCCGACTTTGACTTTGAAAATGAGGGCAATCTAATGTAAACTAATTGCCATATGACTTAGGTACCTTATATTTAGGATGCACCAAATCACCGATACATTTAAACTAAATATTTTTTTATTTTTTTAAACATTGCCCCACACTAGGAATTTCTCCTGTATTGTGGGTGCGTTAACAAACATTTAAAATCACATACCTACACAAACAGCCAGACCCGGAACAAGTACTTGTAGGTCATACAAATATTTGTCCCGTGCGGGAATCGAACCCGCGACACGCAGCGCAGCAGTCAATCGCTTAGCCACTGCGCCAACCGTGCCGTCCTAACAATTTAACTAAAACCATTTTTAATTTAGTTGTAATCAAATTATTATTATAACACATACATCCAGACTCAGAACTAAAATCCATACGCCAATGGAAAAAAACCCTCCACACCGAAAAAGCAACTGCATCAACTTTACTACCAAAGACAATGCCACAGAAGCTAAAAACAAAACTAACTATCACTACAGTATTGCACTGAAATCGTCACATGTAGTCGTAACAGTGATGTACATGTTCCGCCCTATCTCACAATTAACTTAATGTTATAAAAAATAGACTTACCACAATGAGACCGCTCGTAGAGCCAGGCCATTAGTATAGGGCTGGCGCGTAAAAACCCGTAAATAAAATAGATTAAATTTTCGTACCTCAAAAAGTTAAAAGGAACCCTTATAAGATCACTGTCTTGTCCGTCTGTTTGTCTGTCCGTGTGTCACCACCGATTTTCTCAGGAACAGGTTGACCTAGCAAGTTGAAAGAACAATGTCAGGTTTCGGCTAACACTACTTTTAGAACTAAATTAACACGGACACAAAGATTTTCCCTACAACAATTTAAATATAAAATTCTAACTTATTAAATAATATTTAGTTCTTTTGGAAAACTTCTCGAAAAGAAAATCATTATAATAAGTAATCATTTTACTAATCATGTTCTTGAATTACAGGTTTTTCTTTTTTAAATAAAAATGTGTCAGGTAGTTACATGTTCTGCCACTGTAATCGATTATTCTGAATAATTAAAGCGATTTACTCTTTACTTTTTATTTACCACCTCACAATTGTCTTTTATTATTATTATTATACCTAAATAATACGTTCATGGTGTTTATTATAAATACATTTTGTATTTTTTAAAGAAAATAATAATGAAATTCATGAAATCGATTTTCCTGATCTGTGTTCGATAACTTAATCGCATTATAATGGCAACCCTGTTAGGTTACGTCTTCTGCAGTTCTGTCAAGATCGCGCGCGCTTAAACTGTCAGTGAGTTGACGGTTGTTGTTGGCATTTTTCTATAAATGCGTTTGTTTTCTTCAAGAATTCCTTTGCGTTTGCGATAAAGACTTATTGTGAAATCCATACCACACATTTTGTGACAATGTCCCATCAGCTACGTTGTATTAATTGTGGTATAAATGTGTTTTTGTTTAATTTACTCTCTATAAAAATACATAACCTCCAATTTAAATTGTCTGAATAACTTCTTTTTTAGAAGTTCAGTATAAAAATGGGAATCGCAGAAAAGCTTTTGACATTAACTATACAAAAAATCGTAAGAATTTTCACTGTCCATGACAAATTAATATTGAGCCTAAGTTACTGTGGACATCTGACATTGTTCTTTATACCAGATACTGAAGTCCCTATTATGTGTATAAAAATCAAAGTTCCTGATTCAACACGATAAAAAGATATGGGCAAATTTATATTTTCGCGAAAACTTGTACCAAAATATTCCTTAATTTTCAACTTTTTAATTTTCGGAATTTTCCCATTACTTGGCTATGAGACCTTGCTTTGAACCAAAATTGACAATTCTAGGTCAACCGGAAGTAACCACCCTATAGGTTTTGGGTCGAAAACCTATATGGTAGTTCCCGTCGTCCTAGAATCACGAAATTTGGCAAAAAGCAAGGTCTTACAGCACAAATAAAGGAAAATTCCAAAAAATAAAAATAGTTGAAATTAAGGTAAATTTTAGGTACTTACAAGTTTTCGCGAAAATATAAATTAGCCCATATATTTTTTATTATGGCGGTATAATAAGTAAGTACGGAACCCTCGGCGCACGAGTTCGACTCGCACTTGACCGGTTTTTTTTTCATTATCATGCCAGAGACACTAATTTCTAAGCATAACAACAACATATAACATTATCCCAACTATGTTGGTATCAACTTTCAGTCTAACCAGTATTTTACATGGAGCGACTGCCTACTAATAGGCAGCGAAGCCCCTTGGTGTGGCTGTCAGACTTTCGGGCTCCTGGCGACCCGTAACGACTACCAAATATCCACGAATGAGAGCCGGGAACAACAGCTCACCGTGGTTTCCGAGACACGTAGGGGTCTTCAGAAAAGTCCTGACTGACTCATCAACGCCCAGCCCAAACTCTTGGACCTAGAAAACTGAAATTTTGCACAGAGGTTCTCTATAAAATGTAGACAAGGAATAAGGAAGGATTTTTCGAAATTCAACCCCTTAGAGGAGTTAAATAGGGGATGAAAGTACCACGAGGGCGAAGCCGCTGGCAAAAGCTAGTACGACTGGTATTACTTAACCCCTACCTCCCTACGATTACGAAAAATACATTTCGAAAATCTCCGGTTCAACCCTAAGTTTGCTAAAGTCATAACCGCAGGTAGGATATCCAGGCTTCCATTGCGCGCAGCTACCAGCTTTATTGCAACTGTCTGCGCCGCCAGACGTGCGCACTCACCTATCATTATACGTATGTATATATTGTTATATACTGGCTTGCTAGTTTAAAACATGGGGTAAAATGTGACGGGTGACAAGCGAGAATTTATATTTGACAAGTTCTTTGATACATTTTCAATGAGATCATTTTGGCATCTTTTGTCAATTACGTCGCATTGTCATTTATTATTACGTGAAGCAACCATTTTGTACCTCTTTTTACGGGAACGGAGGAGTGTGAATTTTGGCACAATTAAAGTTTATATGGAAAAGGAGTACAGAAAGCACTTATTTTTTTATGATCGAATTTCGTATTTTTTTATTGTGGTCGAAATTCAACATTTAGGCGACCACTACTTATAACACAGAGTCGTAGCGGAGTTGGACATATGTATGGCAGAACACACTAAAGGTTCATATAGTCTTTCAACTCTTTGTCCACTCCGAATTAAAAAAACAGCAGAAAAAGGTTCTTGGATGGTTGGTGGTTTTCTTTTTCTTTGTTACCATTGCAAACCAATGCTATTTACAGCTAACGTGCACCCTAATTGCGCAACGCACGATCAATCATAATCGGTTTCATTTTGACAGTTCAAAAATGTTCATTGCGTCATTTACGTTGTTGAACAGACATTTTTCGAACATTTATTTATTTATTTATTCACAAAATCCACAGCTCTTTAACAATTTCATATAAGATAAATAAACTAATCTTACAGCCAATTACGGATTTACAATTTAATAACTACACTTATTTTATGCATCAGAAAACAAACAGGATGTCATGCACAAGAACAACAACACATAACACAACACAACAACAACAACACACACAACATATGAAGCAATGGATTAACAATCTGTTTCAAAATGAACCAGATTATGATTGATCGTGTGTTACGCAATTAGGGTGCTGCTTAGACATAAAATAACAATAGGTACCTACGTCTGAACTCAGAGGTACATACAATCTATCTACTGTCTTATACATACAATAAAAAAGTATTCACAGTAGATCGTAGTACAAAAGAACAGATCAAATATCTAATTGATTAAGTTTCAATCTGTTGAACAGCCACGAGAACTCACACAGACACAGCCCTGTCTGTTTGTTTGTTGAACAACATGCACAAATTTATGCTAGAACAAACAAAACTGAAACTGCATTATTATGTGTATAAAATGTGCTTATTTCAAGTTAAAGTTGTTGCTCTTTGGGGCTCGAGTAATGCAATAATAAACAAGTTATAACATTATGAAACATCACGCCTATTATATTTCCTGAACGGTTTGTGGCGGCATCTACTACTGCCACATGCCAACTACGCCACATGCGAACATCAAAAAACTTGAAACACAAAAAGTGATGTGACACCATCTACTATGTCACATGCGAACTACGCAAGACTTGACGTCACACTATTCCTACATCGCGCAATCAGAGTTTACCGCGCGACTGGCATATACAGGAAAAGTTTTTTTTTGTAAAACCGACGAAAAATTTCTTCGCTGGAGGGCTCTAGAATGGTATGCTGAATTGATGGTTAAAGTTTGCGCACTGAATATAAACTTTTCTGTATTTGACGTCCCGACATCAACCGTCGGGCAGTAGCCCACCAGACACAACACCCGTCTGGTCGGAGGATCCTCCCTTTTCTATAGAGTATGAGTGGACTTCACACCCTGTTCCTCATACCTCTATAGGTTACGCACAGGTTCACCTATTGTCATACTCCTACCTTTATCCCAATTTATTTGGGGCCCTCGCAACATGTCTTTTCCCTCCACACTTCTCTATTAGTCCTCATGTTCACATGTAATACCCTTTCTAACCGTATCATCATTCACACAGTCCATCCATCATTTCTTTGGTCTCCCTCTACTCTTTTATCCATCGACATTCATGCTCATAACTTACGTCACGAGACATTTTCTTCATTTCTCCGTATATGGCCCATACCATGACAGAAAATTTCCACGGAACTTTTCTGTAATCAGTGCCAGTTCCATACTTCCTCTTATGTACTCATTTTATCCATTCGTGTAGCATCACACATCCCTTTTAACATTATCATCTCTGCTGCATACAATGGCCTTTCATTCCCTTTTGTCACCCAACATTCTGACCCATAGAGGTGCATCTATTTGCCTAGCCTTATCTACAATTAATGCCAGTGTTGTACATAAAGCCTATCTGACCTCTACAACCCAGTTACTGGGTAAAATAATATACCTTGGCAAGACTGGTTGTCAGACTTTCGGGTTTCTGACTACCCATAACGACTCTCAAATTTCTACGATCTCCAATTAACAAGTCGGCACAGTCGTACAGCCGTGCTCTTCGAGGCTCGGAGGTGTCTCAATATATAATGGATGGTAACCCATCCACGAACCGACTTTAGCAAGCGTAGCTTAGCCTTAGACAACCCGTGCAGCTGTTATTACTTGGCTAAATACCTAGAACGTTATACTTGGTTTAAAAAATGAAATTCAAAACGAAATAATTTAAGTTGAAAGGAATTCACATTAATTGGTGCATACTCAAATTAATTGGACATTGCGACACGTGTACATTTTGTAAATTGATGCCTAAGTACAACGAAAACAGATTTTCAATTTAAGTTTTTATTTTCATGAGAATAAAATTCTCCGTTCTGCAATTTTTGCCAACTCCCATAAGAAAAAGGCGTGAATTCATGTATATCATAATGACTACCTCCAAGACAGTCCTTTGAAAAAAAAAAAAAATTTAGTATGTTTTTTTTTAAACCACGGCCACAAAATCCACTTCGAAAGGTAAACCACAAAACGAACTAACTTCCTTTTATGACCCTTTCAAATTTTATTAGTTACCAACTAACGAAGAGCACAATTTAATTGGTTCAGTCCATCGTTAAACGTTGCAACCCAACACTATGTAGTAAACGGTTGCTACCCACGTGTGTTTTTAATGTAAAACTGAAAAGAAGCAGCCAGTATTTTTGTGATCAATTTTTCATCTACCGAACCTTTTTCTGCTCTTTTTAAGAGGCAGAATATTCGGCGAAGTAAACGAGTTATGCAAACTGAATGAACCCATATGGTGTTCTGCCAAATGTCCAGTTTCGCTACGGCTCCGAGCTTTTGTCAAAAGATGTCAAATTGAAATGTAATCAAAGAAACTTGTCACCTCAGGTCGGTCGGTCGCTCTCAGTTTTATTTATGAAGCACTGGATTTGTATCCAACTAATAAATTCAAAGTTAGACCATTTCTTACTGCGTGTTATGGATAACCAAGTCATCGATGGACACACTGAAAAGGGTCTGGAGGAACAGAGATCTTACAAAAGCCACCAAGATCCGGCTGGTTCAAACAGTGGTTTTCCCTATGTTCCTATACGCTGCTGAGACGTGGACGCTTCACGATGTCGAGAAGAAAAAGATGACGCTCTGGAAATGTGGTGCTCGAGAAAAATGCTTGGGGTATCGTGGAAAGAGTTTCGCACCAACACCTCAATACGCCAAGAACTTAACATCAAAAAGGCTCTATCTATTCTGGTCCAAACGCGCATCCTCAAATACTTCGGACACGTCTCGAGGCGTGACGGTGACTCTATAGAGCGCCTTGTCGTGCAGGGTAGAGTAGAAGGCACTAGATCACGCGGACACTCACCCATGAGAGGGACTGACTAAATAAAATCCGCAGTGGGCGATCCCTTGTATAAGTGAACATGACATTCCAAAAATCAGAGTAGATGGCGAGAAATCGTGAAGCGAATTACATCAGCCCCTAGACAAGAAATTTCATGAGAACCACGACCGCTCTGACAAGAATGTTACGAAGAAGAAGAGAAGTTATGGATGACCTTTACTGCATCTATCCATACAATAATATTCATCGGTTTCGAAAAAAAGTATTTTCTTAAATTACCTGCCCGGCTATTTGTAACCGTTCGACAGGCTGCCGTGTCGATTATGCCGATTTTTGACTTCCTGGTTTGTCTTACTCCCGACTGCAAACTGGGAAAAATAGTGGTGGTTTATTTATTTGGTTCTTTCAAAAAGTCCCGATTTCAGATTGGTGAACAGCCTTTAGTATTAGTATTATTATGTAAAAAAAATTACGGAACGAAGGTGCTTGGGTCTCACAACACAGAGAATCCTAGTCTGAAGTCTAGGAATTCAATCCACTTGAATATAAACTTAGCAAATAGCTTATTCTTTAGAGGACTTTGTTGATAACATTGATTGATGGTCGATTTGGTATCGTATCATTCGATACGCTTCCGTCGTGAATATCTATGCTGGTGTGAATAACGCCATTATATTGATCTTCGAACTTGTAATGTGCAGGTGATGGCAGGAAGATGATGTCAGTGTAGTTAAATACTTCCGCCTATCCATATCTGAGAAATGCCTTTAATGGGGAGGATGGCTTTGCATGCCAATACGTAATATTATCACCTGTAGCATCTTATCAATAAAAAAACTGTTCTAACGATACTAGTAAAACAAAATAGCTGTTCCATATATACCTACATACATTTGACTGCGTAGGTGAAACAGGTTTTTTTTTTATATAGCCGGCGAATAATGTCTATGCTGGGTGTTCTAGAAATATGTGCTGAATTTATGGTTTCTGTTTGTGTTTCGACACCCTTGCCACCAGCCGAGACATGAATCTAGTTATTAGTCTCTTCCTTTTTCACAAAAAAGCTTCCTAGAGGGAGTTGGCCATAATCCACTACGCGGTGCCAGCGCGGGTTAGTGGATTTCACATGCCTTCGAATTTTCTGGTTACAAGACATGTCAGTTTCCTCATGATGGTTTCCTTCAACGTTTTGCGATTAGTAGTGATGGAATTACATACACAAAGTACAGAGTCCTACGACCACTCTCAGAAAAAAGATACTAAAATAATAATCCTTACAGCTAGAAGACCACACGTGACTACAAATTACATCTTTACTCCCTTAGAAAAAAAAAAAACTACTGAAGAAGGTCCCTATTCCTAATCAATTGAAAGCCGATCCAATCTTCGTTCAGGCGTTAAAATAAATACAGTTAATTGTATCAAACACTGCCTTAGAGGTGTGTGTGAGGTTTATGTTGCTTAGCTGGATTACTGGGAGAGGATACCGTTAGAGGGAGACAGTTTAATTTTTAGATATTTTCATTCTCTTGTTATCCTGTTTATCATACTTATTTAGATATTTGTTACTCAATCATGCAAAAACAGCTAACTGGTTTTGGACGAAGTTTGGGAAACAGATAGTTCATAACCTGGATTAATTAACACGTAGGATACTTTTCATCCTGGAAGTACGGTTCAAAAATCGCTAGCAAAAGCCAGTTATTATAATCCACACTGTGCCGCTTTCGTCCGTATGCATATGCGTGCTAGTTATTGCATTTTATTCTAGAGATTCAGAAGATTCAGCAAAACGCTTAGCCTTTATAAGAGAAGGTTTGGAATGGAACTTTAATATGTCCTCTGAATTAGAAATATTGTTATTTCTTTCTTATGTTGTTATTTCTAATTCAGAGTACAAATTGGTTTCTATCAACACGTCTTGTTTTCCTGCACTGATTTCCTTATCAGTCTGATTTATTCAAATATGGGAGATTAATATGGAACCTATTTCATTTATTCTATGAAAATCAGAGATCATTCACTATCCATATCACAGTGAACGATTGACCAAAAGGAACTAAATTACCATGGTCATGTCAAAATTATACAACATGGAGGAAATCTGCTCATTTTTATGCGCACTCCGTGATGCCGAGGGCACTGTTACTAACATCTGTTACGGCTTACTAACCTTCAATATTAATCATGTTTATTCATAAATGTCATGTTTTAAAAGGAGACACAATAATTATATCATTGCCAGTGATATTTAATTGCCCTATAATGTATTGTTGGTGATATCTTAAATTCTTGTTTTTTTTTTGCATTCAAGAAGATGGGCTCTTTTTCCGCTGCTGATATTTTGATTTAGTTGTATCAAAGAAACTTATATTTCTTCAGCGACCTTCAACACTGAACCATCGAAAGCTTTTAGCATTATCAGCCAATAACGTTCCCACTGCTATCACACAGGCCTCCGCTCTGTGAGAGAGAGTGGGCCGTAATCTACCACGTGGGTCCAGTGAGGGTTGGCAGATGTCACATGTCTTCAAATTTTTAGTTTTTCGAGCATCACACGGCCTCCACTGCTCCACCTTCTATTAAGTTATCAATGTATTTAAGTTTTCTCATAATATAAGTTTTAACTCGCAACATTTTCCGCGTCGTATTTAAAAAATTTCTACACCTAGTTCATACTACCTTAAAATGATGTTGATGAAGATGTTCTATCTTCAGTAGCATAGAAAATAGGTTATAAGTCAGTTAGCTTAGCAGCAGTTTTAGATGATATCTTTCAATATTCATCATCATTGTCCTGCCGTTAACCCAATTTATTTGTGGTCGGCGCAACATGTCTTTTGTACCTCCACACTTCCCTATTTGTCGTCATTTTGGTAGTCGGACCCTTTCTGACCATATCATAATTCAAACAGTCCATCCATCGTATCTTTGGTCTCCTCCTACCCTAGCCATCGATATTCATACTCAAAACTTTCCTCACGACATTTTCCTCATTCTTCCGTATCACATGCCCAAACTATGACTACAAATATCTTTTAAAGTTATGGTACTTTATTGACCATAAAATAAATAATTACACTTCTTGGTTCACTCTGTGCTGTCATCGACCAGCACGCGTATCCACCCTGTGTCCACGTGCATGTTTTGCCCTTGACCCCTGTCGTGCCATGCCGGTGTCGAGTTTGTTTTGTTTCCCTGATCACTTGGTGGAGTAAGTGGAGCTTGAAGAGTAGTGGTACTTAGCATGGTTCTTCATTTACCTATGTGGGGTTGAAAATTGGTGAGAAGTCTTTTCCGCTCGTGTTGACATGTGGTTGATATACGAGAAATTGATTGTCAGTAAAAGGTTTGCCGAATCGTTCTGGAGTGGCGACCGCGTACCAGAAGACGTAGAGTGGGAAGGCCTCCCACAAGGCTGACCGATGACCTTGTGAAGGCCGCGGGAGTCCTCTGGATATGGGAAGCACCAGACCGGTCGAAGTGGCGGAGCTTGGGGGAGGCCTATGTCCAGCAGTGGACGTCTTTCGGCTGAAATGATGATGATGAAAAGCTTTGTCATACAATAGGGTTGGTCGGATCTTGCAATTTGGAAGATATTGTGTTCCTTTTAGATAGAGGTTTTTGGCATTGAAAGGTTTTAGAAATTGGACTCCTGAATTCTTTAAAACATTTGCGGCCAAGTGGTTAAGACTGCGACTTTCAAGTTGTATTGTAGGTTCAAACCGGTGAAGGAAAACATCGTGAGGAAACCGGCATGTCCTAGAACCAAAAATTTGAAGACATGGGACATCTACCAATCCGCACTGGGCCCGCGTGGTGGATTACGGCCCACTCCCTGTCACAGAGAGGAGGCCTGTGTCCCAGCAGTGGAAACATTAGAGGCCTATAATGCTAAATTCGTTTAAGTTAGTTTGTAAACAAACGAAGTAAAGTTAGTTTTATTAATTGAGGACAAACAAGACAAGAATTACAAGAAGGGATTTCGACCTCAAAACAATTGAGGCCAAATTGTCACTTGGGTGATAAAAATCTGACAGTTTGTAATAATAATGTTTGCAACATGGAATACAAAGTACCACGTTTAATAGAAATATACATTTAAAGCTGTGATAGTCAACAGTAGTAGTTGTGTAAGTTGTTAAAATCATGAAAACAAACCTCTTTTATTTCTTCTTAATTTTTTTTTTGGGTTTCAAATCATGAAATAACTGCTCCCGCTCTGGATGGAGCGGAAGGGCGTGTCAGACTTTTACTGAATAAAACCAACCCGTGTCATATTATCCCATTGAATTACTTTTTCATGAAATAGTCATTCAATAAGATATGAACTTAGAGGGTTGTTTTGATAATTTTAATCATTATAATTGTAAATTGCAAAAAAAACGTAGGTTTTTTTTTTCTGGAAATGTATAGCTTGATGTGTAGCCGTGTGTACCAGCAAAAATGTCTATCTCTTCTGCTACAAGGCTAAGAGTGCGAGGCGCCCGCGTCAGGGGCGCCTCATTCAGCAGATTTGTGTGGGCACGAGGTACCGCCGCCGACCAATAAAGTTTATCGAACTTTTCGATATTTGAGCTTTGTCGGTACTGACTTGGTTTTGGAGATTTAACACTTCTTTTATTACTTAAACAAGCCCAAAGGTAGGTTAAATTAGCAAAAAAACTAATCTTTGTTGTCCTCTAACTTTTCAATGGGTTTTTTATTTTAGTATTTTGTTTCCGTGCAGACAATATTAATAATGATCCAAAATCATGCCATGTTTAACTTTTGACGTGCATTGTCGAACAGTGGAGTAATACACTCCCGAAGTTTGTATGGAAAAAACGTCGACTAGATGCACCTTAAGACTCAAATCCGGTCCTCCCGTTAGAAACTCCAAAGTAAAGACATTGTCCAGAGAAAGAATAAAAGTTGATGCCTTAATTACTATCCCAAAGCAATAAGAAAAGGCTGATTAAAAAAACTTTATCCTTTTAAAATACATAAAGGAAATGTAACAACTTTTCCGGAAACGGGCCTACGGAAGACGATGTGAACATTTATATTAAAACCAACATAATACACTGACCTACTAGAAATGAAACTTATAGCAACGAAGCCATTAACTCCGCAACTTAGAAAGTACACCTTACTTCTTAGTGTTAAGGTGTAAATTACAGTGTGTTTAAATAATAATTTCCCCAGAAGATTTTCTTGAATGGTATCATTATGCTTAAAGTAAAGAAAGTAGGTAAGAGTTAGTACTTACCGTCAAATAGATTAAGATCTTGAGTCGGTTTAAACGAGTTTTTATCGAGTTCAGTTATAGATTACTGTACTCGTGTAATCGTTTTTAGGATTCCGTACGAAAAGGGTGCCATTGGAACCCTATTACTAAGCCTCCGCAGTCTATCCGTCAGGGAGCTGTATGTCATGAACAGAGATCGGATATTCAGATGCATATTTACCTAAAGATAATTTTTAGCTATGAAAGTATTTAAGTGGCTTTATAAATTATTTGTAATATTTATTAAAAACCCCGGGATTTTTGGATTGCATAACTATTTAGATGTGTATTAATTTAAAATTAATGTTTAACCCGATTAAAATATGTGTATGTACTGGAGGAGGGGTGTTTTGTATTAGTTAAAACAAAAAATAAACAAATTACTTACATAAATTAAGACTTTTTCGATACCAAAGCGCATGTTATTCCATGTTAGCCAACATCTCAACTTTAGGTGAATATGCATCCGAATATCCGATCTCTGGTCATAAACCGTAATAGGGAAACAATTTTTGCAATTTTTGCATAGTGTGTTTCAATTTCCGCTGAAACATAAAATAGTAAAAATAAAAATTATACGGGGTCTTCATACAAGAAACGCGTTTTTTGCTTTGTGGTAGGTACAGAACCCTTCTCGTACGAGTCCGTCTCGCACTTGGAAGGTTTTTAATTGTTAAGGAAATAGCTTAATTTTAATAGAAAATTAAGAACAAAAATTACTACAGAAAAATTCAGGGGCTTCACTGTCGGTAGATGGGCCCACTCGACATTAGCTCAAAATTACGTCAAGTTCGTTTTTTTTTTTTCCATAATGTTATGTTTACATAATCACTAAATCTTCCAAACACTCGACTACCACCAATCTGGATAGATTACACTTATACCAATAGAGTTCAATTTGACAAAGCTGATTCTCAGCAATTCGGTGTAGGTAATGTCAATTCATCAGTGGTCGTTAACCCACCGATCACATCAAGTGGTTGGTTCATTACCTTAACAGTAATGCTTCTAGATAATTCCGTAGCCGTAGCCAGTATGATACTGAGTAGAACGTTTATCACTGTTCTAAGAAAACATGCGAAGTTTTTACATGGAAATTTTCCCGAGGGATCTAACAATAGTGTCTTATTGTAAAGCTTGATGCATACTGAAGACTGATGATTAATGGATTCTAATTGATTATGTTGCTTTTTTTGAAAAATGCAAAGGATATTTTTGAAAGGAGATAGCTTGTTGTGTTAATGAGGTCTTCTGGGTTCGGTTCAAGTTAGATAAAATGTTATTGGGTTTTGCATCTGGAATTTTTTAGTAGCAACCCAGTTTCTAGATTTGTGATCGGCTGATGATAAGGCTCACGCTACATTTTAAAAGTGGGGTGGGAGATGTCTTTCAGTAAGATACATCTCTGCCCAACTTTTCCCGGAATGCGGGGTGGTTTTATGTCAATTGAGGGATAGATTATAATAAACTCTTGGACACCAATAATAGTTTTAGTGCATCTCTAATGATTTCATATCACATGAAAAACATGGTTGTCTGTAAACTCGGTTTTTGGACGATAATTTTACGTGATAACGTCATAAGAAAACATTGATGAAAAATTGCATACTTTTATGAATTGAATTGAATTATTATCTCTGAACATTCATCCACTTCGGTCGTACCTCTCTATCGCTTGTTCCACGCTCTCGCCTGCACGCTCGGCTCAGGCAGAACGTGACAATAAGTCAAACTTTTTATTGCGTGCAGCCGGCGTTCATTGATTTATAAGACGTTATCACGTCAAAAATCCCTTCATAGTTGATGAAAGGCTAGAGGTAGATGATGCTTACGTAAAGCCGACAGTTAGGTTAAAGCCCCTTATTACCGAAAACTTCCTAAAATCAAAACTTTCAAAAATCAAAATCAAAATATTTTATTTCACATAAACCTGCATAGGCACTGATAAAACGTCAGAAGCTAGGTGCACGGTTCCAATTTGTCGCTTCCTATGGAGAAGAGCCGGCAAGAAATTCCACGGTTACTCTTTTAAAAATAATTGGCTTTTACAATGTTTTCAAATTACAGTGATAAATAGGTATGGGAGGACAGTGCAGGCCAGTCAATAAGTACCAGGTACTTAGAGGAATGAAAATACAGAATAGAAAATCGTCTACAAATCTAGTCTGTAAGGCCTACAACGTTCTCTCATTCAAAATATGTAAAAGAATCCACCTACATAAATAAAATGAACCTATTTGAACCAAGTGACATGATTTCCATGACAATCACTAATAAATAGTCAAAATTAAAATTGATGTATAATTTCAAATAATGACGAGAATATGTCAGACATTGTAAAAAAATAAAAAGATTACTTACTTACCAAAAACTTACAAAATCTAAACTTTTTGCACGAACGAAATTTAAATTTTCTTCATGTCATGTAACCTGAGGCTTATAATATTTCTAACACACGACATCTAACAATAGAAGTGGGTGTATAATGTGAGAAAATGACGTTTTTACAGAACCGATCACTATTATCCACTGCCATTACAATGTCAATAACCACAATTACCAGGAATTATGGAAAAGTTATGGCTAATCGTTTTTATCGACTGATGTGACCCGCACAATCCTATTTGAATCTGGCAGCCTTCTTTCCTTCATCCTGTATGCCCATTTTTGAACCTGTCCTGTCTTTTTAAACCCAGAATTCTGCGATCTATCGCTCTTTTGCAAACTGCAAGGGATATCTTTCCAATCCACTAACTGTATTAATTTTTATCGTGTGCATAATTACTTTTTAAGGTTATGGCTACTCAGCACACTCACAATGTAGTTGCGAGTTAGCTGCCAGTATACTTCTTTTTTATTTGACTACCTCAGGTAAAGCATACTGCTCTTTCTACAATTTATGTTCCTGCAACACCCTTGTGATGGTTGCAAAAAATCCTTTGAAAATCAATATGGGCAATTCAGGATCTTTTTACTGTGTGTTACCTTACTGTATACTATTGTCTGAGATTTGGGATCAAAACAGTTTACTTTTAGATCACATGGACCACGCCATTAATGTTTAGGAGCCCTATTCAATTCAAAGGGTCAATGGTGGAAAACCAGACCAATAGGTAGCTTGACCTATTTACTTCAGATCAGAAACCTCTTAACCTTGAAACCCATAATCATTAAAGGCCTCCATACTATAATCCTTTTTCTATCTTTATACCACCCACGAGCACTAGAAGCGGATAGCATAGCGTATAACAGTCCACATTAACATACAAACTAGAGCTAGCAAGATGGAGGTCAGAAAATGGATGAGCTGCGAAAAATTACTGAGCTGACACTAAATCTCTACGCTTTAAAGCTTGTTAGAGGCTATGATAGACAGGTATCATGGCTACAGTGCTAGAGAGTGATAAAGCCATACTATACAGGACGAATAGTATAATTCTCGTGCCCTAATCCCAATTAATGAAAGGTCGTCTTTCTAGCCATGTCTTATTTCACAAAGTCCATTCACTGTTTCTTTTATCCATCATCAACAACTCGACTTCACCCACTGCTAGGAATAAGCCTCTCTTTTCTTCATCACCATGCCCCTGTGCCAGCTTCATCTAGAATTGATAGCGATGGCAACACTGTCGTCCCTCCATTTCTCCGCCGGACGACCGATATCTCGTCATCCAGTCCTTGGACGCCACTCAGTCACAGCCTAACTTGACCTGTCGTCACTGACCCTTGCCAGATGTCCTGCTCTACTCCATTTGAGTTCCATAATATGCTTTTAGATATCAAAGACCATCGTACGGCTTCGTATCTCACCATTTGAAACTCGGTCTATTAGCCTGATGCCATGTTTTTTTATTCTTCCCCTACTCATATAGTCATGAACATTCATACTCTGAACCTTCTACATGTTCCTCATTTCTCCACATCGTATGACTAACTAAGACAGTTAATTTTCACAGATCGTATAGCATTATTCTATTTTAACCTAACTGTGATAGCTTCCTGATACGCCACTTGTAAGCTAGTATCGGGAAAATGAAGGTCAGGAAATCAGATCCGGATCTAGTTTTTACATATTGGGACTGTGATAAGAACGCGAACGTTCTTAAAATTACGTGAATTACTCCTCACAAGATACAGAGAGAATAAATAAAATATGAACTAATTACTTAAGTAGAATAATCGCTGGAGACGTTTTGACTTTTTAACCAAAATTATGTCATCTATAAGCCGTTCTGAAAAAATCTTCTTTCGTTTGAAAGGTTATATATTTATAGAGTGATTCCATATAAATTTGGTCAAGCTCAGAATTAGTGTGTTTTTTTTCACTTTTATTTAATTAGCTATTGAAGGCATACGGGAAAAAAATGGAATCGGTGGCAGCAAAAAGGCAAATACGAAACAAAAAACACTTTATAGGGTTTTGTTTTAGAAGTCAGTTTCTTATTATTAACTTTTTTAATTGCTTAAGTACCACATCCAATCACAATAACCTTTATTACTCCGAGCCAAAGTGGGATAAAGCTGATAAAACCTAGACCGTACAGAGGCCGTCGGAAACTGCATTACCGACGTACTCTGGTACCCGTACGATAATGCCCTGCTTACCGACGTTTCCTGGGTCTACCTGGCGTATCGTGTTTATGTTTTATTTTGAAATTACGCAGTAGCTTTTTATGAAATGGATTGTTAATTATACTTAACACTAATAGCAATCATAGCACTGTATAATCAGCCTATAATGTTCCCACTGCTGGGAAACAAGCCTCATTTCTGTGACAGGAAGCGGGCCGTAATCCACCACGCGGGCCCATTGCGGATTGATTGATGTTGCATGTCTTTGAGCTTTTGTTTCTAGGACATACCAGTTTCCTCAAAATGTTTTCCTTCACCATTTTGAGAGGAGTGGTGTTGAAATAATTTACACAAATTAAAACACCTGCCTGAGTTCGAACTGACGGCCAAGAACTCGTAAGTCGGGGCGTTACACGGGGCGTATGAGGTTGCAACATTTAATCATTTATAATTTTATTTTATTTGTTCAAAAATATACAACATTTTATTAGTATGCTGACACTTGTTACTATAAACAGATTTTGAACATCTGTGTCTGAACTAGATAAGAAATATTATCTGTATTATGGACTTTTACTACGATTTCTGATTCCCTTAGTGTACCTAAGTTCAAATACTAATTAATGGACATTAATATTCATGTAAGTGTTATTATTATTCATGACATTACTATTATTTAGTTAATCCTATGAGAGTAATAGTATTTATTCATTTGAAATTAGACTTACAACTTTTGTATATAATGAATGATGCAAAAGTTTAATGTAAGTCAAAAACTTAAGTAAGCTTTTAAATGCTAACTTCATGCTTGTTATTATTATAGCAAGCTTGAAGTCAGCCTTTATAAGATAGCTGAGTTTTTGTTTGTTTTGCCCATGTATTTGAAAGAACCACTATAGTTACTTGCCTGCTGGGGACTTTGTTGCGACACTTAGTCCTTCCAGCTAAGCATTCCGTGGTGAAGGCTAGCGATTTTGGGGACTGTCTTAAGTAATTTAGACATTTAAGAAGTGTCCCTTGTCAGTCTAACTTGATTATACAGGATGGCAAGGACATTGACGCGCATCTGTTACCATAGATCAGTTTCTACATGATTTTGGACACCCAACTTTCACATTTTTCATCGATTACTAAAAAAAAAATGCGGTGCACTTTTGTAGAAAACTGCAGATTTTTGTATAACTGACAAAAAAAATCACCTGTGGTCAAGAATAATGTTCTAAATCCATTCTGACTTTTGATTTAACTTACGAGTAATTCAATGCCGAACTTGGACTTTCAGACAACGGTGCCATAAGGTGTATATTACTTAACCAGACCCACCTGCATATTGAAATAAATCCATTTACAAAACATAAATAATAACATCCCGATTCCTCTCAAAGACTCGAACAATATTCCCTTGACTGTCAAGTCGGAAACTTATGACAATAATACGTCTGATCTCGGAAAATGGAACGTGCGAGTTGCCAAGTTTCCTATTGTCGTGTGTTTTCACCGCCATCAGTTACAAGCTTTTACCTGTCGCTGTATTTCCATGGAAATCGAGTAGCTACGGAAAGCTAAGCGAAATTTATGAGAAGTGTTTCTTTTAAAATGAGACTGATATTGAAAAATGTTGCTTTGAAATATTGTACATAATCGTGTCGCTCTTTTTATGTAAATGTGTTTGGGAAATGGTAGATGAAAGAAAGAAGAAGAAAGAAAATACATTTATTTAGCACAGGCTAAAAAGGCACACAATACACCAAAAAAAAATTAACTAAAATAAAAAATAAAAACCTACAAACAGTGTAAAGTATGATGTCAGAAACTAGCATTAAAGTGTCAAAAAGGCCCAGTTCAGCAAAAATGCCAGACGACTTGTGTCTGACGCTGGTTTTTCGCCCGCGTGTTTCTTGTTCCGCGACCCAAACCCCGACCCATTGGATCCCCTACCCGCGCTTTTACTTCCTTTTGTTCGATTTGCTCGGCTCCTAAGGGTCCTAGCGTGATGCTAAATAGCCTATAACTTTCCTCAAGAATTGTGCTATCAAATAATAAAAGAATTTTACAAATCCGACTAAAAGTTTAAGAAATTAGCGCGTTCAAACAAACAAACTCTTCAGCTTTATTATTCTTTTATAGTATCTACTATACTAATAATGAAGCTGAAGAATTTCTTATACTATACTATAAATTATTTATTGCTAAAGGTTTTTGAAAGGTTGGTTCCCGACACGAGGGAAGAAAAAGGAAGGTTGGATAGTCACAATATTGTGACCAAGAATCTTAGTCTTAACTTGCACCACAGATCAATAAATACGTTTATTGCCAAGCCAATTAAAACATCGTTCTGTTTCTATCAGTCGTGATAGTCGATGACAGAGACGGAATGATGATTTTAACATGTTTCGCGCTTAACGTATTTAGTGGTTGTCCAATTGGGCCTTAAAATATGACAATTTCATTTAAGTCGTGCTGTTCTCAGCAAGATCTAATACAGTTCTACGGGTTTATTCTTGTGATCTCAAAGAGAAAATTGTGGTGAAGTGAATTTGAAGTAAGCTGTCAATAGTAGTCCCTTGCATTTGGTAGAATGACAGCTGACTTCTAGCTCACCTATGTTTTCACTTTGAGGTTTTTTACAGAATAGATCAGCTGATCGTTAAATCATAACATTAAAGCATAACATTAGGCACTATAGCTAAAACTAATAACGAAAACGTCAAAGTAAACACAAAGAAATCACACAACAAAACTTGATCTCACAAAGTCGCTAGATTTTTAATTACCATCGCAACGATATGACTGTACTTCCCAGCGAATGTCACCGAGGTGGCTTAATTAGAAACTTTTTAATTAAATCCGATTTTATTTGGTTTCAGGATGCAGACACGGTGGAGAAACTCAACGAGAGTGGAGAACTGAGGAAGATGTTGAAACCTTATAAGGTAAATGTTTGCTTTATTTTATTTTGTGTCATTTTGTTGATTTTTAACCAACTATTTATAATAATAATAATAATATATAATATTATTTGTTATTCAGACGTAATATCCGTTGCTTGGCAGTTTTTGACTGTATCATTTCATTTTGGAATATTTCCATCTTTAGCTTAAGGTGCTTTATTAGGTAGACAACCAGGTCTTCGCCAGGTTTACGCTTCGATATATAACCATTCATAATCGAAACAAGAATGAAAAGATCTGCAGGAGAACCAAGATAACCGACATAGCCCGAAGAATTACCAAACTTAAGCGGCAGTGACTGTGGGCAGGGCACATTGCTCGTAGAACAGATGGGCAATGTGGCCGAAAGGTTCTGGAGTGACGACCGCGTACTGGAAGACGTCGAGTTGGAAGTCCTCCCACAAGGTGGACCGGTGACCTTGTGAAGGCCGCAGGCATCCACTGGATACGAGAAGCACATAACCGTTCCAAGTGGCGGAGCTTGGGGGAGGCTTAAGTCCAGCAGTGGGCGTCATTCAGCTGAAGTGATGATGATGATAATATAACCATTCTTACTATGAGATTCAAGGTATCTGCTAGCTCCGAAATCTTCTTACACAGTTCTTCTCCATTAGACCATTCAAGAAGTCTAGTAGTTTTTAAATCATGCAGTTATGATGTATTAAGTCTGTCTGTACAAAAAAAAATTAAAATCAAAAGTCATTTATTCAAACTAGGCTGAGAGTCAGCTCTTTTTGAACGTCAAAATAAAATTACATAAGACAGTCCCCCCAAAACGCCCGCCCTTCACCACTTCCTAGTGCTTTAGTTGGGTAGAAGAAGTAGCGCAACAAACTCCCTAGCAGCACAGCAGTCTGTTAAGTTAGAAGAATTTACTAGAATTTACTAATTGACATACCGTAGACACAATTAGATATCTCAATGTCTTGCCCTGAGACCTCGTCACTCTATTATGCTACATTGCAAACAGTGTACAAACTAGATGAATTTAATTATGATTTCTCCGTAACGTTCAATGCTGATGATGTATCTCTAGATAGATACCGTAAGAATGAACATTAGGAGTTGTTGTTAATATAGCAATATTTATGTTTGATGATCTTACTGACGATAGCAGTACTTAGATTTTAATTAATTCCGTGTATGATGCTGTTTCTCATTTGCCAGATTTAAAGACGTTGTTCGTGAAGATAGGCGTAAATAATATAACATAATCAGCTTATAATATGCCCACTATGCTGGTACACAAGCCACCTCTCTTCGAGAGGGAGTAGACTGTAATCAACCACGTGACCCCAGTGCGGGTTGGTAGAAGCCACATGTCTTCGAAGTTTTGGTTCTAAAACATGCCGATTTCCTCGCGATAGGAAGAAGAGAGATTTTCCGCTTCGAAGATAGATTGCCTGTAATTTTACCACACCCCACAATGATAACAGCGTCCTCAATAACATATTTTTATGTGCCAATGAACCTTATTGTAATTGTCTGAATACAACATAGTTTTTTTGTATTCTGTGTGAATACAAGAAAATAATTCGCATAGTAACATATTTTGGCTTTTTCTTAGCATGAATTCGACTCAATTCACCCTTAAAACAAGCCAAGGAAATTCTGTTGCCATGTCAATTGTTCAAACATAAAACAAATTAAAGGTTTTGGACACAACTAGAGAAAAATATCTTTGTTAGCAAAATGTAGTCGTTCCAATAAAACGAAGCACTTACAATGGATGTAAGATATAAGATCCTTTCGTGTTCAATCGGGAGTCCGTTAAAACCATTAAATCTTGTAATGAACGTGATTAAACCTTTCCTGTCCATCTGACATTCCGTTTTCTATTATTTAACGAGTAGGTACAATAAATATTATTTATTAACCTAATCTCGCCGTTATGATATATAGGTACCTGCCTATTTACTCTAAATCATAAGAAATAAAGAAAAGTAGATATTCACCCTATACAGGGTAGCAGGGACATCAACACAGATACTGTCGCCATCAATTCATCACACACAGACCCATCATCCGCCTAGCCTTTTCCCAACTTTGTTGGGGTCAGCTCCCAGTCTAACCGGATGCAGCTGAATACCAGTATTTTACATGGAGCGACTGCCTATCTGACCTCCACAACCCAGTTAATAGGTAAAACGATACCCGTTGGGATACTGGTTGTCAGACTTTAGGACTTCTGACGACTCGTAACGACTGTCAAATATCCACGAATAACAGCCGAGACCAACGGCGGAGGAGTCTTGGAATGTAAAGATGGTCACCCATCCACGGACCAACCGTGACAAGCCTAGCTTAACCTGATCGATCGACCCATATGGCTGTTATTACTTAGCCACAAGCCTCTCTCTATTCCTATCCTAGACCGCCTAGCGTAATTTTTTTGTCGTCAGTAACCAAAGAACAAATCAAATGTTTTATTTAAAACTGAAATTCCTATATTGTCAAAATATATGTCAGAGCCACCAGGACCATGTATAAATGCATGATGAATAAAGCTGGTTTTTCAAATCTTTTTCAGCCTTAGTTTATTTACTTCTATCTCATATTCAATATTTTCATTACTCAAAAAGTGACAAAAAAAAGATCATTTTCTGGGAACATCGACAAAAACCACCCATTTATCATCTTGATACATAAAGGATACACCTTCGTCCATCCAATCCATCAGTGTAGCCACATAGCAACTGTAACGCGTTTACAGAAGGTTAAGCACACATGAGACCGCAAGACAAAGTTTACTCTGAACGTAATTCATCGTATAACGTTACAACAGAATAGATAGGTACAGAAGGTTGACTCCATACCACCAGCGAAACGAACGCACATCTAGCCGGGTATCACATCTCCGCCGCAAAACCATAGCAGCGAAACTGCAATAGTTCCGCCGTGACTTGTCCGTTGTATGACAAGCGAAACTGAACCAAAACTACCTGTTCAAATGCACTGACTTTTTTATGAGTCTATCTCTTTCCCTCATATCGATTTCGCCGTGGCATCGTGTATCTGTGGCAGTCGGCAAGTTTATAATGCAAAACTTCTTTTTTCGAACGAAACGAATCAAAGGGGTCCGAAGTAGACCCATACTGTATTAACTAAGTTGAAAGCTACGATATTTGGTTTGATTGCTACAATTCAACTGACTTTCATTATTTTCTGCTACTCGAATCGTCACATAATGTTTAATAGCGGAATTCATTAAGCAGTTTCCCATAACTATTTTTGCGAAAAACGTGTGCTAAGGCTAAACACATACGCTTCACGTTCAGTGAGCGCGACTGGCATTTGTTTGAGATCGCCGCACTTATTTGTCTATGTGTGCATGTGCGTGTTGTCGCTCGTTGTAGCCGACCTTCTGTATCTATCTCGTTTGTGAAGTCACTGGGATCGAGCGGCGAAGCTTGTGTGCGGTTCGGGTATCTAATTTGTGTTCATCAGGTTTGTAAATGAGACCTACGTTAGTCTAGTTCAATTGGCGTTCAGCGATTCGGGGCTGCAATTTCGAAATTTACCAAAAACAAATAGCCTGCAGAGTTCCAACAATGTTTACAAATGCTATTCCATTTAGTTTAAGGTACCTTGTGGAGCAGGACAAGCAAGGTTTAGCCAAGCATTTTTGTAAAAAATATTAAACAATATTTTTTTATGTTACTATATCGAGAATCACTAGCCATATCACCTGTCTTCGTTTTCGGACGCGTTTCCCTTACACCCTGTATTGCAAAATTCTTTTATTGTTCGAAAGGGGGTTTATTCCGAAATGATCCCATTTAAATTTCATATACAGGTTGAAATTGAAAACATGCGACAAACCTTAATGGGAGATTGTACTCATCATTATGAACAACTTTTACTAAGGGACCAAAGATGCAATCGCAAAAAAAAAACAGCTGTTCCCTACATTTTGACGAGTCATGCGAACATAAATGTAGGGAACAGATGTTTTTTTTTTCGCGATTTAAAGTTATATTTCACTTTGTAGTTAGTGTTTTTCCGAAAGTCAGTTGTTTTATTTGTAGCGACACTACAGAAAAAACTCTTCGCAACAATATGAAGAAATACAAAAAGAGAAGTGGCGCCATCTACAACGCCACAGGCGAACTACGCAAAGACGCACGTCATAGAAAGTCTAGATCGCGCAGTTAAAGTTTACCGCGCGATTTGGATAGGTACAACATCCCGACATCAACCGTCGGGCAGTTGCCCACCAGACACAACACCCGTCTGGTCGGAGGATCCTCCCTTTTCCATAGAGTATGAGTGGACTATACACCCTGTTCCACATACCTCTATATATTTTTTTCTATTCGGCAAACTTACAGCTAACAGTGTTCTATAACAATGTGTAATTGAAGGCCATTTACAAGTTTCCACTGAACTTAAACATAGATGATGTATTGTTTAGATAATTTTGAAATTCAATTATGGACTATCTAGATGTCTAGGATATAGTAACCACAGACAAAGTGGTTAATATCTAACGCTGAGCATACACGTTATACAACGCTTCGCAGTGCAACATGTAAAGCAGCAATTTCCATATATTTTGATTTCTGATTCGCATTTCACGTTACATTGTGCCGTCTGTTCCGTCCTATGAAGCGTGTAAATTATACAACACATGCAATCAGTGTCGTTTATTACTGCACAAATGTATCTAAACGTAAAAGTTTCATCAATTTACGGTCAAATTATGTTTTACACTAGTGATATTTTGAACTCCGAATTTCGTACTAAATAATTCAGTCTTATTCTTTCTTTATTTATTAGAAACTAGCTGCCCCGATAGATGCTCTCCTATCTTAACTATGAACATTGGATTCATATTTTGCATATTTATTTTACGCGCAACTTTCTTAATTTTCTCCTGACAATAAAAAACAACAAAAAAAGCAGTATCAAAATTGGTCCAAACGTTCACGTGTTATGCTGTGACCAAGGGAAATAGGGATTATTTTTTTATATATAGAGATTATTCCACACTAACGTAGGTATTACCAAGATAAAAATGAATCCAAGCAAAGTTAACAAAATTTATATGGGAGACCCCTGAAGTATACCCATAAAGAACTTTCGAAAAACCATCCACAATTGACGGAGATATCGCAAAACAAACATACAAAAAAAAACATAAAAACCAATTAAGAACCTTGTTTTTGAAGCCATTTCTGAAACTATCTGCTATAGTGAGTACAAAAAAAATATCGATTCCTTCCTCACTGTCAATTATTTTAGTAGGTAAGTGTCATTACTTGTGACAATATATTGCGTGTCACATACTCGTTGTGTAATAGGAAGTGACAAATATAAGTAGCTGTGTACTTTTCTGTGGCCTAGTAAACTTGTTGGCTGATAGGAATAACATTATTAAAGAAATTGTGGTTGTCATGTCATGGTTATTTGACCTTACAAAAAAATAAGATACGTGAGAGTTTAAAAAAAATTGACACGGGTGTCAGCAGTTTTGCAGAAATGACCCCCCAGTCGCTTTACGTGTAAATTATTTCATCACCACTGCTCTCAAAACAGTGAAGGAAAACATTGTAAGAAAACTGGTATGTCCTGGAACCAAAAATTAGAAGACATGTGACATCTACCAATCCGCACTGGATCCGCGTGGTGGATTACGGCCCACTCCCTGTCACACAGGGAGGCCTGTGTCCCAGCAGTTGGAACATTATAGGGTGACTTTGTGACCAACCAGTCCTTCTTTCTGTCTGTTACTAGAATGTTATTCAGAAATGAATAGTTACTGATCGGACTTTTACTTCATAGCACTACATTATAGGGTGACTTTGTGACCAACCAGTCCTTCTTTCTGTCTGTTACTAGAATGTTATTCAGAAATGAATAGTTACTGATCGGACTTTTACTTCATAGCACTGTGATTCGGAATATAAAAGATTATACCTACCTTTTACTTAACTCTATGTTCACACTCTGAAAAAAATTGGTAGTCCAGAAATGGTTCAAATTGATCATTTACCTTATTTCTGCGAAAAATCCAAGATGTGAAATTCGATAACATGTTCATTATAAATAACTGTCGACAGCCAAAGACAACATTACAAATAAATATCAGGAAAAATACCGGCAAATCGATTAATCAATCATTTTTATCTTTCAACCAATTAACGTCCCGATGGAAGAGTTGACAAAAAAGAAAAGAATCGACCGAAAAAAAAATGTTACAGAACGGACAACGTACTTATGCAAGAACATTTACCTACCGTGAACAAGTTTCGAAATATTTTGAACATAATAATATTTGTTTTTACACCATTATCGCAATAAACATTGCGTGAGCCGTTTAATTTGATAAAGGTGAACTGAAGGTCGTTTCCAATGAAGGAAACAGGTTCACTTGACGGCCGGATACGAAGATCGAAGTTGTTGAAATGTCTCGTGTATATATACGACCTTTGTAGATCTCTCCATTCTCGGAACATTCTGACCTTTTTGTCGTACAATACAAGACTCAATTAAAACATGGCGGTTGCCCGTATCTCTACTTGTAAGGGTCAGACATTTTCCGTATATTTTTTCTGTAAACAGGAGTCAAGGGTTTAAGTAGAAAACTAGCGCTTAGTAACCCGCTAGGGGTACCGAAGCATAATGCTGACGCTTAAACCTTTTTGTGTATGAGTGTACCTACTACTACTAGCTGTAATACTGGTGACGATAAATTTTAGGGGTCAAAAGTGGCTCCAAATGGTGTAATATTACACACGGTGCTGCTCGCCAGTTCTGTTGGCTTGGCATGCTGCCGCGTGTCTAGATTCTATTCTATTCTTTATCGGCACCCTAATTGCTTAACAACTGTCAATCAGAATCTGTATCATTTTAAGGATATTGCTAATCCATTGCTTCATATGTTTGCAAAATGTATCTGCTGAGCAACGTAAATAACACAAGGAAAGTTGTTGATCTATCAAAATTGAAGCCATTTCTACTGTTAGTGTGTTAAACAACTACCGGTTGATGGTTTGATGGAAAATATTACAACCTCTTTTCATCAGCTCCTTTTTCTTGAACCGCCTAGGGACTTTTTGCGCTGTTTTTCAACATACGCCATTGGTCACAAACGGGGTTTCTGAAGCCGGTCTTAGACAAAATTGGTGCCAGTATCTTGTGTGTCAGTAACACCTGTAGCTCTTTCTTCGTCCATCTACTAAGAGCTTGCATAAAATCAGCTTTTAATGTTCCCACTGCTGGGACACAGGCGTCCTCTCTGAGAGAAGGCGTGGGCCCAGTCAACCACGCGGGCCCAGTGCGGGTTGGTAAATGTCACTCACATGTTATCGAACTTTTGATTTAGAAAACATGCCAGTTTCCTCACGATGTTTTCCTTCACCATGTTAGAGCAATGGTGAAGAAATTATTTACACAAAGTACCTGCTGGAGATCAAACTTACGATCTTCAACTCGTAAGTTACATCCGTTACCACTGGGCTATCAATGCTGTACTAGGCCACCACTGCTCATTAAGAGCTTACTTACTTCTAAAAGTTCATCAAAGGTTTCCGCTATCTCTTATTCTGAAATATAATGTTATTTTGTCTTTATGACCACAGATGGAAGAGTCATAGATCCTACTTCGATATGCACTTATGTCACATGTCTACAACCAATTTGAAAGTTATTAAAATCATGTAAAGATATTTCAAAAGAAAATAAACGTTTGCGTAATATATTGCATAACTTAGATATCCTTAACTGCAGTTATGACATCTTATTTACTGAGAAACTGGTTCAATTTAACTCTCACAATATTTTAAATTTCTTATTGATGTAAAAAACTTCCAATACTCATGTTGTATAATATTTATTTTACAAAAATCAATGATTTTCATGAACGACTAGCACTTCGCCTTATACTTCTTCCGTATGCCTGCTTTGTAAGTAATTAGAACAAATCCCAAATAGAACAAAGCACACGAAAGTGCACCCTATTTCAAAGCAAGACAAATACACTACCGTGCATAAAAGGGCGCTTCAATTCAGTAGCACTGTATTCAGTTCCATAGGTGACAAAGTCGCTTGAAATGTCCCGGACGTGCATCTTCCTGTAGACATGTTGACGTGACGTTACAGACATTTTGCCTATATTGGAAGATAGCCTAAGTGCTTTTTTTTTTTTGGGTGGGAAATCATCAAATAACTTCTCCCGCTCTGGGTGGAGCGGGAGGGCGTGTCAGACTTTTACTAACTAAAACCCACCCGTGTCCCCTCAGTTGCCTGTGTGCTTGGGGCCGCAGTATCTCTTTCGAACAACCCGCACCTCTGGCAGGCATCGGAGCCTAAGAAGGGCTTAAGACACACGTCAATATTTTACACAGCCTAAGAAGGGCTTAGAATGTGTAAAATATTGACGTGTGTCTTATAAGATCTACTTACATGAATAAACATTTAATTTCATAAACATTTCATTTAATTTCACAACTACCAAATGAACAGGTTCTGTATCGGTACTTAGCGGTTCTTAATATTTTGGCACCTGGGCACCGGTGCCAAAGTCAGATACCCAGCGCGTACCACAGATCTCATATTATTTTGTACGAGGAACCTCGTACGATTGGCAACCTAGAAGTTATTTTTCTAATACCTAATAACTATCCTTTTTACTTACCTACTGCTCACTCTAACTTCTGGAAGTATTTATTTAGTATGGGCACAATACCGATACTGATTAGAAATATCAATAGTACAGCTAATAATCTAGTACCAGTATCACACCAAGGCCAATGATACCGGTTCCCAAAAATACTGGTATTTCAAGCCTTGGGTGTAAGGGAGGAGAGAACAGCGGCTTTTTATTTTTCGATCTCACTACAAATAAAGGACCTGACTTTATTAACACTAGTCGTCGTTGATTCAGGATGATTAGGTTAGAAAAATCGCAACCAACCACGTTGTCTGATTAAAATCTCACTACACTATTCAAATTGTAAGTACCTATATCTTTCACATGGTTAAGAAAACTATAATGAAACAATATATAAATTAAAATAATACGAAACGGGGTTACCATTCCTACACGTACCTTCTATAAATTAAAAGAGGTCTTTGGCCTGCTATGACAAATCCAAGCTTAGGTTGGCGTCTCCCAGATTTAATTCAATTCACAGATCCCTTCATTGCGAAATAATCCTATCATTACTAACTAATTGATGAATAGTTCTGCAGTTACTCTCGCTGTATAGCATTTCCTAGCTATTTCTTTATACTACAATTTCATCAAGTAAATTAGATTTAAGTACCCGGTAGGGGTTTTTTTTTTTTGAGGATGGGAAATGGATAAAAACCCGTCTAGACGAGGAATAAACCTATCCAAATACTTGAATACACTCCGTTCAAGGTCTTAGCCAATAACCAAATTACTGTATGGGAGTAGAAATGATTTGTATATTCTGAAATCACTTCGTCTAGGCAAACACTTCGATCTTGGATGAAAGGGTAACACGAAATGTATTTGTCGTTTATGTTAGATGTAAAATAAGGGTTTTATTGAAAGGAAATATGATTTTGATTCATATTGCGATGTTAGGTTTGAATAACGCTACAGAATTTGCAAAAGAATTTCTGTCGGAACTTACATTTTCTGAGAAAGTGTGGATAAAGATGGAAAAATATATCTAAAGTTTCCTCCTTCTGAAAGATATGAAACTTTTTATCTACTCAAATATGCAATAACACCACCTTTGTTTGATTTAAATTCATGTCTCTATTCATGAATCTAAATTTTATTACTTAATTTAATCCATTGTCAAATGCCATTTTACTTGATTTTTTTATATCGTTAGCTCTCCACTATGAGACAACCTGAGACTAGGCAAACTGACGTTGTATCATTGAAAACGATGATAGAAAGTAAAAAATGTATTGAATTGACATATAAGCTACTGAAACGCTTATATCAATTTGGAAACGATTGCTACTTGCCCAGGTCCCCAGATTTAATGATGATTTTAAAACATCTGTCATTATTAATTTGATATAACTGCCATTTGAAGCCATTGGAAGGCCTACAGGGAGCCGAAGTCAACTCGCGGAGGCCCGTTAGATGTTATAAATGACATATTACATTATTAACTCTTCAATTCTCTTAATTCCAGAGCGCAGACGCCTGCAACACCTGTCAAATGTGCGGTGGGTTCCGCCTCCTTCCGTGCAGAATCTGCAAAGGATCCAAGAAGAGCCTTCACAGGAACCACTTCACGGCAGAATTTGTGGCCCTCAAGTGCATGAATTGTGATGAAGTGGGCCTCGTGAGGTGCGAAGCGTGCTGCTAAAGTCATGAACAGAAAAAAGCAAATGGATTTTTTCGGATACAAGTGTTACAAATGAACTAGAATTATTCATGTATAACGAGAATTCAGAAAGGATAATTAATTAGAATAAAAAAATATTATTTTGTCTTTATTTATAAGTACGTATGTAAAATAAATTGCTGTATTTTTATCTTTTTGATATGAAATTGTCTACCTTTGTCAATTGAATTCTAGATCTTAGTCTAAACAATTGTGAAACTGTTCATACTTAAAATTGTTATAATAAATATGGCGTTAGCGACCAAAACTTAATATAAATTTAAGTTTTAAATAAATCACAATAATCAGGAAAGTAAGAAAATTACTATTTACATCAACGCCATCTAGCGTTGGCGTCGGAGATTAATTTTTATCATGTTAATAATTTAATAAAATTAGTACACTGCTTATTATTATATAAAATAGTAGTATATAGTAAGGCATTATATGGGAGACGAGCAAACAAAAGTGATTTATTAACATTTTTTTTTATCAATTAAATCTTGCTCGATCCTCCAACGGGCATTTCTTTATATTCTTAACCTTAGCATAGAATTTAGAAAAATTATGTTTGCTAACAATGTAAATGGTTGACCAGTTTTAACTTCATTTATTTTTGTATATAGCAAAATAAGTCAACCTTTGTAAGTAGAACACAAGGTGGCGGTTAAGATTGTCACATTACTTAGTGAAGCGGTTATTAAAAGTTGTTATTAGTCTGTTAAAATTATTAGAATCAACAATTTGCAATCTAATTGAAAACTGAATTCTTCACATAAAATAAATTGGCACGAAATAAACCACCCTTGATAAACGCACTAGATACAACACTAATTCAACACAAATTTCATGGCAATATTATCAAACAATCACAAAATTATGTTTAATGTTGTCAAATACTGAATCGAAAAAGAAGGTCCCACAGCTAGAATGTTAGTTATTATTAATTACTAGTTTTGGCCAGCGGTTTCGCGTGGAGGTCGGAAATTATCCCGTGGGAAACATACTACCGGGATGAAAAGTATCCTGTATGTTAATCCAGGTTATAAACTCTCTATGTGCCAAATTTCATCCAAATCCGTTCACCCGTTTTTATTTTAATGAGTAAAAAACATGTAAACATAAAAACTTTCATGATTTGAATTATGTATGTTTAAAATACGTAATGTAGAATACGTGGTTTCAATTAATGTGATAAACTAATCACCGCCTTGTAAATTAATTAATATAGGGCTTATAAATTCAAAGTTTTGCTACATAACTATACGTTTAAAATAGCGGCTTTACTGCAGCAATGCCATAATATAAATATTATTGATATATAATGATCACAGGATCAAGAAAGTTCAATCATGGGAACTATAGTGTGTTTCTATAATGAATGCCTATGAATACGGTTAGGGTAGAGACACATTGCTGTTATTTAGGGTATTACTGTCAGTTCTCTTAATAAAATCTGTTGTCAAAACTATTGTTTTTTTTTTTTTTGTAAAAACTACCCATATCTGATTTCGCAGGTTTTTTAAATGAATATCTCTGAAATCCGAGATTTTAAAAATGATTATTTATTGAAAACTACATGACGGGGTAGCCGAAGAATAAAAGTATTTACTTTAGAGCCCTAAGATCCAGCGCGGGCTGGCAACGTCGTATTTCAAGTGATTTTGTTGATTATCCTGTCGTCAGTCTAGAACAAAAAACTATCTTGACGCATCTGTCAGCGATTCTGGGTGCGCTTCTGCATAGTCGGGTGCGTGAGATTAAAACCACTCTATCGCATTGGATCGTAGATCTGTAATGGTAGTTGTAGGTGAGATTTGCATAAATAAATAAATAAATATAACGACGATGTCTCCTATGTTAATTATAGGAGATGTTTAGAAGTTACGTCGTTCGAATCGATAGGGCCAACTTAAAACTAAACATAAACTTTAAATCAAAGTACTATTTTTTATCAGCCAAGCACTGGATCGTTGGTATTTATAAGTTTGCATGCGTTTTTTACAGTTATTTAATTATTAAGTAAGTAATTATTTCTGTAAGTGACTAATTTCACAATTCCTTAAACTGTTTGTGATTCCTGCTTGTGTTTGTCGTAGTGAATAAGTCGTTGAAGTGCCTTCTCAATAAATAAATAAATTAACATATAAAAACGACAAAAATTGACAATTTTACTCTATATCAGAAAAAATCTAAAAATATTTTATTGAGATAGCTTAGGCAAAATGCAGTCGGAAAATTTTAGTTTTGGTACATGAAATAACATAATAAATTTTAAAATTCAATTCAAAGATTTCAGTTTATTTAATCTGTTTTTGAACACCATGAAAAGGATACGGCGTGTTAATTGAATAACTTCGTACTTTTATTATTTTCGTAACCAAACGAATTTTTATTTTAATAATATTTTCCATTCAGGAGCAGCAAACCAACGATAAGTAGAATAATAACTTATTTTTTTAAATTATAAACAATTATCATATATCAGCGCATTTGACTATAATAGCAAACTGACGCCATACCCACACAGCAATATGGCTTCCACTGCATCCAGCATTTTTGTCAAATTACGCGCGTAATTTGAAAATGTTAAATTTAAATGCATCTTTACGACACTAATCGATTAAATACTTTTTTAGTGGTTTATTAGCACTTTAGAATCTAATTATGACACTTTTCAAAAGTGGGTGTAATATCGTATTACAAGTGGATGAGAAGTAGGACTTTTTATTAGATAAAGAAAAAAAAAAGATGTCAGCACCAATCTACCAAGTGGTGCTGCTTTATTGCAAATTATCATCGTCCTAGCCTTTTCCCAACAATGTTCAGGTTGGCATCCAGTCTAACCGAATGCAGCGACTTCCTAACTGACATCTATAACCCAGTTACTGGGTAATACGAAACCCTTTACTATGGTAAGACTGGCTGTCAGACTTTCGGGCGTATGACGGCCCCTTATCACTGTCAAAAATCCACGACGCAATGTTTACTTTAAATAGTATCGTTATGAGCTATAATAGTTCTTATTGCAATACGATACGGGTTAAAATCTGTTGTTATAAATTCGAATAATAAATGAGCAAGCGTATGTCATAAAAATACAAATAAAATCGTTTAAAATAGTTCTTAACTATTTAATAATAAATAATCCACACTGAATGCAGTTTGACATTTGAAATTTTATGTTATATTTTTAATTATAAATAAAATTGTTATTGAAGGTATAAACTGCTTTTAAAGATAATTAAGAGGTGACTTTGATGATTTTTTTTAATACATTAAAGTAGTTTTAATTATGTTTTGAGTTCGATCACTGTATGCAAAAAAAGACTTGAAAATATGACATACTTTTTTGCTTTCAAATTTATTTACGGTAAAAAAGCTACACTGCTTTAAAAAATAACCTTTTTGACCGTTTTCAAAAAATCTCCGCCTTAACGTATTTTCCGAGGCGAGTCCGAGGTTGGTCCGTGTAACCCGTGTAGCTCTTATTTCTTAGCCACATTTTCCTGCTGCTATATTGCAAGTTCTCCTTCTAAATCTTTATCATGTGTGGCTAAAGCCTTATGAAATAACTAGCTTTTTCCCGCGGCTATGCCTGCGTGGATACCTGAAATTATTCACGGGAACCGAGAAAGTATTTTATTTCGTATCACACATTACTGTCTATCCCTGTGACAAATATCATCAAAATCCGTTCTGCGGTTTTTTTTTTTGGGTGGGAAATCATCAAATAACTTCTCCCGCTCTGGGCGGAGCGGGATGTCGAAACTTTACTGACTAAAACCCACCCGTGTTCCTTCAGTTGCCCTTGTGCCACCCCTGGCACAAGGGCAACTGAAGGAACACGGTGTCCCTTTCGAACAACCCGCACCACTTGCATGCATCGGCCCTTGCGGACCGCACCAGTTGATGCTGACATCTCTTTGAGGCGCGCGTGGAACACAACGTGCCGACGACCCGGGCTTGGTCCTTACCGGACAGCGAGCTACCCATTACTCGCCATCCCAACCGCGCACCTACGGTGGCTAGGATCAGCCTAGGATTCCCAACGCCCAGGGCGTCTCCTGCGTTGACTAGGGCCGTGAGGGTGCATAAACTGCCTCTCCCTCACGTGCGCCGCCTCCCTCTTCGCGTGCATTACTAGAGGTGACGGCTACCCATGCACTCTCACTCCGAAGCATGGCCTGGACCAGGGCCGGACGCGAGAGATCGCTGCCACCAACGCCTCCACAAGGATCCGTTCAGCGGTTAAGGCAGGAAAATTAAACAGACAGACAGACTGAGTTACCTTCTATATTAGTATGGAAGTATGGGTTATTATTGGACTTCAGTCTAAATATATAAACATACATTTTCTAGAATTCATTTTCATACATTTGCGTGCTTGTTCCATCGTAGACCTCATCCATCGCTTTCGTTAAGGCGAGATCGAGGTCAAGAGTAGCCCATAAAAAAAGTTTACGTATCGAAAATGCCTACAAGTTTCCGTGATTTTTTCCTTGCCTATGAGCCCCAAGAGTAAGTTTAATTGCAGTCTTTAATTTTTCTTGCTTTTTCATGTGAACTAATCCTTTTATACCATATTATGGTGACAACAATAAATGAAAACAACGGCTATACCTAGTGCTTTTGAGTATTCTGAAACATCGAGATAAAAAAAAACAAACAATCTAAAAATAGTAGAAGTGTTCGGCCGACTATTGATTTTGCCAATTAGCCAAATAAGAGTAGATAAAAGTTTAGTAACAAATAAGAGTTTGTCTATTTAATTGAATATTTGTTTGTAGACTTATCAATAAAGACAGAAATATAAATTTATGTACTGGGTGGCAGGGACGTCGATTAGCTGATTGTAACCATGAGATTAGCACAGATGGAAAACTTCTACGGTTTAGTGGTTCTAGACCCCCTAGCGTAGGAGTTTTCCGCTGGTTATCAAAAAAAAAAGTCTGCTGTATCATAGAAAAGTGCAATACCTATGCGACCAAAACGTATGGAACAGCGAATCTTTGTTTTTATAAGCCACGAAACCACACAGGCCTGATGAGACACAGGCCTCTCGATGAGAGGAACTGGATTGTATTCATTACGCGGGCACTGTATGGGTTGGTAGATGTCACAATCATGTCTACGAACTTTGGTTCTAGGACATGCCAGTTTCCTCACGATGTTTTTCTTCACCGTTTTGAGAACAGTGGTGATGAAATATTTAACTTAAAGTAAAACCCCTGTCAGTGTTTGAACCTACGACCTACATCTCATAGGCCGCTACTGTTATCATTTATGCGGACGTTTTTGAGACGCTGATTGTGTCTTGGGTTTTTTGTATATCAATGATGTCTGAGCGACCTTAAATTTGTGGACCAGCCCAACTGTCAGTGTCCACGTTTCAGCACCGTATGTCATCACGGGTAGGACGCACTGGTTATTGCGGAATAGGCGACGAAAAGACTTGATGTAGTTTCCCAAACGCTGCCCAACCCAACCGGATCCTCCTGTCGGCTTTTTTCTCAATGTTGTGTCTACTGACCTGGATGACTTGCCCTAGGTAGACATACTACTCGTCTGCTCCACCGACCAATGGACGGTGAAGCAGACGAGTCCTGGAGTGGAGACCGCGTATCGGCAAACGTAGTGTGGGACGCCCCCAGCTAAATGGACCGAAGACCTTAAAATGGTGGTTGGGACAGACTGGATGTGGAAGGCGGAGGATAGAGTGTTGTGGCGCAGCCTGGGACTGCGATAGGATGAGTTGATTGATTGAATGATGTCTAACATTTATTTTTCAGAGAGACCACATCACCAGCCGAGTACGCCCATCTTGTGCTGCTACGTCACTTGTTAACAGTCATAACATCTTGGCCCCTCAAGATACTCGACCCGTTTGATACTGCAGCTTTACAGAGAAGAAGGATCTGGGTGTATATCCAGAAGTTCTTTCACTTGTTTGTAGCTGTGATCATCACTGTGGGCGCAGTCTTATATGTACAGTTGCATAAGAAATCGATGACTTTCTTCGAGCTTGGACATTTGTATATTTCGATTTTCATGGCTGTTGTTATGATTGTAAGTATAATAAATTATGACTATAAATGATACGCTGAGGAATAAGCTGATAAGACAACGGTGCGGTTTCAAATAAATAGATAGATAGATAAAACCTTTATTTAGTGCACACAAAAGACATAACACCACACACAAAAATACAATTATATGATGACAAATAACACGAATTGAAATAAAAAACAAGATGACAAAAAAAAAACAACAAAATAAGATGTAGGGCCAAATATTAAATAGCAGGTATGCTTAGATGGTTTGGTCATGTTGATAGAATGAATAAAGGGCGACATTCAAAAGGTAACCCACAAGGCAGACGTGAGAGGACATATAGTGACCTTATTGGTGATTTCTTCATGAAAATGGTCAGGGGCGAAGTAGTCGCAACCGGGCACGGGCGTGCGTGTATGTCCAGATGTATGAACATATACGAGGCAGAAATTGTATGTTAGGATCGTAGCTGGTAGCGTTCAGTAGTTTCTGAGAATTCCTGCTGAAAAATGGCGTGAGTTTATGTATGTATGTGTAATAATTTACAAGTACCGTCGGTCAGCGATCGAAATCGACTAACGCTCTACTTCTACAAATCCATTAGGAATTGACAAAAAAATATTCAAAACATTGTATGAGTAGGCAATTCAGCATCTGTAAGTATTATATTTTTAAGTCGCTTCTTGTATCTGTGTGTGACCGCTATGTTCTTCTAAAGTTTGCAAAGTATTTTGATGCGGTTCACCATAACTTTAAGAATTTATTCCGAAAGGTTTTATGTATTGACTTTTGTTGCCAATTTTGATGGAACTGTGTCGTGAAAAAGTATTGTGAAAAGCTATTACAATCTCATTAGATTACAAGAAGAACGATGGATGGTACGTATGAAACACCATAATGGCTCGAAAATACCGAGATGAATGCCAATAGAGTTATGAAAGAAGAAAATATAAACACTTCCTACGTTAAAACTGAGGCAAATCTCGTGCGGGTTGATTAGGAAGCCGCGCGACTGAACGCGCTTGTTAGAATCCTCCCGCAAGTAAGCTGACAGTTTCGTTCTGCAACCTGCGTATGATTCGCACTCATTTTGAGCATAGTCTACTACTAAATCAGAATAGCCACCCTGGATCTAAAGTTGTAAACTATAGAACTTGTGTCTAACAGCTGTTTGATATGCGAAGAATAGGATGACAGTTGGGCCCTACCGGAGACCTCAAAAGTCGATATTGCTTTTTTTTCGAATACACCAATTTTTTTTTATTGTTTCGCAGTCTAGAATCAGTACACTATGTTTATCGGACGAGTACGTGGGCATTGCCAGGGAATTTTTGGAAAAAATCCATCTGTTCTTCTACAAAGACCGTTCTGAATATTCTATGCAGGTAAAATAATAATTTACTATCAATCTGTAGGTGCACGATGAGATACACATTAAAAACCTTTTGAGGTTATTTACTTGCTGGCCGTAAAATAATTAGCCAATCAGTTCAATTCTACCTTCAAAACAAATCTTACTACCACAACCTTCTTCAGTTTCCATTCCACATATTTCCAACCTCCTATCTCACAGTTAAGAAAAACACAGCCCACACAGTACCTAGTGCTTCGGATAAGGCGGGAGGAAATGCCCGGGTGTTTTCACTGTGAAGATCGCCCTGAGGACACGGTGGAGCATACAGTGGAGGTCTGCCCAGCTTGGGCGGAGCACCGCCATGCTCTCGTGGAGGCGATCGGCGGCGGTGATCTCTCGCGTCCGGCCCTGATCCAGGCCATGGTACGAAGCGAAAGTGTATGGGTAGCCGTCACCTCCTTCTGCGAAGCAGTAATGCTCGCAAAGAGGGAGGCGGCACACGTGACGGAGAGGCAGTATATGCGCCCTCACAGCCGTAGTCGCCACGGGAGACGCCCTGGATGTCGGGAATCCCAAGCTGATTCCCGGCCGCCGTAGGCACGGGCTTGCGGACGGCGAGGAATGGGTAGCTCGCTGTCCGGTAAGGACCAAGCCCGGGTCGACGGTGCGTTGTATTCCACGCGCGCCTCGAAGAGATGTCAGCACCAACTGGTGGGGTCCGCAAGGGCCGATGCCTGCCAGGGGTGCGGGTTGTTCAAAAGAGATGCCACGGCCCCTGGCACACAGGCAACTGAGGGAACACGGGTGGGTTTTAGTTAGTAAAAGTCTGACACGCCCTCCCGCTCCACCCAGAGCGGGAGAAGTTATTTGATGATTTCCCACGCAAAAAAATAAAAAAAAAACCTTCTTCAGTTTCCATTCCACAAACCAACCTCCTATCTCGCAGTTAAGAAAAACACAGTCCACACAACACCTAGTCATTATCATTATTGTCCTTCTTTTTGTTTCAGATACATAAGCAAGTTCATCGGATCTCCCACTTTGTCACATTGTGCATGGTTTGTCAAATGCTGGCTGGTCTCTCTCTTTTCAACATTACTCCCATGTTCAATAATTATTCCGCCGGGAACTACGCTAGGGGCGGATTGAAGGGAAACGCCACATATGAACACGCTCTGTATTTCTCTTACCCCTTCCCTGCGTCGACAGATTTGAAATGGTATATTGTTACTAACATTATGCATTGGTAAGTCTATTTGAAAATACTACACACCAAGCCCCACCCGTTACTACCAAGTGTTCCTACCAGCCGGTTTGTACTAGTAGATTCCATACATAATTTATGCTAGATGTTATACTTATAAGTCAGAAGGGGTTCGTAAAATAACCACCGCGAGAGTCAATCAAGGGTTAAGCTTTGGGCGGAGCACCGCCGTGTCTTCGTGGAGGCGATCGGCGGCGGCGATCTCTCGCGTCCGGCCCTGGACCAGGCCATGGTACGGAGCGAGAGTGCATGGATAGCCGACACCTCCTTCTGCAAAGCAGTAATGCTTGCGAAGAGGGAAGCGGCGCATTTAAGGGAGAGGCAGTACATGCGCCCTCACGGTCGTAGTCACCGCACGAGACGCCCTGGGCGTCGGGAATCCCAGGCTGATTGACACGTTGTGTTCCACGCGCGCCTCAAAGAGATGTCAGCACCAACTGGTGGGGTCCGCAAGGGCTGATGCCTGCCAGGGGTGCGGGTTGTTAGAAAAAGATACCTTGGCCCCTGACACACAGGCAACTGAGGGAACACGGATGGGTTTTAGTCAGTAAAAGTCTGACCCGCCCTCCTGCTCCACCCAGAGCGGGAAAAGTTATTTGATGATTGCCCACCCCAAAAAAAAGGGTTAAGCTACGCTTGCCGTAGTCAATTCATGGATAGGTGACCATTTATTACACATCGAGACACTTGCGTGCTTCAAAAAGCACGTTAAGCCGTTGATCCCAGCTGTCATTCGTAGATCTTTGACAGTCATTACGGGTCGTCAGAAGCCCGGAAGCCCGAAAACCAGTCTTACAAAGAGATATCAAATATTCCTCAGTACCTGGGCTGTGGAGGTCAGATCCTGTTAGGCTAGTAGCTGACCCCAACATCCCTTTCCCATGAAAAAACTAGGCAGATTGAAAGATCGTCATTTGTTTCATTGCAGGATCATTTCATATTTGACTGCGTCTTGGTTCTGCTTGCACGATTGCTTTTTGTCTCTCATGGTATTTCACATCTGGGGTCATTTCAAAATTTTACTTCACAATCTTGACAACTTCCCGAGGCCCTCCACTAAGACAAGCTTTATGATTAAAGATAGCAGTGCAAGTCTAACTTATGAAATGTATTCTCCCAATGAGCTTATAAGTGTCAGTACTCATCTAAGTGAATTGATTGAATATCATCGAAGCATTGTCAAGTAAGTGTTTTTTTATAACTAGTTGTAGCCGCACTTGGGCTATTAGCCGTAACGTATATAACAACTCGCCTGTAATCCCTGAGTAACTGGCGTACTATGGGTGAACTTAGATCTATATCAATAGATCTAGGTTCACCCATATTTCGCCAGTTCCGTTTTAGTCCCACATAATATGGGCCGAACTTATTGCCATCATCCAGGCACAAATCCAGTTTTTTGGGCTGGTACGCGACATTCCTGATGGCAGGAATCGAAATCAGGAACTCATGATCAAATCCTATTGCGACCACCAGAGGAACGATGCAGATTTTTTTATTTTCATTTAATGACTAGCAATGCAGCATAAGAGTAAATCTAAAAAGGTCGGACGACCTATTTCCACATGGATCGACAACCTAAAACAGTAGATGAAATATTTTGAAATGGGAATCACGTTTTGGAAGGACATGGCTGGAGACAGAAACAAGATCAAGAAAGCGGCTAGTGATATCGACAAAAAATCTGAAACTGATAGCAGCGAGAACTCAGAAGACGACTATGAAAACAACAACACAGTATATAGTGAAGTAACGGCATAGAAAAGAGCTAAAAAAACAGTTGAACCTACCCAAGAAGCTCGATCTGAATCAACATGCTGCGCCAGCGACGTCGGCATCGCGAAAAGATGGGCTTCTATAAATAAGTACCACCCGTCTCTCCACTAGTCCAATGCTTAATCAAGGATGCATATCTGGTAGGCTTGCAATCCTTTCCTATCCTAAGGGCACGTCTACCTGACCATTACCGCGCCTCTGCAACACCATGAAGCATGAGGCTCCAGGGGCTAGAGCGAATCTTGGGGTTCATTCGATTAATCGAGTCTGGTCCAGCCACGCTGGGATCGGTGCATTACATTACATTACATTCATTTAATGACTAGGTACTACCCAAATAGTTGACAAAGCCTACATGATAAGCAAGCTTAGTGTCAATAAGCTGACAATATTGGCCGTAGAAGCGATGACCGTTGATATACTTAGACGTGTTCTTGAGTGGGACCTCAAAGTGCCAAATTTAGGATAGGTGAAATTTTAGGCTTGGTGGAGCGAAGAGTCATCTTCGAAGAGTCATTGGCAGCAGGTGGAAGAGAGGAGCAGAGGATCGATTTGAGTGACGTGCACTTGGAGAGGCCTATGTCCAGCAGTAAACTGCTAAAGGCTGTTGATGATGTAGATACCCTCTCTAACCGTTCATAGACTCACATTAACTTGATAGTAGTTTGGTCGTAGATGATTTCGCAGATCACAATATTAGGTCATGTCCCTTTGATTAAACACCTTCTATATCTGTGTTTTCTTTATCTAGGCATGGTATGAAACAAAGTCACTATTCGTGTCTGTACCGTTAACCACCGTCCACAATGGATTTGGAAACGGTTTCCACTATCGCTTAGATTTACTTTGACAAACGACTACTCATTAAGCAATGTTTCCTCAAAATAACATTTATATTTTCTTTGACTCTAGTTTTACAGACAAAATGTCCGATGTGTTTGGGCCAATGTTGTTGGTTTATTATGGATTCCATCAAGCAAGTGGATGCTTACTACTTCTGGAGTGCTCACAAATGGTCAGTAACGTGTACCTAGTTTGTAACTTTATAATATACTAGCAGTTCGCCAGCGACTTCATCTGCGTGAATTTCTAAAATACAGCCCCTAAGTATTACTTGCTGATATTGTAGGTTTCTATAGGTGACAGAATTTTATAAAATTTTATTTAGGTAGGTATCTGTATACAATATTTGAGGTTGTTTTATTTTCCGGTAACAAAATAATCTGGTTTTCCCTGAGACTTGTTAATAGTCAGGGCAAATGATGGTTAAACGGGAATCTGGAGTCGCTTGAACGATATAGGCAGCTCCGTGGGAATTATTGGAAGCCCCGGGATCTGCACTATCTGGCGAGCTCCTGGTCCGATGAGAATGGTCGCTGTAATTAAGTTGTCTTATAAATGATTTATTAGTAGGATTGTGCCATTGTACAGGTTAGGTTGGCTTAAACTTCTTAAAATCATGATAGGCTTTCCGATTTTCAATAGCAGTTCGTGAGGTGGCAGCCCGGATGGATTAAAAGAGTTTAAAAATTCTTGCGTATAGTGAACTGCATCTTCGATATTACACACTGTATCAATGGACTTGTAGATTTTGACTTGGCCGGGGACTTTTGTAAAATTAAATTATTGATTTCATTGACTGTATCGTTCCTAGATGAGACAATAGCCCTTGAACAAAGCCAATGAATGTCTCTATTTAGTACATATTACGATATGTACGGGTATTTAATCTGCCTATGTAACCTCCACAGCTCAGTTACAGGGTAATACGATACCCCTTACTTATTGGCTGTCAGATTTTCCGGGTTCTGACTACCTCAATAACTGAAAAGATAAATCGCACCAGTTTGATCTAATCTGGGAGAAGCTTTGCTCTACCATATTACCTATAGATACCTACGATAGCGTTATGTCTTTGCGTCGTTGAAACAAATAAATTATTGAACTTTTCTTAGCAGACATCATAAATTGGAGCACACCTAATAAAAGCTGTCAGGTGGTCTACTTTGACCGAAACTCGCCGTTACTGAAACCTCCTTTATTTAAGTACACCCCATATCTCACAATGCCTAGGTACTTAATAATCATAACGATAATGTGGGACAAATGTACCATGACTCATAGAGCTCATGTTGAAGAAGTGGATCGAACATTTAAAGACTTGAGAAACACTGTTGCTGTCATGGGTGGTGTCATTTTTGTTTTACTGGTGACTTTCGGCAGACACAAAAGAGACACGTGCGGACATCATCAAGGCGTGTCTAAAATCATCGTCCCTATGGAGTTTAATTCAAACCCTAAATTTACGTACTAACATGATAGCCCATTTTAAATACGGATAACGATTTTCCACAACAGCTGCTTAAAGTTGGAGAGGGTCTTTTTCTTCTCCAACCTTAGGCGCTAACGCAGCGGAAATCGTAATAAATGAGAGTCTGGGTTGTATAGTTCACAGTCTGCAACAACTTATAGATGAACTGCATCTATAAGTTGTTCTATAGTGTTCGATCCACTGCTTCAACATGAGCTCTATGAGTCATGGTACATTCGTCCCATATTATCAGCGACGTATCTTATAATGACTGACTAAGGGGCCCATTTTTGGATATCGAACATATTGACTGTTGCTCCAGTGAAACTGTCAATAGGAGTTTGAAGGTAGAGTGTGTAGATTTACCGTCACACAATAAAGTAGCTTTAATCCCTGAAGAATCTTTTTTGGTACTAACTGCAGCAAATTTGTTTTACAAAAGTAGCTAATTCACCGATGTTGTACGGATTTACCAACATTTGCAGAGACATACTGCCAGATGATGCGCATGTTCAGCGCTAAACTCCCGAGCACAGCTCAAAGATGTTCTCGCACTTTGGCTAGCGAGTCGCTGCGAACGCTCGGAGCTAGTCTCTTTATCCCTTGTTGCAGATACATGCTGCCCTAAATCAGGGAGAAGCTGCGCACGTTCAGCGCTAGACTTCCGAGCACGGCCCTGAGATGTTCTCATACTTTGCTAGCGAGTCGCTGCGGAGCTACATTTCCTAGCGCGTGTTATCTTCGAAACTATTTAACCAATTAACATACTGTAAAGGGCAAATCTTATCTCTATGATATTCTTGTGATCATAAAATAGATTTTTTTGATAAGGATTAATATTTGGTTGTTTAAAAAATCATCCAGACGTAAGTAAACTTTTTTAATACATAAAAGCTACTTTAACTGCTAAAATATAAAAGATAGAAATATGGTATCGTGGACTTTATTGTAGAACTATTTAAGACAGACCAAGTTGCCTTACATTATTTTCAATTATCTACAACTGTTTAGGCAGCGCATGCAAATCACTCTATTTTCATCCGCCTGGTTAGACATACATTGTCATAGCTCGGCTAATATGCAAGATATAAATATAATTTATAGCCTATAGCACTCACAAATAATCCAGCTTCCACTCAGAGAAAAAAAATCTTAGAATTGGACCATTCGTTCCGGAGATTACCTATTATTATTTCCTTTATTTCACTTAAAACACATATAAATTACATTTTTAAATATTAATATAAAAATATAAAAACATTTAAAAATATAAAAAATAGTAGCCCACCGGTATCGGGAACAAGGTCCAAGTTACCGGCGGTCAGGGCTCCAGAGAGAGGAACCTCCTGACAATGCGAGCCGCGTCCAGGAGTACCGCTTTCTGGATCACGCCCTTGACCCAGCTGCCCAACGAGAGCCTCCTCAGATGTTGGTCGAGGCTCTTGGCTATCAAGCCATTGGCTGTAACGACTATCGGTACAATGATCGCTGAGTCCACATCCCACATATCGACAACCTCGTGAGCCAAGTCAAGATACTTGATTTGTTTATCTTTCTCGGCTTTCACGAGGTTCCCGTCATGCGGGACCGTTATATCAACGATCATTGCACGCCGCTCTAGTCGATCCACCACCACTATATCAGGGTTATTGGCAACAATAGTCCTGTCAGTGATGATGGATCGATCCCAGTACAGTGTGACATGTCCATTTTCGAGAACTGGGTCGGGCACATACCTGTAGTACGGCACTTCTGATTCCACAAGGCTGTATTTCAGAGCAAGTTGCTGGTGGATAATCCTGGCTACAAGGTTGTGTCTATGCAAGTACTCCTCGTTAGCTAGACGAGAACACCCGGAGATAATGTGTCTAATTGATTCACCCGGACGGTGGCATCCCCGACAGATGTCAACCGTGCCGTCTTATTATATGCCGGGCCACGAATTTGTCATTAATATCATAAAATGTCCCAAAAACTATTCCTCACTTAAATAAAATTGAGACAACTTTTGATTTCTAAGATCCTGTAGGTAAATTACTTTGTGGGTACAGTTTCAAAAAGATGAATACATCGTCAAGAATTAATTTGGTTATCTAGTAGAATTTCTGTCGTATAATACTGTGACAATGTGTAGTATGTTTTGTAGCTATTCATCGAACTTATATTTATTTTGGAATAAATATTATAGACATTTCAACATTGACTGTTTGCAAATTCTGGTCAAAATATTTTCAACTACAAGTTTATTTGACACTTTAAACTTACCGATACATAACTTCTCTTTGTTTCAGACGGCTGCAGCTCTGATCCGCTACCTACCGCTAACAGTTATCTTGTTTCAACAACTTATACAGCTGTCGATCATCTTCGAAGTTATTGGCACTATTGTAAGTAAGATATTCCGTATAAAACTTTTTATTTCAACCATAAATATCGTTTTCAAGCATTTTAAAAGTCACATCGGTATTCGTCAAACGGGCACATTTCCATACTCCGACCTGCAATTAGGAATTTCTTATGTAATACATAACTACCACTTTGACCAACCCAGACCCAGAGGACTTTGACAAAGGTTCATTCTATCAGCGATAACCATGATGGAAAAGTCAATAAAGTATTGGAGGACATGAGCTACCGAAAAGCGTATGTCAATACTGTTGTTGTCGTTGCTCGTTTTGAGAGCCCACTTGACTAGGCCAGCAGGACCTCACGATCACATTCAATTCCTGCCTATCTAGACTAGACTAAGTCAGTCAGAAAGGTATCACAGTTGAAGAATATGGCTAGGATGTAAGACATAAAGTAGAAAGTAAGAATGATATAATTCGTTTGTGTAGCCATCTATATCAAGTGAAATAGGAGTTTCTGGTGATTTGCAGAGTGACAAGTTAAAGAACGCAGTCTATGGTGTACCCTGGGAGAGCATGGACACGAAGAACAGGCGAATAGTGGCCTTCTTCCTCATGAATGTACAGGAACCTGTACATGTCAAGGCATTAGGAATGGCTGATGTTGGTGTTACTTCTATGACTACGGTAACGTTATTATTAAATTTTATTGAAAGCCTCCCGCGTCCAGCTAATTCCTGCGACCTTCAGCAGGTCATCTGTCATTGTGGTGACGCTTGAGACATACCTATTATTTAATGTTGTGAACGAATTAAAGATGGTGATGATAATAAAAATTTTGCCTCAACAAATAATCCCGGAAGAGGTCGTGGATACAGTATGTTAAGTTATACGAGGGACATACTTTAAAGGGGGGTGGTATTCATGGAGATATACAAATTTTAATATGGAGTGGACACCGAAATATAACGAAAAAATCAGCGGTTCCCTACATTTTGTCCAGTTATGCGAACATAAATGTATAGAGCAGCTGGTTTTATTTTTGCAATTTCAGGGTTGATCCCTTTAGTAACAGTTCTACATTTTCATGATTCTGCACTCTCTTAAAGTATGTCCCTCGTTTTACCCACTGTATATTTCCACTTTTTCGATTCATGAGTGTCACATATCTAGACTATGAGACTGCTATTTAGAATGCTTTAATACATACAAAAATCCCTCATCGATTAGAAAAGGTACCTGACACTTGGTTGGTCCCAGGACTCCCTGCAAAGACTACACTAACAAGACAGCATTCAGTGATTGAGCAATGTAGGAGTAAAATTATATTTCTATTCTTTTCAGATCTTGAAAACTTCGATATCTTACTTCACCTTTCTGAACAGCATGTGAATGCTGTGTGGCAGTTTATATTTCACCATTAACGGCTATATTATGCAAATATTTTTTTGTCATTTAAATAACACTATTTACGATTAATTTATTCAATGTTTTAAATAAATTGTAATTTTTGGAAGTCTGCACATAAATGAAATATCTATTTGTTTTACTTTTTTTTGTCCCAATAAATAGAGATCCAGCCACATTTAACACCACCCAGTTGTTATCATGTTTGTACAGTAGACTGCACGTCAGTGGTAAAAAAAAACAAGTATAAGCTCGCCAAGTAAGAGTTTTTATGGAATTAAAATTCCATAAAACTCCTATGCTAGGCCAGCTCAAGATAAATTGTGGACTGATGTGATGTCGACTGTATGCTGATCACAAATAAGAGATGATTCTGTTGTGCACCAACATAACTTAATTTAGGTTATTGCTATCTTTTTCTTTGTAATGAAACAAGTAAGAGACGGAAATAAATAAGAGCTGGCAAATTCAGTTGAACTTTGATTTTTCGCCGCAACTGCGAAGAACTAAATTCAACATGCTTAATTCACATGACTTTAAATCTCTCCAAATTCAAGGCAATCGAGACGTTATTTAGTTTGACAATTCTAAAATGTCACTTGTCTTCTTCTTTCGCAGTCTGTCAGTATGAGAACGCAATACCTACTCTTATTTTAGTTTAGGTGATAAGATTTTAGTATTTAAAATGGTTAGTACCTCGCCGCTTGCCAAATTGCCACGATGTGTCACCAACCATAAATAACAGTAATTGTCAATTAATGATTATCAACGTTTGTGAGTATGGCGTTTAGAACTGCTAATAATAATACAGGGTAGAAAGTTGAAGCAGGCCCGAGGTGGAAGTAGGTACCTACTCTAGAAATTAATGCCACCAAGTTTTACCCAAAGGACCTACATTAGTTTTTTTTAAAGTATTTAAAACACATTGACATATTTAAAGTTCCACAACATTCTTTATTTTTTTAATACAAGCTTTTATTTAGTTTCACCTATCCCGGTGTCTGAATCTCTGTAAACAAATGCTGCCAGTCTTTCGGGCTCTTTGCTGTTGACAGCGTTGCTGGCAATTTGTTTGATGCGCTGTGATTATGTCCCCTCTTTTTTTTAAAAGGTCGCAGGGACATCGATAAACAAACTGTGCGCGGTACTAGCTAAGCTTTCAGCAATTAGGTATTTCTGAATAAGTTCCCTTTCATTATTTATGAAAGCTATGAAAACAAACCGCATTTCTCATAAATTAATTCTTCCTAGTCATTACGTGTTCAAAGTAAAACATTTACTTTCATAATACAGCGTCCTTTATGATGTTTGCATATATGCCCTAATTACCTCATATTGAATGCCTTTTATTGTTTGCAAGCATGCTTATTAATAAACCTGCCGTATTTTATGGGAAACTATTTTTCATATGACAAATGATTTTATAAGAGAAGATACCATCACGCCTTCTTTGGCAGGTAAAACGGGTTGTTATCCACAACTTCACGTCAAAGCGCGTATTTTGCGTACGGATCACGCCTTCTTTCTCCGTAGGGTTTTGCTGAGGTGCACCTACGTATCGCTAGTTATCTTTTAGTTCCATGGATATGGGGTGGACAGGAGACGAGACTACTGCCATTAACCGTGCGCAAATCCAAACTTTGGCCTTATACTTACTGAAAAATTGTGTTGTACTTCGTAGCACGACTATGAACGCATTCATTATAACTTTAGATGGTAATAAAATTCCTTTTAATTTGTAATATTTTATACCACAAATTAGATATTTTATACCTCTCAATTATCGTAGATATACAGGTCGTGCTGGGATGGTTCCTTCCCAGCACGACCACGCTAAAATTCCAGCTGGCATATCAGTTGATGAAACGAGAGCATGCCTAAAAATTTGTACTAATTATGAACTCCTATTTCATTGCTAGTAAATTGTCGTAAATGGTTAGAAAAGCAAAAAACCATTTTCTGCCTAGGTATAATATGTGATTTGTATACTTGACACTAGATGGCGATTGTTAGTAAATGATTAATTCAGACAGTATGTTGAGTTTACATCTAGTAAGATGTGCCCGAGGCTTCGCCCGCATGAATGGCGGAAATTATCTCACAGGAATGTGTTACCGGAACAAAGAACTTATGTTACTACTCCTTATGACATCAGCTATCTGCCAGTGAAAGTCCCGTCAAAATCGGTCCAGCTGTTTCGGAGATTATCCGGAACAAACAGTCAAAAAAGACAAAATTTTAATTGTAAAAACGTTATTTTGCTATAAGTATATGGTACTTACAGTAAAAGAACGTTTTTATAATTCAACTAGCTTTTTCCGCCGGCTTCGCCCGCGTGCAGTTCGAAAAGTATCCCACGGGAACATACTATTCGGATAAAATGTATCCTATATGTTATTCCAGGTTACAAACTATCTGTGTGCCAAATTTTATCCAAATCCGTTCAGCCGTTTTTGCGTGATTGAGTAACAAACATCCAAACTTTCACATTTATAATATTATTGAGGCGCCATCTGTTTGAGACTTATGAAACTTACGATTAATAACAACAATCAAGATTGATAATCAGTTTATTGTTAATTATAAAATATTAAGACAAAAAAAAAAACTATCCTGTCTCTCAGTTGGAACAAATTAAGTACATAGGTATATATGCCAATTTTCGTCACAATCGGTTGACTTGTCAAAAGAGTTCACTGGGAACATACATCATGACCAGGGGGCCGATTCTACTAACAAATTTGTTAAAAAAACGCAATAGAACCGCAACCGAATCACCACTTTTAAGCGTTTTCGCATTCTACTAAAATGAACAACGGTCCAGCTGCGACACAGCTGCGGTTACGTTTTAGTTACGCCAACGATCGATTGAAACAATGTCAAAACCTATTCTACTAACAAAATCGAACATGAGCGTGACGTTTACTATAGGACAAAGTTAATGATAAAATTATGATCATTATGTCTTTTAATTATAGAAAATACTTTTAGTGCCACATATTCGTGTTTAGTAACATTTTTAGATTCAACTTTTTTCTTTTTGGTATTAATAAAACATATTATTTTGGCATGTTGGTAACGCGGGTTACCCGCTGTGTTCCCGCTACAGTTCAGTTGCAATTCGTTTTAAGTTTAGTTTCCATTTTGCTTATAAAATAGTAGAATGACTTTTTATGTAACTATCGAACGGCGATCGAAATCGAACTGTTGTGGAAACACAGTTTAACGTGTAACGTTGCAAATTAGTAGAATCGGCCCCCAGAGATCGGATATTCGGATGCATATTCCCCTAAAGTTGAGATGTTGGCTAACATGGAATGCGCTTTTGTATCGAAAAACTCTTAATGTAGGTAAGTGTATCGGGTTAAACATTAATTTTAAATTAATACACATCTGAATAGTTATGCAATCCAAGAATACCGGGGTTTTTAATAAATATTACAAATAATGTATAAAGCCGCTTCCAACCTTTCATGGCTAAAAATTATCTTTAGGCATCAAATAAAAAAAATAAAAAAAAATAATAATAAAATAATAAATATATAAATTATCTTTAATTATCTTCGGATATTCGGATGCATCATTATGCATCCGAATATCCGATCTCTGATTATGACACTGAATTTTTAAATAAAGATTTAGTAAAAAACCGTTATTATTATTTTATTTATTTGTAAATGTATCATAATCATCTACTTACCTAGCCTTTTACCAACTATGTCAGAGTCGACTTCCAGTTTAATCGGATGCAGCTGAATACCAGTATTTTACATGGAGCGACTGCCAATCTGACCTCCATAACCCTGTAACTCCGGGTAACAAGATACCCCTTGGCAATACTGGTTGTCAGACTTACTGGCTTCTGATGACCCGTAAAATATCCACGAATGACAGCCAGGACCAACAGTTTAACGTATTTTTCGAGGCACGGTGGGGTCTTGGTATGTAAAGATGGTCACCCATCCACGGACCAACCTCGGCAAACGTAGCTTAACCTGATCGATCGGCCCTTTTGGCTATTATTATTTAACGATTAGTTCCACGCATCGTCTTGAGTAATTTTTATTATGTTGTCTTTTCTTGTAAGTAAATTGTATCTTCGGACCTTATTTTTTTCATATTTTTTTCAGCACCCGCAGTTCTTAATGATATATTTAATCTTGCGGCTGCTATTACTTAGACACTAATTAATGTAAATGTATATAGATTTTAAAAACCCTTTTCGTACCTAAAGCTTTGCTGAACATCCGGGACGAGGCCATCATGTTTCAACTCTCTTAAAATGTCGTATGACATCTATGTCATACAAATACTAGTGACAAATCAAGCTTCGTTTTTGAATTCGGTCATTTTCGGCCAAGAAATCATGTTTCAGGCATATTTTCGTCTTCGGCCATAAAACAGCTGAAGCTTCGGCCAAGCCGAAAATCAGACGTTCGTAAATTATTGTTGCGGGTTATTCGGCCTACTTCGTGAAGTTCGGCAAAATCAGGTGACGTTCGGCTAACTTCGGTGTGAATCGAGTCCGCTCGTGGTTTCACTCTGCTGGCATAAACGTAAGCGATTTTTTTTTTAAGTTGTAAACCGAGGTTGTGTTGTATGTTATCATCACGCGCATACACGCATTTAGAAGAAATCTTAATAATTTTTAATGTTCCAATCATTTTCGGTTTAGGTCAAAAAATACTATAGCCGAAGTGTCTTTTTCGTTTTCGTTTTCGGCTGAAAATCCATTTTCGGTCGGACATTAACAAATACCAATGGTAGGTTTCTTGTAATTCTTGTCTTGTTTTTCCTCAATTAATAAAATTAACTTTACTTCGTTTGTTTACAAACTAACTTCAACGAATTCTGTACGAGACCGATTATCAGTAGGTACATTTGCGCGCTAGTATTGAGTGTGAAATGGGACACGTTGTTTGATAATACTTTTAGTCTTTAATTGAATCACCGATTCACAGGTTAATTAGTACAATTAGTTACTTAGTAAGGTACACGATTTACTATCCTATCTATCACTGATTAAAATACTAGAACTTTAGATTTACTATTACAATCTGTATTACATTATGCACATCACACACGTTATCTTAATTAAGTATAGTTGAGAGCGGGGACAGGAACCAAACTAACTTTCCCCAACCCCGTACGGAAGTATTTATACAGTATAGCGACGTGTGGGGTACGGGGGCGGTGGTCAAGAATATCCACCAATGAGGGTGCAGTCGTATGCGCAATTACCTTATATGGTCGCGTTTTTCAATTTCGCTTCGAGATGGGATGACCAATTACAAGACACTTGCGCTGACATGACACACCCCCCAATCTCTTCTTAGAAATTCTAAGTATCTACTAGAAATGAGTTACGTTTTTGTTACGACATCCTGATAATTTGTTCTGTCCTGAACATTCTCCCGCCGTGAACCATCGGGATGGTTCAGTTATTTAGTTTATTACAGGATGTCTTAACATTCACAATCGTAAGACTATAAACGAATAATAACAGTGACATACACAAAGTTAAATCACAAAGACAAAGGCATGTTTACGTAAATTATTACAATCACTAGAAATAAAAATACCATAAGGGAAGAACTAAAGACGATGTCCCACTATTATATTTAAGAAACGTCTTGAGGTACTAGTTTAACCAGCCTTTTGACAGGTCGTCTTAAAACTGCCCCCTTAGTCTTAATATCTACGGCGCGCACAATGTTATCTCTCATGGGGAACGTCCTAATGACCAATCCCATGGGGCACGAGTTCCGCGGAAGGTTGCTATCCGCAACGAGTACAACGTCCCCGGTGAGTATTGGAGTACCACGTCCGTGGGGCTCCCGCCGATGCTGCAGGTCAGGAAGGTATTCCTTCACCCATCTCGCCCAGAACTGGTCGGCCAGTCGCTGCGAGGCGCGCCATTGCGCTCGTCCGATGAGGTCCTGGTCATTAAAGTCACCAGGTGGCGGGTTTGATGCCGGGCCGTGCAGCAGGAAATGATTTGGAGTAAGCGCCTCCGGATCATTTGGATCCACGGACACATGAGTGAGTGGTCTGTTGTTCACGGTGAACTCTACCTCAGTTAGCAGAGTCGCCAACGTTTTTTCGTTGGGGTGGCGCTCCCGTAGTATGCTGAGGAGAGCAGTCTTCACGCTCCTCACTAGTCTCTCCCACGCACCACCCATGAAAGGTGCGCTGGGAGGAATGAAGCGCCAGGAGATGCGCTGTCGGCTTGCCTCTTGTTGCGTTGACGCATTGATGGACGCTGGGAGCTCGCGGTCCGCACCGTGCAGGTTGGTCCCGTTGTCTGATCATACTTGAGTCGGGGGGCCCCGGCGCGCGATGAAGCGACGCAAGGCCATCGCGGCAGATTCCGTCGATAGGCTCGCGGCGACCTCGAGATGTACTGCTCGTGTAGTTAGACAGGTGAACAGCGCCACGTAGCGCTTGTGTACGGCGCGTCCCACGGTGACGTAGAGAGGCCCGAAGTAGTCGAGGCCCACGTATGTGAAAGGGCGCTCGTGATGGGCGAGGCGACAGGGCGGCAGGTCGCCCGTCCGCGACTCGGGCGGCACGCTGCGGCGCGCTCGGCAGTCCAGGCAGCGCGACACGATGGTTCGTGTGACGGGGCGTAGGCGTGTCACCCAGTAGCGAGTGCGGCACTCGTTGACAGTTGCCTCGACGCCGGAGTGGTGCAGTCGCCTGTGGACTGCCTCGATGAGTAGTCGGGTGATGTGGTGATTCCCATCGAGAATGGCAGGACTCGATTGAGGACCTGAAATGCATTGTGCCGCGCTTACGCGCGACGTTAGTTTGAGTAAATTGTTGGAATCGATATAAACTGATAGTGCCTGTTGGGGCTTCAGTGGACTTCAATGAAACTCCTGTATCGAGGTATGGTTGTTTTAATTAGGTTTAACTATAATTTACATGGAATGTATAAGGAGCGTACAAGTTCGCGACAATGGTGAAAATTGCGACTGAATATATAATATTTATGACGGTATTTGTATAATAAAATCCATACGGCGCCTGGCACTTTTAAAATAGCATAATGCGACACACACACAACACTGAACATCTTCAGAAGTAACGTGCAGGCGTAAACATCCTCCCCCCGTTGAAACTCAGAGGTTTCACCCTTCAATAACTCCTCTTCAGTTGGTAAGGGGCAGATGCGAACCAGAGGACGACGTATAATTCCTTTAACAGTGTTGATGTCGGCTACTCTTGAAATCCCATCTTGTCCTGGGAACAGCCTTGTAATGCGTCCAAGCCTCCAACATAGGGGTGGGACGCCATCCTCTTGAAGTAGGACCATGTCTCCAATTTTAACTGCGGCAGTGTTGGTCTTCCATTTACGGCGAAGTTGCAACTCGGAGATATACTCGCACTGCCAGCGCGGCCAAAAATGTTGAAATATTTGCTGGAGCCTGGCATAGCGCTGCAAGTTGGTTGAGTGGCGATCTTCTAAAGCTGGTTCAGGCAGCGCGGTGAGAGCCCGACCAATGATAAAATGCCCAGGAGTGAGACAGTGGAAATCATCAGGAGAAGGGGATAAAGGACAGAGAGGTCTACTATTCAAAACCGCTTCTACCTGAGCTAACAGAGTTTGAAGTTCTTCAAAACTTAAATGAGAATTACCCATTACTCGTCTAATGTGAAATTTTGCTGAACGGATACCGGCCTCAAAAATACCGCCAAAATGAGGAGCGTAAGCTGGTGAAAAGTGAAACTGAATGCCTTCCGAACATGCAAAATCAGATAGATCGTTTTGGTAAATCTTGAAAAAATCATTAATTTCTTTAGCTCCTACGACAAAGTTGCGTCCGTTGTCGCAGAATACTTCCGCTGGCCTGCCTCTTCGTGACACAAACCTTCGGAATGTCATAACGAAAGCGTCCTTAGATAGATCACTAACGGCTTCGAGGTGAGAAATTTTAAATCTAAGGCATATGAAAAACATAGATAGCACTTGACCAGCGAAGCACCGCGTCCCTTTCTGTTTACAAAATTAAGAATGGGCCAGCAAAATCAATTCCCACTGTTCGAAATGGAAAGTTTGGCGTGACTCGTTGTGAGGGTAAATGGGCCATTTTTGGGGCAATAGTCTTGCCCTGCAAGCGTCTGAACCTCGAACAGTTACGAAAAATGCGTCTAGCTAAATGTCTACCGTTAATCGGCCAAACGTATTCCCTAACAGTGGCCAATAATAATTGTGGACCAGCATGCAATCCACGTTTATGTTCGTACTCGAAAATCAATTTGGTAAAATGATGCGATGCATGTAGGAGAACAGGATGTTTTTTATTATAATTATAATCTGATGAGCCTAGTCGGCCCCCAACTCGGATTACCTTGTCGTCACTTAAAAATGGAGTCAGTGATAAAATATTTGATTTGGAGCTTAAAGCCTTATTGTTGCATAACAAATTATATTCACAGAAGAATGATTATTGTTGTGAGAGACGACACAAATGAAGAAAGGAATGATTTAATTCATAAACAGTTAGATTGCCGAGCATTTTATCTTGATTAGTTTTTAAATTATGAATAAATCTTAGCACGTAGGCGAAAGATCGTTTTATTTTCGTTAAACAAGACAAGTTTTTAAAATTAATTATAGGTTCATTTGGAGTTGCAACATGAGTGGTAGTACAATTAGGTTTAGTTTCCGGTAAATCAGTAGTGTTCATTTTATTAGGGGTTAAGGTAGGCCAATTACTTTCAGGCTCTGTGAGAAATGGAGGGCCTGACCACCACAACTGGGTACTGCCGAGTTTATCTGGACACCAGTGTACTTGATGCTGAACTTCATATCGAAGTGACTTCCTGACAGCCTTGCATAACCTAGCTGCTAGTAGGGCGGCACACAGTTCTAGACGAGGTATAGTCGTACTCTTAATCGGAGCCACTTTGGACTTAGAACAAAGCAGATTGACTGAGACCTCGTTCGCAGCATTAACTGAACGTAAATAAATGCAAGCTCCGTATGCATGTTGGGATGCATCACTGAATTAATGTAATTCCACCGATGCGGGTTCATTGCAGAGCACACACCGTGGAACTTCTAGAGCTAACAGAGAAGGTAAAGACTGCATAAAATTGTTCCAGTCTCTTTGAACTTCAGGTGGGACTGGAGAGTCCCAAGTTAAATTATGTAGCCACAGTTGTTGTAACATTTTCATTTTTATTACACACGGACTAATAAGTCCTAAGGGGTCAAAGATCTTAAAAAGAGACGATAGAAAAGATCTTTTAGTTAAATTATTGTTAGACAAAGGTGGGTATTTGATAGGGAAATGTAACTGATCAGTTGATGGGTTCCATCCCATGCCTAATGTACTAGTTGACTCGCTTACTAAAAGATTATCATCAGATTGAGTATTTGAATCGAATAATGAGGGTAAATTAGTCTTAAACTTCCGAAGATTAAAGCATCCTTTCTTTAACTTTTCAGTTACAGATTGCTGAATATAACGTAGGGTGTCCTCACTTTCAGAACCGGTGATGAGATCGTCCACAAAGAAATCATGTTGAATAATATCCTTCACCATAGGATCAGAAGATTCTTCACCAATCTGCCATAGGCACCGAGTACTCAAGTAGCTGGAACTTGCCATTCCGTAAGTCACGATACCTAGCTGAAGCGTTTTGATGGGCAAAGACTCATCCTCTCTCCATAAAATAAGTTGAAGATTGCGGTCCTACTCCTGGACACTGACTTGACGGTACATTTTTTCGACGTCACCTGTCAAGAGGAACTTATGCTGTCGAGCTCTTATTAAGATGGAGAACAGTGAGTCTTGCATATTAGGACCAGTCATGAGGATATCATTGACAGGCTGACCTGATGAAGTAGAAGCCGAGCCGTCGAATACGACTCTAATTTTTGTGGACTCACTACTATCTTTGAAGACAGCATGATGGCAGAGGAAATAAGATGTAGAATAGGTACAGCGGATTCTGAAAGGTGACCTAAGTCTGCGTATTCACGCATAAATTCTACATATTGCGACTTCACATGTGGTTGTTTGCGAAATCGTTTTCTAGATTGAACAAGCGTTTTTTAGCTAGTGAATAAGATTCACCAAGACAGTCAGGTGTATCCTTTAAGGGTAGATTAACCGAAAATCTACCGGTTTCTAAACGAAGGGTGTGCGATGAAAAATGTGTTTCGCATGCCTTCTCGCTATGACTCATAAGTGGTTTAGATTGAGGAACATTTTCTAAGTCTCAGAATTTTGTTAGTTCTTGATGTATTTTGTCAATAGACGACACACAAGAAATAACTGAATGATTAGAATCGATATTATTATCAATTTCCTTAAACGTATTATTAATGGGTAAATTAAAATACATTGGACCTGAAACCAACCAACCGAACTGAGAACTTCTTAATACAGGTGAATTAAGACCGAGAGAGAGTTGATCGCGGCCAATAATGTCCCAGAAAATATCAGCACCGATGACAACATCAATAGGTGCTGGTTGGTGGAAGTGAGGGTCTGCTAAAAAGTAATCACTCGAAATATTAAGTTTCTTAACGTCAACGGGTATTCTAGGTATGTTACCGGTCAACACTGGCAACACCAGAAAAGAAGAAGTGACGGTAAAATGCTTCATCAAAGATTTCAACAGCACCACGCAAGTTTCTGTAGCCTGAGTGGTGGTTTTATTGCCTATGCCAATTATATTGACTTGCAATATGGTTGTCGGCTCTAAAAGTATCTTTGTTTTAAGAGATTGAGTAATAAATGATGACTGACTACCGCAATCTAAAAGAGCGCGAACCTTCTGTGTTTGATTGGTCGTGGGATTAGCTACCTCAATAAATGCAGTGGACAGAAGAACTTGGTGATTATTTTGATTTGAAAAATTAACGATAGTGTTGTCAGTGTTGTCAGTGATGTCGGGTGAAATGGTGACAACACTGGAAATATTTTTGGTAACAGATTGTTTATGCAAGAGTCTATTGTGTCGTGTATTGCACATGCGACACGGATGCATGCGACAATTGCGGGCAGAATGGCCAGACCTTAAGCAGTTGAGACAAAGCTTCAATCTGCTTACTTCACTGATACGATCCTCCACACTCTTAGCCAAAATGGTGGGACAATCATAAAGGCGATGATTACCATTACAAACGTAACACGATGCAATACTATCAGAAGTATTATTGTTTTCACTATTAGAAATGTATGACTGATGAGATTTTATTTTATTACTAGAAGCTGTAGGCCTTGACGGTGTCAGAGTCTTAGGTTTAGAATATGAATAACTACCATTTATTGACTCGAGTAAATCCGCGCGGTCAATAAGAAACTTGAAAAATGTTGCAAATTAGGGATATTGGTATCTAACGTGCCCCGGTACTCTTCCCATTTGATTTTAGTATGGCTGTCAAGCTTAGGGCTCATTATATGAATCAGTAAAATATCCCAATCACGTGAACCAAGACCGAGACTAGTTAAAGCACGTAAGTTTTTATTAACATGATCCACAAGGAATCGTAAGGATTTATCAGACTCGCTTGTGATTGGTTTTATATATAATAATGAATTTACATGATGAGATATTAATTGTCATGCATTGTCATATCTGTCACATAATAATTTCCAAGCACACGCATAATTGGCGCTGGATACCTCTAAGTTAGCAATAATGCGCGCTGCATCGCCTGTCAAGTATGAAATAAGACAATGGAATTTATGAATGGGAGCGATGCGGTCGTTATTGTGTACTATAGACATGAATGTGTCACGAAACTCAAGTCAACGAAAGCAAGACCCGTCGAACTTCGCAACTTGAATTTGAGGTAATTTAAAACCTATATCATAATTATCATGATTACATGGAGCTGCGGTTAAGTGACTTGAATTCAAATCCTTGCAATTACTTTCATCATAACGGTTCGAGTTATGTTTTTGTGTAATACTTTGAGCAATTGCAATGTTGGATATAAATAGTTGTTCGATAGTATCACGTTCATCAATCTCATTAGGTAAATTATCAGAGTTTAATACTTCTATCTGATTTTGCAAGTCATCAAAACGACTATAGATAGACTCAAATTTGCTTAGTTTTAATGTTAACTCAACTGACTCAATTGGAGTAAGCGTTTCTTTAGAGGTAACAACTGATAAAAAGTTTCTAAATTTAGTAATTTGACCTTTTATGGAACTACGTTTCACTAAAAGATCATGTAATTCTTGAGGATTGTTTGTGCTAGATTCACCTCCATAATCTTTACCCATTGTGAACTCAAAATGTGCCAATTTTGTACATGTAAAATCAGATTGAATTAACAAATTAATTCCTAGTAGGTTCGATTATGGAAATATGACTACACACAAACTTGGTGATGATAATGAAAAAAAACTAAAAACTTAGCTCACGCTCCTCGCCTAACGTCATCTGAGGCCGGCCCGGCACAGCAATGGGTAGGGCACCGCTCCGATCACACGGTGACACGGCAGGCGGCCCGAAGTTGCGTTACACGGAGATATCGGCCTGGAATGTTCGGCGAAGTGGGTAAAATATATGCTTAAGTAACAGTTATAAGCCTGCTAGGAAACACGACTATAAACTACGATAATATGATAAGAAAGTAGTCTATTGTAATATTCGTAAAAACTTTTACCAATAGATAATGTGAATTTACTTTAGGTACTGAACTGCATATGGTGTATTGATGTTAATATTCGACACTGCAATAAGTACAGACACCAATGCACGCGTAGAAGCTATTTTAAATAGGTATTCGATCGATATATAAAGGTTAAAGGTATAAAAAGGTAAGGGTAAGTAGGTAACAGGGAATTCACAAGGAAAAATGGGCACTTAGCTGCATTGGCCGAGGCTGCGGTGCGATGCTAAATGCTGATCGCCAACCGGCGGTGGCTGCAATGGCTGGTGCACCTCCAGTGAACCTAGGTATGATGCTTGATTCAGGTAAAAGTAGCTGCGGCGCAATGGCTATACCGACAGCGCGTGGTCGCGGTGATCGAACTTGTTTTATCCGAAGATTGCAGGTTTTGTCCTAGGTCGCCAGATGTTGGGGCTTCAGTGGACTTCAATGAAACTCCCGTATCGAGGTATGGTTGTTTTAATTAGGTTTAACTATAATTTACATGGAATGTATAAGGAGCGTACAAGTTCGCGACAATGGTGAAAATTGCGACTGAATATATAATATACAGGGTGTGGCGTAAATAGTGGTCCACCGTTAAGGATTCGATATATCAGATAATTTACTATAACATATTACAATTTTAACCATTTTTACCCAAGGATTCCGAAAATATTATTTTTTTGTTTTTTATTTACGAAATTTCTACCTTTTGTAATCAATGTAAAAATATTCATTTCAAAAATTCATTACACCTTAATTTCATTTAAAAAAATGGTTTTTGTAGTTTCAACAAAAAATATATTTATTAAATTTTTTCGTTGGTTACAAAAGGTAGAAACGTAAATAAAAAACAAAAAAATAATATTTTCGGAATCCTTGGGTAAAAATGGTTAAAATTGTAATATGTTATAGTAAATTATCTGGTATATCGAATTCTTAACGGTGGACCACTATTTACGCTACACCCTGTATATGACGGTATTTGTATAATAAAATCCATACGGCGCCTGGCACTTTTAAAATAGCATAATGCGACACACACACAACACTGAACATCTTCAGAAGTAACGTGCAAGCGTAAACAGTGCCCGTAGTCGGCCAGTTTTTAAGTTAGTGTCACTGAGTTCACCACTGAAACTTTGTCTTTGTATAACCTTTATTAACAATACTTCTGCTTTATTCAATTGTTCGGCAGTTAATTGTATTAATTGAGTGACACTTTGCACTTTGAGTTTAGCACTCACTGAAAGTTTTGCACTACACTTTTTACTATTCCACACTGGATCGGATTCCCTATTTTTAATAGTAAATTTATAGTTCACCTGGTCTGTTTTGTTTACCATACACTTGAAAAGTTCTGCTGCTTGGATGACTCGGGCGGTCGCTCGCAGTAGGCGTTCCCACCGGGCGAAGCGTGTGTGGTCGGTGACCGCCGCGGTCGGGTCCGCGCCCGACTCGGTGATGTGGTGCACACGCTCCTCACCGGTGAGCTCGTGGGCTCGAGTCGCGGGATTGAGGTGAGCTTCAGTGGCGTGACCTTTTTCTTCGCAGCCACCAGCGCCAGTGTAGCTTGGCCGTCCTTGTTCGCCGCGCGCCAATAGGCGACAGCAGCGTAGGCCGATTGGCTCGCATCCACGAACACATGTAACTCAAAGGGTGTATCTTTAGAATAAACCATGTACCAACGAGGGATTTTAACAGTCTTTAACCTCTGTAGGTGTGTAGTCCACTCGCCCCACTATTGGGCGAGATCAGCGTCTATGTCGGCGTCCCAGTCGGTGCCGCGGCGCCAAACTTCTTGTAGTAGTACCTTCGCCCTGTTAGTAACAGGAGAGACGAAGCCTAGAGGGTCAAACAGCGACATCATTATGCGCAGTATCTCTCGTTTCGTTGGCCTAGGTTTTCCGATAAGTGTGGGTGGAAGCCTTGATAGATCTAGATTGAAACCTTCGTCATTCTGAGTTGGTCTCCACTCTAGTCCTAAGACGCGCTCGGTGGCTGCGTCTATGTTGAGGCCGAGGTTGTTGTTTGCTGCACCCGGATCTAACGCATCCAGAACCTCCTTGCTGCTTGACGCCCATTGTCACAGTTCATAATTAGCTTCCCTGTGTATGCGATCTATGTCCTTAGACACACGCACTGCTTCCTCGGGGGTGTCGAAACTGTCTAACAGTTTTTTTTTTAATATTTTTAATATTATAGTAGGATTATTTTAATTGTGTATGTTTAAAATACGTAATGTAGAATACGTGGTTTCAATTAATGTGATAAACTAATCACCGCCTTGTAAATTAATTAATATAGGGCTTATAAATTCAAAGTTTTGCTACATAACTATAAGTTTAAAATAGCTGCTTTACTGCAGCAATGGCATAATATAAATATTATTGATATGATCACAGGATCAAGAAAGTTCAATCATGGGAACTATAGTGTGTTTCTATAATGAACGCCTATGAATACGGTTAGGGTTGAGACACATTGCTGTTATTTAGGGTATTACTGCCAGTTCTCTTAATAAAATCTGTTGTCAAAACTATTGTTTTTTTTTTGTAAAAGCTACCCAAATCTGACTTCGCAGGTTTTCTAAGTGAATATCTCTGAAATCCGAGATTTTTAAAATTATTATTTATTGAATACTTCATGACGGGGTAGCCGAAGAATAAAAGTATTTACTTTAGAGCCCAAAGATCCAGTGCGGGCTGGCAACGTCGCATTTCAAGTGATTTTCTTCATTATCTAATAAACTTGAAATCAAAGTACTATTTTTTATCACCCAAGCACTATCGTCGTCGATCGTTGGTTGGTGGTAAATTCAATCAATCTTCACTCATTCTCATAGACCAATGGGACGGCAATTCGACACGATCGGACCAATGGCTTGACGTGCTTCCTGGAGCACGTAGATAACACACCGACAACTTCCAAATTTTGGGCGGCTGCTGAGGAATTCCTTATCCAACCTGGACATCGGACCCAGGATTCCACGCTTGGTAGTCGTGCATGAGACCACAAGGCAAATTTTCACATTATAATAATTATAGTAGGATCGCTCTGTTGATTAATCAAATCAGCGAAATAATTGTCGGCTGTTTGCAAAGTTACCAACTTTTAGAATGTACCTTCTTAATAGGGTATTTTACTCTATAATTATGAGAAAAAATCTAAAAATATATTATATTGCAAGTTGTACTTGTAAATCTTTATCATGTGTGGCTAAAGCCTTATGAAATAACTAGCTTTTTCCCGCAGCTATGCCTGCGTGGATACCTGAAATTATTCACGGGAACCAAGAAAGTATTATATTTCGTATCACTCATTACAGTCTACCCCTGTGTAAAATATCATCAAAATCCGTTCTGCGGTAATTTTTGTGGTGGGAAATCATCAAATAACTTTGCCCACTCTGGGCGGAGCGGGAGGGCGCGTTGGAATTTTACTGACTAAAACCCACCCGTGTTCCTTCAGTTGTCTGTGTGCCAGGGGCCGCGGTATCTTTTTCGAACAACCCGCACCCCTGGCAGGCATCAGCCATTGCGGGCCCCACCAGTTGATTCTGACATCTCTTTGAGGCGCTCGTAGAACAGAACACGCCGTCGACCCGGGCATGGTCCTTACTGGACAGCGGGCTACCCATTACTTGCCATCCGCAAGCGCGCACCTACGGTGGCTAGGATTCCCGACGCCCAGGGCGTCTCATGCGTTGACTAGGACCGTGAGGGCGCATATACTGCCTCTCCCTCACGTGTGCCGCCTCCCTCTTCACGAGCATTACTGCCTCGCAGAAGGAGGTGACGGCTACCCATGCACTCTCGCTCCGAATCATGGCCTGGACCAGGGCCGGACGCGAGAGATCGCCGCCACCAATCGCCTCCACGAGGATCCGTTCAGCGGTTAAGGCAGGAAAATTAAACAGACAGACAGACTGAGTTACCTTCTATATTAGTATGGAAGTATGTGTTATTATTAGACTTCAGTCTAAATATATAAACATACATTTTCTAGAATTCATTTTCATACATCTGCAGGCAGCTTGGCCGTGCTTGTTCCATCGTAGACCTCATCCATAGCTTTCGTTAAGGCGAGATCGAGGTCAAGAGTAGCTCATAAGGCTAAAAGTTTACGTATCGAAAATGCCTACAAGTTTCCGTGATTTTTTCCTTGCCTATGAGCCCCAAGAGTAAGTTTAATTGCAGTCTTTAATTTTTCTTGCTTTTGCATGCGAACTAATCAAAGCCTTCTATACCATATTATGGTGACAACAATAAATAAAAACAATGGCAATACCTAGTGCTTTTGAGTATTCTGAAACATCGAGATAAAAAAAAACAAACAATCTAAAAATAGTAGAAGTGTTCGGCCGACTATTGATTTTGCCAATTAGCCAAATAGCTATAGTAACAAATAAGAGTTTGTCTATTCAATTGAATATTTGTTTGTAGACTTATCGATAAAGGCACAAATATCAATTTATATACAGGGTCGCAGGGACGTTCATTCGCGGATTGTAACCATGAGATTAGCACAGACGGAAAACTTCTACGTTAGGGGGTCTAGATAGTTATCAAAAAACAAAGTCTGCTGTTTCATAGAAAAGTGCAATACCTATGCGATCAAAACGTATGGAACAGCGAATCTTTGTTTTACTAAGCCACGAAAATTTTCAAGCCTGGTTTAGTCTGGTGTTCAGAAACATATACTGAATCCATGGTAATAGGTTGGGCGTTGATGCCACACAGGCCTGATGAGACACAGGCCTCTCGGAGAGAGGGACTGGACTGTATTCATCACGCGGGCCCTATCTTCTTCTTCTTCTACTTCTTCGTCGTCACACTCTTGGCAGAGTAGTTGTGGTCGTCACATCAGGGGTGGTGGCAAGCTTCACAATCCGTCACCATTCCTCCGGTACTGAGGCTTTTCTTGAACATTCGTGGAGTGGACCATTGAGTGCAGTTTTGACTTGGTCGGTCCACCGCACTGGAGACCTGCCGCGTGCTCTTGTACCTTCAACCTTTCCCTGTACTACAAGTCGTTCCACAGATGTGTCTTCTAGACGTGTGACGGGCCTTATATGGATTGGTAAATGTCACATGTCTACGAACTTTGGTTCTACATGCCGGTTGGACATGCCGGTTTCCTCATGATATTTTCCTTCACCGTTTTGAGAACAGTAGTGATAAAATATTTCACACAAAGTAAAACCCTTGTCAGTGTTGGAACCTACGACCTACATCTCATAAGCTGCTACTGTTATCACTAGACCAGCACTGCTGATCTTTCATAATATGAACCAATTTGAGTTTATAGCAAAATAAGTGCATCATTGACAAAAACCCAAGATGCACAGTCTCGAACAATAGTAACACTTAACCTGTGACGTATCCTGCCAGGGGTGCAGGTTATTCGAAAGAGATACCCCTGGCACACAGGCAACTGAGGGAACACGGGTGGGTTTTAGTCAGTAAAAGTCTGACACGCCCTCCTGCTCCACCCACAGCGGGAGAAGTTATTTGATGATTGCCCACCCAAAAAAAAAAAACCTCTGACGTATAATTGGGGACAGTTTTGTCGTGATAAAACACTTTTTTTGCAAATTCAACCTTACACGCTTTACTGGAAGTGGTTTTTATAAAGCCATGTCCAAATGACTGAAGTATGACTGACGACACTATTTGACACCTGCGCACATTGCGCCCCATTTATGCGGATGTTTTTGAGACGCTAATCAGCGACACCCCGAACCCCCAAGACACAATCGTGTCTTGGGGTTTTGTATATCAATGATGTCTGAGCGACCTTAAATTTGTGGACCAGCCCAACTGTCACTGTCCACGTTTCAGCACCGTATGTCATCACGGGTTACTGGGTCACTGGTTATGGCGGAATAGGCGACGAAAGACTTGATGTAGTTTCCCAAACGCTGCCCAACCCAACCGGATCCTCCTGTCGACTATTCTTTCTCAATGTTGTGTCTACCGACCTGGATGACTTGCCCTAGATAGACATACTACTCGTCTTCTCCACCGACCGATGGACGGTGAAGCAGATGAGGCCTGGAGTGGAGACCGCGTATCGGCAAACGTAGTGTGGGACGCCCCAAGCTAGATGGACCGAAGACCTTAAAAAGGTGGCTGAGACAGACTGGATGTGGAAGGTGGAGGATAGAGTGTTGTGGCGCAGCCTGGGACTGCGATAGGCTGAGTTGATTGATTGAATGATGTCTAGCATTTATTTTTCAGAGAGACCACATCACCAGCCGAGTACGCCCATCTTGTGCTGCTACGACACTTGTTAACAGTCATATCATCTTGGCCCCTCAAGATACTCGACCCTCTTGACACTGCAGCTGTACAGAGAAGAAGGATCTGGGTGTATATCCAGAGGTTCTTTCACTTGTTTGTAGCTTTGATGAGCACTGTGGGCGGGGTCTTGTATGTACAGTTGCATAAGAAATCGATGACTTTCTTCGAGCTTGGACATTTGTATATTTCGCTTTTCATGACTGTTGTTATTTTTGTAAGTATAATAAATTATGACTATGAATGATACGCTGAGGAATGAGCTGATAAAACACCGGTGCTGTTTAAAATAAGATGTAGGGACAAAAATTAAAAGAGTAGGTATGCTTAGATGGTTTGGTCATGTTGATAGGATGAATAAAGGGCGGCTTGCAAAATGTAAGCTACAAGGCAGACGTGAGAGGACATACAGTGACCTTATTGGTAAAGTTCTTCATCAGGGGCGTAGTAGTCGCAACCGGGCACGGGCGTGCGTGTATGTCCAGATGTATGAACATATACGAGGCAGAAATTGTATTTTAGGATCGTAGCAGGTGGCGTTCAGTAGTTTCTGCTAAACCCTGTTGAAAAATGGCGTGAGTTTATGTATGTACGTGTAATAACTTATAAGTACCGTCGGTCAGCGATCGAAGTCGCCTAACGCTGCTACTTCTACACGTACATTAGGAATTGATAAAAAAAACATTCAAAACATTGTACGAGTAGGTACTTCAGCATCTGCAAGTATTATATTTTTAAGTTGCTCCTTGTGTCTGTGTGTGACCGCTTTGTTCTTCTAAAGTTCGCAACAGATTTTGATGCGGTTTACCATAACTTTAAGAATTTGTACCGAAAGTTTATGTATTGACTTTTGTTGCCAATTTTGATGGAACAGTGTCGTGAAAAAGTATTGTGAAAGGCTATTACAATCTCATTAGAATAGAAGAAGAACTAAATGGTACGTATAAAACACCATAATGGCTCAAAAATACCGAGATGAATGCCAATAGAGTTATGAAAGAAGAAAATATAAAGGCTAACCTAACCAGGAAGCTGCGCAACTGGACGCGCTTGTTGGAACCTCCCCGCAAGTTTGTCGACAGTTTCGTTCCGCAACCTGCGTAATTCGCACTCATTTTGACCATAGCCTACTACTAAATCAGAATAGCCACCCTGGATTTAAAGTTGTAATTTATAGAACTTGTGACTATCAGCTGTTTGCTATGCGAAGAATAGGATGACAATTGGGCCTTACTGGAGACCTCAAAAGTCGATATTGCTTTGTTTCCGAATATGCCAGATTTTTTTATTGTTTTGCAGTCTAGAATCACTACACTATGTTTATCGGACGAGTACGTGGGCATTGCCAGGGAATTTTTGGAGAAAATCCATCTGTTCTTCTACAAAGACCGTTCTGAATATTCTATGCAGGTAAAATAATAATTTACTATCAATCTATAGGTACACGATCGATGAGTTACACATTTAAAAACCCTTTGAGGTTATTTTCTTGCTGGCCGTAAAATAATTAGCCAGTCAGTTCAATTCTACCTTCAAAACAAATCTTACTACCACAACCTTCTTCAGTTTCCATTCCATATATTTCCAATCTCCAATCTCACAGTTAAGAAAAACACAGCCCACACAGTACCTAGTGTTTCGGATAAGGCGGGAGGAAACGCCCGGGTGTTTTCACTGCGAAGATCGCCCTGAGGACACGGTGGAGCATACAGTGGAGGTCTGCCCAGCTTGGGCGGAGCACCGGCGTGTCCTCGTGGAGGCGATCGGCGGCGGTGATCTTTCGAATCCGACCCTGATCCAGGCCATGGTACGAAGCGAAAGTGTATGGGCGAGGAATGGGTAGCTCGCTGTCCAGTAAGGACCAAGCCCGGGTCGACGGTGCGTTGTGTTCCACGCGCCCCTCAAAGAGATGTCAGCACCAACTGGTGGGGTCTGCAAGGGCCGATGCCTGCCAAGGGTGTGGGTTGTTCGAAAGAGATACCGCGGCTTCTGGCACACAGGCAATTGAGGGAACACGGGTGGGTTTTAGTCAGTAAAAGTCTGACACGCCCTCCCGCTCCACCCAGAACGGGAGAAGTTATTTGAAGATTTCCCACGCAAAAAAAAACATTCTTCAGTTTCCATTCCACAAACCAACCTACTATCTCGTAGTTAAGAAAAATACAGCCCACACAATACCTAGTCATTATTATTATTGTCCTTCTTTTTGTTTCAGACACATAAGCAAGTTCATCGGATCTCCCACTTTGTCACATTGTACATCGTTTGTCAAATGCTGGGTGGTCTCTCTCTTTTCAACATTACTCCCATGTTCAATAATTATTTCGCTGGGAACTACGCTAGGGGCGGATTGAAGGGAAACGCCACATATGAACACGCTTTGTCTTTCTCTTACCCCTTCCCTGCGTCGACAGATTTGAAATGGTATATTGTTACTAACATTATGCATTGGTAAGTCTATTTCAAAATACTACACACCAAGCCCCACCCGTTACTTCCAAGTGGTCCTACCAGCTGGTTTGTACTAGTAGATTCCATACATAATTTATGCTAGATGTTATAAGTAAGAAGGGGTTCATAAAATAACCACCGCGAGAGTCAATCAAGGGTTAAGCTTTGGGCGGAGCACCGCCGTGTCTTCGTGGAGGCGATCGGCGGCGGCGATCTCTCGCGTTCGGCCCTGGTTCAGGCCATGGTATGGAGCGAGAGTGCATGGGAAGCCGTCACCTCCTTCTGCAAAGTAGTAATGCTCGCGAAGAGGGAGGCGGCGCACGTGAGGGAGCGGGCTTGCGGACGGCGAGTAATGGGTAGCTCGCTGCCCGGTAAGGATTAAGCCCGATTCGACGACACGTTGTGTTCCACGCGCGCCTCAAAGAGATGTCAGCACCAACTGGTGGGGTCCGCAAGGGCCGATGCCTGCCAGGGGTGCGGGTATTTCGAAAGAGATAACTTGGCCCCTGACACACAGGCAACTGAGGGAACACGGATGGGTTTTAGTCAGTAAAAGTCTGACCCGCCCTCCTGCTCCACCCAGAGCGGGAAAAGTTATTTGATGATTGCCCACCCCAAAAAAAAGGGTTAAGCTACGCTTGCCGTAGTCAATTCATGGATAGGTGACCATTTATTACACATCGAGACACTTGCGTGCTTCAAAAAGCACGTTAAGCCGTTGGTCCCAGCTGTCATTCGTAGATCTTTGACAGTCGTTACGGGTCGTCAGAAGCCCGGAAGCCGGAAAACCAGTCTTAAAAAGAGATATCAAATATTCGTCAGTACCTGGGCTGTGGCGGTCAGATAGCTGCATCCTGTTAGGCTAGTAGCTGACCCCAACATCCCTTTCCCATGCAAAGACTAGGCAGATTGAAAGATCGTCATTTGTTTCATTGCAGGATCATTTCATACTTGACTGCGACTTGGTTCTGCATGCACGATTGCTTTTTGTCTCTCATGGTATTTCACGTCTGGGGTCATTTCAAGATTTTACTTCACAATCTTGATAACTTCCCGAGGCCCTCATCTAAGACAAGCTTCATGATTAAAGATAGCACTGCAACTCTAACTTATGAAATGTATTCTCCCAATGAGCTTAAAAGTGTCAGTACTCATCTAAGTGAATTGATTGATTATCACCGAAGCATTGTCAAGTAAGTGTTTTTTTTTACATACATAAGTAAGTATATATGTTACGGCTAATAGCCGAAGTGCGGCACAGCTAGTTTCAGCCGGCTACAACTAGATGCAGCCGGTTAAACTAAGATGTATCATATTTATGTCACCGTAAAATTGTAAATACCGTTAGATTATAATCTATCTCGCGAGATTATAAACTGTCTTTAAATTGTGAACTGCACCATACTGCTTACCGACCGAATAGGATAATTTAGGTTAGAATTGTGACCAAGGCTAGGCCAGCTGCACCTAGTTGTAGCCGGCTAAAACTAGGTGTAGCCACACTTCGGCTATTAGCCGTAACGTATATAACAACTTGCCTGTAATCCCTGAGGAGTTATGCAGTTGCATAAACTGTAACTGGTGAAATATGCAGTTACGTTTTAGTCCCACATAATATGGGCCGAATTTATTGCCATCATTCAGGCACAAATCCAGTTTTTGGGCTGGTACGAGACATTCCTGATGGCAGGAATCGAAATTAGGAACTTATGCTCAACGATATACTATTGCGACCACCAGAGGAACGATGCAGATTTTTTTTATTTTCATTTAATGACTAGCAATTCAGCATAAGGCTAAATCTAAAAAGGTCGGACGACCTATTTCCACATGGATCGACAACCTAAAACAGTAGATAAAATATTTCAAAATGGAAATCACGTTTTGGAAGGACATGGCTGAAGACAGAAACAAGGTCAAGAAAGCGGCTAGTGATATCGACAAAAAATCTGAAACTGATAGCAGCGAGAACTCAAAAGACGACTATGAAAACAACAACACAGTACATAGCGAAGCAACGACATAGAAAAGAGCTAAGAAAACAGTTGAACCTACCCAAGAAGCTCGGTCTGAATCAACATGTTGCGCCAGCGACGTCGGCGTCGTGAAAAGATGGGCTCCTATAAATAAGTACCACCCGTCTCTCCATTAGTCCAATGCTTACTCAAAGATGCATATCCGGTAGGCTCGCAATCCTTTCCTATCCTAAGGGCACGTCTACCTGACCATTACCGCGCCTCTGCTACACCATGAAGCATGAGGCTCCAGGGGCTAGTGCGAATCTTGTAATAGAATGAACCCCAAGATTCTTGGGGTGTATTCGATTAATTGAGTCTGGTCAAGCCACGCTGGGATCGGTGCATTACATTATATTACATTCATTTAATGACTAGGTACTACCCGAATAGTTGACAAAGCCCACATAATAAGCAAGCTTAGTGTCAATAAGCTGACAATATTAGCCGTAGAAGCGATGACCGTTGATGTACTCAGACGTGTTTTTGAGTGGGGACCTCAAAGTGCCAAATTTAAGATAGGTGACATTTTAGGCTTGGTGGAGCGAAGAGTCATCTTCGAAGAGTCATTGGCAGCAACTGGAAGAGAGGAGCAGAGGATCGATTTGAGTGACGTGCACTTGGAGAGGCCTATGTCCAGCAGTGAACTGCTAAAGGCTGTTGATGATGTAGATACCTTCTCTAACCGTTCATAGACTCACATTAATTTGATAGTAGTTTGGTCGTAGATGATTTCCTAGACTATTAGGTCATGTCCCAAATTTGATTAAACACCTTCTATATCTGTGTTTTCTTTATCTAGGCATAGTATAAAACAAAGTCACTATTCGTGTCTGTACCGCTAAGACCTCCACAGTGGATTTTGAAACGGTTTTCACTATCGCTTACATTTTTACTTTGACAAACGACTACTCATTAAGCAATGTTTCCTCAAAATATCATTTATATTTTCTTTGACTCTAGTTTTACAGACAAAATGTCCGATGTGTTTGGGCCAATGTTGTTGGTTTATTATGGATTCCATCAAGCAAGTGGATGCTTACTACTCCTGGAGTGCTCACAAATGGTCAGTAACTTGTACCTAGTTTGTAACTTTATAATATATTTACCCAACTGCGGCGAATCCTAAATTGAAGATAATGTTTTTGTATCGTTATTATAAGGTGATTTTACGTAATTTAGTTGAGGTGTCTTTCAAGGCCGGCCACGAATTTGCCATTGATATCATAAAATGTCTCAAAAACTATTCCTCATTTAATAAAATTGAGTCAACTTTTGATTTCTAAGATCCTGTAGATAATTACTTTGTGCAGTTACTGGTACAGTTTCAAAAAGATGAATACATCGTCAAGAATTAATTTGGTTATCTAGTAGAATTTCTGTTGTATAATACTGTGACAATGTGTAGTATGTTTCGTAGCTATTCATCGAACCAATATTTATTTTGGAATAAATATTGCATACTCGGATCATAATATTTTCAACTACAAGTTTATTTGATACTTTAAACTTACCGATACTATAACTTTTCTTTGTTTCAGACGGCTGCAGCTCTGATCCGCTACCTACCGCTAACAGTTATCATGTTTCAACAACTTATACAGCTGTCTATCATCTTCGAAATTATTGGCACTATTGTAAGTAAGATATTCCGTATAAACCTTTTTATTTCAACCATAAATATAGTTTTCAAGTATTTTAAAGGTCACATCGATATTCGTCAAACGGGCACATTTCCATACTCCGACCTGTAATTAGGAATTTCTTATGTAATACATAACTACCATTTTGACCAACCCAGACCCAGAGGACTTTGACAAAGGTTCATTCTATCAGCGATAACCATGATGGAAAAGTCAATTATGTATACGAGGACATGAGCTACCGAAAAGCGTATGTCAATCCTGTTGTTGTCGTTGCTCGTTTTGAGAGCCCACTTGACTAGGCCAGCAGGACCTCACGATCACATTCAATTCCTGTCTATCTAGACTAGACTAAGACAGTCAGAAAGGTATCACAGTTGAAGAATATGGCTAGGATGTAAGACATAAAGTAGAAAGTAAGAATGATATAATTCGTTTGTGTAGCCATCTATATCAAGTGAAATAGGAGTTTCTGGTGATTTGCAGAGTGACAAGTTAAAGAACGCAGTCTATGGTGTACCCTGGGAGAGCATGGACACGAAGAACAGGCGAATAGTGGCCTTCTTCCTCATGAATGTACAGGAACCTGTACATGTCAAGGCATTAGGAATGGCTGATGTTGGTGTTACTTCTATGACTACGGTAATGTTATTATTAAATTTTATTGAAAGCCTCTCGCGTCCAGCTAATTCCTGCGACCTTCACCAGGTCATCTGTTATTGTGGTGACGCTTGAGAGATACCTATTATTTAATGATAAGAACGGGTTAAAGATGGTGATGATAATTAAAACTTTGACTCAACAAATAACTTAACCCCGGAAGAGGTCGTGGATACAGTATGTTAGGTTATTCGAGGGACATACTTTAAAGGGGTGTGATATTCATGGAAATATACAAATTTTAATATGGAGTGAACAAAAAAATATAACGAAAATGTCAGCGGTTCCCTACATTTTGTCCAGTTATGCGAACATAAATGTATAGAGCAGCTGGTTTTATTTTTCCAATTTCAGTGTTGGTCCCTTAGTAACAGTTCTACATTTTCAAGAGTACTGCTTTCTCTTAAAGTATGTCCCTCGTTTAACCCACTGTATATTTCCACTTTTTCGATTCATGAATGTCACATATCTAGACTATGAGACTGCTATTTAGAATGCTTTAATACATACAAAAATCCCTCATCGATAAGAAAAGGTACCTGACACTTGGTTTGTCCCAGGAATCCCTGCAAAGACTACAATAACAAGACAGCATTCAGTGATTGAGCAATGTAGGAGTAAAATTATATTTCTATTCTTTTCAGATCTTGAAAACTTCGATATCTTACTTCACCTTTCTGAACAGCATGTGAATGCTGTGTGGCAGTTTATATTTCAACATTAACTGATATAATATGTAAATATATTTTTTCATTTATATAACACTGTTTACGATTAATTTATTCAATGTTTTAAATAAATTGTAATTTTTGGAAGTCTGCACATAAATCAAATATTTGTTTTACTTTTTTTTTGTCCCAATAAATAGAGATCCAGCGATATTTAACACCACTCTCAGTTGTTATCATGTTTGTGCAGTAGCTGCACGTCAGTGGTAAAAAAGAAACAAGTATAAGCTCGCCAAGAGGACAGTTTTTATGGAATTAAAACTGCATAAAATCTTAGGAGATTTTATGCAGTTTAACCATGCAGTTTTGCTAGCCTAGCGTAGGCGCTAGGCTAGATCAACGCCAAAGTGTGAACTGACGTAAGAGATGATTCTGCTGTGCACCAACATAACTTAATTTAGGTTATTGCTATCTTTTTCTTTGTAATGAAACAAGAAAGAGACGGAAATAAATAAGAGCTGGCAAATTTAGTTGAACTTAGATTTTTTTCGCCGCAACTGCGAAGAACTAAATTCAACATTCTTAATTCACATGACTTTAAATCACTCCAAATTCAAGGCAATGGAGACGTTATTTAGTTTGACAATTCTAAAACGTCACTTGTCTTCTTCTTTCGCAGTCTGTCAGTATGAGAAAGCAATATATACTCTTATTTTAGTTTTGGTGATATGATTGTAGTATCTAAAATGGTTAGTTCCTCGTCGCTTGCCAAATTGCCACGATGTGACACCAACCATAATAACAGTAATTGTCAAAGAATGATTACGTTTGTGAGTACGGCGTTTAGAACTGCTAATAATAATACAGGGTAGAAAGTTGAAGCAGGCCCGGGATGGAAGTAGGTAGGTACTCTAGATATTAATGCCACCAAGTTTTACCCAACCCCCCCCAATGGGTTCCCGCATTGTCGTTGCGGGGGGGCTCAGTAGCCGTGGTCCGCTCCCACGGTGAAGCGAAGCAGAACCCCAAGGTGGGGCCGCTCGTCAGGGCTTTTGTCTCCAAGCCGACGACGTAGCGGCCAAAAAGTAGGTTGCGGTGAGGTGCACCGCAACTGAGGCGGGCCGCGATGTCGAATGGGAGGCATCGCGGCTGAGGGTTACAGGCTGCGGCGGAGGAGGAGTGCCGGTACTTCTGAGTAGCGCTCTTCCCTTCCGTGGCCTGGACGGGGCCGCCACCGTTTGATGGCGGACGCGGTGGGGCCGCAGGGGAAGAGGAGTGTCGGTATAGCGTTGGCCGCTCTCCCTATCCCCTGCGGCCGAAAAGTGGTAGGCGGCGGGGCCACTGCGCTGACCCGTCGCAGGGGGACCAAGGGTGCCAGACACGGGTTCGTCTGGGGCCCTTATATTACTTGGTTCCTGGGGTGGTCACGGCGTGCCATGTGTCCTGGTGCGCCGAACTGGTGGGGTCCGCAAGGGCCGATGCCTGCCAGGGGTGCGGGTTGTTCGAAAGAGATACCGTCGCCCCTGGCACACAGGCAACTGAGGGAACACGGGTGGGTTTTAGTCAGTAAAAGTCTGACACGCCCTCCTGCTCCACCCAGAGCGGGAGAAGTTATTTGATGATTTCCCATCCTCAAAAAAAAAAAAAACCAAGTTTTACCCAAAGGACCTACATTAGTTTTTTTTTTTTAAGTATGTAAAACACATTGACATATTTAAAGTTGCAACTCAAATACAATAATCGAACATTCTTTATTTTTTTATTACAAGCTTTTACTTAGTTTCACCTATCCCGGTGTCTGTATGTCTGTAATCAAATGTTGCCAGTCTTTTGGGCACTTTGCTGTTGACAGCGATGCTGGCAATTTGTTTGATGCCCTTTGATTATGTCCCCTCTTTTTTTTAAAAAGGTCGCAGAGACATCAATAAACAAACTGTGCGCGGTAATAGCTAAGCTTTCAGCAATTATGTATTTCTGAATAAGTTCCCTTTCATTATTTATTGAAAGCTATGAAAACAAACCGCTTTTCTCATAAATTAATTCTTCCTAGTCATTGCATATTCAAAGTAAAACATTAACTTTAATAATACAGCGTCCTTTATGATGTTTGCATATATGCCTTCATTATCTCATATTGAATGCCTTTTAATGTTTGCAAGCATGCTTATTAATAAATATGCCGTATTTTCTGGGAAACTATTTTTACACGCTTTATATTAGCTTCACTTGTATGTTTGTTTGTTTGTATGTATGTTTGTATGTAACCAACTCCTTAGAGCGCGATTTTGACCCACTTTAAACGGTCAGATTTCATTGAAACTTTGTAAACTTATCGAGGACCGATGACAATTCGATAATTATTTATTTTTTTTGAGAAAAAAGGAAAAGAAAATAATAATAAAAAATCACGTTTTTGTAGTTAACAGAACTAAAAAATATAAAATAAATAATAGTTTAAAAAACTAAAAAACAAGTTTCAAAAACCAAACTAAAAAAGGAGAAAATAATTTAATTCAATTACAAAGCGTGGGGTGCTTGACATTAATTGATTATAAAAATACCTCAAAAAGTATCCCACGCTTTTTAATTGAATTAATTTACTTTCTCCTTCTTTAGTTTGGTTTTTAAAGCATGTTTTTTAGTTTTTTTAACTATTATTTTTTATATGAAAAACAATTTTATAAGAGAACATACCATCACCACGCCTTCTTAGGTAGGTAAAAAGGGCTGTTGTCCACAATTCCACGTCAAAGCGCGTATTTTGCGTACGGATCACGCCTTCTTTCTCCGTAGGATTTTGCAGAGGTGCACCTACGTAATTTTGTAATCTCATGGCTATGGGATGGACAGGAGACGAGACTTCTGCCATCAAACGTGCGCAAATCCCAATTTTGAACTGAGAAATTCCATATAAAAAACCCAATATAATGTCTGAAATCAATACTGGTTGTCCGACTTAAGGGCTTAAGCTGCCGACCCGTAACGACTGTAAAAGATCCACGAATGTCAGCCAGGACCAACGGCTTAACATACTTTTCGAGGCACGGTGGGGTCTTGGTATGTAAAGATGGTCACCCATCCACGGACTAACCATGGCAAGCGTAGCTTAACCTGATCGATCGACCCGTGCGGTTGTTATTAAGTACTTAGCGAACAGCCCCACGCATCGTCTTGAGTAATTTTTATTATGTTGTCTTTTCTTGTAAGTAAATTGTATCTTCGGACCTTATTTTTTTCATCATTTTTTCAGCACCCGCAGTTCTTAATGATATATTTAATGTTGCGGCTGCTATTACTTAGCCACAAATTAATGTAAATGTATATAGATTTTAAAAACCCTTTTCGTACCTAAAGCTTTGCTGAACATCCGGGACGAGGCCATCATGTTTCAACTCTCTTAAAATGTCGTATGACATCTATGTCATACAAATACTAGTGACAGACCGAAGCTTCGTTTTTGAATTTGGTCACCTTCGGCCAATAAATCATGTTTCAGCCATGTTTTCGTCTTCGGCCATAAAACAGGCGAAGCTTTGGCCAAGCTGAAAATCAGAAGTTCGTAAATTGTCGCGGGTTATTCGGCCTACTTCGTGAAGTTCGGCAATATCGGTTGACGTTCGGCTAACTTCGGTGGTGTGAATCGAGTCGGCTCGTGGTTTCACTCAGCTGACATAAACGTAAGTGATTTTGTTTTTGAAGTTGTAAACCGAGGTTATGTTGAATGTTATCATCACGCCCATACACGCATTTAGAAGAAATCTTAATCATTTTAATGTTCCAATCATTTTCGGTTTAGGTCAAAAAATACTAAAGCCGAAGTGTCTTTTTCGTTTTCGGCTGAAAATCCATTTTCGGTCGGACATTAACAAATACCAATGGTAGGTAATCGCGATCAGATGGCAGTTACACCACATATAACTCCTTGTATTATTACGGCAACCCATCCAGCACAAACCGCTAGAGACACAAGCTGTACCTACTTTAACATCCCTGAACACCAAAAACACACGAACAAAGTCGCGAGGACAGCTATTTAAAAACTAAAATATTCAGTTTAAAAATACACCAACCCTGGTCCAATAAGAAAAGTTCTGCGAATGTCCTGGCTCTATTCCCGGAGAGACCTAGGAATTGCGTGGTTGCCTGGATTCTAGGTCAGGGCTGTAGAACATAGGTTAAACGGTTGAACAAGCTGGACAGATGAAGCGGAAAATTAATGTAATTTCCACAATCAGGGATGCAGATGATTATGCTATTACACTCGGAGTTGGCCGCTGTATGAATATTTGCATTTAAATGAGAACAGCGAGGAATACTTGTCTTGTTTGGGCACGGCTTAGCTTCATCATCGGTCTTCGGCCCGTATCCCAATATATTTTATCACGGACTGGTCCACTCAAATCTGTGTGGTTCATTCCTCAAAAAAACATTTCAGGCACTAATCTTCAATGTCTTAATACGATCTGTAGACAGATGTCACATATCTTCAGTTTCCTCACGATGTTTTCTACATCGCTTTGAAAGCAGTGTTGATTAAATTATTTACACAAAGTAAAGAGCTTCCCTAGATAGGATCCCAAGACCTACAACTTGTAAGTCAGAACCGTTACCACTAGATTGCTTATTTAAAGCTTAAAGTGGAATCGCCAGGGTACGCCACGAAATACAAATTTTCGTATGCTTTTTTGCAATTTGCAGGGCTGTATGCCTCTCTACTGGTGACCCCGAAATGGACGTCAGCGCAGCCTTCGAGCAACGTGACGTCATCATCATCAAGACCACTTCCTCAAGCTTTCAAGCAGTGAGACAGATAGCCAGCCAGCTTCAAATGGGTATCCCTGACCACCACCATGCAGCGGAAGTACATTCCTGGTCAGCCCCCTCAGCCTCAACAAGCGACCATGGTAATACTGTTCTTCGGCCAGTCGAGAGCTCGATATCCCAGTCTACAACAGCAGTCAGCCACATCGTGGCGCTGTACCACGACGCACCGGAGCAGCACCGGCCCCGACTCACTGGGGTTCGCACCACCGCAGACAGTTCCGACTCACCGCGAACTATTCGACACGCGGTTCCGACCCACTGGAACCACAGCTGGCCCTGGCAAGCAATATTGACTCAGCCCACTATCGACCTCCGGTCTCCGGAGGGGAGTGATGTAGCGGTACTACAGAATACTTCACAACAATATCTAAAAATACTAAAAGAGAAGTGGCGCCATCTACAATGCCACAGGCAAACTATGCAAGACTCACGTCACACAAAATCCTACATTGCGCAATCAAAGTTTACCGCGCGACTCGCATAGGTACAACCATCCCGACATCAACCGTCGGGCAGTACCCCATCAGACACAACACCCGTCTGGTCAGAGGATCCTTCCTCTAGTATGGAGTATGAGTGGACTTTACACCCTGTTCCTCATACCTCTATATGCTGAACAAAATATGATACACGACCGTAACACATATCGGATGGCGAGTAATGGGTAGCTCGCTGTCCGATAAGGACCAAGTCCGGGTCGATGACGCATTGTGTTTCACGCGCGCCTCAAAGAGATATCAGCATCAACTGGTGGGGTCCTCAAGGGCCGATGCCTGCCAGGGTTGCGGGTTGTTCGAAAGAGATACCGCGGCCCCTGGCACACAGGCAACTGAGGGAACACGGGTGGGTTTTAGTCAGTAAAAGTCTGACACGCCCTCCTGCTCCACCCAGAGCAGGAGAAGTTATTTGATGATTTCCCACCCTCAAAAAAAAAAAAACCCTTCTAAATTTATTTTATTATATTGAATGTTTTTTTCATGAAATACACGAATATAAAATTGAATTTTGCGGTATACCTAATAGAACCCTAAGGTACTTGAAACATCATTCTCTCCCTGACATCTTCAAATCACCATTCTCCTGTCTTATCCCAATTTATTTGGGTTCGGCACAACATGTATTTTGCTTCCACACTTACCCATCTATTAGTCGTCATGTCAGTAGTCACACCCGTTCTAACCAAGTCATCATTCACACAGTCCATCCATCGTTTCTTTGTTCTCCCCCTTCCCTTAAAGCCTTAAAATATTTGACAGAAATAGAACTTTACATATTTTGAATTCGTTTAGCGCTCAATGCATTTTGGTGTCTTATGGCTCACCACAAAACACAGCCACTGTCAAGAGGCCCTCCTTGTTCGTGGTGGAATTTTAATGCGATCCACACTGGACTGTTAAACAATGATAAAATTGCTATTTTGTGAGTAAGCACAGCAAGAGTTTGTTAAACTTGCGAGAAATAAATATGTTTGCACTCCTTGAGCAATATTCAGTAACATCAACAAAATTGTGAGCTTACGATATATTATATTATACAATTTCAAATACAAAATACAACAGACAACGCTTTAATAATCTTAATATAAAATAATTTGTATTACGTGCACATCTTTCAAAGAAGTAATCTTTCTACCTGAGCGCTTTAGTTTTGAATATTTAAACTAGATGGCGCTGGAGTCTTCTTCGCTGAAATTTATTAAATAGTAAAATTTCCTTATAATCCATAAAAATAAGGTATTGTTATTTTAGACCGAAATTATGAGAGAATAGAAGTTAAAAGTACTCTCTTTTAACTTCTATTCTCTACACTACTAGTGTAGAATAATATTAATGAGTTCTAGTATTATCAGTAAACGTTTGGAATAAATTCTACCAGTGTTTAATTTATTTAACTTAATCGAATTCCTGGAAAAGCCTTGTACAGCACTGGGCACAGTTTAAGACTGTTAGGTTCCTTTTAAAGGATAAGCGACGTCCCTCGTGTTTCTAAGAGGGATTAAGGTCGACAGCTCACCACCGATTCCCTTGGTGTTGCTGGTGTCCAAAGGTGGCGGTAATCTCGTCACTACCTACACGTTGTATGGTTTTCTTTATATGTCTATCCGTTTATAATTAAGTAGTTAATTTTTGTTTCAAAAATTTATTTGAATTTCATTTCATCTGGGTTTTTGTTTTGTTACGTTTTGAAACCAGCTACGTGTACAGCAGGCTTAGAACGAGCACCGATTTGTCGACGGAAGGATAGACATGACTATTAACTAAATGATGTATAATAGGAGAAGATAAGTAGCTATGTTTTTCAATTAATTATCACAGTTATGCGTTCTAAACGAATCATGATTTTGTAAATAATCGTATAGATTTTGTGGCCGTCGTGTAGAAAGTTGGTTGCCAGTGTGATGACAGTTTGAAATAGTCTACATTTATAAGGACCTAGACAAAGATCGTTAGAAACGAAAGACAAAATAACAGATTGTAGAAGGATATCTACGGTGCGATGTCAAAAATGGAGAAACGAAATGTCACTTGGTATTTAAAAAGCACTGTCTACTCTTCGTAGAAATAGAAAACGTCATGCTAAGCCTGCAGGAGCATATAGGTAAGTTAAATTAAACTATTCATGTAGTATTTTACCAATAAAATGCTTGTCTCAGATTTTATTCGCAGTCTCAGTATGCGTTTATGGACCTGGAATTATTTTCTGTTTATTATACCGTTGTTTCTTTTTAGGGTTCGTAACCCAAAGGGTACCAACGATATCTTAATACTAAGCTGCCGCTGTCCGTCTATCTGCTTATCAGGGGGCTGTATCTCATGAACCGCAATAGGTATACAATTGTTTTTTTTTTTTAATCTGTATTTCTAAGTTAGGTGGAGAGCAGTGATGGCCCAGTGGTAACGGCCATGACTTACGAGTCGTAGATCTTGCGTTCGAACCCAGCCAGGCGGCATTACTTTATGTAAATAATTTCATCACCACCGCTTTCAAACGGTGAAGGAAAACATCGTGAGGAAACCGGCAAGTCCTAGAACCAAAAATTCGAAGACATATGACATCTACCAACTCGCACTGGACCCGCGTGGTGGATTACGGCCCACTCCCTCTCACGGAGAAGAGACCTGTGTCCCAGCAGTGGGAACGGCTGAGTAAATCAAAATCAAAAGTCATTTATTCAAATTAGGCTGAGAGTCAGCACTTTTCAAACGTCAAAATACTTAAAACAGTCCACCAAAAACGCCCACACGTCACCACTTCCTAGTGCTTTAGCTGGGAAGAAGAAGTGGCGCAACAAACACCCCTGCAGCACAGCTGTCTGTTTAGTCGGATAGACTTGATTCTATACATACTTATACAAAGTAATATAAACATTACGAGACACAGAACATTAATTAAATAATTAGTCATACATATTTCAGCCAGCCATGCCAATAAACCAACAAATAAAATGAAAACTTAACTCGAGCACAAAGAACAAAGAATAGTATGTATGTGTGTAAGTGAGATTTATCACTGTGAGCGACCAACCCACCTTGTTACCAAAAATCAATAAACCAAACTCCTGTATTGGGAATTCCTGATTCTTTCTAATTTCACGCTGTTAAGTTTCATTGCCTACGCCCACGAAGTTTGCTAGTAGGGCAATAAACATTGCTCAACCCACGCAATGTTGGTTCGAAGCTGACCTATTCTCTGTGATGAGGGCAGGAAGATGTATTACTCTTTTATTTATTGACTTTAACCCACTGAAATTGCAATATGATTTATGGCTTATTTTCGCCACCTACGGAAAAATAATCGGTTGACCTATCTGGTAGATGATTCCGTGTAAATGTTGAATTAATTTATTTTGTAGATAATGGTTTTCCGGACACTAGTAAACTTACTGGTATATTGGCGCGTGCTAGCTGACATATGGCAAATAATCAATTTTATGTTTTGTGTTTAGTAAAGTTAATTACTTACCCACTATTGTATTGAATCAAGCTCTTCCAACTTAACAGACAGTTGTGCTGCGGGGGAGTTTGTTGCGCCACTTTTTTTTCCCAGCTAAAGCACTAGGAAGTGGTGAAGGGCGGGCGTTTCGGGGGACTGTCTTATGTAATTTTGCCGTTCAAAATGTGCTGACTCTCAGGCTAATTTAAATAAATGATTTTTGATTTTGATTTAGTAAAACCGTCACTTCCTTCAATATTTATAAAATCATTTACCTGTTCACACAACATGCATTCAATTTTATAGGCATTCGTGGTTTGTAATAATAATAATAATGTTGTGTAGCATATTTTAGGCCCTCTGTCAGCAAAGTCATGTCATGACTGTCGAAACAATAGTCAAAATTACATTATGGTGAAAAAATACGATAGCAGGGCATAGCATAGCATAATCAACCTATAAAGTTCCCACTGCTGGGACCCAAGCCCCATCTCTGTGACAGGGAGTGAGCCGTAATCCACCACGCGGGCCCAGTGCGGGTTGGTGGATATTGCATGTCTTTGAATTTTTGGTTCTAGGACATGCTGGTTTCCTTTTTTTTTTTTTGGATGGGAAATCATCATTAACTTCTCCCGCTCTGGGTGGAGCAGGAGGGCGTGTCAGACTTTTACTGACTAAAACCCACCCGTGTTCCTTCAGTTGCTTGTGTGCTAGGGGCCGCGGTATCTCTTTCGAACAACCCGCACCCCTGGCAGGCATCGGCCCTTGCGGACCCTTCCAAATGGTGCTGATATCTCTTTGAGGCGCGCGTGGAACACAACGCGCCGTTGACCTGGGCATGGTCCTTACCGGACAGCGAGCTACACATTACTCGCCGTCCGTAAGCCCGCGCCTAAGGTGGCCGGGAATCAGCTTGGGACTCCCGGCGCCCAGGGCGTCTCCGCGGCGACTACGGCCGTGAGGGCGCATATACTGCCTCTCCCTCACGTGCGCCGCCTCCCTCTTCGCGAGCATTATTGCTTCGCAGAAGGAGGTGACGGCTACCCATGCACTCTCGCTCCGTACCATGGCCATGCTGGTTTCCTTACGATGTTTTCATGCACCGTTTTGAGGGCAGTAGTGATTAAACAAATTACATTAAGTAGAGCGCTTGCCTCGGTTTAAACCGAAAACCTACAACTACTACTAGACACCCACTGCTTCAAAAAAAAAAATGCAGGTTAGTACATTTTGACCGCGTAGATATTGCACTTTTCTATGAAGCAGAAGATTTTATTTATAACTGCCGAAAAATTCCAACGCTAGAGAGTGTAGAACCATGTCGATGTCCCTATCAATGTAATCGGGTCGGTTTCCAATCTAACCTAATTCATCTGAATACCAGTATTTTACATGGAGCGACTGCCTAACTGACCTCTACAACCCAATTGCTGGGTAACACAATACCTCTTGGTAAGACCGGTTGTCAGACTTTCGGGCTTCTGACGACCTGTAACGACTGTCAAAGATCCACGAATGACAGCCGGGACCAATTGCTTAGCGTGCTTTCCGAGCAACGGAGGGGTCTTCGTGTGTACAAATGGTCACCCATCCACGGAACAACCGCGGCAACCGTAGCTTAACCTGATCGATCGATCCGTGCGGCTGTTGTATCAAATCCACAAGCCCTGCTAAGACTACTACTCTGTATAGTCACGAAAATGTTCTTCTAAACGTAGAGAATTCACGTTACAGAGTTTTTACCTGTCGTTACCTGTTGCGCTAATCGGCGTGAACACAAAGGAGACGTAGAATTTGTAAGGAGCTGGTGTAAATATCACACGAATTACGTTGCTGCCAAAAGACTTGGCTGTTAAATTAAACAAAAACGACTATCACTAAGAACAAGTATCAGATAATGATGCTGAACATTGGGATATTAAAACAGGGTGGCGTGGTAGGCGGGATATCGACTGTAACCGTGAAATTAGCACATGATTCTTTGAATCTGGTTGAATAAGAGAGCCGAAATCTTGGCCACACCACCAAAAATACTCATATTTCAATTGAGTACAAAGCAAGGATTACAGTTCCGGGAAGGTCAAATGTCCCGGGACCTGCGGCAAAATTTATCAGAAGAATTATGTTGGTACAGGAAAAATTGTACTAGTTCAGTCAGTCATACCTAAATACGAGTAAAATAAAGAAGTAAGTAAGATTTTTTTTTTGTTGCATACCTTTAACATGGTATTCAATGGTATTAATATAATTAGAATGGCACAAACATATTCAGCTAGGAGAAAACATGGCATGCCAAATTTAACACTTACTGTACAACTTATTAGATAAACTAAACTTGTAGTTACTACAAATATAATGTACCTACCTTTGTAGTTTGAGCAGATATAAACAAAAGCCTAACTAGAATGTCAAGATTAAGCAACCAAGACAGTTTAATGCCCCCAACTTTGTAACGTATTCTCCGCGCCACAATCTCCTTGGGACCTTTATTACGCATATTAACGTTGCCGAGTAAGCGATATTACGCTAATAAAACCCCTGTATATTTGTCCAAGACGCGAACAATGTAATTCGCCTGTTGCTTCCACGAGAAACGAGAAATCAATGTCACAACACACACACATACCTCGCCTGTTGCACAGAATCCTGTAAATACAGGGGACAATACAATAACATGGATAGAGCACGCACACAAGTGAAAACTCGAGGAAATCGAACACACACATACATTTTCAGGGTCTGGTTCACACACACATAGAAACGAAATACAGGGGAAGCTGCAGCTAGGTCGCGAATGACGTCAGCGCCCGCAAGGTCAATATCACTATTCTGTACTCTTCTAACGCGTTGGAAGTTGTGGATTTGTCCCTCTCGCACAGTGGGCTCGTCATCCCGTCTGGGCCGCGGGCTGCACGCGCTCGGAGGTCGCTTGTGTGCGAAAAGCCTTTTAGCTAGCGGCACCCCTTTATACATTTACGCTTCCAAAAAGGCGTAGTAATTTATCAGCCATCTACGACTTCCTACCAGTTTTGCCTTAGTTTAAAGCAGACATTAGAGTTTATTTTCGATGCTTTGTTTGATATAATGGTCCCCTACTTTGTTAACCGAATAAATTATGTTCGTGCCTCTGCCTTGTTCTGAGAAATTGGTACACGGGCCACGTAAACGTAGTAGCTACTCACGTTTGATTGGCGTTCCGGGTAATGGTTTTATCGATTTATGAAACTTGTAAATATTGTTATAAGGACCACTCTGCAGTATCGTAGACCTGTGTTTTTTGCGCTTGGATGATGAAATCCTATCCTATCCTAGTAATATTATACATATGAAAGTTTGTGAGGATGGCTAGGTGGAGTTTGACTCTTTCACGTAAAAACGACTGAACTGATTTGGATAAAATCTGGCACACAGATAGTAATCCACGTAATAACAACCGGATACTTTTTATTATTATTATTAATTTTCGACCTCTATGTGGGCGAAGCCGCTAGCAAAAGCTTGTATAAAATCGAGTGATATTTTTAAGCACCACCAAAACATCAATTTCATTGAATATGATTGAAATAAATACAACAAAAGAAAAAATACAAATAAATGTCTTTCAACTCCAACTTGAGAGTTTTCTTTTTTTCCAATTTGAATTTGAATGCATTCTTGTTACAACAGTTTATTTAGCATTCTAAATTTAAAATTTCAAGAACCGAAAGAAATTCGAAAATAAATAGCTGCCAGCACTATTAAAGGTACATTCAAATACAAAATACATACATTTATTTCGCATAGTACAGCATCATATCGATTTACAAAGCGTTGCAGTCTTTGCCAGTACAGTCGTGTACAGAAATTAAAAATATGAATGGAGCTAACGACACTGATTTAAATATCCACATAAATGCTTGGACATGTAATTTGTGGAGGATTGCGGGTTGCATTCAAGGACTTGACAGGATCAGTTTGCATTTGGTTAGGGCTGTCAAACTGCTCTTGTCTCTTTACTAATAACTTTAATTGTTGTTAATTGTGTCTCTTAGGACCCATTCAAACGTAATAATTACAACCACATCACATCGAAGCGAAAAATTGTGGGCAAGCAGTGGTTAGGTGTTAATAGTGTCGATGCAAGTTGCAGTTGCGTTGTGGTTGCGGTGTTGCTAGTAGTAGTGGGATTTTTTTAAGCTCAATTTTTTATCCTAGCGTATGGTGCTCGTGGGTTGCAGCTGAAATTCAGTGTCAGGTGGTACACCTTGTGTTGTCATCTGTCAATAAGCTGAGCTGAGGCTCTTTTGGCATTATGTGGTAAATGAACCTTTAATTATAAACATTGTTTTCTGTTTTTTTGTATAGTTTTATTGTTTTAAGCCCCGACGCAAAAACGACGGGGTGTTATAAGTTTGACGTGTCTGTGTGTGTGTCTGTCTGTCTGTGGCATCGTAGCTCCCGAACGGATGAGCCGATTTTGATTGTTTTTTTTTTTTTGTTTGAAAGGTGAATTAGTCGGCAGTGTTTTTAGACATGTTTCATAAAAACAGTTTAGCCGTTTGAAGATTAACCTTAGACTATTAAAAATAATGTCATTACGGCATTTGGTCTGTAATTAAATGATTTATTACAGGAAACAATCTTTAGACAATAAACAGTTTGTCAAATTCGAAGCTGCTAGGTTAGGTCAGGTTAGAACTGTGTTAGAATTATTGATAACTATGATAATTTTGAATTAATAAAATCCTATCTAAATAATGTTAAATTGTTAATAATATTAATTAATTTTGCATGAAGAAAATAAAATAATGGCAATCATTAATAATAATAGAATTATGCGAATAATTTTACATTCTTAATATATCACATAATAATAAATTAAATAAAAAATTTGCATGATGAAATTCTTATAAAATAATGTGTACCTACTGTTAGTAAAAAATAAAAATTAAAAGAGCATGAAGAAATAAATGTATTATGTTATTTTAAATAATTGTAATTGTTAATAATAATAAATTCTATTGACTATAAAGCATGATGGAATAAAATATGTAATAAATTTATATAAATTGTCAACAGTCAATTGGGCACAATATTAAATTCATTGAATTACCAAAAAACAAATAATATAAATAATTGATTGATGTACATACAATGAAATTAATAAAGCTATTTTTATTTTTATAGGCACACCTATGCCCAACCCATCGGGTAAAACGGCGTGATGTTATGCTATGAACGAAATCTCTGTAATTTTCGTTTACAGGTCCAGTTATTATTGCGAATATTTTTATTTCTGTTTGCGCTGGGAAATTGGATTCCCACTCTACGTTGGACAATTTGTAATTATGAAAGCTGATATTTTGATGATAGTAATTACTACAGAATTTCGGTAAAAACAAGTTTATGCAAAACGAATCACTATATTAGTATCTGGGGGTTCGAATTTCAGACCGTATAAGGAACACTAAACTACGCGCCTTAACCAAGGTCATTAACGTTACTCAAAAAGCTGCTCAGCTTAAGTGATAGGCTAAGAAAACCACCGATTGCGTCCCACGACGCAATTGCGGCAGGCCGAGGTGAAAATGGCGGGTCGAACTTAACTACTACCGAAAGAACTGCAGCTTTTCACGCTTTCTATATTTACTCTACCGCAGAATAGAAATCGCTTGTCTACATTTCTCGGTTCAAAACTATCAATAGCAGGCTTAGCATGACGCTTTCTATTTCAACTCTATCGTAGAATAGAAATCGCTTGTCTACATTTCTCGGTTTAAAACTGTCAACTATATACACGGAAACGTCATTTTTGTCTACTCTTCCGTCGACAAAACTCTTGTGTACGGTACTCGTGCTAAGCCTACTGCAGGCTTAGCATGACGTTTTCGATTTCTACGAAGAATAGATAGTTCTTTTTCAGTACAAAGTGACATTTCGTTTCTCCATTTTTGACATCGCACCGTAGTTATCCTTCTAAAATTTGTCATTTTGTCTTTCGTTTCTAACGATCTTTGTCTAGGTCCTTATACTCGTAAATGTAGACTATTTCAGAAGAATATTTCTTCCCAAACTGTCAAAATAACACTGACAACAAACTTTATACTCGACGACTACAAAGTATACCTATAGGTACGATTATCTACAAAATCATGATTCGTTTAGAATGCTACTGAACTGTGATAATTAATAGAAAAACATAGCTATCTTCTCCTATTGTACATCATTTAGTTAATAGTCATGTCTATTCTTCCGTCGACAAAACGGTGCTCGTGCTAAGCCTGCTGGTCAGCAGTAGCAAGAGAAAGATTTGTGTGGAAAAGAGAGAGGGAGGCCTTTGTTCTGCATTAGGACGTTACAGGCTAGTACTTAGTTAGATAGATGGATAAATAGATAGATATAATAATAATGGTGGCAGCCTGGCAGCCGAGATGGACCTCATGATCTGTCTAGCTTTTTCACAACTACGTTGGGGTCGGCTTGCAGTCCAATTTGGATGCAACTGAATACTAGTACTTTACACGGAGCGACTGCCTATCTGACCTCTACAACCCGGTTACTGGGTAATACGATACCTCTTGGTAAGACTGGTTGTCAGACTTTCTCTCTCTCTCTCTCTCTTCTTCAACCTTTGGCCACCCAATGCTGAGTGTAGGTCTCTTCCAAATCTCTCCACTTTTGGCGGTTTTGTGTCGTGGCTATCCAGTTTCTTCCGGCCACTTTACTGATATCGTCCGTCCATCTAGTCGGTTGTCTTCCCACACTCCTCCAGACTTTCAGACTTTCGGGGTTCTGTAATTGTCAAAGATCCACGAATGACAGCAAGGATCAACGGCTTAATGTGCTTTCCGAGGCACGGAGGGGTCTTGTCTTAAAGATGGTCACCCAGCCACGGACTAACCACGGCAAGCGTAGCTTAACCTGATCGATCGACCGGTGCGGTTGTTATTAAGTACTTAGCGAACAGCCCCACGCATCGTCTTGAGTAATTTTTATTATGTTGTCTTTTCTTGTAAGCAAATTGTATCTTTGTACCTTATTTTTTGTAATCATTTTGTTCAGCACCCGCAGTTCTTAATGATATAATTATTTAATCTTTCAGTAAAAATCTGAAAGAGAAGAATTCAGATCATGATTCGGAAGTTTTCTTCTGAAGAATTAAGAATTCCCAAAACATTTTCGACGGTTTTTTTTTAATGCTCTTCCATACATTTTGAACAACAGTTTTTTTTGATTACCTAGTGAAACTGTCAAGTACTTTCACAATTATTTTTCTATTGTTAACAGACTCAATGAGCTTGCCTAACAGACGAGAGGAGCGGTTTCGAATCATGTGTTTATAATCCGTAATTACAATTTGCGCATTGATGTGTTATTCTCAAGAGTCTAACTATGGTCATATTCGTTATATACTGACAGTAATTAGGTATCTAGGGTGTTAACATAACTTACATCAGACCAAACAACAACACAGTTTCAGTCAAACATTTACTACAGACTAGCTGTCTCATAATTTTGGTGACAACCTGACCAACTTCACAAGGCACTTCATAACTCAACTCTTCTCTACCTCTACCACCCTTACCACATTCACGTAAGGTTCAAAATCGTTTATCCGAGTGTGTTGAGAGAGATATTTTCCATTTGGCAGACAGGACCGTGGAGGAAATTTAGCAGACGAATAATGGATAGATCTGCTTGATGCGGAAGTAACGGAAACGTTAGCATCAATCTTGTACGGATAAAAGTAGGGTTCTGTATATTTCTCTTTGTTTTGTTGTGTAGTTAAAGATATTCTTTATATCTACTTACCTACAGCTATTTATCTGCAGTTGGTAATTTAATCTAACTTAGGGCTGTATTTCCAATAGTCAGATTATTTTTATCCATGGAATTAATATAAGGGTTTGACAGGTTTTGTATGGTGGCAGGGAAAATAAGCTATTCCATACATCTTGACCGCGTAGCTATTGTACTTTTCTGTGAAACAGCAGATTAAGATCCTGGTAACTTTAAATATTGTCGTTATGAGCGATAATAGTTCTTGTTGCAATCCGATTCGTGTTAAAATCTGTTGTATATAAATATATAAATTGGAATAATAAATGAGCAAGCATTGTCGTAAAAATGCAAATAAATCGTATAAAATTAGATATTAACTATTTAATATTAAAATAATCCATCACTGGATGCTTTGGCATTTGGAGTTTTATGGTATATTTTTAATTATAACTATAATTGTTATTGAAGGGATAAACTGGTTTTAAAGAAAATTAAGAGGTAGCTTTGATGATTTTTTTGATACATTAAAGTATGTTTAATTATGTTTGAGTTCCATCACTGTATGCAAAAAAGACTTGAAAATATCGTATATTTTTTTGCTTTCAAAATTATTTACGGTTAACGAGATACACTGGTTTAAAAAAACCACCTTTTTGAGCGTATTCAAGAAATCACCGCCTTAAAAAAAAATGTACGCAAGGTTTAGAATCTTGTGCTGAATTCATGGTTACGTTTGCGCGTGGATATACCAGCCACCCTGTATAAAATATGGTCAAACTATCGTAATTATTCTACACTAGCTTCCACCCGCAACTTCGCCCGCGTGGAGGTCGAAAATTATTCCACGAGGTCGTACTACAGGGATAAAATATATCCTATGTGATAATCTACGTTATAATCTATCTGTGTGTCAAATTTGATTCAAATCCGTTCAGCCGTTTTTGCGTGATTGAGTAACAAACATCCAAACATCTTCACAAACTTTTACATTTATAATATTACTAGATTTTGCCCGCGTGTATGTCGGTTATTGCGTAAAAAGATACCCTATATCATTCTCCATATCTCAGGCTATATCTCTGCTAAATTTCATGACGATCGGTTAAGCGGTTTAGGCGTGAAAACCTAACATACAGACAGACAGAGTTACTTTCGCATTTCTACTATTAAGTAGGGATATTTAATTATTATATATAGTAGTAGGAAGTAGGGTTTATAAGTTGTCTGTGTGTATTTTACTGAAAAGCATGTTGCTTGCTGTTTTTTCGAATTCTAATTGGATAGACTAATATGGTTTGGGACCGTTTCAACAAAACAAGTTTAAATCTTTCAGATTTTATTGGTCTACTTTTCGTCATTATTTTACTTATCAATTTAATCAGTTACAATTAACCTGAAAACATTTTTTAAAGATCTATAGTTATGTATCCATTTATTAACATGGAAAGGTCTAGACAGATTCCTAACATTCAAATCTTTTTATAACTGCAGCAATTGTCGCTTTTATAACTTCTAAGGTGATTCATAAAATATATTTAAATACGAGCGCATTAAGTTTATCATTATTGTGGGCGGAATAAAAGCATGTTCATTTAATTCCACACGTATTACTTCCCTGTGTTTTTGTGATGCTGTGATGTGGGCGTGGGCATCCACGATAATACCGTCACGTTAGAAACTATAAAAGTGCACATTTATCCCTGTTCGAAAACTCACCTTGTATACCATCTTCGGATTCAAGTTAAGTACCTATTATTTCCAAAGACAAAAGAAAATCAATCCGAACTTTTCCATTTATTCCATCGCATATGTAGTTCCAGACCGAAACGAGGTCCTAACAGTACAAGTCTGGTACTCTAGTACTTAGTCTACTAAAAAGTATTGATAATACACTAAGGGCGAATTTCACCAATGATGTTAAACGTGATCAACACATCTAACGGTGTACTCTCTAATCAACGAAGATACAGGCCCATCCGAAACAAGTTAATCCGTTAAAACATGTGATAAATAAAAAATTTCGGAACGCCAAAACCACAGTGGGATTAGGGATAACTGTCAAATCGTGTTGTCATTCATTATTGTTCGGGCTCCGAACTAATCTTATTATGTCTGTAGCCGTAACTGGTGGCCTACTCTTTAAGCACGAAATCCCTAATCTCGGTCGAAGTAACGGGCGTTTCCTACTCCGTATGACTTACGGACCTATGATTAGTTTGGGGCCCAAACTAAAAATTAATTACTGCACGATTTGACAGTTGTCCCTACTCCCTATATGGTTTTACCCGTCCAAAAAAGTTAATTAATCAGCTGTAGGAGTCACTTTGAAGTATCGAACTATTATCGGGCGGTATTTTCGTTGACAGAGTTAGAGAGTAGCCCTCCAGATACGGAGTAGGAATCGAACGTTATTTTAGCTGAAACTAAGGATTTCGCGCTTAGGAAGTAGACCCACTGAACAGCGTTCAAGAGCTGTCACTTTCATTAATGGTATGACATGGATTGGTATGTCTTCTTCTTAGCTTGTCGATAGTAATCTTAATACAGTCAGCCCAGAATTAGGCTATGATCTTGGCACTTTCAGAAACGTCCATCAGCACCACATTTACACTCCAAGTCATCTGTGAATCTTCACCTTAGCAGATTTTCTTTACTTCGGCCTACCTGAGTCCTGAGTCTATTTAAAGACTTCCAGTGAAGCCAAGGCAACTCATGATGATATCTTGACACTGATCAATAGCTTGAAATACAGTTCCTGAACGCGGTTTAGCAGCGCTGAGCGCGTTTAGTTTCATTGGTGAAATTGCTCCTTAGGGCCGGTTTTTTGATCCGTAGTTAACTCTACCAATGGTTAAAAATAGTAACTAATGGTTAAATTTCAGCATAATTATGGTATTATTTGATCATTTGTTAGATTAACCATAGTCAACTGGTCAAATAATGGTTAACGGTTTGACTACGGATCAAAAAACCGGTCCTTAGTTCCGTAAAAACAGTTACTTTACGACCCATCCCATGCACCTGCTGCGTCTACCGCACTAATGTGTCTGCAGTCTGTGTCAGTCCTCATATACCCTTAAAAATATACAAAACATTCAAAAATAACCTTTATCTACAAAAAGATATGGTTCAAGGGCGTTTAAAGAGAGTTCTTATAAAGTTGCAAGCTGTAATAACTTTTAAAAGTATTGTATTGTTTGTGTTCAAAACGAGTAAATATTTAGCAATTTGGGTTCGTTGGTTCTTTAATATTGCGTATGTTCATTATTTTGTGACGGATTTTAGTACTTAAAATGAAGTTATTTAAAAGCCCGATAGTTACTGTGATGGACTGGTCGTAGATTTGAACCCCACCTGATGCACTATTGATACTTTTAGCGGTGGCTGTTACTAGTTACATTTTAGCTCAGTTGAACGAGCTAACGGGAATACTAGTAATTAAAAAACGATCGATTCCCGGGTCGGGCAAGGTTTTTCATCAGGTAAGTCTCAGTAATAGAGTAAGCCAAATGTCTGAACTTGTGAAGGGTTGATGGCTAAAGGCACAACGCAATTGATGTTTAAAAAATTAAAAAAATGCATTGGCTACTTGGTAGACAATCACCATTGTCAATACCTATCTAATAAAGTGTTGTTATATAAACAAGTTTTAAAGCCTGTATGGACCTACGGTATTCAGCTGTGGGGCTTCACCAGCCAAAGTAATCGTCAAATCATACGTTTTCAAAACAAAGTACTAAGGGATATAGTAAGCGCGCCCTGGTACATTGGAAACAGTGACCTCCACCGAGACCTTAAGATGGATGTCGTAAACATAGTTATACAATTTTTTGTACATGAGCTTCTGCACAAAGACTTCATCATCACGTGAATGTAGAGGCGATCCAACTCCTTGACAACACTGAATTAGTGCGAAGACTAAAAAGGGTGTTTGAGTTAGTTTAGTGCAGTGTAAGTGAACCTAAACTGTAGTGCAAGTGCTAACTTTAATAAAGAACACGTGAATCAAGTGTCTTCCCCTTAATTTACAGTGAATAAGAAAGACGTTATTAGACGATTTCTTAGTTTTATAGTTACTTAGCAGTTTAAGTTATATTTAAATTACTTATTAGCTAATAGGCTAGATTGTAATGTGAATAAACTATCATCTATTGTGATATTTTATAAAGGAAAAAAATATATCTAATATATAAAATTCTCGTGTCACAGTTTTCGTTGCTATGGCAACGTAACCGAACCGAACCGTATGCTCCTCCGAAACGGCTTGACCGATTTTGATAAAATTTCGTGTGCTTATCGGGTAGGTCTGAAAATCGGCCAACATCTATTTTTTTATTTTTGTGCATTAGGAAACTGCCAAAAAATCGGGAAAACTTAAATTACATTTTCAATGGGAAATTTGGATGGACAGGACAACGTCTGTCGGGTCAGCTAGTGTTTAATAGTCTCATGTGATAATGGCGAAATGTAGGTGCTACTATAGATTCACATCTACTAACCTTTTTGGGATTACAGGCGCGATGTTTTGTTAAAAAAAACTCCATAAATAAACCTTATGCGTATATAGTTTCCGTTTTGCAAATATTGAGATAATTTCATTAATAAGAACTGTAAATATAACATTGTTTACAAGGCGCTATGTAGTCACCAAAAGAGATAAGTAACTAAGGTCGTCGAATATAGTTTTTGAAGTTTAGTAAGAAAGCGATGGATATTTCAGAATGAAATTTAACCTGTCAACTACCGGCTAATGAGACACAGTAAATTTTCTATTATAATGGCCCCTTTAAGGGGCCATAATTGATAAATGGTCTGTTTGTTTTCTGTTGGTTACATTTTTTTTTAGAAAACATCCATCGGTTTCTTAATAAACTTCAACTAGATAATTATGTCCAACGACCCCGGTTACCAGTCTCTTTTGGTGACTGTACGTAGCGTAGGTATGATCACAGGTGTATATTTACAAATACTGCTGATCCTTGTAATTTCAATTTCAGTAAACTTCAATAAAGAGCAAACTTCAATAAAGAGCAAACTTTAGCTAAAAGATGACTTACAAACACAAAGCTACATACGCCTTTCGCAAAAATAGCACTTAAAGTAATCCAAAATAAAAATCAAAATAGAACATAGGTTTCTTTTCTTTTTAGGTGGGTAATCGTCAAATAACTTCTCCCGCTCTGGGTGGAGCGGGAGAAGTTATACCGTGTCAGGCTTTTACTGACTAAAACCCACTCGTGTTCCTTCAGTTGCCTGTGTGCCAGCGGCCACGGTATCTCTTTCGTACAGCCCACACCCCTAGCAGAATAGAACATAGGTAATCTTAATTCGGGACTCAAACCTTACCGCTAAGTCCCTTGACCGAACAGTGAAGCCGATTACCAGAATACCGACAATACACCTCTAATTGGATCGATGCGAATCCCGGATAATGAGGGATCATGACATCAAATGTTAGTGATGTAACTATGAATGCCATTGCCTTGTTCTCGGAATAGTCGATTCGAGACTGGTTTTTGAAAAGGGTTGCTAGTAACATAACATTGAAATGAAATAGTTTATTTTGTAAAAAAAATATCGGAATCACTTCTACACGTCATATTTAAAAACGTGATTGAACTCACTTCCTATCGCAGTTCCACACATACTCTTTTATAATAGGACGATACAGAGAGAAAGAAACTGTGAATTTAATACGCTTTTTGCAATACAGAGCCATCTATTATGAGTTTTTAGAAGCTCATATAAAATTGTCGCCATCTTGGATTTTCATTTTTAACTCACTATCGGTTTAAGCACCCAGCCAGGGGTGCGGGATGTTCGAAAGAGATACCGCGGCCTCTGGCACACAGGCAACTGAGGGAACACGGGTGGGTTTTAGTCAGTAAAAGTCTGACACGCCCTCCCGCTCCACCCAGAGCGAGAGAAGTTATTTGATGATTTCCCAACCAAAAAAAAAAAAAAAAACTATCGGTTTAAGCACCCTTGAAAACCATGAAAACGTCGCCCATTATATGTATATATTTTAATTTTGTTGCCGTCATCTTGGATTTCCATTTTCACTTCACTATTGGCTTCAGCAACCTCGGAAACCATGAACAGTATCTATCTCTGTCTGTCTATTCCTGTAGTTAAAAGCCGCATAACGTTTTTTTGTTACGCTTACTACAATTTTCAAAACATTGCGATTTTTACAAGATTACTCCCACCTCAAGCTGCGCTAATGGTCTAGGTAACTGGTAACGTCGTCCCAAAAACGAAGCTAAATTGGGATCGACATTTCCTATCTGACCAACCCTGAAAAGAAATGGCGCTGGGCAGAGGTACGTACCTATCTAAGTTTATGTTTTAAGTCCCATGTCATTGATTGCTAGTGTTAGTGTGATGGTTACACACATAGCTTTATATAGCTTTAGTAATGTGTCTTAAATGTCAGAATAATTCTACCCAAAAACTCAAATATCTTGAAAATATATCGATATAAAAACAAACGGGAAGACTTATTCTTTCGATACACTAATCTACTCTTAGTTCCCACGAATCCAATCAACCACAAACAGAAAAGTCCTTAAAGAAATACCTTCAACAAAAAAATAACGCCTGTATGCACAGAACACTCAGGGGCATTTAAATTGTGACGTTGAAAGCTGTTATGCCCGAGATACACATGGCATGATTTCCAAAGCTACGATAGCAAGCTGGAATCTCGGTGTACTATCCTGGCTTAGGACATGCTATAGGTTTAAGTGTCCCAGAAACGTACATACAAAAATATATAAAAACAAAACATCTAGATCTATCTCCCACGAGCACAAAACAGAAATAATCGACAGCTGCATTTCATGATTGTGACAAGAAGGCTTCCACTAAGCATTATGCTGTGCTATAGGGTGTATGCTAGTGCTGTTTACTTGATGCCAGATAATCTTTAGCAGTCTTAAGCGGTCAGAAAAAATAAAGGAGTAGTCACTGCACACTAACCAATCGATTATTAGCTTCGCCTGTCACATGTAGCTAGATTAAAAACAAACCCGACTACTGAAAAATCACGATCTAAAAATGTGAAACAAGAAAATATTTTCATCAGAAAGTCGTGGTGGTATGTCACTTTATTACCGTTACAATGTATTGTTTCGATAAACCTAGAAATTGAATTCGAGATCAAAAATGTAAACAAATAAATGTCATTATCAAAGTGACAGTTCAGGGGTAGTCAACATTTCCCTAGTAATTAAAATTTAGTTTATTTTTTCTTAATTTAGTGTCTTTGGAAGAACCCTAAAACGGCATGTCAAAATTAAAAATATGATAGCCTAAGGCAAGTCCTAATATTATAAGTAAGGTATACAAAATAAAAATAAAAGATTTATATTGTTATGAACAAGTTGCTCATGTTTATTTGAAATTAGGATTTATATAATATTATGATTGAATATAATATTATGCCGAATGACCAAAACAAAAATGGCGACCAGTACGGACGCCTCACTTGAACCAATTATTAGGATAAGGCAACATTATTTACATCGAAAGTCGAACACACACGTACAGCTTCTAGTATATTGCCAATATTATAAAATTAGTTGCAAGATTTTATTTCAAACAGTTATATTTTATACTTGGATCGAAGTTTACGTCACTTTAAAGTTGAAAACTGTGCAATATTATATTTTAACCGTTTAAACAATTTTAGCACTATGTTATAGTACTTTGGCAAACTACACAACTGAACTGCTTGTGGCGCTGATGATTTTCATCCGTCACAATAATATAAAATTATGATTTATTCCCCCAATCTGTGTTTATGTTGTAGATAATGTATCTTTAATGTTCTAACAATTTTATTATAAGTATGTAATTTATTTATTCTTTGTTTGTTTCAGTCCAGTACTAACCCCACAAGATCAAAAGTTATCCCAACTGTATCATCGAAGATCGTTATCGGTTTTTTTTTTGTAATAAATAACAATTCAGTTAGACATTGGCAGAATAGTCGACATCGGCTTTGCTTGCCATATGAAAAATAGAATAGAATAGAGGTTATTATTTAAAATTGGCAACACCTTTGTTTACATTTTCGATCTCGAATTCGATTTCTGGGTTTAGAGTATTTAATATGACGATACTTCTAAGACTAAAACCAGTGGACAATCAACACGCTTCCAATGATACCTCATTTGCCTAATTATGATAAGGAGCTTACAAGTTATGAGGGAACAGATGAACACACATACATACATACCGTCGTAGTCTGGTCAAAAAATAATCAAATCAGTCAAATCAGTAGTGGGGTGCGGCATGCTCAAAAAATGGCACCCCATACTCATTAGCTATCCTAGCTTAAGACGCTAGCTTACTAGTTTTCTCAGTATCTTACTACCCTAGATGTACAGCTAGTTCTATATGCACGAAGTCAGAGTAACTACCGTGCTAGGTATCCTGGCTGGAGAAACTAGCCTCGTGTAACTCGAGCATTAAAGCGTGATTTTCTCATTTAGAATGGCCAGCATTTCAATATGGTGGCGAAATCGGTCCATTTCAGCACAATGGACGCACGTTCCGACCTGCGGAGTGATTATTTGAGGGGACGGAGCGAAGGTGTATAGACTGCAAATAAAAGTGTGCGAATATCTCTGGGATTATTGACTTAAACTGCATTACACAATATACTGGAACGATGTAATCCAGTGATTCAGAGTGGCACTTAATCACAATTTGGATAATTTTGAAGGATATTGATAAATCTATTGCTAAAGTATATTTGTTCGAAAAATGTGTCTGCTCAATGAATATCGTTGAACTGAAGCCATTTCTACTGTTAGTGTGTTTCGTATTTACCCCGCTTGTCAATCAATCGCTAATTCTAACCAGGATTGGAGTTAGTTACTAATCTGCGTCAATTATGGACTATACTATTACAAGCATACTTAATTTCGGCTTAGATGAAAGGCTTATCCGGAAGATTCTGAATAGTATACATATTTGACGTAAAACAAAAAAAAATATGTCGCCGGTCTCACCATGATGGCCAAATTTCTTTTTAGTTAAACAATACATAAATGAACATGAATAGGTTAACAGGTTACATAAACACATAGATTTTCATTCACCTTTAATCCACACAATATGTTTTATTTTCTAAACATGATATCAAATAAAATCTTGATTATCACGCACCCCTAAATACCTATTCTAGCCCTGTACTTTCCATCCCATTGCACCTTACAATCTGTGCGTCCCTTTGCTCCAAATCCAGCCCTGTGCTGAAACCAATGCTCAGCGCGTGCCGGTGGTCGATATATTACTGTCTGTCGATACGGCAGCCATTTGCAATCATGGTAGTTGGTAGTTCGGCGGGAAAAATTGTTTCAAACGGTCACAGATTAAAAAGTGGGATCGGATTTGGAATCGAAATTATGAATGGAATTTTATTTTAATTTCTGTTGTGCTCATACATAATATGTATATGTGCGAATTTTGGTGACTGTTGCATAATATTATTATTTATTGAGAAATAAAGAGATCAGAAAACAAATTTCTTCGCGAATCCATGATTATGACTTGGAGGTTTAATTGACTCATGAGAACAATAAGGGTGATTATATTTATGTGAAGGATGTATACCTAGTGAAGGATCTTATCATGGACCGATCAAGCACAAAAGTTTTTAGTAGCAATGCAAGTCAATAAATATCTGAATCTTGTATTCGTAGTTATGACAATTATGAAAAAAAAAAGTTTTGGTCATTGACGTTCATGAACGAAATGTCGTTAATTTCTGTCTTATATACCAGTTTCAAACGTAAGATTTTCCAAAAAAAAATACGTCTAAAGTACACAAACGTACAAAATTCGATGAGAAACATTGAATTTATCATGCTTGTTGTTATAATTAGGACTGATAAGAAAATCCCAGTACCATTTGTAATGTCAACATTCGTAGAGAAGCTTCGTAGAGAATATATCATAATTTCGCCGTGATAACTGTGTGGTAGCGTGGCCGAGCGGTCTAAGGCGCTGGTTTAAGGCACCAGTCTCTTCGGAGGCGTGGGTTCGAATCCCACCGCTGCCAGAAACTATTTTGTTATTCTTGTCTTTAGAATTTGTTTGGCTATTTCAATTAATTATTACCTATGTTATTTTGTCACTAAACATTTTGCAAACAAAAAAAAAATTGTCCAATATGCGGAAAAACTAAACTTATATAATTGTTTCGTAATAATAAAGAAAGAAAGCGGTACTTCTTGACACGGCTCGCATTTTTAGGAGGTGAGCTACTATTTTTTTATATTTTGAAATGTTTTATGTATTTTATATTCTAATATTTAAAACTGGTTTATAAATATTCATGAAATTCATAATCACACGACAGATCCTACAGAATTTATTCTGAATTTCATTGGTTCAATTTTTTTATTCTTTTTCCTACCCAACTTATTTTAGTGTCTTTTAGGAAAATATTTTTATTCTTTTCACGACACTACTTATTTAAAATTATTTTAGGTAAGTAAAGTATAAAATACATTACTCGCACCAATAACGAAGTAAAAAGGTACAGGTTGGTACTTAATAAACTCCCCTACCGTATTTTTCACACCTCAATGGTTACAAAAACTGAAATAGATCTTCGCACATCAATCAATTTTGCACCTTATCCCCCTAGACCATAGATGTAAAATCGATTGCATTTTTTACTCATATAGCAAAGTGCGATACAGGCCTGATATAAAATTGTTTTTTTTTCCAGCCAGTTGGAAATCGCTCGGACCGTCAACGTTCTAGTCATGTTACTAGTTTTCATTGCTTTGATGAAAAATCCAATATTTATTGACTTTTCTACCTTTAAAAAACGAATAGATTACCTTTGGGTGCAAATATTTTTTCTCGTATCAGCACGAAGCCAAAAAACAAAGTTTTATTGGAAAAAAAGGTGATGGACGGTTAGTAATGTTACACAAAACACAATTAGTTTGTTCATCACAATTTTTGGTTTGACCGTTCACCCCCAAACTAAGCAGGGCTTGTATCTGAGGGGTCGGAGTGCGAATAAGCTTAGATAAATATAAATTTCGGCGGTTTACAAGGCTAGTTTAATCATTCAACATCCAGCCTGTCCCTTGCTGCCCACTGCCAGGGACGCCCCTTAAGTCGGTGATTTCTTGAAAACGCTCAAATGGTGATTTTTTAAACCAGTGTATCTCTTTAACCGTAAGTAATTTTGAAAGCAAAAAAATATATGATATATTCAAGTGTTTTTTGTATACAGTGATGAAACTCAAAACATAATTAAACATACTTTAATACATCAAATAAAATCATCAAAGTCACCTCTTGATTATCTTTAAAACCAGTTTATCCCTTCAATAAATTAGGTATACCATTAAATACCAAATTCCAAACTGCATTTAGTGATGGATTATTTATTATTAAATAGTTAAATATCTTTTTTTATACGATTTTATTTGCGTTTTTACGACAATGCTTGCTTATTTATTAATCGAATTTATTACAACAGCTTTTAATCCGTAGCGGATTGCAATAAAAACTATTATCGCTCATAACGACAATACGACGAGTACATTTAAAATTAACTATCCAACAAACACACCTTCACTTGCTTTTGGTGAAACTGCGCTTCTTTTTTTGTGGAGTGTGAATACTTATGGTCCAAATGTTTTACAAGTAGTTTTTTAACCAACCCATTTCATGTATGGTCTCTCTACATTTAAAGTTTGTAAGTTAACTTTCGCCATAACGCAACACAGTTAAGTCCTATAATAATCCTACTAATATTATAAATGTGAAAGTTTGTGAAGATGTTTGGATGTTTGTTAGTCAATCACGCAAAAACGGCTAAACGGATTTGGATGAAATTTGACACACAGATAGATTATAACCTAGATTAACATATAGAATACTTTGTATCCCGGTAGTACGTTCCCGTGGAATAATTTCCGTACTCCACGCGGGGGAAGGCCGCGGTCGGAAGCTAGTCTATCTATATATTAAAACGTAAAGCAAGATTTTATACACCTTTTTACGAAAATCACGCGGTTGGAGGAGCATGTGGAACAGTTCATGTTTATATAGAGAAGGAAGGATTAATGTTTCATGATTGTTGATTAAAATTTGAACAAATTATGGTCGAATTTTGACCACGGGACAATCGCTAGTCAATATGAATTCTACAATATTGATCATCATCATTTCAGCCGAAAGACATCAACTGCCTCCCCTAAGCTCCGCCACTTCGACCGGATCTGTGCTTGCCGCATCCAGCAAACTCCTGCGGCCCTCACAAAGTCATCCGTCCACCTTGTGGGAGGCCTTCCAACTTTACGTCTTTCAGTACACGGTTGCCACTTCAGAACCTTTCGGCCCCATCAGTCATCTGTTCTGCGAGCAATGTGCCCTGCCCACTGCCACTTAGTTTGGCAATTCTTCTGGCTATGTCAGTTACCTTGGTTCTCCTACGTATCTCCTCCTTCCTGATTCGATCACGTAGGGAAACTCCAAGCATAGCCCTCTCCATTGATCAATTTGTGCGAAATGACCACAAATTGTACGAAAAAGGTCAAAATTGACACGTAATAAACTGTCAACCAACGTGATAAACATAGAATGCTGGAAGAAATAACGGTATATCTAACCGAATAGATCTGACCGTTTAAAGTGGGTCAAAATCGCGCCCTAAGGAGTTACCCAGCCACCCAGAGCGGGAGAAGTTATTTGATGATTTCCCACCCAAAGAAAAAAAAAAAAGAAAAAAAAAAAATAAGAGTTGGTTACAAACATATAAACAAACAAACATACAAGTGAAGGTAATATAAAGCGTGTAAAAACTGCCGACATAAGTGAAAACTTGAACAATTCATGTTCAACGTTGTTCGTGTTGTCAGTGGTGTCTATAACAGTGTCGCGAGTTCAATTGTTATTTCCCATCTCAAAAAATGCCCGACGCACCTAAAGCAGTTTTCTCTTCAAAAAAATGCTCTGTCGTACATTCTGACCGCGTAGGTATTGCACTTTTCTTTTAAACAGCTGAGTTTTTTTGATAACCAACGAAAAATTTCAACGCTATCTAGGGTCTAGCGTCATGTGCTGAATTCATGGTTTCAGTTTGAGATTTAGTGTGTATGAGAGAGAGATAGATAGTGAGTTTATCTTTCTTCTCTCATAAGTAATATGCCTTAACGTGATGCATCATTGAAATTTCACTCACAACTCTTGTCCAATAATCGAATCATTTAAGAAGACTCACTTCAGTTAATCAATTCCAGACTATAAATTGCTTCCAACACATTTCTTCAACTATATCTTTGTATTCTCCTGTCGTCATTCGATGGCGGGGGATGACGACAATGTCATTGTCAACGACAAGGAAGTGTCACGTGGCGCTTACGTATTGCACAATTGTACCTGCAGGTACATATAAAGGTTAGGTGGTACCTACTGGTAGAACCTACTAATAATGGTTAGAGAGAAATTACGAACCCTATTTTCTGCACATTAGACACAAAGCCTTTCTATTACATTTAACCACTTATGTACACACATACACCGTGAGATTTTAGTCGTCTTACAAAGGTGGTCCAATCAATGTATCCCAAGATATTGTGTATGACTAAGCATCATTGTACACAACGGACTATTGTTTTACGACCGAATTCAATCAGACCAATATTCGAAACAAAACAATATCCATGACCTTCGCGAGGATTTTCATCGCTTCCACAAATATTTGTGTTTCATTCAGGACATACCTATATCGTATACATTTCATCAGTAACTCTCAGTCGTCGGGAAAAACCGTCGATATCCAATCACGAACCAGTTACGGACGAAATATGCGTACAAATACATGTAATTATATCTTGGGTGGTGCAAGGTATGAGTTCTGCGAGCAATGACCACTGCCACTTAATCAACGTGCCCTGTCCACTGCCACTTAAGCAATGTACCCTGCCTGCTGCCACTAAAGTTTCATGCTTTACCTCTACTGCATTCGTTCTGACCGGGTGTTTAAAGTTTCATGCTTTACCTCTACTGCATTCGTTCTGACCGGGTGTTTAAAGTTTCATGCTTTACCTCTACTGCATTCGTTCTGACCGGGTGTTTAAAGTTTCATGCTTTACCTCTACTGCATTCGTTCTGACCGGGTGTTTAAAGTTTCATGCTTTACCTCTACTGCATTCGTTCTGACCGGGTGTTTAAAGTTTCATGCTTTACCTCTACTGCATTCGTTCTGACCGGGTGTTTAAAGTTTCATGCTTTACCTCTACTGCATTCGTTCTGACCGGGTGTTTAAAGTTTCATGCTTTACCTCTACTGCATTCGTTCTGACCGGGTGTTTAAAGTTTCATGCTTTACCTCTACTGCATTCGTTCTGACCGGGTGTTTAAAGTTTCATGCTTTACCTCTACTGCATTCGTTCTGACCGGGTGTTTAAAGTTTCATGCTTTACCTCTACTGCATTCGTTCTGACCGGGTGTTTAAAGTTTCATGCTTTACCTCTACTGCATTCGTTCTGACCGGGTGTTTAAAGTTTCATGCTTTACCTCTACTGCATTCGTTCTGACCGGGTGTTTAAAGTTTCATGCTTTACCTCTACTGCATTCGTTCTGACCGGGTGTTTAAAGTTTCATGCTTTACCTCTACTGCATTCGTTCTGACCGGGTGTTTAAAGTTTCATGCTTTACCTCTACTGCATTCGTTCTGACCGGGTGTTTAAAGTTTCATGCTTTACCTCTACTGCATTCGTTCTGACCGGGTGTTTAAAGTTTCATGCTTTACCTCTACTGCATTCGTTCTGACCGGGTGTTTAAAGTTTCATGCTTTACCTCTACTGCATTCGTTCTGACCGGGTGTTTAAAGTTTCATGCTTTACCTCTACTGCATTCGTTCTGACCGGGTGTTTAAAGTTTCATGCTTTACCTCTACTGCATTCGTTCTGACCGGGTGTTTAAAGTTTCATGCTTTACCTCTACTGCATTCGTTCTGACCGGGTGTTTAAAGTTTCATGCTTTACCTCTACTGCATTCGTTCTGACCGGGTGTTTAAAGTTTCATGCTTTACCTCTACTGCATTCGTTCTGACCGGGTGTTTAAAAGAAAATTCAGTCTGGCGAGTCATATAAAGGCAGAGGCTAGGAAATAATAATTGCAAAGTTGCGCCTTTATCGAAATCGATTAGGAGGACTATACAGGGTGATTGGAAGATGGGTGCAAAGCTTTAAGGTGAAGATAGTATAGACAATTTAGAACCATTTAAGCCATGGTTGTCTTAGACGAAGTCTTACCAAATTTTTTTTTTTTTTTAATAAGGTTTAAAAGACGTATTGTACAATTTTTTTATTTTTTCTGAGCTTTAAATGTCTGTAAAAAAATGTCTAATGACACAGAAGCCTAAAACATGTTTTGCTTGATTGCTTACACATGACTTTAATTAAATAAATAAAAAATGAATTCATTTATCATTCAATTTGGCCATAATTATGCAGTTTACATTAAATTTTGAGAATTTCCGAAAAAAAACTTAAAAATTTGGTTAAAAATATTTGGTAAGACTTCGTCTAAGACAACCATGGCTTAAATGGTTCTAAATTGTCTGTACTATCTTCGCCTTAAAGCTTTGCACCCATCTTCCAATCACCCTGTATATTGCCACTTAAGCAATGTGCCCTGCTCACTGCCACTTAAACAATGTTCCCAGCCCACTGCTGTCACTTAAGCAATGTGCCCTACCCATTGCCACTTAAAGAACTTGCCCTGCCCACTGCCACTGAAGCAATGTGCCCTGCCTACTGCCACATAAGAAATGTGCCTTGCTCTCTGCCACTTAAGTAATGTATCCTGCCCACTGCCACTTAAGTTTTCATTGTCGATTACGTTGGTTATCTTTATCTTATTGAATATGCCTATGATTATCCTTGGTTGGATGGCCCATGGGGTGGAATGGTTCTAAAGTAGATACCGCGCACCGGCAAAGCCCATGAGGCCTCGCTATTAGCTGAAAAAGTAGAAGACACAACATGCGATTTTATTCAACCGCTTCCCGCTTACACCTTACACTGCCGGACAGACAAAATGACCAAATATGAATTTCAGATTATTATGACGCTGTCCACCCCACGACGTGCGTCATCATCAACGTTACAGGAATAGACATGTGCTTATGTCACCCCATCAATATTGTTTTATGTTTATATTCTTGTTTACGAGGGTTTGGCTTCGTTATGGAGGATTTCCGGATTTTGTGGTGTATGAGTTAATTTTAATCGACTTCATAAAGGAGGAGGTCCTCAATTCGTTTGTATATAGGTAATACATAAGCATGCAATAAATAACATCATAACAATATAATAGCATAGGCAAGTATTAAAATTAATTATTAAAAAAAAATGCGAATCACTGTATACAAGGTGTATCAGAATAGACGCAAGACCTGAAAGTAGTTTGTTCCTAATTGACTACAGAATCAATTTCAGTAACTTTTAATATGAGTATTTTTTTTTAATTACATATGTATTTTGCCATACCTACCAAAAAAATTCAATCTTATGTCAGAAGAAATAAGACTCAATTTTAAATGCATAAAGTAATGCTTGGGTCGACACGTTTTTCTTAGTAATATCAGTTAGCTTTTAAAAAAAATTGTTTTGGTCATCGTATTATGCTTTTAACTCAATACTCTAATTGGGGTATATAAGGTCTTGCGTTAATTATGTTACTCGTTGTATATCAGCAATCACAGCGACTCATATTTTCCGCACATTTACCTTGCTAATTACTTCCGATGAATATATGTATAGTCTAGTTAGTACATACGGACTATAAACTAGTTAGACTAAGTTAGAATGAGAAAACTCAGCGTAATCCACGGCATTTAAACTTTTATTGTGTGGGACGATGAATTTAACGTAGGCTGGCTACATAGCTCCGAATTGGATGACCGATTTGCCGGTAAGCGATTTTATTGTGTTAGATATTAACTAAGGTTTCTGTAATCTAATTTTCGACATCTGTAAGATCTTTTTAGAAGCTAAGTATACTTTCAATAATTATCTGAAAAATGCAATATCGTGTTGTCATTTAATTTCAAAACCAACCAGAGACGTCGGATATAAAGTTTATTAAGAAACCGATGAGGGTTTTCGAATAAAATTTAATTTATAAGATGGAAAACAAACATTCATTCAAAAATTGCCATCCCGACGACTCTGGTTACTTATTTGTTTGTGTCTGAACATAAAGTGGTATTTTAGTTTATATTATATTTTCATACAGTGGTGGTTTGTATGAGACTAATTTTTCAGCTTTTACATAAATAAATTGATAGTTGGTTATTATGGTATCAATACTTATCGGACGCAATATTATCGATACAGAATATATATAACAGTATTGTATTATGTCATTGAAATTATAATTAAATGAACTATGGGGGCCTGATGTTTCAATAGTCAGTTATTATATCTGAAGGATAAATATGACAGTTTGACATTTTCTATACAAAAGCTGTCAAACCGCAATAATGAAATTTAAACATTAACTAACTATTGAAAAAAAAAATACAACCGAATTGAGATCAACCTCCTTTCTTGAAGTCGCCTAAAAATCAGGCGTAAGTATAGTTTTATCGGTGTTTGACAAATTTTAACACTGTAGTGACACAATGTAATCAGAGACGACGCCTGCGATTCAGAGCGCGTTCCCCCGCTCGCCAGTCGTCTCCAAGTTTTTGTGTAGTAATGTTGTGTTAAGAACTAAGTGTAATATGTGCCTTTAATAGTACAATATAGACATCAAGTTTTATCTAACTGTCCGAACTTTCATTTCTGCTATTCCCATCTGAACGTATCAAGAGCTACCAATAAAGTACCTAAAGAGTAGCAAAAACACCTTCACCATAACACAATTTTAACTTATCGGCGATATGAATCCGTTGTGTGTAAAATCCTGCAGTTCATAACACATTATTAAGAGCGTAGATATAGAAGGGTGTACCGGAAAAATATTGGCTAAGTATCCGTGGGCGGCGGAAAACACTTCCAGTAGATTACAAAGGCAGCTCGTGAAGTGGGAACTACTTTTACTTAATAAAAAAGTGTTCGTGTGAGCTAACAGAAAGAAGTAATTGGTCCTTTATGTAAAGTCTTTTTTTGTAACAATCAAATGAAAATAACGATAAAAACGACATGGGTATAGAAGTAATACACTTTCAGTAGGAATCGCTTTCATTTTACAGTTCCACCACATTCATGGCGTTGTTTAAGTTGCTAAGCAGACAATTTTTTAGAGCTTTTGAATTAATGGATTAGCAATAACCTTAAAAAGTATTCAGATTCTAATTAATAGTGTGTAGTGTTATAAAATTAGGGTGCAGTTTAGCTAACGTTGGTATTTAAATAAAAATGGTAAAAATTGACAGTTGACACTCTTTGACAGTTGTATGACGAATGGTGTCAATTTGTTTAACCGTTTTTTTTTAGATGGTACTGGTTTTTTTTTTTCAAGATCTTAAAACTGTCATTTGTGGATCTTCGACAGTCCTTACGAGTCGTCAGAAGCCCGAAAGTCTGACAACCAGTCTCACCAAAGGGTTATTACCCAGTAACCGGGTTATGGAGGTCTGATAGGTAGTCGCTTTATGTAAAATACTGGTGTTCAGGTGCATCCAGTTAAACTGGAAGCCTCTGAGCCTCTCTCTGTTTCGGCCTTTCTTTTCAGTGTGGTCAGATAGGTAAAGCCGACCTCATCTATTTTTTTTTTGACATGTTAAAGTGTTTACAGAAATAAAATTATTTATTATTTACAGGATATCATAAAACTCGTCAGCATCGCTGTCAACAAGAAAAGTGCCCAAAAGGCTGACATCATCGCCATGTTGTATGGCGATGCTGATTCTTTGGTCAAAAAAGCAAAACATAATAAACCTTTTTTGTTTAACCTCAATAACTAAGTTCGGAAGGCGGTGACATAAAATTTAAATACATATCCAAAGTCACCGACTTCCAAACTTAGTTATTGAGGTTAAACAAAAAAGGTTTATTATTTTTTGTTTTTCAGTTTTTTTTCGGCGGTTTATTTTTTTTGTTAAAAAGTTTCTATTTTACAATTTGTTGTGGCTATAATCTACTAATTATTACATGCTTAACTTTTTATTACTTTTTGTAATACACCACTTAGCATTAAAATCTGTGAGTGAACAACAAATCACCCCTGTTTTCCCACCCTTAGGGTAGATTTTTTTTTTCAAATTTATATGGGACTAATTTCAAAGTATACCCTATCCAATGTAATAAGAATTATCAAAATCGGACTACTCTGTAAACAGTTATGCGTGGTCATACATTACAATCAGTGAGTGAATAATCAATCATCCCCTGTTTTCCTACCCTTAGGGTTGGATTTTTTTTTCTAAATTTATAAGAGACCAATTTTGGGGAATACCCTTTCCAATAAATTAAGAATAATCAAAATCGAACTACTGTATAAAAAATGATGCGTGGTCAAACATAAAAAAAATATACGCTTCGACTTCAGTAGAGTAAAAAATAGGTCAGCCCTCTGGTCACGGGAAGAGACGACCAGCTGCTTGGCGATGTCTCTAAAAACTTCGGCACTTTTCAAGGTTATTTAAGTTTATTGTTACCTATTGATATGTTTCAATTCTAGGCAAAAATATATGTAAGGCAACATTATCGAATTGGAATAAAGCCATGTCTTCACTCCCACGCATCATTTGCTCAATAAGGACATTATTGAGCCCCAGCCAGATAAAGCCACTTCGATCTTCACATCCTTGACATTTTGGTCCTACATAATGCTGTTGAGTCAGGCTTCTTATATTATTCAATTTCTTTTATGAAAGTGTTAAAGATCTTGAAGAATAAAGTTCTATCTTTGAAAATTTAAATGCTTTTTTTATTATTATTTGAAGCATACATAAAGACGCCTTCTTCTTATAAGGTAAGCAGAAACGACACAACGACTTTGTTAGATATAATCCTCACATACTCCTTTTGCCTCGTTTATGTCCATGAATCTAGTTATACGCATAGATATGCACGCTCGTAGCTAGTCCGCACCCAGTCTGATCACTATAAGTAAGCCGATCGTTTGGGAGAAGCAAGCCGAATACTTAAGTGTGATCCTCGACCACCACCTTAACTCCAGGAAGCACATAAAGACGGCTCGTTCGCGACTCGTCTCTTGCTGCCCTCTTAAGCGACGCCCTATGCCGAGGTCCGTACCCATAGAGGGTGCCCATAACGAGTAGTCGCTCTAGTTTTATGTTTTTAGACTTGGCTGGAGGCCTTAATTTATTAAGGTAGCCACAAACAACTCCGGTTAAGCAGCCGACAACTGGTACACACCTGCCCTTTCTGAAGAATAACATTCATAAAGGTCACTATAATAATGTAATTAAAACACTTATTTACAAAATCCAATAAATTGAACTGTGATACCCTACTGTAGCGGCACTACAGAAAATACTTCGCAACGAATATCTAAAAACCACAAAAAAAAAGTGGCACCATCTACGATGCCACAGGCGAACTACGCAAGTCTCACGTCACACAAATTCTGCATCGCGCAATCAGAGTTTATCGCGCGATTCGCATAGGTACAACATCCCGACATCAACCGTCGGGCAGTTGCCAACCAGACAACACCCGTCTGGTTGGAGAATCCCCCCTTTTAGGTCGCTCTGTACATTTCTGTGCGTGAAGTATTAAATAAATAAATAAATAATATATAATATAAGTGAACTTTACAACCTGTTCGTCATACCACTATACTACTATTATTATAAATGTGAAACTGAATATGTTTGGATCTTTAGATCTTTGGATGTTTTTTACTCAATCACGCAAAAATGGACACACATAGTTTATAACCTGGATTAACACACAGGATACTTTTTACACGCTTTATATTAGCTCAGGTTGTATGTATGTATGTATGTAACGGAATCTTTGAGCGCGTTTTTGACCCACTTTAAACGGTCAGATTTCATTGAAACTTTGTAAACTTGTCGAGGACCGATGACAATTTAATAATTTAAAAAAAATGAGAAAAAAAACACGTTTTGTAGTTAGCAGAACTAAAAAATAGAAAATAAATAATAGTTAAAAAAAACTAAAAAACACGCTTTAAAAACCAAACTAAAAAAGGAGAAAAAAGCGTGGGGTGCTTGACATTAACTGATTATAAAAATACCTCAAAAAGCACCCCACGCTTTTTAATTGAATTAAATTATTTTCTCCTTTTTTAGTTTGGTTTTTAAAGCGTGTTTTTTAGTTTTTTAAACTATTATTTATTTATTTCGGTAGTGCGATTCCGTGGGATAATTTTTGACCTCCACGCGGCCGGAGCCACTGGGATAAGTTAGTAACTGATAAGCCTGTAGACAAAATACGAATGGTCATCAATGGTGGACCTATACAACACAAATTTACTTTGTAAATGTGATGTAAATATGAATTTAAAACAAATTAACTGAAAAGCGAAAATCATATAAAATGTGTCGGTAGATTTATAAAATAAATTACTAGCTACAAATTAACTCTGGCCCCACAAATATTAACTACTGATGGAAACTACCCCCTCATTATCCATCCCATAATCGTATTCATTCCACCGGCCTGAAGGTTGTAATTACCAACAAAATAAACAAGAGACCAGATAAATAAACCAACTAATAATTAATAACAGTTCGTTCAGCCAAATACCAATATTATGGTGAGTAATTACTATTTAACATCACAAATTTGATGGTTGACCTTTAATTACCGCTTTATAAACTATCATGTTCCAGACAATGATCCTTTTAGCTTTTTCACCTGTAGATGTTAGAAAATCGACTTCAAAAGGATCTGCAAATATTCTGTTAACACCAACCAGTGTCCTAATTGTATTACACACTTTCAATCACAATTCCAGGGTTTTTAAGGAAATTCCTAATGCATTGCTTGGATTTAAAAAAAAGCTTGCTCAACAACGTAATAACGCAATGAATGTGTCTCTGAACTGTAAAAAAAATTAAGGCATCCAGTCTGTGGGCGAAGATTGCCTATAAACTGGCTTGCCTTTATATCCGGCAATACTGCAGCAGACCTATTGTTACCTTGTGAGTGTTTTCCTGTCTGTATCCTTTTGTGTATCTGTTTGTATATGAGTCTTGATACTTGAATTAAACATTTTTTTTTTATTTATTGCGATCAACTGCCATTTTATGGGTGCTGCACAACTATCCTGCTGTTCGCCGAGTGCGGTTGTTATAAAAATATGTCCTACCTCTTGTCAGAAAGAGATATTATATCAGCTACAAACTCAAACTCAAACTCAAAGCATTTATTTCAAATAAACCATTTACAGGCAGTTTTGAATTGTCAAAAAGTCGACCAGTTGGAAAGTTGAAGCTAGTTGCCCATTCCAAAACGTAGATCTCTATGGAGAAGAACGGGCAAGAAACTCCATGGACACTCTTTTTAATCATGATAAGTATTACAAAAACTTGGGAACATTATTCTTGTTGCTTCTATATGTGAGGACAATGTAAAAAAAAAACAATTCTAAATATAAGATTAAAACTAAATAAATAAACTAGCTAAACATCAAAACAGCCTCAATTGACGTTTGGACGCGACGCTGTCTCACGGCAACGGTTGCCAGGGCTGCGCCAAAACGTCATACAGCGGCGCCCCAGGCCGCCAGCGTGACGGCGCCCATTGTTAAAACCGTTTCTAAAACACCAAACTGCGCCGCTGTCATCGTGCCTCAGTCAAGTTCTGTCAATGTCTTGGATGTCATTTTTGTTATTGTAATATTATTTTAGATTTAAAGTTATATTTTTTGTTATTTATAAGGAAAAACCGTGTGAGTAGTGTTTTTCTATGAATGTTGAATAATGACGACAGTAGTGACGCCGTACGAAGCGCCAGTCAACCTGCCACATCGTTGGATGGCCTAGTGAGATGCCCTCATTGTCCCCAAGCACGTTTTTTTAAAGGTGAACGAGGTTTGAAAGTACATTTGGGGAAGAAACACAAACCCCACAATGTGCCTTCATCATGCCCGTCAATTATACCCATCTTTCAAACACCTGATTCACCTTCTCAACCCTTTTGGAATTTACTTGCAAAATTAAAAACGTCTACTCCAATTCTAAAGAGAGTTCCTCGCGGCGCGAGACCATGCGTAGCTTTAAGTTTAGCGCGCTGTATCCGCCTCGCCGCCCGAGAGAACTCTAAAAGTGCTTGGGAGGCATTACTCACCTTCCCATTTAGAATTCTACATGTGCAAAAACATTTGGCAAATAAAAAAACCTTAACAGCTCAAATCAAAGATAATTGTAACATTTCGACCCAAAGTTTCGACCCTAAATTAACAGCGCACCTCCCATATAAAGGTTTATTGCACCATGTGGAGTCTAAACTAGGCGAGGGTGATATCAGGGGTGCGGCTAGGATCATCTTTAGCAGCGATGTGGTTGCGCCGTACTCTTCAGAGACACTTGCAGCTCTGAAGAGCAAACACCCCACCCCGGCAGATGACCTCTCCTTCCCTGACCCACCCGATCCCCAAACCAATTCACTTGTAATTACAGCTCAACAAGTTAGTGCGGCCGTGTGCTCCTTTCGAAGTGGCTCCGCCGGCGGCCTCGACGGCCTGACACCTCAACACCTGAAAGACTTAATGTGTTCAGGCGCCGGGGAGGCTGGTGAGTCCCTTTTGAAGGAGCTGACGGCCCTCATCAATCTTATGCTCTCCGGCAATGTGAACGAAGCCGTCATCGATATATTGTATGGGGCCAATCTATGTGCCCTGCGCAAGAAGGATGGCGGCATTCGTCCCATTGCCGTAGGGTCCACTTACCGTCGTATCGCAGCCAAAATTTGCTGTGCTTTTTACAGCGAAACACTGGCCAGCAAATTCCAGCCCCTACAGCTCGGCTTCGGATCTAAAGGGGGCTGTGAGGCTGCGGTACACGCATTATCAACTTACCTCAATAGCAATAAAGGTGAGGTCATCCTTAAGGTTGACATTAAGAATGCTTTCAATTCCGTAAACAGGGACACCTTGTTGACGGAAGTTCAAAAAGAAGTACCCAAAATTTACAGTTTTCTTTACCAATGTTACAGGCACCCTACTAAATTGCTATATAAAGACAACCTTTTGGAATCGGCCGTTGGATGTCAACAGGGTGACCCTCTTGGGCCAGTCATTTTTAGTTTGGCAATAAATCCAATTATTCGACAGTTAAATTCTAAATTCAACGTATGGTATTTGGATGACGGAACCCTAGGAGGTGATGTAGCCACAGTCTTAAAAGATTTATCTTTTTTAAAAGAAAAATTCAATTCCATTGGCCTAGACCTTAACCATTCAAAATGTGAAATTTATCTTCCCCATACTACTGACAGACAGACCACCATAGCAAAATTCTGTACAATAGCACCAGACATCAAAATTACGGAAAGAAACTCTCTTCACCTCTTAGGGTCCCCAATTTTCGACGAATCCTTTCCAACGTTTATTGAGGAGAAAATTAAAAATTTCCATGATGTCTCGGAACGACTTTTCAAAATTAATATTCATTCGGCCTTCACGCTCATTCGATACTGTTGCTTTGGACCAAAATTTACATATAGCCTTCGCTCCTCCCATCTTTGGAAGCATCCACAACTTTTAGAAAAAGTAGACCAAATTATTAGAAATACACTAACTTCAATCCTAAATGTGGCCCTGGACGACCGAGCGTGGCAGCAAGCCACACTTCCCATTCGCCTGGGTGGTCTCGGCGTCCGCAAAATTTCAAGTATAAGTTTACCGGCCTTCCTCTCCTCGGTCCACAGTACAGATAAATTAACCAGGAATATTTTATCTTCCTCACTGGTTGATTTTGAAGTACCGTGTTTGACCGATGCTTTGAACGCTTGGAAAATGGCTTGTCCCAATACGGTTTTACCTGACAACCCATCCTCCCAGAGACGGTGGGACGTGCCGCTCTGCAGTATTATACGGAATACCCTGGTAAATACGTCACCTAATACTGTTGAGCGTGCCCGTCTGCTGGCTGTGGGAGAATGGGAGTCAGGCTTGTGGCTTCAGGCGCTCCCGTCATCCACCATAGGCACTATGATGGATGACTCATCGTTTCGGCTCGCTACATGTCTCCGCTTGGGCGCACCTTGTGTTGCTCCGCATCGGTGTCACTGCGGTGAAGCTGTCGACAGTCTCGGGCACCATGGCCTGTCCTGCTGCAGGAGCGCAGGTCGCATAGCACGCCACGCCAGCATCAACGATATTATTCGTCGAGCCCTTGTCACCGCCGGCGTACCAGCGGTATTAGAACCAAACGGCTTGGTACGTGACGATGGGAAGAGACCAGACGGCATGACGTTATTGCCTTGGAAGGTGGGAAGACCTCTGGTGTGGGACGCAACATGTGTCGACACCCTTGCGCCATCCCATGTTCCTAGCACGGCGGGCTGTGCTGGCGCCGCTGCTGCTGTTGCTGAGACCCTCAAGCGGCGTAAATACTGTAACCTTATGGGTAACTACAGTTTTGAGCCGTTTGGGGTCGAAACGCTCGGGTCATGGGGCCCGAGTGCACGTCTCCTTTTTAAGGAAATTTCTCGCCGGCTGATCGACACTTCACGTGACCAGAGGGCTGGGTCGTTCTTTGGCCAAAGAATTAGCATTGCCATTCAACGTGGCAATGCTGCCAGTCTTCTGGGCACGTTTCCTGATGACAGCGATGCGGAGGAATACTTCGACGCCTAAGTGTCCTTTTGTTTTTATTTTGTATATCGTTGTTTTAATTATTAAATTTACCTGTAGGTAGTTTATAATATAAGATTTAAAATTAGCCATGGAATGACCATGAACGGAGATGACCAGTCTCAACCGACGGCGCCCGTTCACGAACTTGACGCGTGGATCAGCACCATCCAGCTCAACCATTTTGTAGGGAACCGAATGACACACGCGCCACCATCAGCAAGACATTTAAGTGAGCATGATAAACTCTCAACTGCCACGTTTTTTCAAGTCAACGTACATCAAAACAACATAATTATTATACGGGTGCATGGTACTCACATTTACAAAGTTTAAACAAAATGCTTCTAAATTATACAAAGTTATAGTTTGCAATGTATTTGAGAAATTAATAAAATTTGATTTCCAAAAAGAAAGAAAAATATTTAAAATCTTTTGAAATTTTAATAAATAATACTTGATTCAGTAAAATTAAAAACTCATTCGTAATGTCAGAAAATAAAAATAAGAGGAACAGAAATGTTCATAATGTCAGAAAACATAAAAAAGGGAAGCATCTCTTCCAAATATGAAAATTTTAAATAGTAAGCCCAGGTGCCTGTGGAGTCGGACCAGCATTAAGCCAAGCATTTTTATCAACAATATAATCATCTAACTTAAAATTATGCTTGTCTACATAGTGTGCGTTTAATGCATAATTTAAATTTCTTTTCATTTAGTTCAAGAATATCGGCTGGTATTTTATTATAACATTTTACACAGTACCCCATAAAAAAGTGTGTACTTTAGACAATCTGAAACGTGGTTGATCTAATTTGTTCCTATTTCTAGTGTTAAAATTGTGCCTGTCACTTATCTTACTAAAAAGATGTAGATTTTTACGAACGTACATTATGTTTTCAAAGATATATTGACAAGGTACCGTCATGATGTTAATTGTTTTGAACAGTTCCCTGAGAGATTCGCGTCTGCGTAGGTTGTAGATGGCTCTGACAGCCCTCTTTTGCAGAATGAAGATCGACTCAATATCCGCAGCACGTCCCCATAGCAAAATACCGTAAGACATGATGCTATGAAAGTAACTAAAATAGACCAGTCTCGCGGTATCCACGTCTGTTAATTGACGGATCTTCCAAACAGCGTAAGCGGCAGAACTTAGCCGCCCTGCAAGTGATGTTAAGTGAGGACCCCACTGTAGCCTTGAGTCAAGCGTGATCCCCAGGAAAACCGTCTGTTCGACGAATTCTAGTATCTCCCTGTTCAATACAACGTGACATTCACTACTTCTAACATTCGGTAACGTGAATCTTATGCATTTAGTTTTCTTTCCATTTAATACCAAATTATTTACGGTAAACCAATTATGGACCTTAACTATAGCGTTATTTACGTGGTCAAGCTCCTGTGCATGTCTCTTAATTTTAAAAATCAGTGATGTGTCATCAGCAAATAACATCATTTGTAGTCGGTTTTTAAGTAAATACGTACAGTACATTAAACAACCGTCTATTATTAAACCAAACTCGACAACAAAATGTTACCTATAGAGGCAGTCATAGTGGATATAGTGGTGTGAAAAACATCGTTTATGGAAGTTCAAACAATTTCTTACCTGTTGCCAAGCTGAATTGTTTTGTATCAGTTAGGAAGGTATTGGTGTCTGGGAAATTACAGGCAATTTTCAGTTAAGCTTGCAATGCCTCCGCAATCTCTTTGGTGTTGCAGGTTGGCTTTCAAAGTCCACAACATATGGGTAATCCCTCCGTCAGGTCCAGACGGAGATGTCGGGACGAACTAAATTGGTTTGTGGTAGAACTGGTTGTTTTTTGTAATCAAGTTTTTTCTAATAGATTGGCCACTTAGAGCATCTGATGGGAACAAGTGATAGGAGGGAAGGGATGCTTTTTCCAGGCAGTGGGAGAGTAACGGCTGATAGTAATAATAAAAATAATGTAATCGCAAAAGTGTTAACAACTTAGTTAGGTACTAAAACAAATATTAAGGGCCCAACTTGAAGTAAGAAAGTTATATGAGTTATTTCCAGGATACATACAAACTTTATTACTTTATCCACCCACGGTGTTTGTTCAGTACCTACGTAGTAGGCAGAACTGTTACGGAAAATGAAAATACAATTTTCTCTTACGTCATTTGTTTTTTAAGCTACTACCACGTATTGAATTTAGGTCTTCTAAATTATGTTTTGGTAGGTTTATGAAACGTTTTTGGAACGTTATACCTACATAGCAACACTTTAAAAAAGTTTCACAAATGTGTTTTTTTATGAATCAAGTCAGATTTAATAGCATTTACGAACTAAGCATATAGGTAATTATAAAATCAAAATCAAAGACAAAAGTCATTTATTCAAATTAGGCTGAGAATCAGCACTTTTCGAACGTCAAAATACATAAGACAGTCTCCCAAAAAACGCCCACCCGTCACCACTTCCTAGTGCTTTAGCTGGGAAGAAGAAGTGGCGCAACAAACTCCATAGCAGCACAGCTGTCTGTTTAGTCGGATAGACTTGATTCTATAAATACATAGACAAAGTAATATTAACATTACGAGACACACAACATTAAATAATTAGTCATCCATATGTCAGCCAGCCATGCCAGTATATGTAAATTAAGCATAGTACCAAAATAAAAGCCCCCTTGTATTATATATTTGTTGCTTACGATTTATATCACACACGTTGCCCAAGAACTTTAAAGTCTAAAAAAGTTTAGCGTTGATCTCACTAAGCAACAGATGATGTCTTCATTTATGTAAAAAACTGGATAGAAAAGTCACAAAAATTGACTTTTTAACCGAATATGAAAATGTTTAACTTGTATAATATATTTCAAACCGGCTGTCAAGCATCGGGATAATGGCAATACAAAACATAAGTAGCAATCACTTTCATTGTGACAGTTTTTCAGTCAGGCAAATGTTTCGAGAATGTGAAGCAATGAATTAATAATATCCTTAAAAATAATTCAGATTGTGACTGATAGTGTGCGAAAAGCACTCTCAAAACCAAAATCAAAATATTTTATTTCACATAAACCTGCATGGGCACTTATGAAACGCCAGAAGCTAAGTGCACGGTTTCAATTTGTCGCTTCCTATGGAGAAGAGCCGGCAAGAAACTCCACGGTTACTCTTTTAAAAATAATTGGCTTTTACAATGTTTTCAAATTACAGTGATAATAAGTATGCAGTGCAGGCCTGTCAATAAGTACTAGGTACTTAGAGTAATGAAAATACAGAATAGAAAATCGTCTACAAATGTAGTCTGTAAGGCCTACAACGTTCTCTCATTCACAATATGTAAAAGAATCTACCTACATAAATAAAATGAACTTATTTGAACCAAGTGACATGATTTCCATGACAATCATTAATAAATAGTCGATATTAAAATTTATGTATAATGTCAAATAATGACGAGAATATGCCAGACATTGTAAAAAATAAAAGCACTCTAATTGCGTAAATTAGAGTGCTTTTTTAACAAGGGGTGTCGTGTTATTTAGTACCTTAGTAGGTACTAAGTAACAATACACAGTACAACCTGTTGTGAAGACAAAGTGCACCCGGTTAGATTGGAAGCCAAAGCCTAGGCAGAAGATGATGACGTTCCAGTATCCTTGACGTTTCGTAGACAAAATGGCCCATTTGAAATAAACAAATATCTGACCAGAACAAATAATTTAATAATTGGTTCAACAATTTTAATTAATTTCTGTGTCGGCTGTTGCGAAGAGCGCTAATAATTTTGTAATTAAGTCTTTGAAGACTTTGAAGTAGCTTCTCTTTTATATTCTTTCACTGTTGATACAGTTGATATTGCACTGTAGACACTGAGGGCCACATTTTAAAAAAAGAAAAGGAAATACAGTCCGGCCTTGGAGAGAATGCATTTTTACACCCGTCATTACGACAATTCTAGTCTATAATAGTTCTAATTTTATAAATAGGTAACATTTGTTTGTTTGCAAGTTTTAGGGCTGATTTTTCAATAGTCAGTTAAAATTTGCGAGAAATATTTGACACGTCGTGGGAAAACCAGGACTTATAGTTAAAGTCCAAATTTCACTGGAAGCGAGAAGCACAGAACTCAAAGTAGCGGTGCTTAGAGGGTTTTTGCCCAGCAGTGGACGTTTTGCAGCTGAAATGATGATGATAAAATTCCGAAATCGCAAACCTGTCTTGAGCAACCGTGATCTTCAATGATCATGTCTTGTCTGTGTGATAAGAGGTCTTTGCTTTTGAAATGATTATTTGGTGCGTTCAGTATAATATAAATCTACGTGACGTTAATGACCAACAGGCCTTATATGTGAACAATAATACCTAGCTACAGTAAACAAATCGAACAACACTTTGGCCTATAAGTTGATCCGCACGAATTTACTTGCCTGAATTTGGTGAATCGATACTTTTAGATAGTATATTATGTTCTATAGACGACTCGCACGAAATTAATTTAGGCAATTTGCACACTGCACGTAGCGAGTGCGTGTTCTTACGTGGTTTGCAAGTATCTGTGTTTGTATAGAAAACACGCGTAGTGCAACACACAGAAAGCAGATCACGCGCCTATATGCGGAGAAACACGCACCCCCGCGCGTGGGTGCGGAGCCAAACGTAAGGTACGGCACACCGAGTTCTGCAGTATCGTGCGTGATTTTGACAGAGCTAGACGTACTATTTCGAAAGGGATCTCGATACCGATCGATTTATATTCAAAATTGATAGTCGTGAAACAATTTGATTTGATTTTACAAAAATCTGCATGATGATGCAGATCTGCACTCCCGCAACCGCACGCGTGGCTCCGACGCCACGCACCACGCAGCGTAGCGTGGGGCAGTGTGTGTTTTGCCTTAGTTGTAGGCGATTCGACAACTCTCGATACACGTGCCATTCGCCTGATTGACACTTGAAAAAAGAAAATGTTTTTTTTTTATTAAAGAGTCGAATCGCCCGATTTAGGCAAGTAAATTCGTGCGAATAAACTTATAACCCAATACTTGAATTTCTTAGAACTATCAGACACGCTAATTGGCTAAGTTACTTAGTAAATCGGTAGCAAACACTTTACTTAAAGTCAAGTAAGTTTAGGGGTCAGCTCAGACCACCAGAATGGCGGCAGTAACAACTAAAAGTCGATTTTAATCACTAGAGAATACGGCTGTAATTTCTACTACGTTTGAAAACACAACGGTAGTTACAGCGCCTTAATTGTTTATATTGAGCACTGAAACTGATATTGTAATTAATTATTGTTCGCTTGTTAATAGATAAATATTTATTGATTACATTTGATTGGTTTGTAAATCTGGGGGACTTAATTGTGGCTCAGTAATAATAACGGCACGGGTCGATCGATTAGGTTAAGCTGGCGCGTATGGTCCGTGGATGGGTGACCATCTTTACATACTAAGACCCCTCCGTGCCTCGGAAAGCACGTTAAGCCGTTGGTCCCTGCTATCATTCATGGATCTTTGACAGTCGTTACGGGTCGTCAGAAGCCCGAAAGTCAGACCCAGTTTAACTGGATGCACCTGAATACCAGTACTTTATTTGGACCGACTCGTCTGTCAGATCAGACTTCCACAAACCAGTTACGGAGTAATACGATACCCGTTGGTAAGACTGGTTGTCAGACGTTCGCACTTCGGACAACCCGTAACGACTACCAAAGATCTACGAACGACAGCCGACACCCGTGCTTTCTTGAGATGTAGGTATAGACTTTGATATATATGTTACGGGCAACGTGATTAACTAGGCATTATTAATAAGGACCGGCCATTATTAATAATGCCCGACGGCCCGTGGTCCATGTAATAAGTCAGTGTTTGACATAGCTTGAATTTATCACTTGGACCGTGCAGTATTAGGTTAGGTTAGTTATTTTTTGTTAACTTTTATGATAATTTTGTAAGTTTAATTTCATTTAATAAACAAAAACACTACAATTCACCTATTTTATTACTTTGCCTAAGATAGGGTGGGCATTATTCATAATGGCCGGGAAAAGTGATTAATCATGCTGTTTTAATAACATTGTCCAATTAAGTCGGGCATTATGAATACAGACCGGCCATTATTAATAGTGCCCGGACTTGTCAAATTGCCCGTAACATATACAACGAGAACATAATGAACGCAAGACCTCATACTCAATTAGAGTGTTGACCGAAAAGCATAATACGATGCACAAAACTATTTTTTTTAAAGCTAACTGATATTATTAGGAAGAACGTGTCGACCCAAGCATTATTTTATGCATTTAAAATTGAGACTTATTTCTTCTGCTGTAAGATTGAATTTTCTTTGGCTCAATCAGTGGTAGGTGTGGCATAAAGCATAATAAAAAAAATACTTCCATTGAAAGTTACTGAAATCGATTCAGTAGTCAATTAGGAACAAACTACTTTCAGGTCTTGCGTACATTCGGTTAGACCTTGTATAACAATTAGGAACAAACTACTTTCATTCAGGTCTTGCGTACATTCAGTTACACCTTGTATAACAATTAGGAACAAACTACTTTCATTCAGGTCTTGCGTACATTCAGTTACACCTTGTATAACAATTAGGAACAAACTACTTTCATTCAGGTCTTGCGTACATTCAGTTACACCTTGTATAACAATTAGGAACAAACTACTTTCAGGTCTTGCGTACATTCGGTTAGACCTTGTATAACAATTAGGAACAAACTACTTTCATTCAGGTCTTGCGTACATTCAGTTACACCTTGTATAACAATTAGGAACAAACTACTTTCAGGTCTTGCGTACATTCGGTTACACCTTGTATAACTAACTGCAGCAAGCGTAGCTTAGGTCAGACTTTCGGGATTCTAACGACCGGTAAAATTATCAAAGATCCACGAATTACTGCCGGGAACAACAGCTTGACATGCTGTCCTATGCACAAATGGATCTTGTTATGTAAAGATAGTCACCCATCCATGGACCAACCGCGGCAAGTGTAGCTTGACCTGATCGATCGACCTGTACGGCTGTTTTAAATTAGCCATAAGCTCCTCTCCTAACCCAAACAAAATCTTAAAAAACTGACGAGTAATGACGACAAAAAAAGAATTGTAAAAATTTCTCAGAACAATTTTCCACAAAGGAGGTCAAACGTTAACGTCAATAATTGTTACATCGAACGTTCAATGTTGCCAGCGTGATGATATTAATATTCATGGTAACTCTTTCTGATCGTTTCCCTCGCTCCTGACATTTCAGTTAATTTGAACAATTATAAGAATTGTTACTACCCACTCTTTCAAAGAGTGATGTCTGTTCTATTTTCAGTATCTTAGCTTTTAGGGTTCCGAAGGTCCTAATTGAAAACGGAACCCTTATAGGATCAATCGTGTGTCTGTCTATCCGTCAGTCATTGCCAATTTGCTCCGAATTTACTGGACTGATTAAGTTGAGATACACATGAATTTATGTGACCCAAACGCGGACCTGTGACGAATGAATTATGATTATGACGTTCACACAAACTAGAAAATTTAAAAACAAAAGTTTTGCAAACTGTACCGTGTGATATGTCAAATTAAAGGGCTTTTTGTGAAAGTTTCAAAGATATTTTTTGCATAATTTTAAAATAAACGGTTTTGAAAATATTTTAGAAAAATTATGAAAATTGACCATTGCTCTACAGCCTATACCCTATCTTCGAAATTACAAAGCCTTAAAATTAAAAAAAAATACAGAAATTACAAAGCCTTAAAATTAAAAAAAAATACAGAAATTACAAAGCCTTAAAATTAAAAAAAATTACAGAAATTACAAAGCCTTAAAATTAAAAAAAAAATACAGAAATTACAAAGCCTTAAAATTAAAAAAAAATACAGAAATTAATTCTTTGCTTACACCTTTATGAAGCCTTAATAACATCGTAAATCTTTCAATATTATGCGTACAAACTTACATTTGCAGTTGGATTGTATGGGGAATATTTTTTTTCAACTACAACGTCATGATTGTTCTTGGGATCTAGGGGCACGGTCACGGGGCCAAGACAAGCCAAGCACAAAAAGCAGGGGCACTAACTACCCTTTCTCGAAGCGTTTCGTCGTAATGTCATACTCTCATAGTTTAGGCTTGGATATTGCCTATTGTCAAATTCTCGGGAAAAAATTGTTACCAGATTTATAAAACACACTGAAGTTTCAATTGTCTAGCTTTAATACTTTGGATTTTATTAATTCCTAAAATTCTTCAATTTCGTCACTGACTAACTCACTCACTCAGAAAAAGCCTCCAGGGCACTATCTTAAGTCTTAGAAAGCTGAAATTTGGTATGCAAGCTAGCATTTGTACAAAGACTATTTTGTTTTTAAATAAATCTAGAACTTTCACCCTCCAACACCCTTAAACTTGCAAGTCTGTATATAAAACAAAACCTCTAGGGTGCTTTCCGAAATCTGAGAATGCTGAAATTTGGTATGCAGGCTAGGATTTGCACACAAACAACAAAAAAATAAAAAGTCTGTAACCCTCCCCTCCAAACCTCGCAATGGGGGCTGCAGATCTGTATATAAAATGTATGGCATGGCCGTTCGATTGAACTATTGCATGATACAACATTAAAGACCTGTGACCTAATTTTTTGCCCATAAGGTCATGGGAGTGTCTGTGCGACGGCCGCAATGTAGCCCAGCCGTACATTTATTCATATTCATATTCATTTAATTGCGTTCCACAAGGTAAAAACAAGATGTTAACAAAAGGTTTAGAGCTAAGAGCCGTTGTAGACCTTGTTAGGGCGCAGCAAAAGGTACCTATTATTTGAAACATAGCTAAAATATTAAACTTAGTAACTAAAATAAAATATATACATAAACTGAGTACTAAATTCAATTCGGATAAAAGTTAATAACATAAAATAATAATAATTGGACAGCTATTTTAATAAAATACTTTCAATTTTTACATTTAGATAAAGTTATGTATTTGTAACATTTATTAAGAGATCAATATGTTTTTTTTTATGTTATCAAATTAATTATTTTAAAGAGATCTGGCTTCATGTCTATCACAATTTGAGACAATGTACATTTTATAAATTACTTATTTTATATTTAGTAGTCATGTAATGCTTAATTAAATAATAATATATGTCCATATTTCAGAAATTATTTATTGCAATTATGGTTTATCATTTAAATTATAATAACTCTTGTGCAACAGAAATAGTGTTAATTTATTCATAAATATGTTAGATTTATTTATATTTTTTATTTTTTCTGGTAACTTATTATATATTTTTATCGACATGACATAGGTACTTGAAGAGTGCATTAAACGAATTCAAGAAACAAGATGTAAGGTTTGTAGAGTTTTTTAATGTTTATTATTAGATCTGAAAACTTTTCAACAGTGAAAGCGTTATGCAGGTCTTGGCAGCATACTTTACATTTTATGTTTTGGTTGGTTACATAAGAATCGTATGGAACCCTCTCCACGCTAGTTCAAATCACACTTGTTTTTTTTTTTTTGTTAGGGCTGTGTTCATTACATTCAAAATCTTTCGTGTTAATGGACTATACTCAGATGTTAAATTGAAAATAAACTTCTTCGTAGAGCTAAACTAGTTTATTTTTCCATCATTGACAATGCAGTCACTTTTTGTCTTTTCCAACTTAAGAAAATAAAAACTTTCAGGTCGCCTGAATTTGAATAAAGAATATTCACATATTGGTAAACTTCACAAAAAAATGTTATTGCAAGACTACCAATCAAATCATCTAACTTATTGAAAAGAAAATATCATCCGGTCGACCTAAAGAAAAACAAAATCTTAAAAATAAATAACGTTTAGTATGCAAAGAATGCATCTCTAAGGTCGTCGTAGGCCGAAGACTGAGAGTGCTCGAGGGAGGTCACGATCCAAGGTTTTACCTTAACGAGTGCCTCTTCAGGCCATTATGCAAATATTTAAAAAAAAGAACACGCTCCAAAAATTTTCGAGACTCCGTTCGAATTTCGAAAAGTTCGGATTGTTTTGTTGACATATCTTTCTTTTTCAAGGACTCGAAAGTTGTTTGTTTTTCAGTAAGTACTTACCTACCCTGGTACTTTGAAAACAATTAGGTTAGGAGAATTACTTAATTGGTCTTGATCGGTCGCTTTTGTTTTTTTCCAGTTAATATAAACTGATGGAGGAAGAAGGAAAACTAAATATTAATTACACCTTGTAATATCATCGTTCTCCTGCCCATATCCCAATTTATTTGTGGTCGGCGCAACATTTATTTTACATCCAGACTTCTCTATTAGTCGTCATTTCACACCCCTTCTAACCATATCATCATTCACACAGTCCATCCATCGTTTCTTTGGTCCCCCCATTCTTATAGCCATCGACATTCATACTCAAAACTTTCCTCACGACGTTTTCCTCATTCCTCCGTATCTCATACCCATACCATGACAACCTATTTCCACACAACTGTTCAGCTATCGGTGCCACTTTCAGACTTCCTCTTATGTTCTTATTTCTTATTCTATCCATTCGTGTAACACCACAGATCCCTCTTAACATTCTTACCTCAGCTGCATGCAATTGCCTTTCATTCATCCCTTTTGTGGCCCAACATTCTGTACATGTTATTAACTATTGTTCTACTGAAACATGACAAGCATTGATAATTTCACTTGCTATTTAACCGATGAAAAAAAGGAACATAAAGGTGCCAAGTAAAATAATGGCACCTTGATTGATCTGCAGCGTTGACTGTTTTTTTGGCGTCGACTCGTTATTTGTAATTCACATTAATTTAGGAGCTTAGTTTGATTAAATGGTTTATTTTTTCTTTTCAGTTTACTTTTTCGTCGGTTAATTTTTTGTTTATAATTTTTTTTTCGATGAATTTATAGCCGCCCGGGCAGACAGTCTGCTAGTGTGGCGCTCACATATAGGACCCGATCCTGTTTTAGTTACTAAGTACCCACATAGGCTTAGCTATTTTGTTAGTAACACTGTAGACCGCATTGTAGCCTAAATAAATAAAGATTTAATAAGAAGTGTGGACCCCGTCAGGAACGTAGTTCCATACAGTTTTTCTTCAACTCTACCAAAACTTTTATTTTAGCTTCACTATCGGCTTCAGCACAATCGAAAACCATGAAACACCCATGCTGAAAAATTTGAAAGTTTTCGCAGACGCCATCTTGGATTTTAATTTTGTCCTCACCATCAACACCGCCCCCCCAGTGGGTTCCCGCATTGTCGTTGCGGGGGGGCTCAGTAGCCGTGGTCCGCTCCCACGGTGAAGCGAAGAGGAACCCAAAGGTGGGGCCGCTCGTCAGGGCTTTGGTCTCCAAGCCGACGACGTAGCGGCCAAAAAGTAGGTTGCGGTGAGGTGCACAGCAACTGAGGCGGGCCGCGATGTCGAATGGGAGGCATCGCGGCTGAGGGTTACAGGCTGCGGCGGAGGAGGAGTGCCGGTACTTTTGAGTAGCGCTCTTCCCTTCCGTGGCCTGGACGGGGCCGCCACCGTTTGATGGCGGACGCGGTGGGGCCGCAGGGGAAGAGGAGTGTCGGTATAGCGTTGGCCGCTCTCCCTATCCCCTGCGGCCGAGAAGTGGTAGGCGGCGGGGCCACTGCGCTGACCCGTCGCAGGGGGCCAAGGGAGCCAAGGGTGCCAGGGTAGTCTGGGGCTCTTGTGCTACTTGGTTCCTGGGGTGGTCACGGCGTGCCATGTGTCCTGGTGCGCCGGACTGGTGGGGTCCGCAAGGGCCGATGCCTGCCAGGGGTGCGGGTTGTTCGAAAGAGATACCGTCGCCCCTGGCACACAGGCAACTGAGGGATCACGGGTGGGTTTTAGTCAGTAAAAGTCTGACACGCCCTCCTGCTCCACCCAGAGCGGGAGAAGTCATTTGATGATTTCCCACCCAGAAAAAAAAAAAAAAAAAACCATCAACACCGACCGACGTAAGCACCCACGAAAACAATAAAAACTATATATATCTCTCAAGAAAGAAAAAGAAAATTGCATAACGCTTACTCATTATCTGACGATTTCTAACAATTTACTCCTACTGCAAACCGGGTTAAAGAACTTGGTTCCAATAATAATAAAAAAACAGAACAGAAACAGAACAGTCCAGCTACTCTTGCACAAAACTATTTTCATAATGTACACCCAGCTTTACGTATTTTAGCATTTTTTCACGTTTATCCTGTGTTTACACAAATAAACTAACTTATGTATGATAAATTGATAAACGTTTTCGACAGCACCAAAGTTTATCTAAAGTTGTAGTAACTTTTAGTTCTAATACAAGAGAAATATTACATACACCTATTTACATTACCGTTTGAAGTAATTTCTACGCTACAATACAGCTGACAAGTTTCTGAACAAAACTTCCAATTGTAGGCAACTGAAGGGAGGTCTGAACAACTTGACTACAAAAGGTTCTGTTCTCATTGTCTGTCAACTACGCCACTTGAATGCAGTTATGTTTAGTAATAAATACATGCCTTTAGTTAAATGGTATTTAGTTTCAAAGTTATCTTCTTTACTAATAATAACGCTAAAGAGTTTATTTGTTAGTTTGTTTGAACTCGCTAATCTCTAGACGACCAGTCAGGTTTGAAAAATTCCTTCTGCATTCGATAGTCCAATTTTCGAGAAAGGGTATAAGCTATTTTATATCACGCTGGGGCCCTAAGGAGCAGACCTAAAAGTCAGTAAGAACACTTATCGATAACAGAGTAATCAAGCAAGGGTATGCGTTTCGACGGGTCGGGTCGGATCGGGGGAGGACAAGAATTTTTTACGCACACGAAGTCACGGTCAGAAACTGGTCCTTGAATTAACATTAAATGTCATGTCACGCTTGTATTTTCCAGGGATTGGCCGCTGCAGACGGTCAAATAATGACATAAGTATACAGTCAGCCAAACTGCAATTTCTTTTACACAATATGTTTGATGTGTGTCCACATTTTGGTCAGTTTTGATATAAGAGCTTAGTCAAGGGGGCGACCATATTGCCATTAACCGTGTAGAAATCCAATCTTGGGGCTGGTTCTAAGAATTTGTTAATGGAAATGTCAAAATATCGACAACACTGTGCAATATTGAGGAAAGGATGTCGGGTTCAGATATTGTGGTTGCGACAAATTACTTCTACAGAGTAGCCTCTGAGATTCCATTTGTGATGATTTGTGGTATTTGTGGTGTGGTGGTGATGGTAATAGACTCACCCCCTTGTTAGATGGGACTTGATTTAACCGGCGAGATATTAAAGCCATTATAGATGCTGCCTGACTTATCTCCTTTGCGAATACGGGTGGAAATACAAATAATATTTTTACTAGCCTTTGCTAGCGGCTTCGTCCTCGTGGAAGTCGAAAATTATCCCACGGGACCATATTGTCGGATTAAAAAGTATCGTATGTTTCCACGCTTCAACCTCTTTTCACTTTATTTGGCAACTCCTCAGAAGGAAACACCCAGACAACAGACTGTCTCTTAGTTTCAGGATCATAACAATAAATCCAGCTTTCGTCATCCGTAAGTATGTCGAACACAGCATTTGAGTCACCTCCGTTAAATAATTGAACCATTTCACGACCCCAATCAACACGACGATGGAGTTTTTGGGCCTCTGTCAAATTATGAGGTATCCACCGGGCACAAAGCTTCCTGACCAGTAAATGTTCATGGAGGATTTTGTGCACTTGACTCATACCGATGCCTAAGCTTGTCCGAATCTGCTGATAAGTCACTGTTTTGTCAGTCTCTATCATACGCCGCACAACACTGATGTTCAGTCGTCGCCGTAAAAGGGCCGTCTCTCACGCAGATCATCGGTGAGATTAGTGCAACCACGTTTAAGCTCATTAAACCAGTTGTATTAAACAGTGGCACGAGATGGGGCTTCATCGTGAAAGGCCAATCGAAGTATATCATAACTTTCTTGTTGACTTAAATGACAGCGAAAGTCATGAAAAATCATTGTACGAAAATTTTCTCGCGTTCAATTCATGCTGACGTGACACAGACAATTTTCAATTTTCCGCCAAATCGTAAACAAATTACAAATTAATAAAATACATACACAGTAATATTGGCAAAGAGTTCCATTTTCAAAATTTTAACTTATTTTTTTATTATATCGTTTACAAGGCCAGTTCTAAAAACTTTCAGTGTCGCCCTCGTAGTAGGGATAGCAAATACATGTTTTGCTTATACCACAGCATGCAAATAAAAATTGTGCATTTGAAAATGTTTTCCGTCAGCTGTACATTTTGGTATGTAATTTTTTTTTACAATCTAAGTTCTACAAGTTTTAAAACCACTTGGAATTTATATCCGAATACACATGGCTCAACAGTTTTACTATATTTAGCCAGTCTTGGTAAGTTATTTAATATAAGCCTGTGAGGATCTCTGTATGATATTATACTATGTTTACACATTACCTTCACTTTTAGCAAACAAACCTTTCACCTAGTTCTCATAAAATACAATACCTGTAACTACTACACTTACCTCCACCGTGTGTAGAGAAGCAAAGTTGTTTAATGAAACACTCTACTGGTTGGTGCGCAGTTGACCAACTTTCAAGGGTTTACCTGAAGCTAAACTTATATTGTGAGTCTGTAATTGTCTGAACTAAGCTTAGGTTTGCGGTAAATATTGTTGTGGGAAATGGAGGAGAATGGGAGCAGGTATTTTTTAAACAGGTAACGGAAAACATCGTCAAAATAAACTTGTGGGGTTGAGAGACCAAGACCAAAATCTTTAACGGTTTTTCTTCAATTCCGAATGTTACGTCGTTTACTCTATCTTTAAAACACTTCAACTTTATTTTGACTTAAATATCGGCTGCAGCACCCTCTAAAACCATGACGATTTTTTTTTAAATTTTCGTAGCTTCCAACTTGAATGTTCATGTTGACCTCACTATCGGCTTTAACACCCACGAAAACCATGAAAACTATCGCTCTTTCTATCGAAATAGTATATAATAAAAAGTCGCATGGCCCCCCATGCGACTTTTTCGTTACATGACTTATCGTAAAATTTTATTTTCGATTTCTTAAAGTTTAATCATACTGCAAGCTGCATTAAAGAACTTATTTCCAAAAAAACATCAGCAACCTGTATTAGCTCAAGGAAAGAAACTCTGCGCTTTCTGTAGACAACCAACTCCTCATCTGCAACTCAGTCTATGGACCTAAAGGGTTCAACTTATGGATTACGTTGCCAGCAAAACCAATATACTCTGTCTGTAAAGAGTCCAAAATAATATCTTCAAAACCAAAGAAAATGCACATTGGTTTCCTAGGAACGTCGAAATCTACAAAATGCTATCAGTAAACTCTGAAATCGTACTAAGAACAACACAAGGCACGCCCTCATCTGGCATCCTGATTTTGAACTCATCATGATCACCACTGAACTGTTGAACCCAACAGCGGTTGTAAAAAGGCTAAAGAGGAACCATCTTCTATGATTGGGAGGCGCAACAATGGGTGCTCCACCGTAACGTCATTTGACATGGAATATATTTGCTTATGATCCGACGACCGATTGAAAAAAGAATTTATTTTTAAAAAGCTCAGGAAACTGGCAAGTCCTAGAACCAAAAATTCAAATCAGCCAGTAACGCACTGGGAGAGCCAGGATTACATCACAAACTGTCACAAAGAGGAGGCTTCGAGTTCGCTTTTAAATTGTGTACTTGAAATTATAAATTGATTTTATTCTTAATTTTTCACAAGCACTTTTCCACGTCAATCATATTTTAAAAACTAGATGAAGACGGCGTTTCCTATCTGACTACTCTGAAAAGAAAGGCCAAAACAAACTCATAGGCTTTTTTTAAAGTCCAGACATAATCTTAGTCTTAGTTCTATCATGTGAAGACCAAGTAGATTGGTCTTTCGAGGAAATAACTATACAGATTGAGTGGACCTGCTCAGTCAGTGCACGCATTTGTGAGTTAAAATCGCAGCTCAAATCAGAACTTAAGGAGCTCAACGATTCGACGAAAGGAATGTCATTGTAATTACAAAAATAAAAATGTTGATGTCTGAAATGGTATTTTCGTGATCCGTATACCAATGAACATATTGACATTATTCTGTATATAGTTTGCAATACTGTTTTTCATTAGAGGTTATTTAAGTTTAGCAATGATTTAATCTATACTAATATTATAAAGAGGAAAGATTTCATTGCTTCTTTGCATTGAATAGGCTCCGAAACTATTTCACTGTTGGGAAGCTAAACTATCCCCGGGTGACATAGGCTATATTTTTTCCCCGTATTCCCACGGGAACAGGAACTACCAGGGTGAAACCGCAGAGCGCTGCTAGTTTAATTATAAAACTAGAATCTGATAGTGACACTGCAAATAAATTATATTCGCAACATAAAATTAAATACCTACTGTATTGGTATCTTGACCTCTCATTGTGTTTCACAATCTAAATTAGTACTTAATTAATTCGCTATCCACATTACAAAGCAAATAATTATTTTCACAAAACTTTAGAACCTAGACGCCCACCGCTGGGCAAATAGAGGTTCTATTGCATATTCCTTTTGTTTGGTTATTTCAGGGTTTGCCCTCAGGTCACGAGTAAAGCAAAATAATTTACCTTTTGTTTAAAACCCTTTTGGTATTGTATACCTGACCTTCAAGGTCAGTGCTTAAAATTTTCAAGGAATAAAATAGGAACATACAATTAAAGTAGCTGCAGTAAGAAAAATAAGACAGAAGAATATGCTCATAATGACCGTATACGTTATTGACAAATTATTGGTACAAAACACACACAAAAATCACCTTACACACTTCCTAGGTAGTGATAGTTCCTTTATTTATACAAACATACATCATTAGCCCATAATATTCCCACAGCTGGGACACAGGCCTCCTGTCAATGACTGAGAGTGGGCCTAAATCCACCACGCGGGCCCAGTGCGGCTTGTTGGATGGCAGATGTAACATGTTGCCGAAATTTAATTATAGGACATTCGGGTTTCCTCACAATGTTTTCCTTCACTGTTTTGAGAGCAGTGGTGATGAAATAATTAATGTGCAGCGTCTGTCTGAGTTTGAATTTATGACCTACAACTCGTAATTCTCAGTCGTAACCACTGGGCTACCATCCCTCACATCTACCTTTATTAATATTTTCGTGTAAACAAGTCTATTTTTCCACCAAACCCGAGGTTTTACTACATTATCTATTACGTAATCATAAATGACATTTAAAAGCAATTATAGTAATATAATGTTTGCCGATGTACTTATAACTTCATCCTTGGGCCCGTTTGATGCTTCAATGGAATTACATCCGCTTAGTACTTGTGCACACTCGGAGCGAACGTAAATTGCTTTGGTGCTGTGTTAAAGTAGGATTTCTAGGTAAGTCTATTGACTAAAGGTAGGTACTAGTTAGAGTTTAGGGCTTAAAGCGGTGTTGTCGCAGCGTTATGCTGTCGTGTGAACAGGCGGTAATAGGTACTGGATGCTAATACCTACTACAAAGTTTCTAATACTAATATCGTAGGTAACATGTACGAGTATATTGTGGTTCCTTTTAAAACTACCTAATCAGTACAGTGTAAGGGTGTGTGTGTCTCTTTATTTCTTTTCTTTCTTTCTTTCTTTCTAAATCCTCGAGTGCCGTTTGTGTTTGTTTACGATGGTTTGTTACTTTCTTAAGTTTAACCTATTTTTTTTAAGTATAGACGTAGGTTTGAGGCAAATATTTTTACTCAAGTTTATTCTTTATACGCTGACGTCAACTGACAGTGTAGCCTGATATCTTACCTTATGTTTGCCGATTCGCGGTCACCACTTAAGGTGGAAGCGCTAAGGTAGCCCGCGAAATTCAAATTTTGTTACGTTTTTTGCAATTTCCAGGTCATTGTCAGGTTGTATGGTGATCTAAATATGATTCGCGACCGTATCAAATATGGCTTTACAGAATCATAATCATTAGAATCAGCAATACATCTCTATAAGTTCATAACTCTAAAGAATGACTATTTCATGAAATTATGACATTTGAGGGCAATTCGAACTTATGGAGTTGTATTGCTGATTCTAATGATTATGATTCTGAAAAACCTTATTTGATACGGTCGCGAATCATATTTAGATCACCATACAACCTGATACTGACCTGCAAATTGCAAAAAACGTAACAAAATTTGAATTTCGCGGGCTACCCTGGCGCTTCCACCTTAAGAACTGGAGCACTGTAAAGATTGGCAATAGAATCTCAACATGACGATAACGAATACATTTTTTACACGAATTTAATATTTAACAGAATTATCATTTTATCAGTTTTCGTGATGCATTCATAAATGAAAGAAACAGCATAAAAAACCTTTACCTACCAAAAAATAACCGACTTCCGGGAAAACACTACAAAGTGAAAAATAACTTTAATTTTGGAAGTCGGTGACTTTAAATATTATGTATTTTATTTTATTGTGACCGCCATCCGAAATAATTAAAGTTATTTTTCACTTTGTAGTGTTTTTCCGGAAGTCGGTTGTTTTTTTTTCACATTTTACTTATAGTACCGACCCCACACCAATTCGAAATTTCATCACCCTTGGGGTCTGATTCGCTGTATCTCGCATAATCGCGGTTGATTTGCTGTAATTTTTTGAAGAGTTCCGTTGTCTGTTTCCGAAACGCATCATCAGATCTATACTAAATTTAAATGGGACCACACGGGAAGCACCAGCTTTCAAATAAAAAAAGAATCATCAAAATCGGTTCACCCAGTCGAAAGCCCTGCTCCTTTTTTTGAAGTCGGTTAAAAATGAGGAATAGGTAGGTACTTACTGTGAACTCGGTTGACAATCACCCGCAACCTTTGAACTTTTGTTTATTACCAACTAAGAACTATATTGAAACCAATCAAACTAACGAGTTAGAGTATGAGCTTTTTTCTCGAGGGATTGCGCAGACGTCGACAGAGTAAACTATATGTTTGTATGTTGGGTTGAATGGGCGTCCGCAGGAGTCGTGCTGTGTTATTGTTACTTAAATGTAGAACTGCAAATAGTATAGACAAGTGCCTTCCTTACTTCAACGTATCGCTTTCCATCAGGCGTGATCGAGGTCAATAGAGTTGGCCCAATTATTTATAAATAAAATAAGAAAACAAATGTTTTCAAAATAATAGTTTAAAAAACTAAAAACGCGTTAAAAATCAAATAAAAAAAGTCAAAAATAATTTAATTCGTTTTGCTTACTACAAAAGCGTGATTTTTCAGGTTTTTTTTTCTATTTTTTTTTAATTTTTTGAAGTGTCATCGGTCCTCGATAAGACTACAAAGTTTAAATGAAATCTTACCGTTTGAAGTGGGTCAAAATCAAGTCCAAAGGAGTCGGTTACAAACAAACATACAAGCATACAGGTGAAGCTAATATAAAGCGTGTAAAAAGCAACGCCCGCCGCGGCGATGCTTAGGGATGGCCTTTGCCCACGGTCCAGCAATGGACGACTTTCAGCAGAAATTATGATGAAAAAGCAATGTCTGGCTGTCTGTTGTTGGGTCGCAATTTGAGCACCACTAAAGGATTTCAATGATTTATAGTTCATAGTAGTTTATCTGGCGAAGTTTAGGTTAGGTACCTATGCTAGCAAAAGAGAGTGTATTAATAAAAAAATGGTCAAGTGCGAGTCGGACTCGCTCACCTAGGGTTCCGTACACACTACCAAAATAGTTTTCATCTAACAAAAAGATAAACTAAGATAAACTGTAGTGAGGGACAAACTTACCTTATGCGCAGACACAGGTGCACTCTCTCTTCCCTCACTCTCATAGTCCGATGGGACAGCAATCCGACACGATCGGAGAGAGATCAAGCGCAGGACCAAACGCTTAACGTGCTTTGCCAACTCCCAAACTATGAGCTATTACTAAAGTAGCGGCACTACAGAAAAATACTTTGCAACAATATCTAAAAACACAAAAAGAGAAGTGGCGCCATCTACAATGCGACAGGCGAACTACGCAAGACCACGTCACACAAAATCCTGCATCGCGCAATCAGAGTTTACCGCGCGACTCGCACAGGTACAACATCCCGACATCAACCGTCGGGCAGTTGCCCACCAGACACAACACCCGTCTGGTCGGAGGATCCTCTCTTTTCTATGGAGGATGAGTGAACTTTACACCCTGTTCCTCATACCTCATATATTAAGAAATGCCTAATGGCTTAACCCAATATTACTTTGCCCGACCCGGGAATCAAACCTAGGACCCCACGCTCAGTAGTCGCGCTTGCGACCGCGAGGCCAACGTGTTCACATCTAGTCACTAAATAGTAAAAAATAATTCTTCATTCACCTGAACCCCAAAATACAGACTGTCTAGTTTCCCCCCCAGTGGGTTCCCGCATTGTCGTTGCGGGGGGGCTCAGTAGCCGTGGTCCGCCCCCACGGTGAAGCGAAGAGGAACCCAAAGGTGGGGCCGCTCGTCTGGGCTTTGGTCTACAAGCCGACGACGTAGCGGCCAAAAAGTAGGTTGCGGTGAGGTGCACCGCAACTGAGGCGGGCCGCGATGTCGAATGGGAGGCATCGCGGCTGAGGGCGGCGGAGGAGGAGTGCCGGTATTTTTGAGTAGCGCTCTTCCCTTCCGTGGCCTGGACGGGGCCGCCACCGTTTGATGGCGGACGCGGTGGGGCCGCAGGGGAAGAGGAGTGTGTATAGCGTTGGCCGCTCTCCCCTGCGGCCGAGAAGTGGTAGGCGGCGGGGCCACTGCGCTGACCCGTCGCAGGGGGCCAAGGGAGCCAAGGGTACCAGGGTAGTCTGGGGCCCTTGTGCTACTTGGTTCCTGGGGTGGTCAAGGCGTGCCATGTGTCCTGGTGCGCCGGACTGGTGGGGTCCGCAAGGGCCGATGCCTGCCAGGGGTGCGGGTTGTTCGAAAGAGATACCGTCGCCCCTGGCACACAGGCAACTGAGGGATCACGGGTGGGTTTTAGTCAGTAAAAGTCTGACACGCCCTCCTGCTCCACCCAGAGCGGGAGAAGTCATTTGATGATTTCCCACCCTGAAAAAAAAAAAAAAACTGTCTAGTTTGGGGTTCACTGGCAAATAATATAATTATGTAACTAGCTGTAAAGGTAATATTTTAGCTACTCATATATATATATCGTCTCAACTTGTTTTTAATCTATATAAGCTTATTGTGTTACCTGAACAATAAATCTTTTTCTATATTTTTCTATTGTTAACGACTTTTTCCTTCAGAAATGTTCTTCCAGCCACTTGTTCTCTTTATGAAGTCTATGCGAACAATTATTTTCACATTCACGTCCTGATTTCCTCTGTGTATCGAGAGTGGCTACAACGACTGTGTAAATGTATTCGCTGTGTACTAGTGTACGTCCCGTGGCGTCGCCTGTTGCCACATTATTACTTACTAGAAGGAAGGTCAAGGGTTGTTTACTGATTGTTTCGTTTGCTGAAATGTCAAAGGAAAGAGGTGAAAAAGTTGAAATGGAGCTAGTATATTGGGCTTAAGGTTGATTTTCAATAATCAGACAACATTTATCTGAAGAAGAAATCTGACAGTTTGACATAATTTCTACAGAAAAGCTGTCAATTCTCAATATTTATTTCTCAGATAAAAGTTATTTGACTATTGAAACATCAGCCCTTAGTCTTTATGCGTATGCATATCAGTATATTGTCAAGTAGTTGATGATGATGAAGATGGGTACTTAAACGTTTTACTTATTTTCTGTCCTTTTTTTTACTTGCCACCGTAGTCGTTTTTCGTAATGGCAACATTTTCTGGACTTAATGAAGCGCCGATCTTTACAAGGGTGTAAGAGTGGCGGATAGACGAATTTAGTGGCGTGCAATTGAAGAGATCTATGTCCAATATCTCCCACAATATGAAAGAAAGAAAAAGAAATAGTTTTGTGAGCATAGCTCATTTTTAACTCTATTTTAAAATTATAATTTTATTTTATAACTTGTATACATTTTGACCAATGTATCGTTTATTTATATGTCCTGTAAGTACATTGCATGTGGACTGTAAGTGACTGATTTACAATTTCTAAAACTATTTGTGATTTTTGTTTGTGTATTGTCTTAGTGAATAAGTTATTGAAGTGCCTTATCAATAAATAAATAAATATATTTATTTGTCACAGAAACACATGCATACAAAACGACAAGATCACTCGACTAAATATCAAATCATCACAAATCATTTTTATACTTACAACAATCACAGAATATAAATAGTTGGCAGCTGCACGCCCGCGCCGTGGCTGTGACACGAAGGCTTCAACTCCGCATGATGCTGTGCTTTAGGAGTCACAGCATGGCGCTGATTTTCAGTGGTGACCCGAAAACGACGTAGGAAAGCCAAGTCAGGTCTAAAGATTTTTACAGAATATATCTTTCTCAACTATGTCGGGGTTTTTTTTTGGGTGAGAAATCATCAAATAACTTCTCCCGCTCTTGGTGGAGCAGGAGGGCGTGTCAGACTTTTACTGACTAAAACCCACCCGTGTTCCCTCAGTTACCTGTGTGCCAGGGGCGATGGTATCTCTTTCGAACAACCTGCACCCCTGGCAGGCATCGGCTCTTGCGGACCCCACCAGTTGGTGCTGACACCTCTTTAAGGCGCGCGTGGAGCACAACGCGCCGTTGACCCGGGCTTGGTCCTTACCGGACAGTGAGCTACCCATTACTCGCCGTCCGCAAGCCCGCGCTTACGCTGGCAGGGATTCAGCCTGGGACTATGTCAAGGTCGGCTTCAAGTCTAAACGCATGCAGCTGAATATCAGTATTTTGCATAAAACGACTGACTATATGACCTTTACAACCCAGTTACTGGTTATCACGATACTTAATACTATATTGGACTGAAGTGGTGATGGTTGTGGATGAAATGGTCCTATGGTTTTGGTATTGAATTCAGGCCAATATGCACCTTATCACTGACCTACCACATCACCAGAATACTAATATCATAAAACTGAAATCACTAACTATCCAATTCAAACTCAAAACAAATCGGCCGCAACCACACACACCTCTAGCAAGTACATTTAATTACGTGCAAACTAATTGCTACACAGCTACACCCCTAAAACACACGAAAATGAAGACACACGCAAATTAATGCAAATTAACATCCGGCGAACTCCACACGACTGTATGTGTAACCTTAACCTGTGGATCCACTGTGGTTGCGAACGAGTTAAATGTTAGTTCGTTTAAAAAAAAAATAGTTTTAGACAATATCATATGCATAATCAGCCTGTAAGGTTCCCACTGCTGGGACATAGGCCTCCTATCTGTGAGAGGGAGTGGGCTATTATCGGTCACGCGGGCCCATTGCGTGGTGGTGGACGTCACATGCCACTTTATACAGCAAAAATAACTTATGTTCTAAGAGTAAATGAATTCGGTTTTTTTATCGGACTACTCTGAGACAAATGTTATAATTTATTTTTCGACCATATTTATTTTATTTCTGTGTCCTAACTAAAATTATTTCGGTTTTGCACTTCTGTTTTCCTGTATTGCATGTAATCGGGTATTTCTGCCGGCTTACAATCATAGTGGGTGCGTAGCCTAACAAAGGCTGGCAGGCATGAAATTAATAAAATTTATCATACAGTTATGACAATTTAATTTCGGGTAGTCATTAGTATGCAGACATTTGGAGGTTAAAGACTTTATTTGACCTTAAGACTAGGATAGGATCAACTTCTTTGAGCAGCTAGTCTAGCTTATGCTTGACCAATACGACTTCGCTGTCGTGTTAGTTTTTTTTTTCCGACTTCAAAAAGGATCAGGTTCTTAATTCGACTGTTTATTTTTTGTGTACTTATATGTTACGCGATATCTCTCTGCCAATCGAAGATCGATTTATTTTTATTTTTGTATTAATGTATAGAGCCTGCCTCAGGGGTGGATTGATATAAATTTCATTAACTCTGCTTGGGTACTTTTGAGTTAATATTGAACTTGGTGTCTGTTTAATGATGATGTTATATAATAATAATATCCTGTCACTGTTATACAAGGTGTAACTTAAATAACGCACAACCTCTTAAGGGGTCATTGTACTCATCATTATCAACAACTTTTACTATGGGACCAAACCTGAAATCGTAAAAAAAAATCAGCTGTTCCCTACATTTTGACGATTTATGCGAATACAAGTGTATGGAACAGCTGATTTTGTTTCGCGATTTCAGGTTTGGTCCCATAGTAAAAGTTGTTGATAATGATGAGCACAATAACCCCTTAACAGGTTGTGCGCTATTTAAGTTACATCTTGTATATGTCAATGTATGATTGTGAACACCGTTAGTTTATAATCTATCTCGCGAGATTATAAACTGTCGATAAATTGTAAACTGCACCAAACTGCTTACAATATAAATAGGTTAGGTTAGAACTGCGACAAACCGCGCGCGGTACCGCGGTAGCCGCCGCCGGCGAGCGCTACTTCCAAGTTAGTGGCAGTTACTTGGCTATTTAGTAATAGCGCAAGGTACTATCCTTCTGCAGTTCACAATGTTTCGATACTTTGTAATCTCCCAAGATAGATTATAAACTGACGATGTTCATAATCGCTTCTTTGAGGAGTGGCGTGATAGGCGGTACGGCGTCCTCACCTTCCGCCTGACGCAGGTTCTCACCGGACACGGTTATTTCGGGAGGTTCCTGTTTTGGATAAGGCGGGAGAAAACGCCCGGGTGTTTCCACTGCGAAGATCGCCCTGAGAACACGGTGGAACATACGGCGGAGGTCTGCCCGGCTTGGGCGGAGCACCGCTGTGTCCTTGTGGAGGCATTTGGCGGCGGCGATCTCTCGCGTCCGGCCCTGGTCCAGGCCATGGTACGGAGCGAGAGTGCATAGGTAGCCGTCACCTCCTTCTTCTGCGAAGCAGTAATGCTCGCGAAGGGGGAGGCGGCGCACGTGAGAGAGAGGCAATATATGCGCCCTCACAGCCATAGTCACCGCGGGACACGCCTTGGACGTCGGGAACCCCAGGCTGATTCCCGGCCACCGTAGGCGTGGGCTTGCGGACGGCGAGTAATGGGTAGCTCGCTGTCCGATAAGGACCAAGCCCGGGTCAACGGCGCGTTGTGTTCCGCGCGCGCCTCAAAGAGATGTCAGCACCAACTGGTGGGGTCCGCAAGAACCGATGCCTGCCAGGGGTGCGGATTGTTCAAAAGAGATACCACGGCCCCTAGCACACAGGCAACTGAAGGTGTGGTTTAGTCAGTAAAAGTCTGACATGCCCTCCTGCTTTACCCAGATCGGGAGAAGTTATTTGGTGATTTACTAACCATAAAAAAAACGATGTTCATGTTACAGTGACATAATAATATACATACCAAGTAGTGGTATACGAATTTGTGTAGGGTAGGTACCACAGCTAAAAATAGAAAAATAAAAACTTACAAACAACTTCTAAAAAATCCCCTAAAATGTGAAAAATTACTTTAATTTCTGAACTCAGTAACAAAAAACCAAAGACTGACTTCCGATATAAAAGATGTTTTTCCCTTTGTAGTATTTTTTTTTTTTTTTTTTGTAATATTATTTTTTACTCCAATTATCTCATACCGATATGGAAAAATTTACCCACCAGCCAGTTTAGTAGCTGCCCAAATTCTTGCGGCTATATACAACTATCGATACTGATGAAGACTCGTCTGTCGTCTGCGCTCCTGATATGAAGCGGTAACATCTGCCCATTACAATGGCAATGCTGAAAGTCACGTTCACAAGAAACGTGGCATACATTATATCATGTATTGGCAAGGGCTCAGGTCATTTAAATAATTTCATTTGAAAGCGATTATTGTACTCTTTTAAATAATATTTCTATAGCAATATGTGATACTTGGTATTTTTTTTGTAAGTGAAATTCTGTTGGTAAGCACATGACTCAATAATGATCAATTTTGCTATTTTTAATACTGGTATGGTTGGATTAGCTTTGTATGGAAAGAAAAATGGAAAAGTTTCACTGAAAATGTTCAATTTCTAGAGGACCTGAACATCCACTTTTCTATGGGATTTTTAAAATTGTATTGAAATTTGGACGAGACAACGTCTGTGAAGACAGCTAAGCTATATAATAATTCTGTACTGATATCAATATCATCATCCACAGCTCGTCTTCACCCAGTACTGGGCAAAGTGGGCATAGGCCTCTCATTTTTTGTCCTAGTCCCCATGCTCCTGTGCCAGCCTCATCCAGGTTTTTCCCGCAATGGCAACAATATCGTCCGCCCATGTCGCCACCGGATGACCGACATCAGAAGGCCAATTCTCTTAATTAAAAACGTTCACAATCTAATCGCAGGCTCATCTCAGCGACAATAAAACGTCAAAAAGTTGTCAAAAATGTATGGAAACTCGCGGTTTTTTTGACAGATTGAGACTGAAATCAGACTGTGAACGTTCTTAAAATTACGAGAATTGCTCCTCCGATTTTATATCCCAGCTTTACTTTACCTGTCAGCACTACGCCTTGCTTGGTGTCCTGTCCAACTTCTTTTGAGTTTTATAATACGCTTTTCAATATCGAAGATCTTAGTAATGATATAGTGGATTAAAATCTTATTAACATTATAATAATTGTGAAAGTTTGTGAGTATGGATGGATCTTTGTTACTCTTTGACGCAAAAACTACTGACCGGGTTTGGATGAAATTTGGCACACATAGTTTATAACCTGGATTAACACATAAAAACCTTTTTATCCCGGTAGTAGAGTCCCCGAGGTCCCGGTACAAGTAGTTTAAAATCTACGATCAACGCAGTCTGGTTCCAACTCTGGTGACCGCTTTGTTGTCTGGCCAATATTTTTGAACTACTATTACTTAGTTCCTGCGCATACAAGAGAGGAATAAATAATTTTGATAAACACAACACTACCAAAAACTAATCATAACAACAATTCCGAAGGTTCTTCCTTCCTCATCATAATCTTTGACAGGTTACACAAAGTTCAATATTCTGAGCAAGTTCAATATTGGGATGCATGACAGGCAACAGTTTGACCTACTTACTACAGAACAAACGTCGTGAAGGGCATGGCCTTAAGATCCTATTTATAGAAACAGTTGTACGCAGCCTTAGAGAAGGATCACTGGGATGCGGGAGAAAAGTATCAATGTTTTCTTAAGGTAAAACTCAGAAATTGTTGCATTAAGTTTACTGGAAAAATCTAGAGACATAAAAAGCGATGTGTAAGGCAATTATATTGAATGTTGTTCTTTTGTTTTTTTTTTTTTTTGCAAACTTATACTCTTCGACATTTGATTATTACTATATACACTTTGACATGAATATTTACTTTGAGAAGTATAATATTATTATTGTTTTAATTATTGTGAATGTGAGGACTGTGTGGGTCATGTTTTGTTTTTTTTTGTTTTGTGTTTCATCTCTTTCTCAGTTAGCTTTAATGTTAATCTGGCAGTTTGAGTAATTTATGCGGCCTACCCAAGTGTCCTTTCTTTGGTATTGTTCGTCAAATCTTTGAGCTCCTCAAGTTCTGAGTTGAGCTGCATGATTATTGATAAATGCGTGCACTGATTGGACAGGTGCACTCAATCTGTGTGGTTCTTTCCTCAAAAGACCATTTCAGACACCAATCCACATGGTCTTCACATGATCTGACCAAGATTATGTCTGGACTTTAAAAGAGACTGTGACCTCTGAGTTTGTTTCGGCCTTTCTTCTCAGAGTAGTCAGATAGGAAACGCCGACCTCATCTAGTTTTAAAAAAATATGATTGACGTGTAAAAGTGTTTGTACAAACCTACTTACAGAAATAAAATCATTTATCATTTATCATTACTATAACTGTGCGCTTGGGGCTGTGAAAGGTAAAATATTGGCAAGATTGAATTCACCCGGCCGCTTCCCTTCACAGCTCACCGCTGACGCCTTGAGTACGGTCCGCACACCCGTGTCATCTGCACAGTTATTTCCATTTAAAAAACTGTTGCTGACGCTACCAATGCAGCCACCATGTCAATTTTTTGACATTGACAGCTGCACAGTTATTAAACTCGGGTTAAAACTGGTCATAGAATTCACCTGCCTCTAATTGATATTTAGCTGTCTTTTACTGAGGCAGAATAGAGGGCAGACAAGTGACAATCGCTTTCAAATTGTTTTATATTTCTACAACGACTTTCAACGGAATTGACACAAAGTTTTCGATAGCAGTCAATTCAATAAATTTTTACACGCTTTATATTAGCTTCACTTGTATGTTTGTTTGTTAGTTTGTTTGTTTGTTTGTATGTAACCGACTCCTTTGAGCGCAATTTTGACCCACTTTAAACGGTCAGATTTCATTGAAACTTTGTAAACTTGCCGAGGACCGATGACAATTCAATAATTTAAAAAAAAAATGAGAAAAATGAAAAAAAGGAAAAAATAAAACACGTTTTTGTAGTTAGCAGAACTAAAAAATAGAAAGTAAATAATAGTTTATACAACTAAAAAACACGCTTTAAAAAAACAAACTAAAAAAGGAGAAAATAATTTAATTCAATTAAAAAGCGTGGGGTGCTTGACATTTAGTGATTATAAAAATACCTCAGAAAGCACCCCACGCTTTTTAATTGAACTAAATTATTTTCTCCTTTTTTAGTTTGGTTTTTGAATCGTGTTTTTTAGTTTTTTAAACTATTATTTATATTTCTTTTTAACATCGTTATCGCTGGTAGAATTACAGTATGTCTAGGCGTTTAGTCGACGTTCACACGGACGTGAAAATATCGCAGTGGGATTTTTATCGCTCACTGGATTTTCGGTGTTGGACCGAAGTTTGAAAATCCAAAGGAGTGCATTGCAGTACGTCTGAAAAACACACTGTTCGATTTTCAACTCTCAGCACGAAAAACTCCCACTGCGATATTATTACGTCCGTGTGAACGTCGTTTTAGGATCCATCCGTCTATGTATGTGTGTCCAGTTAAAGACAAAGACACTACTTTAGGTCATTTAAAAATTCAATACTATTTCGCAGGTTAAAATAAGATTACAATGTATCCTGCTATTCAATAAAAATGCATTGTTGCAAAAGATTTTAAATCCATAAAAATAAAAATAAAACTAGCCGGCACTTTTACAGACAAACCACTAAAACATTGTATGTAGTTTATTGTGTCCCTCTATAAACCGCTATTTTACACCGCATTTTATTTTCGAGTGAAAATATTGTCGTAAAAGAACCGTTTATGTCCTTGTGAACGAAACTGATGTTGGCAGTTATTTTGAAGTATAAAGAGAATCTGTCAAATGATGTTTTAAAAATGATAGGAGGAACTTGCCCCCCAGACTATCGCTCAACAATTGTAAACTCTGAGGAAAATTCGTAAAACTCTCAAGTCCCGGAAAAGTGTATTTTGCAGTGCCTTTAACCTTACTTATTACTAATATTATAAATGCGAAAGTTTGTAAGTATGGATGGATGGATGTTTGTTACTCTTTCACGCAAAAACGGCAGAACGAATCTGGATGAAATTTGGCACACAGATAGATTATAACCTAGATTAACACATAGGATACTTTTTATCCCGGTAGCACGTTCCCGCGGGTGAAATCTATTTATTTAATTAACTTCCTAAGGAATGGAGGGAACTAAGCGCACACATACTAAAAAAGTAGATAAATTTATATCTAGTTGAGAAAGCATACTACAGTATTTTAGAATTTTTAAATGACAAAGTGTAATACTACGAATTTATCAAATAATAAATTTGCATTATATAATTTTGATAGGACAATTTAATTAAAATCTACAATTTATTGTTTAAATTTAATTTTTAGTTTGTTTGAAAATTTTATAATGTTTTTAGCTTTGTTTTAATACCCATGAATGACTTTTCTTACCTATATACATATTTCTAATGGCGCACTCAAAAACGGGATTACTCAAGGGAAAACCTAGTTAAATTTAAAAATTATGTATCAGATCTATCTTTTTCAGATGTTTATAGTGAGAAAAATGCTAATGAAGCATATGATAATTTTATAGATATTTTCCTTGTACTTTACAATCAATGTTTTCCAATGATATGGGTTAAAATACGATCAGAAGGAAAAATTAAATGGATCTCAAAAGGTATTAGACTATGTAGTAAGAACCAAAGAAACTTACTATGGAAATATAGAATGAATCCTTCATATGAGAATAAAACCACTTTCAAGACGTATTCACAAAGATTAAAAAAGATTATAAAACTGACACAAAAGGCTCAGAATAATTACACAATTAAAAATGCTCAAAATAAATGCAAAGCGTCATGGCAAATAATTAATAAGACCAAATATATTAAAGAACCAATTACGAAAATCATTAAGCAAAACACTTTGATTACAGATCCATATGACATAACAACATCTTTCAATGATTTCTTTATTGATCAAGTTCAAAATACATCTGAGAAAAAATCATCCGAAAGAATGATTCATTTAAAAAGCATCCCGAATTCAATATTTATGTCTCCGATAATACCAGACGACATAACTAGAATAATCAGAAGTCTTAAAAATACAAAAAGTCACGGTTATGACGGTATTACCACAGAGGTGCTTAAATTTGTTAATGATACTATTGCTCCACCTTTATGTCACATTATGAACAGAAGTATTGCTTCGGGTATTTACCCTACTAGTTTAAAAAGAGTTATAATAAAACCTATACATAAAAAGAATAACAAAGAGGAAATGTCCAACTATAGACCTGTAGCGTTAATCCCTATATTATCTAAAGTATTTGAGAAGATTATTTATGAATCAATAAACACATTTTTAAACAAACATAATATATTATGCAATGAACAAATGGGTTTTAGAAAAAATAGAAATATTAATATGGCTATATACAATTTCTTAAGCAATATAATGCCAAGTGTAGATAATAAGACTCCTGTATGTGCTATATATACCGACATGACCAAGGCTTTTGACTACGTTAACCATGACGTCCTTCTTAAAAAACTAAATAGCTATGGTATAAGGGGAAATGTCCTGGACTTAATAAGCTCCTATCTTACTGGACGAACTCAACATACAGAAATGTCAAGAATATGCCTTGAAACCAAATGTGAGCTTAGATATACATCAGCCGGTAGGGAGGTGAAATACGGTGTACCGCAGGGGAGTGTCTTGGGACCTCCTCTATTTCTCTTATATATAAATGCTTGACTTGCTTGACTTGCCACGACAGACACGACAACCCATGGTACTATTTGCAGACGATAGTACAGCGATTGTTAAGTGTACCAATAAAGAAAACTACGAAAGTGAAATTAATGGCACGTTAGAAACAATTATAGGCTGGCTTGATACAAATAACTTAATAATAAATATAAAAAAGACAAAAGTAATGCACTTTTACCAAAGGATACGCGCTGATGATATTAATGTTAGTTATAATGGTCAAAAAGTGGATACAACTTGTGTAGCGAAATTTCTAGGCATCCTGATTGACAACAATTTGACTTGGAAACCGCATGCCGATGACGTATGTAAGAAGTTAAATAAATCAGCCTACGTACTGTATAACCTATCACACAAAGTTAGCAATGATACACTTCTACTAGCTTATCATGGGCTGGTTGCGTCAGTCTTAAGATTTGGAGTCATATTTTGGGGTAACTGTAGTGAGAGGGAGGAGATTTTTAAGGCCCAAAAAAGGTGTATTAGATCTATGTCAAACCTTAAAAGCACAGACAGCTGTGAACCTGTGTTTCGGTCTCTGAGGATACTGACTTTTCCATGTTTGTACATATTGGAGGTGGCTATTTTTGTAAAAGCCAACTTAGATTTATTTCCGTCACTGGCCAATATAAGAACACGTAATGGCCCCTTGAGATCCCAATACAAGAACTTGCTACATTCGGGTAATTACAAAACAGCACTGTTAAGAAAAAATATTATGACAATGGGACCTGTCATTTATAATAAAATACCTCATAATTTTAAGGATTATTCAGTAAACATTTTTAAATCTAAGGTTACTGCACTATTATTAGGCAAATATTATTACTCAGTGAAAGACTTTCTAAATGATAAAAATTTATCCTGATTATGATTGTTATAATTAATTACAAATTTGACCAATTATGACTTATGTACCAGACTATAATAATATTAATTGACTTCACTTTAATTTTTGTTTTGTTTTGCTGACATTATTTAATTTGTATTAATAGTTTAATTTATGTACCTAATAATTTGCACGCCGGAAGGTAGACTGTAGCCGATCTCATTTATTTCTGTACAACATCTTATACCTGTACCTACTTTCATAGCAAATAAAGTTCTGATTCTGATTCTGATTCTATGCCACAAAGGCCGTAGGTGACGGATCTTTTTTGATCATGAACAACCTGCATGCCTTGTATATTTACTCATGTTTCTACAAATAAATGTCTTATCTTATCTTATCCCACTTTTGAATCTGTATAAAAATAATATATAGCACTTGACTAGCCCCAATGAGATTATGTCTAATAATGAGAAATTATATTAACTTGACGCATGCACAGGTCCAACTTCGAGAAAGAGGTCAATCGTCGAATCCAACTCGGTTGGCAGCGTTCGGGAAGCTTCGCAATATCTTCCCGTCCTACATGCCGCAGTGTCACAAGACAAAAGTCTTCGACCAGTGTGTGTTGCCAGTGATGACATATGGAACAGAAACGTGGTCGCTCACAATGGGCCTCATAAGAAGGCTTAAAGTCACCCAAAGGGCAATGGAGAGGGTTATGCTTGGAGTTTCTCTGCGTGATCGAATCAGGAATGAAGAGATCTTATCTATCTATCAAGATCCGCAGGAGAACCAAAGTAACCGACATAGCCCGAAGAATGGCCAAACTTAAGTGGCAGAGGGCAGGGCACATTGCTCGCAGAACAGATGGCCGATGGGGCCGAAAAGTTCTGTAGTGGTGACCGCGTACCGGAAAACGTAAAGTTGGAAGGCCTCCCACAAGGTGGACCGATGATCTTGTGAGGGCCGCAGGAGTCCGCTGGATGCGGGAAGCACAGAACCGGTCGAAGTGGCGGAGCTTGAGGGAGGCCTATGTCCAGCAGTGGACGTCTTTCGGCTGAAATGATGATGATGATGATGAAAATTAATATAGGTACTGAAAATAAGGACACAATAATATGAACTTTAAAGTTCAGAATTTACATATTTCATAAAGACGAAGATGGTTTAACGAAAGTGAGTAATCCCTATCTTTTGTCATACAAAATAAATACAGGGAAGACGTTATAATCCCTTTTTGCCAATAACGGTGGAAATTCTTAATCAAACGTCGGTTATGTAAGGCATTTTCTTATATACGACACGCTACACGACATAATTTTAAACAAGATTATGTCTGAACTTTAAAAAAGAGTTTACGCCGACTTCCTCTACATGATTGACGAAAGTGTTTGTATAAACAAACTAACACAATTTTTTTTTTTTTAATTTATTTATTCATCTTTTACGGATTTTTATATCAACCATAGCTTTATGACTTGGAGTCAGTGGAACTGTATATTTTTGAGGTGGCACCACCTTTTATCTGAAGATCCCTTGAATAAGCCTGAAGCCTGTATTTTAACTAAATATTTTCGTCATCATCTCATCAGCATTTCACTGCTGGACATGGGCCCCTCCAGTTGGAACCCATTCCGCTCGATTCCCCGCAACTCTCTTCCAGCTGCTATCAGCTACCCTGCGGAGATCGTCACTCCATCTAGCCTGAGGACGTCCTACCTTACGTGTATAGAGGTATGAGGAACAGGGTGTAAAGTTCACTCATACTCTATGGAAAAGGGAGAATTCTCTGCCCAGAGCGGTGTTGTGTCTGATGGGCAACTGCCCGACGGTTGATGTCAGGATGCTGTATATATAATAGTCGCGCGATAAACTCTGCTTGCGCGATGCAGGATTTGTGTGGCGTCAAGTCTTTGATGCGTAGTTAGCATGTGGCGTTGAAGATGCCGCCACACGTAGATCGCTTTGCGGTTTCCACTCAAAAACACGTCTACCCCAACGGCCATCGGTTCTACGGTAGGTAATAGGTAATAGGCAAAACGGGCTGATGTCCGCAACTCCACGTAAAGAGCGTAATTTGCGTACGGGTGAGAGAATCGGTTATTCGATCCACCCCAGCTCCTCGAGAGAGGCCAGCAACGCCTTGGTGTTGCTAACAATCTCACGTGTGGTACCTGGGTTACCAAAGTATTTTGCCCTATAATTAGTGACCACCGGGCAGTTTAACAGCACATGAGCCACTGTCTCGTCGTCTTCCATGCAGGTTCTACGGTATATTGCCGGCCCATTCCCACTTCAGCTTGCTTAGGTATTCTTTTTACCTATATGCCAACAACTTTGGTTCCAGATTTGATCTCTCGGAGAGACTCCAAGCATAGCCCGTTCCATAGCTCGCTGATTATTTTCGTGCTCTCTACCAATTATTGGTTGGTTCCGGCTTTCAGGAAAGCCTCTCAAGTTATTTATCCTAACATTTATTTATGTTACCTATTAATTAAATAAGTTCAGTTCGTTAACCTTAGAATCTACACTAATATTATAAAGAGGAAAACTTTGTTTGTTTGATTGTTTGTTTGATTGTAATGAATAGGCTCAAAAACTGCTGGACCGATTTTAAAAATTCTTTCACCATTCGAAAGCTACATTATCCACGAGTAACATAGGCTAAATTTTATTTTGGAAAAAAATAGGGTTCCGTAAGATATTTGGGGTTTTCGGACACAAGGTGTAAAAAATCAACCAGAAAAGTTACTTATTTTGCGTACGCTGCCTAAACTATAAAAGATACAACCATAAAATGTTCTAATTAATTGTAGATCTTATAAATATCTACAAAAAAGTCCGCGACACACTATACCTATCTATGTCGAGTGAGGCACAACAACCATTTTTTTATTTATTTATCTTGAATTTTTTTTGGACTACATTTAAACGCATTTATTTTACTCATGCTATAATCCTAATCAAAATAAATGATTTCATCACTAAGTACAGTTTATGTAGATAATATTTGGTCTTTGAATGATTAAAATTGGACGTTTGGTTTTAAAGTTATGGCGAAATTAAAATAATACGATTTCTGCTGCACGGCCCGTTGCGAAGTGGGCGTCACCAAGACGGGGTGCGCGTGCGGGAGGGGAGTCTATGCAGCCTGCGGATAATGACTGCGTCGTCGATGTCTGTGAATTGACCTGGGAATCATTTTACTGACCGTGTCTTTCCTGGGTAGGCTTTTTGCAGCGGTAACCGACATCCACGCGGGCGAAGCCGCGGGCGACCGCTAGTACACAATATAAAAATCCTCTGCAATATGCTGAGTTGTATTTTATTTTGACAAAAACATAATCAATAACATGAATAATAAAAACGCCAATCATGTTATTATTTTTTTTGTTTTTGCAAAAAAATATCGATTTGCCAAAGCTTTGTCGAAAACTAAAAAGACTTGATTTATTCGATACAATTTATATAATTACGGTCTGCGATAAAAATAGTCTCGCTGTTTTAATAATTTTATTTATTATCTGTGGCTCTCGGAAAAATGGCGGCTATATTTTTAAGATTGCGTCTAATTTATTAGTCTAGTATAAACTGGGTTTCTGGATGTTGAGACTAAGATAAGGGAACTAGAAGCTTAATTTCTAAATTTACTAGTATTTTACAAGGACTTTCAAAGTAATAATGAGAATGTAGGTTAGTTTTAATATCATATTTTATTAGACGCGCAGAGTAACGTCTTACTTTACTACCTCATTTTCTACTTTCTTACAAATTGTTGCACGTAACTTCAACTTAAATGATTTTCACGGAAAAACAAAATATGTGAACAATATTTTTAAATATTGTTGGAATGTTCGTTAATTGTTCAGTTAATTCTGATAGTAGGATTATTATAGGAACCTATAACTAAGAGAACTGGTGGTCGCCCGGTGGTCGATATTTAGCTATAATTGATTTAAAACTTAATGCATTTCTAATGTATTAATACAATGGGCCTTATCAGAAGGCTAAAAGTCACCCAAAGTGCAATGGAGAGGGCTATGTTCGTAGTTTCTCAACGTGATCGAGTCAGGAATGAAGGGATCCGCCGGACAACCAAGGCAACCGACATAGTCCGAAGAATTGCCAAACTTAAGTGGCAGTGAGCAGGCCCCATTAGCCATCTGTTCTGCGAGCAATGTGCTTGATCGCAGAACAGATGGTTAATGGGGCCGAAAGGTTCTGGATTGCCGACCGCGTACCGGAAGATATAGCGTTGGAAGGCCTCCCACAAGGTGGACCGATGACCTTGTGAGGCCACAGGAATCCCCTGGATGTGTTAAGCACAGAACCGGTCGAAGTAGAGGATCCTGGCCTAGAGGAGGCCTATGTCCAACAGTGGACGTCTTTCGGCTGAAATGATGATGATGAATGCATTATTATATTTTAAAAATGGATTTCTGCACTGCGTCACCATATAAAATGTAACTATGCCCAAATTCGTATTCCTCCGTATGCGTAATTTTCGTAAAAATTAGTAGGTACAACATTTTTGCTTCACGTATTAATATAAACCAATAGCGATGATCGATTTACCATTTCGCGTCAATAATGAATTTAAAATAATTTCACCGTAAAACACGTTCGTACCTTACCTTCCACCGTACCTTCTTTTCAACCAAGATGAACAAACATCCATCTCCCTTTATTTATGGAGAAGCAAGATTGTTTGTCAAATAAAAGGAATCAAAAGGACAGCTTTAAGAGTTGCCCAAGGAAACATTTTCAAGGTAACTTTTAATAGAAATGGGCCATTGAAATTATTACGGGAGCTACACACTTGGTTGGGTTGGCATAATTCGGCATAGCCGGGCGGCCACTTCGAATATTTATTTATTTATTTATTAGCAGAGTCACTAACAATTTAAATAAAATGACAGCTTAAATTGGCATTTCAGTAACCATTCAAATAACAGGGTATGCATAACATTGACATACCTATGAGTGTAAGAGACAAAGGTGTGACAATTAGGCCCAAATCAAGAACACAACAGAAAAATAAACCAATTTGAGCTACATAGAATTGAATGGTTTAAATATAGATATGTAGTTTTAATATCTATTTGTTTGGGAAAACGCCGATCGGCTTACTCGTAGCTCGAATTGTGCCGAGCCGACGCAAACATGATAGGGGGGAATTACGAACAGAGTTCAGCGATTTGCAAGAGTCGAGTGAAAGCCGTATTATGTGAAGAAATTGCTTCGAACCGGTTTTGGTGCTCAATAAATACTGTTAATATGTTATTAATGTTCCCACTATTGTGATTTAGGTCTCGTCTTTTCAAAAGGGATCGGGCTGTTATCTACCAGGACCCTAATTCACTATGCCCACTTAATGATTCCTTACTTCCTTCTGCGAAGCAGTAATGCTCGCTGAGAGGGAGGCGGCGCACGTGAGGGAGAGGCTGTATATGCGCCCTTACGGCCGTAGTCGTCGCGGGAGATGCCCTGGGCGTCGTGAATCCCATGCTAATTCCCGGCCACTGTAGGCGCGGGCTTGCGGACGGCGAATAATGGGAAGCTCGCTGTCCGGTAAGGACCAAGCCCGGGTCGATGGCGGGTTGTGTTCTACGTGCGCCTCAAAGAGATGTCAGCATCAACTGATGGGGCCCACAAGATGGCAGCTGCCGGGGGTGCGGGTTGTTCGAAAGAGATACCGCGGCCCCTGGCACACAGTCAACTGGGAACACGGGTGGGTTTTAGTCAGTAAAAGTCTGACACGCTCTCCTGCTCCACCCAGAGCGGGAGAAGTTATTTGATGATTTCCCACCAAAAAAAAAAAAACGATAGCTTACTTCGCAACCATGTCAATTCCTTAGATCACACACGACATCTGCTAATCTTAAACCGACAAATTGTCTTGGAACATACAGAATATGACATTACGTTTCCTTACCGTTACATTGGTTTTAAAAAAACACGATATTGACGTAGTTTGAAGGTCTCGCGGGGAAACATTATAACCATACAGAATTGGGGCCCAGGCGGGCCCAGTGAGGGTTGGAAGATGTCACATGTGATCTATGTAATTTTGGTTTTTTCGAAATTACGATGCTGGTCTCATGGAAAAAGTTGGTCAGTTTTTTGGTCAACACCACACCCTTAAGAATGATCACACCTTTCTGATGCATGTCATGCTGTATCTATGAAATAACCATAACAAAGATAGGAATCACTTAAACATAAATCATAGTGAATATTATTTAAGTTGTGATTTGTGTAAATAATTTTGTGCGAGCGGTACCTGCCTATGATGCATATCAGCAGCTTTAAAAACAAAAATTATGCTGAAATTTACTCATTTCAGCAAACAGTCGGCCCTATCTGCCCGTAGATACGGGATCACCATCCAATAAGGGCATTTTTTAATTCACCCAACTAATATTATAAATGTGAAAAATTTTATGTTTAGATGTTTGGATATTTGTTATAATTACGCAAAAACGGCTGAAGGGATTTGGATGAAATTTGGCAAACAGATAGTTTATAACCTGGATTAAAACATTGGATACTTTTTATCCCAGTAATACGTTTCAGTGGGATATTATCTGAACTCCACGTAGGCGAAGCCGCTGGATAAAGCTACTCATTAAATCCTGATGATGAATGGTGCCGATTCTGTTGTACACCGAACTAAACTAACTAAATTATCACTAAAATTCCTTACTTTTGACTATGAGAATCTTAAAGCTATTCTGCAAAAAATAATCTCTAAACTAAAAAATAATTTTGACACAACTAAAATCGAATTTGACAATCGCGATTCCTGCAGGCTTAGCACGACGCTTTCTATTTCTACTCTACTGTAGAATAGATAGAAATCGCTTGTCTACATTTCTCGGTGAAAAACTGACAACTGTCTACACGGAAACGTAATTTTTGTCTAGTCTTCCGTCGACAAAACGCTTCTCTACGGTTGTCGTGCCAAGCCTGCAGGTGGTATTTTTTTTCTTTTGGCTTCGCAACGTGGTACTTGTGTGCCCCACGCAATGATTTTTTTAAGAGCTGAATGAAGCGTGCGCAGGGGGGCAGTCTCGACGTTTTTTATATGGAATTTTTAACTTTTTGTTTGGAAAATAAAAAAAATATTACCTACATGTTGAGAATATGGGGCTTGCGGGTTTATTAAAGGGGGTCGAAATTATCATCATTTTTGCGATAGGACACACCGTTTTCGAGATATAAGCAAACGAAAAGAAAAAAAAAAGATCAGAACTGTTTTTGCAACAGAAGTCGAAGTGTTGGTGTGAATTTTAGTTCATGACCACTAGTTTTATTCCACACTTTTTTAATCGCGATTAAAAATAGTCAGATTTAGTTAGAAAAACTAATATAGTCAAAATTTCTGGTGAAAAACGGCAAACTCAGAATAGCAAAATTACCATCTTCACTAAATTAAAAATTCAGTGCAATCTTAGTGCTGTCAAACTAAAATATAGTTAAGTTGTGTCACTTTAGTCAATTTCAGAATAGGAAATCGTCGTTTGACAGGAATAAACTAAATTTTGGTGATTTTTAGTTTAGTTTAGAGAATTTTGTGACAACAGAATCGGCACCAATGTCTCCCAAATTTTTAACTAAAGTAGTTTTTTTGGGTAGTTTGGTTCGTTACCTGATTAGAACATTCAGAATTATTCAGATTTCGGAAAACATACTCACCATTTGCAATACTAGAAGCATCACAAGTTGGTTGCTATTCCAATAACAATACATACGTAGATCTCAACTGTGCTATATTCCTGTAAATTCTTCATTCTATAATCCCAATAACCTAGCTACTAAATCGTAGGATTTTTATATAAAATTATAACCATATAGAGCCCGCCCGCGATGCTCGTTAAACCCTAGATCAGATGTCAAAAGACATCATTATTACGAGAATAGATCTCGCAGCTCGCTATCTCGTTATCCTGAATGGGAAAAGTTGAGAAAAACTTGTTATTTCGTTACTCTGTAAACTTAGCCTTATGTTGTCAGATGAGAATACTTGTTTTATTTTATTTTAAAATTGATACTGTTGTGAAAATTTAGGTCAGGAAGAGTTATTTGTTCCGGGGTGGAAGCAACGGGTTTCACGAGAAAACGTAACTTGACCTAAGCGCGATAACGGCGGCGATCTCACGCGTCCAGCCCTGGACCAGGCCATGGTACGGAGCGAGAGTGCATGGGTAGCCTTCACCTCCTTCTGCGTAACAGTAATGCTCGCAAAGAGGGAGGCGGCGCATGTGAGGGAGAGGCAGTATATGCGCCCTCACGGCCGTAGTCGCCGCAGGAGGGTGATTCCCGGCCACCGTAGGCGCGGGCTTGCGGACGGCGAGTGCCTAATGGGTAGCTCGCTGTCCGGTAAGGACCAAGCCCGGGTCGACGGCGCGTTGTGTTCCACGCGCGCCTCAAAGAGATGTCAGCATCAACTGGTGGGGTCCGCAAGGGCCGATGCCTGCCAGGGGTGCGGGTTGTTCGAAAGAGATACCGCGACCCCTGGCACACACGCAACTGAGGGAACACGGGTGGGTTTTAGTCAGTAAAAATCTGACACCCTCCTGCCCTCCTGCTCCACCCAGAGCGGGTGAAGTTATTTGAAGATTTCCCGCCCAACAAAAAAAATTACCTAAGCGAGAGAAACAAAAGAGAAGCGGTAAGCTCATGTGACTGATGAGCTTATGTGATTGACGTTAGTTCGAACCCAAGCTGTAGGAATATTCTTAAGATTCCACTTCTTGTATTTTAATTCAGTTGGGTATTGAGATAGGTACCTAGTTAAAAAAAAATAGGCATAGGCATAATCAGCCTAAGGATTGGTAGAGGAGTACCAATACCTATAATCCATTTGAAATAAGATACGACATTTAAACATACCTTTTTACAGCCCGTTCAACAGATTTTGACTTCTATTCCATAGGCATAAGGATGGCATTAAAAGCAAAAAGTGTTTCCAATACCAACTATTTATTACAGATGCTATTTATCATGCTGTCAACGCAATAGAAGTCAAAATCAGTTGAACGGACTGTAAAAAGATTTATTTAAATGTGTAACCTTATTTCAAACGGAGTAAAGTGCATTCGCACTTCACCAGTTAGGTTGAAGTCCCATGTAATAGGGGGTGGGCCTATTTTCATCAACTAGGCACAAATCTGAACTCAAAGCCGCTACTGAGAAATTCCAAATGAAATCCAAAATACCATTTTACCCGACCTAGGAATCGAACCCAGCTCACTAGCGCTTGCAACGAGGCAATCATGTCACAGTTTTATTTTTTTAAACGCCCATTCAAGTTGGTATACTTGAATGGGTACTTTACATCGAACCGCTAAGGATAAGTAAATATTAAACTAAGCCCCTTCTACCATATAACATGGTTATAACAACATTTGCAGTAAACCACACCTTCGTTTAATTATACTCAGGAAGTAACCATGACCTACTTGCAACTACTTACACTCTTAGTATGAAGTTAAGACAATATGATAATATTACGTCATTATATTTGGCCTGATCCCCTTTCAAAGTTACCGTGTAGTTAATTAATGTGCTGTTAGAGAGTAATTATTATCTTTAGTAAGGAAAACACGTGTTAATTGTTGTTGCCCGAATAGGTTACATGGGCTGGTTTTGCATTTTAGTTTTTGTCACCAAATTCCGAAATTAAAGTTATTCGTAGTATTTTTTGTTTTTTTTTTGTTTTCGGTGGTTTTGATTTTTTGGAAAAAGTTTTTATTTCAATAAAAACTTAATTAAAATAAAAACCAATTCGTGTACCACTAATTGCCATGTAAACAAATGTTCCTATAATATAAAATATGAAAAGTTCCCTCGATTACTTCCATCAAGATCCTGACTTGATAACCATGGGACCACCTGGGAAGAAAAAAAGAATTTTCCAAACAGGTTCAGGCTTCTACGAGTAATCGGGGAATATACATTAAAAAAAAAAATATTCCGATGAATTGGGTACCTCCTCCTTTTTTGAAGTCGGTTAAAAATCATTATCAACTTATAATAAAAAAGCTACATTGTAGTAAAAAAAATCACAAAATAAATAATGTTTCAACTACTAGGCTCCAAAAAATTCGTAATTCAGTTAAAAATGCCAAAGTATTCGTTTTTACAACAAACTCCCAAGCCATGTTATAGAACTAAGCTTCAATAAATTTAAATCATTTCATAAAAGAAACTCTGTCAAAAAGGTTTCTATAAAGTTAAAGATTACTTAGATGGTAAGAAGGCTTGGGATTAGTTAAGTTGCTCCAATGAACCCTCAAGCAACAAACTATTATATAAGCTAAATGTATTAGAATACTATTGACATTTAATGTTTAAGTATTGATCTACGCTACATTATTATTTCCTTTATTTCATTTAAATTTACATATAAATTATATTTTTAAATATTCGAACATAAAAAATTACATAAAAACATTTAAAAATATAAAAAATAGTAGCCCACCGGTATCGGGAACAGGGTCCAAGCTACCGGTGGTCAGGGCTGCTGAGAGAGGAACCTCCTCACGATACGCGCCGTGTCCAGTAGTACTGCTTTCTGGATCAAGCTCTTGATCCAGCTGCCTAACGAGAGCCTCCTAAGGTGTTGGTCGAGGCTCTTGGCTATAATTCCATTGGCCGTCACGACTATCGGCACAATGATTGCTTTATCCACATTCCACATGTCGACAACCTCGCGTGCCAGGTCAAGATACTTGATCTGCTTATCTTTTTCAGCTTTCACGAGGTTCTCATCTACGCTACATTATTTTTAATGACATTTAAAGAGAAAACTAACAGTGAATGTGAGTACTATGCAGGCTAGATTGAACACATGGCTTTTTAACTCGTCTGGTGGTTTTGAGTATTTTGTAAATGGCCTACGCAAATGTCCTGCAGATCTGGTAGCGTCTTGTGACGGGTCGTTGAGCTCTCTAAAATAGGGTTGAGCTACACGGTGACTGATACATACATGCCGTCTCGTGGGACAGGTCAGCTCAACGCTGCAATGGCTCTTTCTTCAAAAGGCGCTTCCAGACCTTGCCCTGCATTGTTAGACTCACATAAAATTCAAATAATACTCGTATAATGTTTGGACTTTAAAAAACAACCGACTTCCAAAAAAACACTACAAAGTGAAAAATAACTTTAACTTCGGAAGTCGGTGTCTTTGGAGCTCTATTTGAATTTTTTGTCACCGCCTTCCGAAATTAAAGTTATTTTTCACTTTGTAGTGTTTTTTTGGAAGTCGGTTGTTTTTTTTTTGGAAAAAGTTTTTATTTTACACTTTTTAGTGGGTGAACCACTAAAAAGTGAAAAATAAAAACTTTTTCTGTGCTTACCTCTTCACAGCATACCGGCGTGATGTTATGTTATGAAGTGGTGTAAGCAATAGACAGACATGAGATTTCAGCAATCCCAGTCCATTTGCTATCATTTATTAAGGAGTTCCGTTGCCTATCTCCAAAGTTCTTCATCAAATCTTCATCAAATTGAAATGAGACCACTACGAGAAAGTACTCTTCCAAAAAATAGCTAAATCGCTTCGTGTGCCTATAAAATTTGAAGAGTTCTCTCTATTTCTCCAGGATCCTATCATCAGATCCTGACTTGATGATCATGGGACCACCTGAGAAGTATACCCTTTCAAACAAAAAAAACAAAATCCAAATCGGTCCAGCCATCTTCGAGTAATCGGGGAACATACATAAAAAAAAAAGGATCCGACGAATTGATAACCTCCTCCTTTTTGAAGTCGGTTAAAAAGAGACCATGACCTCTGAGTTTGTTTCGGCTTTTCTTCTCAGGGAACAGTCAGCTAAGAAATGCCAGCGCCATCTAGTTTTTAAAATATTGACCTACAAAATATTGACGTGTAAAGTGTCTTATAAGATCTACTTACATAAATAAACATTTCATTTCACTGGGACACAGGCCTTCTCTCTGTTAGACGGAGTTGACCATAATCCACCACGTGGGCCCAGTGCGGGTTTGTGGACACTGTAACTAAATAAATGGCACTCGTTTCTTTTTTCTCCGCTTTCCCTTCAAATTTTGAACTGGCACTAACACGAAGCCGTCAAACAACTTAATATAAAAACCATTTTGTAAAATATAGATAAATGATGAAATATTTATTTATTTAAGTACGTTCACAAACACTTTTGCACGTCAATCATTGTTTTAAATCTAGATGAGGTCAGGGTTTCGTGTCTGAAAACTTTCAGAAGATACGCCGAATTAAACTAAGAAGTCAGTCTCTTTTAAAGTCCAGACCTAATCTTGGTCAGATTATGCAAATACCATACATATTGGTATATGAAATGGTATTTTAAGGAAAAAAACCACACAGATGGAGTGGACCTCAACTCAGAACATTAGGAGCTCAACAATTTCAAAGAAAGGACATTTGAGTAGGCTGCATAAATTACTCAAACTGCCAGATCATGATTAACAACTAACAATTGCGGTTAGACAATGAAAAAAGCACGCGTATTAAATACCCTTCATTGTGAACCTAAATAGCGGTGTATTAAGAGTCAATTTACGAGCGAGACACACTGTAAATAACAATAAACCATTCCTTTCTATAAACGTAACCTAAGATTTAAAGGTAGTGGTGTTTTCTGAAGCAACCCTAAAACCACACAAGACAAGGCACATAAATTCGAGAAGAAGAAACAATTCGAGGCAATAGTATTTAACGAGAGGGATAACGTGCGCAACTTTTCTTATGTGTTTTTCTGAGGACAAGTCAAGGATAATGCTCCAATTACGGTGATTATAGATCTCACTTTTACTGCTCCAAAGATTCCGATATTTTTTCCAGAAACAGTTTGTCTTGAAAATGAGTAATAAACACACCAGGGAGGTGGGCCAGAACTAAAGGCCCCAACTTGCAGGTTATCGGTCATTGGTTTGATCCCAGGCATGCGCTTTACTTTGTTACGATTTTCCATTCAATTATACTTACTCTGCAAAAAATTGCTCTTAAAAAATTGATCACTATTTCCGCCATTTTAATGTATGAATATGTTTTTTCCTGATGTTTCTTCACAACATCAATCATCAAGATCAAGATTATCAAGTCTTCTGGGCTCGTTTCCTGATGACAGCGATGCGGAGGAATGCTTCGACGCCTAAGTGTCCTTTTGTTTTTGTATTTATTTTGTTTATTTTAGAATAAATTAGATATTAACTATTTAATAATAACTTACAGAAATAAAATATTCACAGATCAAGATAGTTTTTTTTTTTTTAAATAATAATAAAAAATACCTATGTGTTAATCAAATTCTCTGAAAAGAGTCTTCACGTAACAAGATAATACCGTATAGCAACGGTATTGCCTTCAGAATTACAGATGTAAGTCCGGTCGGGATTCAATTTAAATTCAATATGTTTGCAGACTCCGTCGTGAGCTGTCGTTTGTCAATGTGGCAGGTATTGCTTTACAGACCTGTGCTGGGTTGATACTGAAAGTATACTTACATCCTACTCAGTTACTTCCATCTGTGAAGGACGTCTAACAGATTTTATCACTGGCTTATTGACCACTTTTTTTGTAAAGCCTAAATAACTATGAGCCAATGAATGCAGCTATCTTAAACTTGGATAATCACACTTTGTTGACCTGAAGGGTACGGCAAAGGTGTACCTATGTTACACCTACATTTCGCTACTTGTGTCTAAGTTCCATGTAAGAGGGGGCGAGCCTTTTTGCACGCTTTATATTAGCTTCACTTGTATGTTTGTTTGTATGTTTGTATGTAACCGACTCCTTTGAGCGCGATTTTGACCCACTTTAAACGGTCAGATTTCATTTAAACTTTATAAACTTGTCGAGGACCGATGACAATTCAATAATTTAAAAAAAAAATGAGAAAAAAAACACGTTTTTGTAGTTAGCAGACCTAAAAAATAGAAAATAAATAATAGTTTAAAAAATTAAAAAAACACGCTTTAAAAACCAAACTAAAAAAGGAAAAAATAATTTAATTCAATTAAAAAGCGTGGGGTGCTTTTTGAGGTATTTTTATAATCAATTAATGTCAAGCACCCCACGCTTTGTAATTGAATTAAATTATTTTCTCCTTTTTTAGTTTGGTTTTTAAAGCGTGTTTTTTAGTTTTTTTAACTATTATTTTTATTGACATCACGCACAAATCTAGACTCCGGGCTGCTACTGACAACAGAATAATACTTTTCCGGACCTGGAAATCGAATCCAGGACCTCGTGCTTAGCAGTAGCGGTTGCGACCACTAAACCAACGAGGCAGTCCTTCGATAATATATTCCTAATATTATATTTAACCGGTCACGAACCGTCAAAAACTAATTGTTATATAATGACGCAATCCGTTGACACCTGCGACCCCCCGCGGCGTTTGACACTTGAAGTTTTTACGATAACACTCACAAAAAAAGGGTCGACTCGAGTTTTTACTGCCTCTTGCCAGTTTAAGTTATAATTTATGGCTTCTTAACTAAACAAAGCATTGTATTAACGTAAGCTGTTTCGTCTTAGGTTGTTTATTTATTAAATAAACAAAGAGATAACAGACAATGGCTGACAGTGTGCTTGTTCCCGTGTTATGTCGATTTCTCATAAAACTACCATCTCAATTTGTTTGAAACTTTGGAGTTTACTTATTGAATAGACTTATAATCGAACAGCAGTCATTTTATGGGAATCCTACGTAACATTGTCGTAATATTTAACTCAAACTTCATATCGCGCGGAGGTCAACGCCCGTTTTGTGCACTCGAACATTCTTTTGATTTATAAAACTAGATTTATATTCTAATAAGAACCACTTATATTCTAATAAGAAACTATGTTTATAACTTACCATTTTATACGCCAGCAGTCACTAATTGCACAGTAAAACACACAAAATAAACACTTTTCACTAATCACTACACACTTCGAACAACGGTTTGTTTACGTCACACATTTTGTCGAAAATTAAGTTTTTATGACGCTATTCTAAGCAAACAATTATCTAAAACGATGATATACTACTTTTAAATGAATATTTATACACTGTAGTCTCGAAAACGCACAAAAAAATAAGAAAAAACACTAAATAACTACGAGCGCGCGCGACGCGGTGACGCCATGTTGACGCCATGCTGGAAACGTAACATTTAACTTTTTTTTTGTCTATTCCCAGACGACGTTTTGTTCGTTTAATGATTTAGTCGACGAGAGTGTCTTCCTGACCGGACCGTTTAATTATTGCAGACGATATGAAACCTTATTCGTATTATAAAATAAAGATTAAAACCGCGTGAACCAAGTGGGTCTCAGGGAACCCAATGGCCTTTTTACCGTTAACATCTTTTGGGTTCCCTGGAACCCAACAGATGTGAACCGGTAGTTCCGTGTGTTGCCGGACATAAAAGAATAGCACCATCCCATTTCTTCCCGTGGGTGTCGTAGAAGGCGATTAAGGGACTTACTAGATAATGGGCAGCAGCGTTCTTTATGCATTTTACCACCATACTGCGATCGCCAACCCAACTGCCAAGCGTGGCGATTTTGGCAAAACCCCCCCTTTTGGGGGAAGCCTATGTCCAGCAGTGGACGTATTTCGGCTGAAGTGATGTGAAGATTATATTTAAGTAATCCCTGTGTACTATTATAGTACCTACCGTACCCATCCAAAACCCAGTGCGATTGCGGTTTTTCTGATCAGACCATGCCCCATTTACTGGAGTGCCCTAAGTGCCCGTTCACATGCACTTCGGATGTCCTACAGAATGCCACTGATGCCGGAATCAACGTCATGGCCACCTACTGGCCTCAAACTATTAAAAAAATATCGAAGAAGAGTACCGCCGACACAAACAAAAGAAGTAAAAGAACTAACATAGTTTAGTAACCCCAGTCCAACTGTAGAATAAAGGCTTCTTATCATACAGAAAAGCCACGAACTTTGATCACCACGCTGGCTTAAGACGGGTTGGCGATTTCAGACTTATAATAAATAAATAAAATATTTTTTTTTTATTCAAGTAACAAGACTTATGATACATAAATGATATAGACAGGATAACAATCACAGACAAAAACGACCACTCACAAGATAAAAATATGTCTGCTGCAGCATTGCCGGACTTAAAGGCTATCCTATCAGTTGGTGATGATCGCCATAACGGTATAATATCTATAAGTCCAGCACCCTAATTGAGTATCACACTTTCAATTACCATCTGAATGATTTCGAAGGATATTGCTAATCCATTAAGACATATTCTTCAGCAAGACATGATCGAGTAGCTGAGTGGAGTCGAAAGAACAAGCTGCAATTCAATGTTACGAAATGTTCAGTTCTAACATTCAGTCATGCAAGAGAACCACTCCACCACAGCTACAAAGTGGACGACGTGCCAATGAAAAGAGAGGAGGCAGTGCAAGACCTTGGTGTTCGTATGGATACTCAATTAGGATTCCGGGAGCATATTATAAATGTCTGTAAAAAGGCATATAAGCGACTGGGATTTATGCTTCGCACAGCGGCATCTTGCACAAATATCAAAGCTATTTCGGCATTGTATGATGCGCTAATAAGGAGTCAGTTAGAGTCAGCAGTATGGGCTTCACATGAGACTAAATATAGACTCATGTTGGAGCGCATACAGAACAAAACAAGGTTCATATATTTAAGGCAGTGTGGTGTATACCCTTTTTACCCCTTGATGTATCCAACCTTGTTTGTATTAGGCATGGTGGGATATAACAAGTTGGAAACGAGGAGGGATTTGGCACTGGCGTCTTATATTCTTGAAGTATGCTACAGGGGATAGGCGTGTGTGCGCCAGACGGGTGCGTTCAGCACCGACGACGGCCCAACTTGTTCGCGGTGCCGCGCGGCTGAACGAAACTGTTAGACAACGTCCACCTGACGCGAACAATGCGTAGTGCGTACACTAAATTTGGTTGCCGACAGAATAGATATTTTCTCATGTTCACTGAGCGAGTTCGTAATTGTTTGGACATAAAAATGTTGTAAATTGCAAGTACCTATGGTTAATTAACTACACTACCGGATTGGGGACACTGTAATGGTAGCGTATGTATGTAAATAAATAAATATTTTCGTAACATTAGTCTGCTCGACAACGTAAATAACGCGATGAATGTCGCGAAAAATGTTAACGGTCAAAGTGAAAGCCAGTCTTACTGTTTATGTGTTACGCAATGAATCTGCAGGTTTTCTCATGTTGTTTTCCTTCAACGATGTCAGTAATGTGCAAGGTAAACTCAGAAAACAGGTACATTGTATTTGAAAAGGCACATTGGTATTTGCCCAGATTTGAACTAACAACGTCATTGTGCATGAGAGGCGCGGCTTTTACCACAGAGACATCATGACGAATCATAGTGACATGTATAACTAATCATAGTTTATCTGTTAAAAATCGATAAAAATAAAACAAAGCCGGATTAGTTACACTATTTAATGGACATGGGCAAAATTAACGGAAAAAGAAATTATTTACATATTTCATTTACTCATACTTACATTTTGTGTGTAAGCTTATTAAACGCTTTATGCCTTCGAAGTACCAGGTTATCATAACTCGGTAGGGGCACACCTAACATAGTTGTGTCAGCTAGAAATCACTTTATGTCTTCGATGTACCAGGTTGTCATACCTCGGTAGGAGCTCACCTAACATAGGTATTTGCCAGTTAGAAAACGCTTTATGCCTTTGAAATACCAGGTTGTCATAACTCGGTAGGAGCATACTTAACATATTTGTGTCAGCTAGAAAACGCTTTATGCCTTCGGAGTACGAGGTTGTCATAACTCGGTAGGATCACACCTAACATAGTTGTGTCAGCTAGAAATCGCTTTGTCTTCAATATACCAGGTTGTCATACCTCGGTAGGAGCTCACCTAACATCCTAATATAGGTATTTTCCAGTTAGAAAACGCTTTATGCCTTCGAAGTACCAGGTTGTCATAACTCGGTAGAAGCATACAAACATATTTGTTTCAGGTAGAAATCACTTTATGTCTTCGATGTACCAGGTTGTCATACCTCGGTAGGAGCTCACCTAACATCGTAACATAGGTATTTGCCAGTTAGAAAACGCTTTATGCCTTCGAAGTACCAGGTTGTCATAACTCGGTAGGAGCATACTTAAACATATTTGTATCAGCTAGAAAACTCTTTATTCTTTCGAAGTACCAGGTTGTCATAACTCGGTAGGAGCAAACTTAAACATGTTTGTTGCAGGTAGAAGACGTTTTATTCTTTTGAAGTACCAGGTTGTCATAACTTAGTAGGAGCACATCTAACAGTTGTGTCAGCTAGTAAAAACTAAACGGAAGCGCTATGTATTCCAGGAAAAAGTAACAAATAAAAAGAATATTGTATCGGCCGCAGGCAATATGACTTTCTGACTTTTTCAATAATTATATATTTCAAGGAATTCTTCATATCGTATTGGCGTTCGCCTTAAACTTAGAAAGCATTTTCAGAGTGACAAATAAAAAATCAATAATAAAAATGTCAACATTTTATTTCATAAATCAGTATAAGTACTTACATTCACTTACATCTATACAGTTTTACAGTATAAAGACTTAGCAACGTTAACGACAAGTATCCTAATCTCATACAAAAATATTACCTCTCATTCAACCGTCCCTTGTACTGTCATTTCCATTATCTTTGTAATTTAAACTTTTGAAAGAAAAATATTTAATATCATACAGATTTTTCTCTTAGAAAGTATTTTATGTTGAAAGTTCATTGACCAGTTGGTTGTTGATCGTAAAAACAGATTCCTAGACTTGAGACAGTTTTTTGTGTCCACTGAAGCCGAAGAAATGCACCTGCTCCGAACTTCAAAGGATATTACGACGCCTTAAATTTCACAAAGGTTTGAGAAAATGCCCGGCAACAATGGTTCCGAAACACGGAAGTACGAGGTCAAGTGCCCTAGGGGATTTCCTGCCTGTACGTACGATCAAATTCGTTTAAAGAAAATTTTTACTCGAGAAAATCTCGCATTTAAATACAACTTTACCCAAAGCATTTTTTTCCTCTCCAATCAATATACACTTTACATTACATAGATATGTTTCTATCTAAATTAAATCTTTAGAATATATACTTGGATCCACGACATGAGCATTCGTGACCGCAGATTAATATCACTTCCTTACCAAATAATTTCATTCTGAATTCGCACGTCATGCAGTTACTGGCTAAACCATTAATCACGGAAACTTGTCAGAAAAATATCATCATTTAGCAAATCTGGAACTTTGAGTGACACAATACAATAACAGTAGACAATTAGCAGGCGTAGAGAGGGCATCTAATCTTAATATTAATCTTACAATTAGATATATAGGGTATACATCCATAAATGTTATCCAGAACAAATAATTTTCATAAAATAGCAATTTAATTTAATAATATCAAAGTTAATTTAAGTTATACTCGATTGAAAAAGGTACAGGATTATCCGAATTGAAATAAATAACTTTTACAATAACCTCTTTTCAATTTATAACGCTCGCGTCATGCAAAGGGTGCAATGTAGTAAATATGTCAATTTTAATATAATCCCTCCACAGCACGGCGGCTTCACAAACGATATGTGCTCCGCACGTTAAATATATATGACAGCAATATTTATCAATCTCCATTGTTTATCATTTATTAAACATTTTATAATATGTCATTTTTAACTTATTAATATAATATATACTTTAAATACACTGATATATTTTAGATATATTTTAATTTTAACACGATTTAAAGCTTCATTTTCATCTTACGATTTCATGTAACATATATAACAAATAATATATTATAGAATATTATGGATCTTGTGCCTTCTATGAAATTTTATTCTTTAGTATTTCGCATACATATATATATTATTTTTCCAACTACATTATTGTCCGACAAAAGAATGTTTGTAACATTCGTCCGTTTTAACAAATCGTGACTCTTTGCAGTAGTATTAGAATCCACATTAACATATCAAATTGTTTAGATACGACGACAGGTTTAAATACGCTTATCGTAAAAGACAACAATTACTATACAACATTAATAAGTATATAATATGTACATGATGTGAATAAGTCTTGAATTTGAAGTGTGCGTATTCCAAGGTATAAATTGAAGTAACATCGTATAAAACCTTGACAAAATACAGGGTCAGTAAAGTATATAGACGTAGGAAATGTATGGCAATGATATGAGATTACATTGGATTATCCAAACTACGTGCTACAAATTATATTCCATCTATAAACAATTAGAACTTCTATGGGATAAATTCATTTTCTTCTACGTCAACAGATATCTATTCTAATTCTTTCTCTACGTTTCATTATCACGTAACATTGATTTTGATTTCATTTCTCTACGGTAAATGGACATATAACCGTTTATCATAATCACATTTACTTACTATAAACGTTTTGGCATCTCGAGAATACCTGTCTACGTCGTACTAGCCGACGCCATTCTAATTGATGTTAATTTCATCAGTCCTTTTCCTCCATCTCTTCATCTGAAAAAGGGATGATAATTAGCACAAAAGTCGGATTAAAAACCGTTTTAAACATTTTAAATGGCTTTTAAAATTTATTTAGCGAAAATTATGAAATGTTTAGCGAAAATGTGAGGACAATGAGTTTGTATGTGGAGTTGGACGCAATAGGCTAGGTGTCAATGACTGGGACCTTTGAGGTTAGTTGAAATCTTTATAAATGGTTGCACTGGATATAAACATTGATTGTGTAGTGAACAGAGTGGATCAAGTCGTAACTTAAAGCGTCCAAGATGTTTTAAGTGAAGCTCGTTATGGCACTTGCGATCTATTGATAGTAATATCACGATATAAACTGAACTGAACTAATTTCTGCAATATTGTTCACCCTACCGCATCGAAATATGGTCGCGTTTCTAAAGGACTATTGTCTAAATCAGTCAATAAAGATGCGAGCCCGCATCAAAAAAGATACAGATTAAATTTTTCGAAGGGGTTAAAACACATCGTGACTAGTGTTCACCATTAAATAGTATCGTCATTCATTGTTAATTCGAGCTTCGGACTAATCTAATGTCCGTAGGTGATACGGTGTAGAAAAAGCCCGTAATTTCGGCTAAAACTATTATTCGGCTAAAAACCATTTACGGAATGTGTGATCTCACTCTCACTTGTCTCAGCGTGGACGGTGAGGGCAAATCTAACGATATTAATAATTGGTTACGTGTAGGTAAGGCGATTTACTTAACATCAGATGTGTTAACAAGCCTTACAAAATTTCTACAATATTGGTTCCTGTCCTTTTAAAAATGGGGTCACGTTTTTCAATGAAATCGTCAACCATATATCTTTCTACAAAATGAATGTCAGTATATGATAGATCGTGCTCATAATTTTTTCGTAAAGCAACACATTTTTTTATCAAAGACGGGCGTTGACAGAATGCGTTCCTGACACCTGTCAGTGCGAGTATTCTAGTAACGAATAAAAACCAAATACAAAACACGTATTCGTTTGTATGAATTCATCATTCAGTCATTTTACTTTGTGAATTTTTTTTTCATTATCACTTAAAACGGTGACAAAAAAACATCGTGAGGAAACTGGCATGTCCTAAAATCAAATATTCGAAGACCTGTGACATCTGCCACTGGGGCCGCATGGTAGATTACGGCATCCTCCCTCTCTCCGAGAAGAGGCCTGTGTCCCAGCAAAGGGAACATATTAAACTGCTATTGCCGTACTAAAACGCGACAACTATTAGAATTAAGCAGTTTGCAGATACCAATGAGTCTGGTAACTTTAACTTAATAGGTATTATGATAAAAATGCAAAATATGTCTTTTGAATATCCTCTTCTATCTTATGTATCTCTTGTATTCTTTGTGAACAAGACATCTTTTTTTACGTTGACAGAAAATATGTAATAGTTTGTTTCTTTAGAACCAAAAAATACTTACAACGGAGTGAAGTATATTATTTAGTATTGCCTGAGGGTTTATATTTCATAATATTTCTTTATAGTAAAATATTGTGTATATTTACAACACTTAAGAAATTAGATAATGTTGGGACCACAAAAATCTCAATTTAACCAACATGTTTTTCTTTGTGAAATTACGAGTTTTGTTTTCTTAGTCTCCAAATGTTATAAGGGGTATTTGCTGATGACATGGCATAACCTAAGGGATGTTTCACACTTGATCGGGTCGGTGCTTTCGATTCGGTAGTCGTTGTTGAACAAAGCCGACCCGAAGCAACTTTCAACCTATCGGCTGCTTAACCAGACTTGCCTGTGGCTGCCTCAATAAATAGAGGCCTCTAGCCAAGACTTAAAAACTTAAAACTAAGTTCGGACCTCGACTTAGGACGTCACTGGAAGAGACCAGTAAGTGACGGGCTGGATCTGGATTATTACTAAGGGACAAATTTAAAGCAACAGGTTCAGCGGCACGAGCAAGGGTCAGAGCGGAGCGATTTAATTACAACACTTCGGCGACTATTCGGCTCGACATGTCGATCGGCACACGCTGTTTGGCATCTACCGGTGGTGAATCATATTCGGTCGGCTCGGCACATATCGAGACAAACCGAAAGTCCGTTTTCCGAACATATACCTATCTACATTATATGTTCGGTTTTACCGATCGGCTCGGCTGTGCTGAATTTTTTTTTTTTTGGGGTGGGAAATCATCAAATAACTTCTCCCGCTCTGGGTGGAGCGGGAGGGCGTGTCAGACTTTTACTGACTAAAACCCACCCGTGTTCCCTCAGTTGCCTGTGTGCCAGGGGCCGCAGTATCTCTTTCGAAAAACCCGCACCCCTGGAGTGCTGAATCATGACGATCAAGTGTGTAGCACGTCTAACAAACAAAATACAGCATGTTTCAGAAACGTGTTCAATTAGATGGTATGTACCAGACTCTTAAATATGACCATATCTCATTGGTACACGCTGTTTATGTAAATTTTTTTACAAAAAAAAAATAGTCTCTTTCATTTATTTCCATTTAATCAATGCAGTTAATTCACTACCACAAACCACTTTTATTGTATCTTCACTACACTACCGCACTGCTCTATAAACAGCCGTAATGGTTTTTGTATTGATTTTCTCTAATGTCGGCGCCTACGACCCTTTGCTTGTCACAGGGATGCCACAGAGTGCTTCAAACACGTATGGCATTGACAAATAATGAGGTCACGTTTGGCGCGGACGGAATTTTGTTTATTCGTTAACATATTACAATATATTTATTTATTTATTTAATACTTCACGCACAGAAATTTACAGAGGCGGACTTAATGCCAAAGGCATTTTCTACCAGTCGACCTTTGGGTGATGCAGAGACAAACAGTGGTAGGTGCAATTACTCGTGTTTTGAATATTTATTCAAATATAAGTAAATATAGGTACTAATATTATTATACTCATACATATGATATACATACTTAATTAAATATAACAAAAAATAAACATACTTAAATACACATAAATTTAATCAAATAAATAAGACAAACAATGGGAAAACATTATCGTTGTGAAGATACTGCCAGCTTCTTTTGAATGTGCTCGCGACAACAATATATCTATCTGTAGTACTGATTATTTATTTATACTGTAACTGCCCGTGACATCACATCGCTCGGGCCCTATCAGAATACCAGCGCTGCGACACTTTTTAAATGTCGCAGCATCATGCTGAGGTAGGAGCCTTTTGGCCTCGTGCAGAACTTTCTATTTTTTTTTTTTTACTCCAATTTGGTTTTTGAAGACACCTACTTCCGAAATTGTGTTCAACTTGCTTAATTTCTTTATCAAACCAGAATCTTAAACATCAACTTATTATGCTAACCTGGACCCTCACTTAAAGTGTGATTAAAAAGAAAACAATTGATTTCCGTTTGTATTGGTTACCTACTAAAACATGCAAAACAAAATACACTACATCGATGCGGTCTGTGGTACGAAACTCTACGCATAAACCTTCGTAGCACTTTCGTAGCGATATCATCTTGCGCTACGAGATCTTACGACATCTAGTAGTACAGACAGCTTTAAGAAGATGTATACATCGATTAGAATTTATTTGGCTGTCTACAATCTGTGTTCCATAATATTGTAACAATTGTCTAGCCGAAAACTAACCATCTTACTTAATTGTATTCTTATCGAATACATTTTGTGCGGCTGATTGTACGGTCACCAAAAGCGAAAACTTACCAGGGTTGTCGGATATAATTGAAGTTTATTAAGAAACTGATAGGTGTTTTCAAATAAAAATATATTTATTTAATAGAAAACAGACATTGAATTTTCTTTATTAAATTCCATTCTAAAACATCCATCGGTTTCTTAATAAACTTCAACTAAATCTGACGGTTACTTATAGAAAGAAAGAAAAAACGTTTATTTGCGGTAATCATGACGCCAAAAAGGACAGGAACACCAAAAAAATAAGAAAAGGTTGATGTTAATGTGTTGATGTTGAAGGAAACATGCGTCACATCCACGCAAAACGGCTGTTGTTCAGCATTATGCTGCGACCCTATGCAAGACAGAAGCCCCAGCGCTGGTTTTCAGTGACAGCCGGCTTTGACGTAATGACGTCGCCCGGTATCAAACAATTATTAGGACACTGTACTGGTACAGCGAACTTATAGAAAAATAATATAATTTTATGTAAATGTAATAGAATATACTAAAGAGGAATATTAAAAAATATATAGAAACAAAGACAAAATAGATCAACCATTTTTCAGATTAGCTAAAGTACATACTTACATCTTTTATGGGGTACTGTGTTAAATGTTACAACAAAATACCTTGTGATATATTGCAATTAAATGAAAGGAAATTTAAAGTAAACTTTGTAAACTAGCGTATTACAAATTAGAGGATTATATCCAAGATAAGAATGCTTGGAAACATGCTGGTCCTGCTCCATAGGACAATCTAGAGTCTAGACAAAATCAAACTGGTTGCTAATTGAATTGTATAATTAATTATATTTATGACATTGATTTACACTCAGTGATTACTTTAACTCACACACTGACTCAATACTTGTTAATATTGTAGGAAAATCGTACCTATACTTACTTTTACAATGTTTGTAAATGTGTGAACACCATGTATCTATCACAGAATTAATTTATCTGTATTGCTTCAATTTGATTCTGTTTACCTATTTTGGTATGGTAATTTTATTCTGGGTGCATCGTTTTCACACATAATCATATAGTGAATGTACTATGTTAAATATTGTACTTGAAACATTTTAAAAGAGTAACGGTGGAGTTTCTTGCCCATTCTTCTCCATACGAAACTACATTTTGGAAGGGGCGACTAGAATCAATTCTATTTTAATGTAAATGTTGACGTTCAAAAGTGCCTTTTAAGTGTCTATTTGAAATAAATGCTTTGACTTTGACATAAAAAAGGAAATAGACATACATGCTACGAGAATATCGTCCTCAATAAACATTTTACTCTATACGTAGTGGCAACATTATCACAACATTCTCTCTTTTGGTGACTATACATTAGACGATATACCCGATTGGCAAGGCAGGATAGCACAAATATTTGTATTGTATACAGATGTTTGTTCGTAGTTTGTATGTTTGTGCATAGAATTTGTTTGTGTATTCTAAGTGGCCTCAATAATATTTATGTGTTTCCTTCCTAATACGACCTTATGTTATAAACAAGAAGTAACAGAATAAAAGCAAAACCTGAAAATAGTTTGTTATACTAATTGACTACTGAATCGATATCAGTAACTTTTAATATGGGAGTTATTTTTTTCATTTTTGAAAAGGCCGATTGAGCCAAAGAAAGTTCAATCTTATTTCGCTGCAATAGAATTCAATTTTGAATGCATTTAAAGTAATACTAAGGACAACACGTTTTTCTTAGTAGAAACAGTTAGATTAAAAAAAAAAATATTTGTCATTGTTTTATGCTTTTAACTCAATACTCTAATTGGGGTGTATGAGGTGTTGCGTTAATGATGTTACATGTTGTATATGGGTGATCGATGGCTAATTTTAATGAAATGTGAAAAAAAAAAGTTGTGTCCGTCACTGCTTTAAAATTAACGTAATGACAACGATAAATTGCGGCCTGTTTCACAATTTCTGACAAGTTCTTATAGAGCAAGCATAAGTATAACCAGTCTTTGTCCCACTGTTGGGACGCAGGTCTCCTCTCTGTGAGAGGGACCACCACGCAGGCCCAGTGCGGGTTGGTAGATATCACAAGTCTTCGAAGTTTTGGTTCTAGGACATGCCGGTTTTTCACGATGTTTTCCATCACCGTTTTGAGAGCAGTGGTGATGAAATAATTTACACAATTAAATGCCTGTTTCGGTTTGAACCTAAGAACTACAACTTCTTGTAGCACCACTGTTCATCTTATCAGGCATATTAATTCGTGAAATCGTTTTTTTTTTTTTTTAAATTTAAAGGCAGCTTCTCAGAAAACTCTGAAACGGGCCCTTCAAGTCACCATTTTGAAACTCACCTTCCGTTCAAGCAGCTAAGTCCAGAGTTCTGCGCATCAGTGCTGGTTATCGTGACATTGGCCGGTGGGCTCTTGTTCAGGGGGTACCATTGGGCCACTGGCTTGCGAGGGTTGTCCAACATTTGCAGCCAATGGTCGCGTCCAATGCCGATCAGGGTGGATCCGATTGCTGAGCAGCCAATCAATTCGTTTGGACCAATCCTGAGAAAAACAAAATTAAAGTTAAAAACTGTTTGGATAGCTGGTCCAATAGAACCTGTTTTACACATCATCTGCCTAGCCTAACTACGTTGGGGTTGAATTCCAGTAAACCGAATGTAGCTGAAAACCAGTATTTTAAAATAAGTGGTTGCCTATCTGAGCTCCACAACCCAGTTACTGGGTAATACGATACCCCTTGGTAAGACTGGTTGTCAGACTTTCGGGCTGCGACCAGCGGCTTAACGTGATTTCAAGGCACGGTGAGGTCTTGGTATGTAAAGATGTGCACCCATTCACGGACCAACCGCAGCAAGAGTAGCATTACCTGATCGATTGACCCGTGCCTAAAATCAACAGTGTTTAGACGATACAAGTAATTAACACGCTTTCATTAGCTTCACCTGTATGTTTGTAAGCATGTTTGTAACAGACTCCTTTGGACTTGATTTTGACCCACTTCAAACGGCCAGATTTCATTTAAACTATGTAGACTTATCGAGGTAAGATAACAATTCAATAATTTTATAAATTTGTTTCATAAGGTAAAAAAAAACTGAAAAATCACGCTTTTGTAGTTAGTAGATTTAAAAAAAATAAAATAAATAGATTCAATAATCTAATTAACGCGTTTTAAAAACCAAACTAAAAAAGCAGAAAATAATTTCAGTAGAGCGTGAGGTGCTTGATATTAATTGATCATAAAAATACCTCAAAAAGCACACCACACGTTTTTAAAATTATTTTCTGTTTTTTTTTTAGTAGGTTTTTAAAGCGTGTTTTTTAGATTATTTAATGTATTATTTTCTTTGCTTCAATTTGATTGTATACCACAGACGTAACTTGCATTGTGTACCTCGTTGTCACTTGGCATTATTTATGACTTTTTTATTGCTCGGCTCCTGACGGTTGTAGCGCTATGGTAAATAACCATATTCGAAAAATGCGCTATTAAATGCATAAAGATTTTTTCCAATCCGACTGGCAGTTCTAGAGATGAGCGCGTTCAAACAAACAAACATACTCTTCAGCTTTATTATTAGTATAGACGTACTCATAAATACTGGAGAATTAATTTCCCCTAACCAACATAACATTTATCTAAATGTCAAGTACCCACCTAATAAAGTAAACGAGTTCCTAATCAAATTATTTCTATAAACGATACCTGATAAATCACTTCAGTTCGTACCTACCTAAGTATAAACATTCCAACTTTATTAATCTTGAACTTCAACGTAAATTCCAATCTCGAGAATTTGGCTAAAATCAGCCTGTAATTCCAAAATACTCGTACATTTCTGATTAGGATCACAGTAAGGAAAACAGACCGAATTTAAATTCTTCAAAAGCCTTCGATACTGTGATTGAGGCGTACGAGGTTTGATGAAATAATCAACTTGGACGAAGTATCAAAGCTGAGGAAGCTCCAATATTAATCCAGGTCGAAATTCTTACGTTCTGTGGACGTATGTCGTATGTACTGGTTTTACATGCGGCATATTTGACTAGGCTTGAAATTGATTAAATGCAATATCCCTTGAACTGTGAGTAACCGTAATCGTAATCGTTTGTGTGTTTTAAATACTTAGCTGGCGACAGTATGCCATCCTTGTTTTCTCCCCTGCACTTTGTGCAATTTTGAGCAGTGTAGATACAGTTTAAGGCCCTGGTAACTTTAAATATTGTCGTTATGAGCGATAATAGTTCTTATTGCAATCCGGTACGGGTTAAAATCTGTTGTGACAAATTCGAATAATAAATGAGCAAGCATTGTCGTAAAAATGCAAATAAAATCGTATAACACATTATCTCTTTATTAACTATTTAATAATAAATAATCCATCACTGGATGCAGTTTGGCATTTAGAATTTTATGGTATAATTATTTTTAATTATAATTATAATTGCTATTGAAGGGATAAACTGGTTTTAAAGATAATTAAGAGGTGTCTTTGATGATTTTTTTGATGCATTAAACTATGGTTAATTATATTTTCAGTTCTATCACTCTATGCAAAAAAGACTTGGAAATATCATATTTTTTTTTGCTTTCAAAATTATTTACGGTTAAACAGCTACACTGCTTTAAAAAACCACCGTTTTGAGCGTTTTCAAGAAATCACCGCCTTCATGACGGTCACTAGTTGGTAGTGCGTTGTATGGTATCTCAAAGGCAGAAAGAAAGGTTGTTGGTTTTAGGCCAACCAGCTAATGGATAGTAGACTTCTCGACTATATCCGAGGCTTTAACGTTCCCACTGCTGCACACAGGCCTATTTGTAGGAAGGAGTGGGTCATAACCGTGGTCGTATTCATCTCGCGGGCCAATGCGGGTTGGTGGATTACATTTCTGAGATTATTTTGGTTCGAGTTTATGCACCGGATATGCACTTCACGATGTTTTCCATCACCGTTTTGAGAGCTTACCCAACGTATTACCTAGTAACTAGGGTGTAGACGTCAGATAGACTGTTGTGGCATGTAAAATACTAGTATTCAGCTGCAAGCCGACCCCAATATAATTGCAAAATACCCCCGACACAAACAAAACCTCTAAAGAGTAAAAAAAACATATGTATTCCTTTAAATTAATTAAGAAGTGGTAGGTAACATATTGATCAAAGCTTCGTCATGTTGGAGGACGGGTAATGAAAATGTTATGTTTTCTGCAATAGCATACATTCATTATTACTGGGCCTCAAATCTGCTATTACAATAGTGTCAGAATGGTCTATCATTGATTTCATAATTGTTGATTTTGACAAGTTTGGTAATCTACTAATAAAATGGCGTCATTATGACTTTCCAATGGTCAGCCACTGACTGCATTGAAAGAAATAGCATTTAATGGTACTCTCGTACATCATGACAAATGAATGACTGACTTAATTTACGAACTTCCTACTACTTTAGATTGCTTATAACACTAATAAATAATATGTAAAAATATATATAAATGAAATCTGGCATGAATAAATGTTCAAATTTAGTAGTAGTTTTTCGAAAAACATTTCTACTAACGAGTTTTATAATAATGGCAATACGAAAATGCCATTATGACACAATTCTATTACGAGACCATTGACCGACCAATGATCGACCATTATGAATGTAGCAGATTACGAACTTTTAGCAAAATGACAAATCAATGACAATGGGATCGTGTTGGAATGACGAATTTATAAAAATAGCAGACTAAGGCCCCTGGTCTGTTTGGCGTTTTCATTGACCGTCCCCCACATTGATGACGCTAGAAAATAAAAGCTTCAAATCTTACCTGTCATAATCAATAACTTTGACCAGCAGTGTGATGTCATACACGTTCTCAGCTGGCAAGTCAAACACCAGCGCCTCATTGTAGACTGGTGACAGGGTGTTCTTCTTGACCGTTGTCTTCTTTTTCTTAATGCGCTTTCCCTGGCAGATGAGGCAGATCTTCACGTAGGGATCTGTTTGGATGAAGAGAGGTGGGTGGTTAGGTCAGGCTTTCGAAGTTTTGGGTAGACTTGAAGCTGAACTTTCTTGGGTATTTTTCCCTTCTTGCAATTTGGTAAAATATGTGGTTAAAAATACTTTTTGCTGCGTGTGAGAATTATTGGTATTCCTGCTAACCTATTTGACTTAGCAAAAAATAATGCATATTATTATGATAGCGAAGAATTTACTTCAATATTGCAAGCAGTGTGAATTTAAACCTTCGAACCTAAAACCTTATTCATCAGTCCAATGGTTTATTGATAACTAGCTGTTGCCCGCGACTTCGTTTGCGATCAAGGTTGAACAGTAGCCTATGTCCAGGTTTCAGGCTATCTATCAGTCAAGTTTCATCTAAATCCGTTCAGCTGTTTTACGGTGAAAGCGTCACAAACAAACAAACTCACTTTCGCATTTATAATATTATGTTAGGAAGTTAGAATTAAGATAATTGTGATTTACAACCTGACTGTAATAAAGCTCGATATTATCGCACTTTAAGGCTTTTGATTGCACCAGCAATCAAAAGCCTTAAAGTGTTAGAAGTTTTAAATCTCCGCAAAGTTCAAAGATTTTTTTTTCTTTATGTGGGCGGAGTTCCCGTTGATAAAGTGTGCTTTGTATTTAGTCATTTCCTCCACAAAACCTAACAATACAGGTCCCGTACACAATGCCGTTTAAACAATACAAAGACTGTTCGCTTTAATATGGGATATCATTGAAATTTTCTTTTCAGACGCCTTATCGAACAAACCTTGACAACCGGGGCCTATTGTTGAAGGATAAAAGAAAAAAATACACCTACGTGTACTTAGGTATGTAGATAAGAGTACTCGAGTTTAAACTTTTTGACTTAGCGTCTCGGCTGGCTGGGTGGATAAGGCTTTTGTGAACAGGAATTCTAGGTTTGTCGTGCTTTGCTCGTAGAAAGTCTCGGTAATTGGTCATTATGAGATTTAGGTTTGTAAAAACAATAGATAGAGTCAAAAGTTGCAATGTTTTTTGATAAACACAAATCCGTCAATCAAATAAAAAAGAGATGGCTAGTGTTTCAGTCTTCTCAGGGAGAGCACAGATTTATAATCAACTTCCAAAAAATGTAAAAGAAGCGACCTCATTAAGCATTAAAAAAAATAGTGTGTTTACTTATATTTTCAATTATGAAACACTACAATGATTTTCGTTTTCTTAGTCATTTATTATATTATTCAGTAAGTGATTGAGGAAGTATATTTATTTTTAAATATCAACATCTTTTAACTTGGGCAACCGCCTTATCGCAAGAATGCAGTGTTTTCGCTTCTAACTTGTTCACTAATTTTGTCAAGTAACTCTTTTATTTTTCTTATACCCGCACTGGGTTAATTAATATGGGTTTACTGCTTGATTCCGAATGTCATATGCCCGATGGCTAATTCTCCGAAGTCATCAGATCGAACGTCTGAATTGCCGAAATTCCATAGCATCGATGTACCACAATTTCGAATAGCCATTAGATCGAGCGTCCGTTTCACCGAAAAGCCATTGCAACGGTAGTCCTATCAATCGAATGTCTATTGGCTCGACATACCAGTAAATCGAATGCATAAAATATTAAAGAATAGTAAAAAAAGGAATGTAAAATGGGATAAATAACAAACCAGCAGTTGCAATGGCGTCCGGCACCACACGGAACATAGTGATGGTAATTCCATTAAAATTGAATTCCCTAACAATGAACAAAAAACATTTAAAAAATAAATTTTGCGGGCTACAGTAGTATTTTCTTCTTAAGATAACAAAGTATGTTGGGCTGATTCCAAAGTGGCAGTCGAGGCACTGATGAACAAAACCGACAAGCACGATAAGAGGTCTTTTATGTATTGTATGTGATTCATGGCTACATCTGATAGACGCACTATTATAGTATATTTTATATCGAGGGACTAAACGAAAGCATAATATACCAGAGGTGGTTTGACTCCCGAGCGTGTGAGGGAGGGAGTCAATGAATCCGAGGGTATATTAAGTTGGCGTTTAGTCTCGAGGTGCAAACTGTACTTTTCACTTTGAGTGCGAGAAAAATAGTCAATTTAGTACAAAAACGTATAATAAATATTACTTAATAAAATTAAAATAACAAAAGATTTTTTTGCTCGAAGCTAAATGTACAATTCGAATTATTTGAAAAACTCTACTAAAACGAAAACTCAACATTTTGCAATGAAGATGGTCCACACTCCACAGATATTATACAGTATATTTACTGGCTGTTTGAGTTTGTCTATGCCACATGAAGGAAATTAAAAAACGGATTACTTTTCACTCCCTCGATACTAAAGTGGTCACTTTAGTCCCGCTTCGTAGGGCTATATTGGCGTACTTTTAGAGCATGAGAAGTGAAAACATCTTTTTAAGACTTTGATCCAGAATAATTGAAGTTCTTAGATCATGACATCAGAACTGCAACTGCCATGGCGTTGTAGTACGTCAGGATTGGTTGAGGAGAATAATAAGAATGGTTTTGCCGCCATTATTAGGAATAGATATGCATTCCTGATGACGCATGTTCGCGGCAGCATCAACAGCATTCTCAGTGTATTTGCAGGACGGTGGAATTCCCCGGTGCTGTAGATGTGGATGCAGGCTTCATACAGAACTTTAATTGGATAATATGTTAATCTGTGTTTGAAATAACACTAGAAGTTAAGTAAAATTGTCACTTACCCTATGGACTCCTATTCGAAATAAAAGTTTTCTATTCTATTATATTCTATTCTCTACCACCTGCTATATTTTCTCACCACAATGAGAAAAATCTTAGGAAAACACATTTAAGGCCCTTTTTTCCCATTGCAAAACTGGTCTTGAATACAAAAGATCAGCTAAGCGTATATAATGTATGTTTCGAATTTCTATGGAATACTAAAAGGGTTGAAGGCAAGGATACAGAGATCTTTTAGTTTTTAGAGGGTTCGACGTCGTTTTGCTTTTTTGCTGACACTGTTGAAAACTATCCTTAGCGGAAACAGTTGTTCTGTGACGATATCTACATCGCCACATGTGCACATGTAAACTACATCACACTGACCTCACGCAAAAATCCTGCATCGCGCAAGCAGAGTCTACTGCGCAACTACACCGACATCAATCTTCGGGCAGTAGCTGACCAGACACAACACCCGTATGGTTGGAAGATCCTTCCTTTTCTATAGACGAATACTGAACTTTACACCCAATTCCTCATACCTTCAAAATTATGTTAATCACCATGTCTTATTCCTAGTTTAATTTAATGGATGTTTGTTTTTTTTTGCAATGAACCTGTTTCGTCAGCCAGCACCCTAATTGCGTAACTCATGATTAATCATAATCTGTTTCATTTTGAAAGTTCAACAATATTCTTTGCGTTTCTAACATTGTTGAGCAGACACATTTTTCGAATATATGGAGCAATAGTTTAGCACTCTGTTTCAAACGAAACAGAAATCGTGAGGTACGCAATTAGGGTGCTGGCCTCATATTATTAAAAATATTTCTCAAAACAAAAAATATCGAAGACTTGTTGACTTGCTGAGAATCCTTACAATAGAACCTACCAATATGGAAAATCCTATTAACAGCTGTTACTTCTCATGTGATCCTATAATTCGTTTACATCTAATAAAAGTCTGCACAAGGATAAAATTGTGATATCAAAAATAACCCATTCTTAGGCACACATCCAAGGCTTTGACTCAAATTGTATGCAAATTACTTTAGCCCACACGTTTTCAACCCGAGTGCCAAAAGTCATACAAATCTAGACCCATATATTTTAGACTGAATGGAGTTGTCTTTTCATATTACACAGAAAAAGAACCAAACATAAAATTAGTTCTACGTTGTCCACAACAAGAAGTGCGAATAGATGTGCCCATGACTTGTAATATTCATTTAATTGCGTACCAGAAACTGTGGGCTCCTGGCTACAAAAAAATCAGCCACACTGGTCGATCTTCGAGGTTAATGCTTGCCGAAGTCAGTCCGTGGATGGGTGACCAAGACCATCCATAACATACCCTTACCCATCTGTGCCTCGGAACGTGCATTTCGTTGCGGCTGTAATTCGTAGATCTGTGACGGTAGTCAGAAGTCCAAAACTCGAACAACAGTCTTGCCAAGCGGTATTTTGCTACCCAGTAACTGGGTTGCAAATACTGTTATTCATCTGCATCCAGTTAGACTGGAAGCCAACCCCAACACAGTTGAGATAAGGTTAGGCAGATGCTGAGTCTTTTGAATAAGTTTGATCTCCACAACCCAGTTACTGGGTGATACGGCACCCCTTGGTAAGACGGGTTGTTAGACTTTCGGGCGTCTGACGACTCGTGACGACTGTCAAAGATCCCCGAATGACAGCCGGGACCAACGGCTTAACTTGCTTCCGAGGCACGGAGGGGTCTTGGCATATAAACATGGCAAGCTTAGCTTAACCTGATTGATCAACCCGTACGTCTGATTGTACACACGGCTACACATTAAGCTATACATTTCCAGTTTACGCTGATCTCGCAATGTACGGAAATCCTATACAATGCGAGATCAGCTTATAAGTAGTACATACCTACCCCACACCAATTAAAATGTTCATCAATTGGGGTCAAAACAATGCGTATTTATGCGATAGTAGCATTCGCGGTTGATTTGCTGTCATTTTTTGAAGAGTTCCGTTGTCTGTCTCCGAAACTCATCCTCAGATCTATATTAAATTTACATGGGAC